>CM062815.1:516699518-517941506 GCA_031772625.1 Pinus tabuliformis
AAACATATAGTTTCGAATATGAGTTTCTCAATCAACTTGATTTAATTATGTGGATCCGGAAAACAAAAGAGATGATTTTAAAATAAAATCTTTATTCGAGAATAAAAATTAAAGTACCTATGACTAACAGTTATTCTTTCAGCTGTTTCTCACAGATTTTGATCTTGTATTCAGATCTTTATATTTCCTTAATATAATCTATTATGGTTTTTTCTCTCTGAAAAAAACAGTTATTAAGTCAATTTGATTATACGGATCCAGAAAGAAAACCTGATTTAATTTTATGGATCCGAAAAACAAAACAGGTGATTTTAAAATAAAATGTTTATTCGAAATAAAAATTAAAGTAGCTATGACTGATAAATATCTATCGGATCCATCCATCATAAGTCAAACCACTTATTCCAATATGTAATTTTTTTTGTCTTCATACAATGATTTGTCTTAGATATGATAATTTATAACCTATGTTTACAAAATTTATTGGAGAAGAAAAAGGACAATTATTTTTCAGATAAATTTTTTTGATTATTAATTATAATATTGCATAATAGTTATTGATAATTAAATTAAAATTTTATAAGTTTTATTTTACATAAAGAAATTTATAATAAAAAAATCTACATATAAAATTAATGGATAATCATAATAGTATAATAATTATATTTAAAATGATATGTTCAATTAAAATTAAATTGAAATAATTACATGTCTATGAGGCTTTAGATTGAAACTGAATTACAGTTCTATGTTAAGACAACCCATGCTAAAAAAATCACCCATTCAAATTCTGGTAAGCCTGAAGTGTTTACCCCATACATATATATAATGGACCCTTGGGCCATGAATTTATTTTAATTTCTAGCAAATCTTTCAAATGCTATATGGTATAATTTTTTTTTAATTAGGGTGAATGCTTGAAATTACTCGTAAACTCAAATGATTAATAACCCTAGAACATAATATAGAATTAATTACAATGACTAAGAACAAATTCAAAATGTTAAAAAATAAAATATTAACTATCGAAGAAAAGTACACCTTACCTTAATAAATGAGATTAAAGAGTTAAAATAAAAACTAAATAACAATATAAATTAGAGATAGAATCCATCAAATATAAAACGAAGATGCTAAGCTCATGAGTGCATTAAGAGAACCCTGAATATATAAAAGAGAAGAAAGGTGATGACACTTTTAAAATAGTAAAATAATCACTAAAAAATGTCGCAAACTGAAATACTTATCTCATCGAAGCAAGAAGGTTGAGAAAAATTCTTGAGAATAAAGATAAAAATAACTGAGAATAAAGATAGAATGATTCATGTTAGAATAATTTTGTACTTACAACCAGTTTTCCATACTCACTAAATATTCATATAAATGTTTATAAATGAGGACCTCATCCCACTAGAACAAACTAGATTAGGGGGTAGGTTCAAAAGTTAAAGAAGCTAGAGAAGAAGCTAAATGGAAAACTATTATTATGGATAGAGATCAAACATAGAGTAATAAATAAAAATTTGGAACTTTGTGGATCCTCCTTTGGAGTTGTCATAAATTTTCATGGCTTAAAGGTGCTATGTTATGCTCAAACTTGAGAAAAAGTGATATTATTTTATTAGATAAAACTTGGGAGCATGATGATTCTAAGGTCCCCACATCCATGGATCCATTTGATGGTCAACTAGGAAAAAGAAATCCTATCATATATGATTTGGAGGGATAAAATATTATATAAAAGAGAGTAACATTTGGATCAAAATCTCTAACATTAATGCTAAGAAGATTTATATTACAATTTATTATTTGGAACCTATAAGTCTACTTTATATAAGAAAAAAAAATATACATAAGAATTTCCCTTATAATATAAATAATTCAATCTAAATATAATTTAAGATGATATATTATAATTTAACAAGTAAATTTCTAAAATAGTTTAGGAAAATTATATTATAATTTAATTAAGTTCACATAAATGTTCATTTTGTAATAGGGCTTTTAAAATTTTAATTTAATTATAAATATTTATTTAGTGGATGGAAGAGACTTAAATTACATAGAATAGTCTAGAATATTTTTACTAGTAATCACATAACCAAAGTTGAGATGGATAATACATGGGGTTGACCAATGTCATTATAATAAATCCTACTTATACTTTAATAATATCCATGGTTAAGTGAGTGAATCTCCATGATTGATAATCATATTATATGTTTATCTAGAAATATACATGTTTAATTCATATATCTATATCTATATATATATATAAATTCCAAAAAAAATTACAATTTAATTATTTTTTATAATTTGATTATTATTTTTGTTTTGATCATATAAATATGATTAAATAAATTGTTTGATGATTATTATTAATTAATATATATTCATATTATTCTGTACTAATTATATAAATTTGAAAAAATATTTTATAATACTTATATTTTATATTAATTTATATTTATGTTATCGGACTAATGTATTAATTATATAATTATATAATATATATATATATATATATATATATATATAACTAGAGTGTGCTATTATTATGGATGATCTGATAAAAAAAATTGTAAATTTTAATATTAGTTTTATTAAATATAACTTTAGTTTTTCTAGATTATTTTTACTAATATAAATTAATAATATTTTATTTTAATTTTAAGTTTAAAACAGTTTATATATATATATATATATATATATATATATATATATATATTTATATTCTTTTAATAATTATTATTTTTGCACCATAAAAAAATATTTTAACTTTGTTCCATTCATAAATTAAATCATATTATTTTCATATCAAGTGTTTTTGTTATTTAATTTTCTCATTTTTGTTGATTTGTTAGTAGTATATATTCATGAAGTCCTTCATTCCATTATAATTATCTAAGTATAGCAATTGGATTAACGAAGTGTCAATGAAGTGCATACTCGCTTAGGTGATAGCTTAATTATTTACGAAAGAGAATAAAAAGATAAAAATAAGATTCAGATTTGTTTTCATATTAAGGTTGTAATGCTAATAATGAATTTGGTGAAATTATAAATATTTTATAATGTTTTTAAATAAAACTAATTAAATATATTTAAAAATTGATATTTTATTTTTATTTAAAATAAAACACTAATCAACTTTAAATTGAATAAAAAACAATTACATATTTCTCTTTAAACATTTAAAGGTAATGAGTTGAGTTTTTCTAATTCAAACTTAAATATTAATTTTATATGTAAAATAATATATTTTAATTTTCCTTACAAAAATTGATAATATATATTTTTATAATATCATATGATATTAAATACATATTCTTTAAACATGATTATAATTGGGGAGTTTTAAAGATTTGAGAAGCATTGCTATGAGCTTTGTAACCTTAGCTTTCGATTGAAATGCAACCTTGCTAACTCCTCACCCCATTAAGGGCTTGAAGTATAGATCTAACTACACTCAACAGAAAAAGCTACTCCATGCAATCTCAAGTATGTGATTTTTCCCCTCGAATCTGAGTAGAAATTCTTATATCTCTACATCAGCATAAGGACGAGGCACACTCAACGCTAGTGATGTGTTTTCTATTCCAAATCTAACAATTTTTTTAATCTTGGTAAACCCAATTTCTAGGAGTTCATTTGGCTTGCAGGTCTCAACCATAGATCTTTTTCATATCTAGCATTGGGAGTTCAAGAGAAGGTGCAAATCTCTTACCAATACTTCTGACTTATTCATGAAGCCTATCAGCTTTAGGAGAAAAAATCCCTCAGAGATTACGACATTTCTAAGGATGTCGGGATTCACATTGTTGATAGATTTAAAGGTGGATCCAAAGGGAGGGTGCATCTTCCTTAGCCCCATCGAGATATTTTAAGGAAATTTTGAATCCTAGGCATTTTGAATCTCAGGATGAAGAGATTCTTTTTTGTTCGAAAGGATTTTTGTTGTGGCTTTCAGAAGAGGGAAGACAAGCATAAGGTTTCTAACTAGTGTCCTTGGTTTTGGGGCCATGCTAGTCTTTCCTTTAAACGATAATTCCTGGAATTTAAGCGTCTTTCAATGCCATATTTGACAACGCCAATATGGGTTTAACTTCCCAACTTGCTCTTCCATATGGCACACCAGTTATTTTGGAGGATATAGGAAATCCACTTGGGTATTTCATCAAAATCGAATTGAGTGGATTGCAAAAGGAGTCATGAATTTTTTTCATATATGTGTGGAAATGGACCTTAGAAAAGGCCTCCTAGCAAATATCCTCTTCAAAAGGGGAGATAAGGTTTATGAACAACTAGTGGATTACGAGAACACAACGTTTCATCATATAAATTGTAGCAACTTGACCTTCAATATGCGTGTCCTTATGTGAAAAATCACCATTTGTAACAAGATATAAAAAAGTCCTTTGTAGCTCATGGGTCAGAGAAACCTTTGTTAATTTTTGAAACTGCGATAAAATTACACCCTAGACACCTCAAATGGCCAATATGATGATTTTATTAGATTCCTCTTTTCTAGAGGACCAAAATCTACCTAAAGATCACCCAATTTGCTTAAGCGGAAGTTGAGTTATGAATTATTTTGTTCATACATGTATTATGGAATGGGTTGGCCCTAACCACATGAGTAGTTGCTTAGGTCAGTCTTAACCCAAGTGACACCCCAGGAAATCCTATAAATTTAAGATACCTCAATATCATTTGGACACATCTTCTGTTATCTTTTGTATTGGTTCAGATAGGTTCGATGGATGGAGTTGACTCAAGGGTTTGAAATCATAGACAAAAGGTTCACTCTAGGTTAGGGTCTTTTGGAACTCACTTGCTCGCATATAACAGGGCCTTCTCATCCTTGATTACTCACACAAAATCCTACAAGTTAGACTATAGAACCTTGGAAACTAGCACAAAGGCCTACGGGAGTGACTCTAGGTTCATAGGCAGATCAGAAGGTTCTGGTCCCTGGTAGCTCACACAAGGTAGCCCTCGGACCCATCCTGTCATAGTGATCGCTTTCACAACTCAACAAGGGTATGACTTTAGTTTGTTATTTTCTCACATAGCTCAGCTAGGGAGCGACTTTGGGTCATTGCAATTCAGTGCCAGAGTCGCACGCATAAAGACTTGCTGAGAGTGACTATGCAATCAGAGTCGCTCACATACTATATTCGTGAAAGTGATCAAGAAGTTTGACTCATTCACAGACAGTGTTGATGAGGGTGACCTAGTTCAGATCTAGGGTTTTTACATCTTGGCATTAGTTAGCATTAGTGATATGGTAGATTTGGGTTTCTCTCGACTATTATACAGATCTATAGAATTGATTTTCTAGTTTCCGCTACAAACATATGTATTGGGCTCAATGAGAGTGATAACAACACTTAATAGTGTTTGGCATAGTGACAACATTTGACATTAGTTTGTGATAGCACATTACAACCATCAGTATTAGGGTTTTGATTCCTATCATGATTAGATATATTTTATGGATATCATTATTATTTTAGTGCATATATAAAGTTATGGATCATTGTACTCTCTTTTTCTACATCATTTGATGACGATCTAAGAGGAAGAAGATTTTCAAAGGTTTTCCCCATAGTGGGTATTTCCCTCGTCTTGAACCAATCCTAGTGTCTCTATGTGTGTGTATTCTTTCTTTAACTGTCCCTCTTATATTCCACTACATTGATGAGGGTGGTGATGTTGTTTCTTCATATGTAATTGCATGATGCATAATGGCGTAGATCTAAATAATGTAATGATGAAATGGGGTGAACTTAATGTATTAATGATGAAATGCAATTATCGTAGAAAATAAGAATGACACCTTAAGAAAATTTAACATGGTATCAGAGTTGGGCTGAAGAAAAGCCATGGAGATCACTCTCATGATGACACCATTGATGGATGCAAGAAGAGGATGGTGGAGACCTATAAGAATTCTAGGGTTTGAATAAAACCCTAGGAATTTATATTGTTAGGGTTTAAAGAATTCTATGAGATTAGCGTTGAAGAGAAAACCCTGGCTTATCGAAAAGACTTGAGGCTAAAGCACTTGTGGGATATTCTATGAAGTCCTAGATGGGACAATATCTAATAGACATCGTTGGATACTTGAAGGAAACATTATGGACAATAGAAGTGTGTTTCTCTTGAAGATTGTGTCAAGAGGGAGAGGAACACCTCTCATTGAAGATAAGTATTTCTTGATTTATGGTGCTTTTTACTTGATAGAATTATGGATTTGATGATTATGTTTATTTCTTGTACTTCCTATTTGAGTATATGGATGCTTCTAACCTCCTTGATGAGGTGTGATGGGTAGATCCTTTTTGAGAATCATTCTAAGATACAGGCTTGGAAAGAGATGAAAATGTATGATGTGAATACCTTTTCCTTTAATAGCTCATACATGCATATGAAAGTGACATGGATCTATGTTTCCTATGATGAAAATATGCACCTAGAGTTAAACATTTTGACCCTCTTGAGTTCTATGAGGTTATCTAATGTTACACTTGATGTTTGGCTAACATCTATATTCTATCTATTGGATATCTTGATCCTATAAATAAGGCTAGCCCCTTGGTTCTAGAAAATGATAATCTTGATACTTGTCATGATGGATTTAATATAGAAGGATAGTTCATTGAATCGTATACATCCATCTACTGATAATTCTTGTGATAGGCATGATGATAGAATATGGAAAGTGTGATTGACACTCTTTTTGTTTTGATAAAGATTTATTGAATGACCTAATCTCATCTCATTGGTCATGAAGTGCATGTGAGAGGTATAAGTGTAAGATTTATATTCCATATCTCTTACTACTTGTGGTCTTGTCTTGATGGCATATGGTGAAACTAGATGCAGTAACTTGATGGAGTGACTTGATAGAAATTTCTATTGCGTTCATAATCTTTTAGATCTATCTACTACTTTGATTCTAAGCCTTTGATCAAAGTTTGATGTCATGATGTTTATAACCATATGTTTACGATCTAATGGATCTAATGTTGCATGAATCTACTAGAGACATGTTACTTACATGAATGGAGATGAATGATGCAGATCCCCAGTCAGAGGGAGAATCGCTTCTCAAGATTCCAACCCTTATTACTATTTTTATGAAGTATGATTTATGTACATGTGACAGTATTGATATGCAACAGTCTTAGATCTGAAGTCCACTTAGAAATTAGGGTTTCTTCTTTGGTCACAGTCACCGATCTAGGAGATCTCATCCCTGGACACACTCATGCTAACACGTAGACAACGTCTAGGAAGCTAAAGTCACTTCCATTGTAGCTTGAAGAGAGGAACCATAGGTTTTGTTCCTGACATATTTTGCCATTGTTAACTAATTTTTGAAGTTGTTGAGGTAAATTATTGATCATATAATGAAGTATTGTGCATGAAATTTGATGGTCGCCTGGAAGATATCAGTACCATAGATGTATTGCAGAGAACAACAATATCTGATAGGAATAAAATATTGAATTTTTTCCATAACATGAACATCAAGATTTAACTTGTGTTTGCGGGTGACTGGGACATGCATATCAATATTTGACTGTGTTTGTGCTACAAGAGGTTGACATGATTTGGCATTACAGATATATATGAAAACTCTTTTGTCATGATGCTTGAAAATAACTTTGATTTGATGATTGAAATGTGCTTTGACTATAGATCTCTTTACAATAGCAGTTTGGACTTGACCTGATGTCTAGCGATCTAATTTGATGAATTTTTATTTTCCATGATATCAATACTATGTGGGCATGATGACTTATGTGTGTATCTCAAGATTGGCCTCCTTGTTCTTAGAAAAATGGTTGATGTAATGATAATTGTGATTTGTCATGAAAAATGGAGCCTGCATGACTCATCCTTGATGTATGCATTTGTACCTAGTGACACAATGACTTTTATTATGATTATGAGAATGACTTAATCAAGTTCGGATTGATAGTGCATGACTTGTTGGCATGATGAAGCCATGATTTGATATGAGATCCACTTGTCTCCTGGTTGAAAGCATTAATACTATAATAATGATGACTTTGATAATGGTCATGAGCTTGATTCTAAACTCTAGCGAGTGGACTTTGTTGTTGATGTGTATGTTGGCTTAGCAAGGCATTATTCTTAGAACATTTCTATCCAGATATGTCTAGATTTGACAATTATCTGATGAACTCGGGATGATGAGTTCCAAGGTATGGCTTTGATATTGATTATGGTTTTTCGTTTTATATCCTAATGATCTAATTGTGACAGGTGATGAGCCTTTGATGATCTAAATCAGATGGAGATGACTTATGAAGCTTGAAATGATGTATCATGGCATGATGCTTCAATTTCTGAAAATTGGGAAAGAAGTTCCACATTGCAAAGCTATTGGAAAATGTTTATGAATAATGAAAATGAAAATCCTTGGATACTCTGATTTACAGTTCAAGATGTTGTTGAACTTGACATGGCATCCGACAGTTGTTTTAAGAATTGATGTTTTGTTTTTAACATCCATCTGTATATGTATTATTTGCATAGAACCTTAATGAATTTATGAGTGAGTTGCTTCATAGCATTTCCACCGAGCATGATTTAAAATAATTGCATGAGGTGTTCTATTTGTGAGAATGAGATATTTCTCCTATGATATGTGGTTGCACAGACTTATTGCTCATATTTGAGATTATTTTTGGTAAGTACATTTGGATGTTACTTTAGTATATGATCTGTCATGATATCTTGGATGAGAGATCCATAGTATCATCGAGGTTGATCATGATGTTGCTAGCATGGCTAACTATGAGGTAGGATACAAAAGCTCCTTAGAGAGCTATCTGAGCATGATCTAGATATGACATGGATACCATGGATACATTGTGATGATCCGATTAGAGGTAAGTCTCATATTTATAGTTGGGAACAAGATACTCTCATATACTGAGACAATGTAGCTGTTTGAAACAAGCTCAGCCTTGGGGTTGGCACATCCTTGAGAGGAAGGATGATTATGGTATTATTTTATGACTTATGTGATTATATATGAATATGACATGATATTTGATTTACTGTTCTGTATGAATAGGAAACAACTGCTATTGAGACAAACATATTACAAATATTCTCTCAAAGCCATTTTGATTTTCAGAGAGGATCCCCTACAGATGAGGGGCAGTGGGAGAGCATCCCCTGTTTGAGTTCCCAGGATGAGGAATTGAGGGATAAGGGCTCTTGGGATTGAGGGAAATATGTACAATAGGGTACTCCCATATATATTACCCATAGGGTTGAGGGCTTTACTCCATTTTCTAGTTTTTGTAAGGTATACCCGAGTTGGCATCATACCAGGTAGTGCTTGTTTAGAATGTTAATCCTCGTCTGGCCAATGAGTTAATGGTTTCCTTAGGGAATAAAACCCAAGGTGATTATGATGTAGGTGTTCTACCACATGGCTATTTAGGGTCATTGATGGGAACCTCAATAGGCAGTAGGATTTCAGGTTGAGAGTAATGGTTCCCAATGAAATTCTAGGTTGAGTGTAAAGCTCCTCGATCAAATTACAGGGTTGAGGATGTACTCCCCTGTGTAATCCAGGGTCAAGGGTTTACTCCCCTTTGTAATGAGTTATCCTATTTCTAATTATGGGTGGAAGTGTTTTCTCCCTGATGTGATTCCAGGTTGAGATGTGCTCCCTGATGATATGCTTTTCGATGATGATTAATGATTATATTCTAGGTAGTAGCCCACTGTCATACATTCCAAATAGCATCTTGGTCGATATAGGGTGGTAGCTTTAGCTGCCCTCTGGTAACAACTTCTTCTTCTTCTAGATCCAAGAATGTTCACCATACAAGTAGGAACAATCAAGAGATAAGCATGATTACACAAAGGATAGATCGAGATGTACAATGATGGTTTGTGATGATGATACACTTGATATGGACATGGCACTATAACTACATGAAAAATATGATTTGTGATTATTCGTGATGACATTCAAATATTCAAGAATAACATATTGTTCAATGGATAGATATTGGCAGGTGGAATTCTCCCTAGTTGAGAGGGAGTGTTAATTTTTACAACTGCGGTAAAATTACACCTTATATAGCTCAAATGACCAAGATAATGATTTAAATATATTCCTATTTTTTAGAGGACCAAAATCCACCTAAAGATCACCCAATTTGGTTAAGCGGAAGTTGAGTTATGAATTATTATATTCATACATGTATTATGGGATGGGTCGGCCCTAACCACATGAGTAAATTCTTGGGTCAATATTAACCCCAAGTGACCCCTCAGGAAATCCTATAAACAGAGGATAACTCAAGATCATTTGGACACATCTTCTCTTCTCTTTTGTCTTTGTTCGCATAGGTTCGATTGAAGAAGTTCACTCAAGGGTCCGAAATCATAGGCGAAAGGTTCGCTCTAGGTTAGGGTCTTCTAGATGTTGGTCGTTGGCACAGAGTAGGGAATTTCGGTCTTTAGCTGCTAGCACACAAGCCTATGAGAGTGACTATAGACCCTTGGACATTGGCACAAAGGCTTATGGGAGTGACTCTGGGTTCATAGGAAGATCGGAAGGTTCTAGTCCCTAGTTTCTCGCACCAAGTAGCCATGGGAGCAACCCTGTCATCTCAGTCGATAGTAAAACTCAGTAACGGTGCGACTTTAATTTATTGGTCTTTCACACATCTCAGCTAGGGAGTGACCTTGGTTCTTTTCATTTTAATGTGAGATTCACACGCATAGAGACCTTCTGAGAGCGACTTTGTAGTCATAGTTGCTCGCATACTGTATTTGTGAAAGTGACCCAAAAGTTTTAGTCGCTCACAAACAATGTTTATGAGGGTAAACTAGTTTAGATCTAGGGTTTTGAGATCTTGGCATTATCTAGCTTCAGTGATCATGTAGATTTGGGTTTCTCTCTATTGTTATATAAATCTAAAGATCTGATTTGTTAGTTTCCACTACAAACATATGTATTGGGGTCATTGACAATGATCGTAGTACTGAGCAGTGTTTGTCACAGTTACAACAATAAAGGTAGAAATAAGAAGTTGAGAAGTTATGGAAAATAACCTTTTAGTAGAGAAGCTATGTTAGAAGTATTCCAACTAAGGTTGGAAAGAAAAAGAGGATGTGGGAAGTCCTCAAATGGAAGCCAAGAGAACAATATAATTTCTCAAGAGGGGTGAGTAGTAGGTGAAAAATCCCATAAGAGAAAGGATTGCTCAAGAGGTTCTAGAGGAGAGAATGAGAGGAATACTCAATGGCTAAGCTAAGGAGAAATCCTATTGAGGTATTAGGGTGATTGGATGAAGGGAGAAGACTTTTTACGAGGGATTGATTGTATCTCATGGTGGGAAAGAGGAATCTCACAAAAGAGGAAGTAATATTACTACTGATAGTCATCAAAATGACTTAGGTGTAAGCCACAAAAGGAGAAAAGAAGATTCCAAAGATAAGGGAACATGGGGAAGGATGAGTCAAGAGGAATTTGAATGAGAAATGGTTGATTTAAAAGAAGGAGTCAGCGTAATGTTGCAAATGCTACAAAAAATGGAAGAAGACCAGAGACATTGTTAGGTGTTGAGGAATAAAAAGGTAAAATGGCCTCTACTACAAAAGAGGCTAAATAATAGCATAATTTATTCATTAGAGTTGAAGGAACTCAAGAAAATTGAGTATTAGGGAGAGGAAGTTTACCTCTATTAACCCGAACAAGGAAAACTCCTTGGTGAAGATCATGATGAAGATAATGAAAAGAGATTATAAGTCTCATGGACTCTAATAAAATTCGAAAATAACGGATGATGTCACGAGCATTAGCAGCAGCTCTGGAGAATCACATTTTAAAAACTAATCAACTATGTGTAGGTCAAGAGGGTGTACAATCTTTACATACTATCATGAAGGAAGATGATGATGTTGATAAAATACTTGTTAAGAGTGTCATAGATTGTTTGGAGAGGAGAGATCATCTTAAATATTTAATGTTAGAGGTA
Source organism: Pinus tabuliformis (assembly GCA_031772625.1). Lineage (NCBI taxonomy): Eukaryota > Viridiplantae > Streptophyta > Pinopsida > Pinales > Pinaceae > Pinus > Pinus tabuliformis. Next base: position 516,711,566 of record CM062815.1, read on the forward strand.
TTGAATGAGGACAAAGGGCTTTATGTGTTTAAAATTGATAATTTGTCCATGGTTGAATTTTTGCATGAACTGAAGAAAAATACTCATTTCAAGTTGTCATAAGTATAGACAAAGATGAAGGAATTTATTCTAAAGGAATTGAAGCAATACAGAGTTTGAAATTTAGATATGATATAAAATGATCAGAACACTCTTATGATAAGGAAGAGGAAAATGATTGTCTTATTTAGACAATAAAAGTGATGACAACACATACTCGATGAATGCAATTTTCTGAGAAAGTTTACAAGAACCTATTATTGAGTTTAACAAGACAAAATTGTCTTGGGAAGATAGCCATGAGAAAGCTAATGAAGATGAACAACAAAACCTAAATAAACCGCTAATGAAATGTAATGAAAACATAGAGTCATTGATGGAATTGAAATCCTTGGAGGGGAGATCAATAAATAAAAAGGTGCATATTAACATGTAAATTTGGAACTAGAAGAAGATTATAATATAATGTTTCAACTAAAAACAAAGTTAGGTAATGAAATTCATGAAGTATGGATGCTAATGAGGAAGTTTCCTAAAATGACGCATATCAAAATGATGAAGGCACGTCGTAGCAAAAGGTTGATTGCATTAATTTTATATCGACAATGCTAGTGGAGAACGACAACATAAAGTCTAGAGGTCTGGAAAGTTAAAAGTAGCAAGGAAACAATGGAGCCATTTCGATAACCAACAAAGACATAAAGTCTAGGATCCTAGAGGATTACAACCAATAAAATGGCACATGACCAAAAAGTCATCGAAAATTTCAACTTGTGTAGTTTAATGTAGAAGCATCAACATATAGGAAACCATTTTTGTGAAATTCCAAAAGAGAAAAATATTTCCCTGAAATATAAATCCTATAAATTGGAAATAGGGTGTTACATGTGTCCTGATTCTAAAAGGAATCTAGAGTGTTCATATATTTTAGATGAGTTTCTATTTTTCCCATGTGGTCTTGTACAAGGAAAAGAAGAGTGAATTTGAGTTTTGACTTAGTTTTAGTAACAATGAATAGATGTTTAAATAGTTTTGTTCTACTAAGAGATATTATGGCCAATAAATGGAAATATGTATGTATATACTCAATCAAGGGATCACAAGCTAGAAAAATTGCCAGAGGAAACTCGCTATACCTATAAAATATGGGTGTAAGTTGTGTGTGTCCCTATAAATATAATATCTTTAATAAATTAAATGATCTAAGTTAAGTTGTAGTCCTTATGGGTTGATCTTTTGTGCTGAATATGTGAATTTTTTGTGTGAAACCAATTCACCCTCAATTGTGTAAGTGTTCCAAGAATTGTTAAATACCCTATTTCAACATTAGTCCAATGGAAATTTGTGTGAGATCCATAGATTAGTGAATAGACCCAGCCTCTCTTAGTTCTGTCATGAATCTACTCCTTAATTTAGAACCAATATTGAATTTGGATGATTCAACCTTTCTGGGAAAAAAATAGGTTGTAAGATGTTCAAGATAGATGGGTTCCAACATGTAGAGGGGAATTCTTAGCCTAAACTCTATAATTAAATTCCCCATGTTTGTGGATATGTTGTATCTTATAGCAACACAACTCTGATTCAATCAATTCTACCATCATATGCCAACACCAGAAAGGCAATCTGCCTAGACTAAACATTTAAAACATTGGCCTAGTATTGATCGTGTTGAGAAATTTATTGAAGACTCACTTATACCCATTTTAGAATTAGTAAGGGATAAGATTATACGGGACAGAAGTTTATAAAGAAGCTAGAATTCCATACCTCAAAGGAAGAGTGTAAATATCAGGTGTGGACTACTAATTCTAGTTGAAATCACCATCGAATAATGACAAACCAATTAAAAAATTAAACTCCAAAAATTCCATTTTGTAGAATTTCTATCAGAATTTAGGTTAAATCATAGCCAATCTAGCCTCAAGTAGTTTTGGGTCAACTGGTGGGTATAATGGTAGGGAGTCTAATCATATGGATCCTTCTAATTACAAAAATATTGGAATGATACAAACAAGATTACCATGTTATCTACGCAAGGATGATAGGGAAATTGAAAAATGGTCCAAATTTTAAGCTCCTTGAGGAAGAGAAAAAAAAGATTATTTTTTCATATTCCTAAAGCACTAGTGTTCCATAATATTTTGGAGTAAATTGTAGCTTTGGATGAAGCGATTGGTTTGAGTTATAGGTGAGTTGAATCCAAGTCTGTGTCTAGAACAAAAAGGTATGAAGTTATTGAAGTATTTGTCTGGTAATGATCGTATAGATCTCTCCTTGGAGACTATCATAGATGAAGCATGTGTTATATTCATTCATCAAGCATGGTATACTACATGATGCTACATGGTAAGAAGTATGATTTTTGAACTGATGAAAAATATATTGGATTGATATATTTGGATGTCTACAATTGGTGTTATTGGTCATTGGTACCATTTTGCTTCTATATATTATGATTAATGATATTAGTAAGTCCAAAAAGAAAAGGTCTGCATAAATGGGACATAAATACTACATATTACTCTAGAATCAAGATACTATGAAATCAACAAATTTTTAAAACCGGTGTTGGAAGAACATATCGAAATTGAGGAGAACGAGGAACCTAGGGTTGGATTCTTTAAGTGTAGGTGTTCGGGAAGGTGGTTGAAGTGTAGTATTTGGTGGTGGAAGATTTGGTGTTGTTGGTTTCAAAATGTCTATCGAAAGAGAAAAAAGTGTGACTGTCGTAGAAACTCAAGGAACTAAAAGAAACCAATAACATATTGAAGCAAAATACAAAGGTGAATTATTCAAATTTTACCTTACTATCTTCATCAAGTTCTCAAGGTTCACACTGAAGGTTCTCAGAATAGACCTTGTAAAGGTTTGATGCTTTCTCAGTGCAATTAAGAGGATGGTTGGATGGTAGATGATTTTAATTTTTTATAATTATGTCCCATAAAAAATGGTATAAAGCCAAGCGTTATCACTTGACCTTCATAAGGGGATGAAAATACTAACATTAATTCTCTAGTCTGGTGTATAAGAGAAGAAGTTAAGTATGGAGTTCAAAAACAACTCTAGAATAAAGCCTTGAGTAGGAAAAAACAGGAGTATTTTTTCATATTCTTGAAGCATTGTCCTTTATGTACTTTTAGAATAATTCCATACAACCAACAAGTGGAGGTGTCAGAAATATAGCCAATTTAAAGAGCCTTTGAAATTGGGAATCAAAACAACAAATGTCATTTGGACTACCCTCATTGCGTGGCATTGGTGGGGTCCATTGTGTTGATAACCAATCCCATAACGCAAGCAATAATACCTAGCTCCGATTAGAATTTTTTTTGCATTTGAAGTGGGGTGGGTGGGGGCACCAAATCTCCAGTCTACATGAATGGTCAGTAAATATATTTTGACCATATTCAAGATGCATAGGAGCTCATATACATTACCATCACCACAAAGAAGATCTGGCCGACTAGAACATAAGGCTAAATCCATTTCCTGATCTAGTCCTTGGAAAATCTTCCTATTAGGACAAAGACGTTAGGACAAAGACCTTGAGGCATATGATCCCCCTACATTGGAAAATGTTATCTATAACTGAATGAAAAAATAGGAACAAGAATCCCATTAATGCTTAAGAATAAATTCAAAAAATATTTCTTGGGGCAGACATTTTTTGTGAAATCGTTGTGAGACTGAAAAAGGGTCCTAGTGGGATGCTTAGAGTTTGTGTCAAATAATGGTGTGTAGATGAAGCAATGGACTCAAAAAGATCGGTTCTCCCTCTTAGGATATATACCTAAAGTGAGTTTCCTAGTGAACAACTGGTTTGGTTTCCACTTCTTAACAGAAGAGGATGCCAATAAAATCCTGGAATTTCCATGGGTTAAGGGATGTGGCTTCCTAATTTTGCAAAAATGGAATGCTGGTTTTGACCAAGTTGTGGAATGACCCAAAAGAAAAACTGTGTGGGCTAAACTCCCTAGAGTCGGACTAAAGCTATGGTCTAAGAAGACAGTATCAAATATTGCAAGTAGGATAGGAAAATTTTCTTATGTGGATGAAGGTTGCATTGGATTCTTAGATAAAAGGGAGGCTTGGTTGTTGGTATAGGTTGATCTATGATGTGGTATTCCTTAGGCAATTGATTTATTCTGGGGCACTTTTTCAATTAAGAAACATGTGGGCTACTAGGGAATCCCATTCAGATGCAATGCATGCAAAAAAATTAGGCACTTAATGGTCAGTTGTCTTCTCCAAATGAATGGGGGTCTCCCTGGTTTGGATTGGAAAACTACCAGAGATAATCAACTTCTTATAAAAAAGAGAAGATTGGAAGGGAACTTTTGGAACTTTTCTCCCTAGCCTCCCAATATGAATCTCCCAAATCTTCTTCCCCTCATTAGGATATGAGTTCTATTTCGATTAACCACAACTAGAAAAATTATACTCTTGTCTCAACAAATATGGCTCAAATCCCTCACCGGGTTGGGAAATCTCAATTTCCTTCATCTTCATAGCTCATCTTCTCGAATCAATCTCAGAGAAAATTATCTCTCCTATCCTTTATTAGATTAATACTTCAACTAAATTCAAAACCTTCTTCCCTTTTTGGGGATGCCGATCTAGAACGTATTACTAGTGCCTTCTCATTGAGACTTGAGCCTTAGTCACTTAAGGGGACCTTATTTTAAGAAAGGGAGAAAAATAAATATCATGAACCGGAGAAAAAGGACTCTACCAAAAGGAAAAAAAAGAAAAACGAATACAAAACGATATCTCTATGTGGAGCATTTGAGTCAAAAAATGATTTACAAACTTTTTGGGACATTAGAAGAGTCTTTATGCCCTCATTTTCATCCTAGGCCATCAGTAAATGATATCTCAAATGGGGAAATTAGATAAACTCAAGACCTTAGAGTGGAGCTACCCAGTTCATCATTTTCTTGATGAAAATAATGTCCTTTAACATCATGGGGCTAAGATCTCCCCAAACATCAAGATCCATGAATTGTATCATCCAATCAAAGGCTCCTAATTTTCTTGTAGGAGACTATGATTTCTAAGGGAAATGGATCTGAATTTCTCGTTAAACTATCCCTCCTTGGATCTCTTGTGCCACGAGTGCCATTGGAAATTATAGAGGGCTAGCTTCCATGTGGAATCCTTAAATATGCTCTTTCAAGCATATAAGTCAGAGGTTGTCATCATATTATCTGGATATTTTCAAGGAATAAGCCAAAGGGTTCAAATATTGAGCATTAATGGACCCTATATTAACAAAAAGGTGTTATAGGATAAAATTGGGAGCGATATCTTAGATTTGCAGCATCTAATTTTTGTTGGTATTCTGAATTTAACCTTGGATGCTCGAGAGTTCTCGGGGAAGAAAGATAATATGGATCCACTGGCAAAATGTTTTAAGGACCTTTTTAGTTGAAATATTGTCTTAGACATTGTCCCTCATCCTTTATGTCTATCTTAGAGAAATGGGCAGTCTGGTGAGGATGTCATTGCCAAAAGGCTTGATCAGTTAATTCACTCTTCCTTGACAATGAGAACGAAAACTATTGAAGATTAATGTTTCTTCTCTAAAGCCTTTGACCACCATGAAATCATGATTCAATGGAGGGGAAATGAGGAACAAAGCTCCATGCCCTTTAAATTTAATCATCAATGGATCGAAGAGTAGGATTTTAAGGAGTTGCTTTCTCAATCTTGGATTCAACCAATCAACCTTGCCACCAATTCAAAAATGTAGTCTTTCAGTGTCAAACTCAAGAGACTCAAGCGTAAAGTCTAAGCCTGGGTCAACAATTGTAAGAATGATCAAATACTGGAACTTAGGGAGACCGAGGATGGTATTTCCTCTGATATGGATCCTTCCATATTTGGATTCCTCTCTAACCACCACATGAAATCGGTGATAGATATAGTTCAAAGGAAGAAGAATATAATAAAATATCAGAAGGAGGAGTGGTGTCCCAAGAGTAGGGTCACTTGGATTAAAGGAGGGGATAAAAATACTAGATTTTTCCATAGGGTAGCTTCTAACTAAAAGGTTAAAATTATCTAGCGCATCATGAATTCTGAGGGTAGGTTACTCAGTTCACTTAAGGACATAATGAAAGAGGCATTCATTTTTTCCAATATACAGTTCAAAGAATGGGAGGAGGATCACATATTTGATAAAGTTGAACTAGAAAACCTCTTTCCTAATTTTCTTAATGAGGATGACATCAGACTTATGAATTGCCCTACCTTCGAAGAGGATCTTTTACACACACTGAAAGAAATGGCCAAAGTCAAAATTTTTGGTCCGGATGGATGGCCCGTTGAGCTTTAAATATCCTAATTTCATATTATGGATTATGAACTACTGTAAATGGTTGAATAATCTTGGGTTATAGGACATATCATAGGTTCCATCAACACAACCTTCCTTGCTTTAATTCCTAAGAAATCAAACTTTAGCCACTTTTATAGCTTTAAAATTATTTCTCTTTATATATATATATATATATATATGTATGTATGTATGTATGTATGTATGTATGTATGTATGTATGTATGTATATATATATATATATATATATATATATACATATATATATATATACATATATATATATATATATATATGTATATGTATATGTATATGTATATATGTATATATGTATATATATATATATATATATATATATATATATATATATATATATATATATATACATACATACATACATACATATATATATATATATATTGATTTAAAATGTTATAGCTATTAGAGTTAAAACATCCTTTCTCCACATATATGCCCATAATAATTTGGTATTCTTCCTGACAAGAGAATACAAGATGCAATTTCTATTACAGAAGAGTGCATTTATTTGATCAAATCGAACAATCAAGAAGCCTACCTCATGAAAATTGATCTCTTGTGGGCATATGATGGAGTTGACTGAGATTTTCTTCTTCTAATCCTTCACAAAATTGTATTTCCTTGTCTTCATGTTAGATGGGTAATGGCTTGTGTGACTTTGGCTGATATGGAGGTCTTAATCAATGGCTAACCCACAAATTTCTTCAAAATATCTAGGGGTCTGAGACAATGATGTGCTCTCTCCTCGCTCCTTTTTATTTTGGTTATGGATTCTCTCAAAAGCTGTTTGAGCATGCAAAAAACAAATGGATTCATCTAAAACTGTAGGGTCTCTTCCAGATCCTCTGCTACTCATATTCTCTTTGTGGAAGATCTTTGATTTTTGAATGGGAAGATTTCTATCAAATTCTATCTAAATTTGGAAGAGCCACATGTCTTATAATTAATGAAGAAAAATTTGAGCTTATCTCTTATGAGAAGGATATTCTGATATGCCGACAAATAGTTGCCCTCTTTGTGATTGAATCTATTCCTCTTTAATTTGTTTTCAAGTACATGGTTTGCTTCCTTAAACCATGCAACTACTGAATCATGGACTTGAATTGGTCGATCCTTAAAATTTAGAAAAATATTTATGTATGGGACCACAAATGGCTGACCTTTAGTGGTAGGGTGATCATGATTAAATACATTCTATAAGGTATTTCAATATTTTCGATGCACGTAGGGTGATCATGATTAAATCCATTCTATAAGGTATTTCAATATTTTGGATGCACTTATTTATTTTTCCATCGATGATCATCCATAAAGTCAATCCATCATCACCAAGTTCCTGCTGTCAGGAGTAGGACCAACCAAAACTTCCCACCTCGTCAATCTCAATTCTCTATCTCACCCTGAAGATTAGGGTGGTCAGGGACTAAGGGACACAAAACAGATTAATCTAACCCTCCTTTCTCACCATATTTGGAATTCTTCTAATGTTCGGGGACTATGGAGTGAAATCATCCTAGGGAAAAAAAATTTAGCAACAATTCTTGGAGGTTTGGGTAGCTGCTATAGCCCCCTCCAAGTGTAGGAAATCTTCTATTTGGGACAACTTGATGTCTGCCAAATTTTGGCTTTATGGAAATTTAAGATAGTGAGTAGGAAATGGTGCTAACATCCTCATGGGGTTGGACACAATCAAGGGCATGAATAGAGACCAAAATCTCCCTCCTCAAATCATATTTTCATTACATGAGTTGGGAGTCTCACATTTAGTTGACCTAAAAATTAGTTTCCCAATGCACGCCCCTTTACTTCTTGGCCTCATTCATGGGAATTGGGACTTAATATTAAGTTCGAAATTGAATGAGAGTCATATACACACAAACTCATTATGGCAAGGATTGTGTTGAATGATAGGGCCAATTCTCTTGCATGCGGAGGTTGAGTTGTAGGTGGCAACAACACTGTCAGAGAAATCTACACCTACACCTATGTTTCTCCACTTCGTAGTCCTTTGATGAGTGGACTATGCCCAGGTGGAAATGGGAAGCCCCCTTGAAGATTAAATGATTTATCTCATTTAGCCTTTTTAACTGTATCCCAACTTGGGAGAATTTGATTAAAAGGGGTTTTTAGAGTCTGCGTCAATGCCATTTATGTCAATCTACTTTTCAAGACATTGTTCACATGTTCCTAGATTTCCCTTTTTCTAAGGCCATTTGGGACTATGTGGTAGTTTTGTTGAATATCAGGATTGATAAGGATTGGTACTCCACCTTAGAATATCCACTGTATTGGTGTTTGAATCAAAGGTCATATATAGTTATCCCCTTGTATGTTGTATGCGTGATTTGGAATTCTACGAATGACTTTGGCTTTGAGAAGTTGACCCGAGATTACCATTCTTCTAATATCAAAATTGTTGGTTATTTCCTTGAGATTGGCCCTTGCACCCCTAGGTCTCCTTACTGTAGTGTTCACTTATAGCATATTGGGTTGCATTTTCCTTTTTTCTTCTTTGATGGACATTTTGTTGATGGTCACTATGGATGTGAAGCTTTTATCAAGATTTGTCCAAGTAGGGAATTTCACTTCTATTAGAATGGAGGTGGTTTCACAAATTGTTGGACAGAGATTGTGGCGGTGTGGGGATTACTTCATAGCGTTGTTTGGTTTTCCATGAATTCCATCAGGATTGCCGGATATTCTAAAATTTTATTGATTGGTTGCAAGGGAGGAACTACCTTGAGATTCCTTTGCTTCACCAGTAGATGGCAAAGGTAACTTCCCTTTGCTCCTCCTTGAATGACATTTATTTCCTCCATTTGCACAAAGAAAAAAATATGGAAGCTAATGCTCTGTCCAAACATGGGATTCCTCTTTTCCTTGGCAAAATGTTTTTTGAAATCTTGATTGATAAGTCTATTCATAATTCATGCTCCTTTACACTTTGAATGCATTAGTGATTTTTCTCTAGACAATTTTGTATTCATGGATATATTTCTTAAGAGCCCAAAAAAGGGCTAGACCATGTTTTTTTTTATTCGCTTCTATGTTACAGTATTTCTCCAAGTTTGTTCTACTCGGTTTTTTTGGTTCTCTTTTGGTTTGACTCAGTTTCGAATCCCCTTTTCACCGATTACAAATGCTTGTATCTAAATTATGTAACTTATCACTTATTAATGAAGAATGTTTGCTTATTTATTCTTGAGAAAAAGTAAATCTGGGTCGACTAAATTCAAGCCTCAAAGGAATACAACTTAACCAACCTTTGCAAAGTGGTCTCTTGTTAAATATTCTAGGCCGCCTGATTCTCCCGGAATAGGAGGAACACTATCATGGAATCCATGTATGAGGAAAGTCATCAAGATAAATTTGGTGCTTTAAAGGTATTGGAGTTTGTGTTCTTCCTAACTGTCATGATATCGGATGTGAATGAGGTAAATAAACGAGAGGGAGGGAAGGTAAAGCTAGTAGCTAAACAAAGGTCACATGTAGTGACACAATTGGAGGAATCTCCAAGTCTGAGATGGAGAAGCAGCCCCAATCTTGGTTGGACATGCTAAGAAGTGCCATGATGGTTTTGTTATAGTGTTGTAAAGATTGAAGCCATTCTTTGAAAAGGAGCAACATTCAAGGATGTAGATGTGGGTGATAGGCTCGCCTTGTGTGTAAGATGATAACCATGACAAATTTGTCAGAAACTACTTATGTTTGTGCCTACAAAAGTTGTAAATTAGTGCCTATATTATACAAAAAGTCTATAATTTTTTTTATCAAATAAAATTATATAAGTGTTTATGATATAAAGACATCTGTATTGTGATTTATCTAATTTTTTTTACGGAATATTGTTAAAGTAACAAAATAATGATTAGCCTCACTCATTTTCAACATTTCTAACATCGATAGCAAAAGGGAATTTAAAACAAGAGGGATGGTTTTTGAAATACTTAGAGTGAAGGTGAATCAATATTTCATTATTTTTATCTATTTTATCTTTTAAAACATTTGATTCACATAACTCATGAAACAAGTGAGAAAAACTTAAACAATTTTTTTTTGGAGAAATTTTTTTAACTTCATGTGAAAAGTAAGCGCCAAATTACAATGTTTGCGCAAATTTCGTTCACCTAGCTTAGCCAAAATGTAGGCCCCAGCTTCTAGGAGACACCAATGCTGAAGCTAAGCACCAAATAACTTAATTGTAGGCACCATTCCAAGACTTCAAGTTGTTCCTTGATTATTATTAATATTGTTATTATCTTTTTAAGTTCAAGCCCAACCGAGGCACCAAATTGGTGTATGAGACCCCCTTGTTTGTGGGATAAGGGATCCACCTCCGTGCAACCATTCCACTGCTAAGTCTACTAAGGCATACATACTGTACCCCACTCTTGTACATGTGAAATCTTAGCGGTTATCAATAACTTATAGTCCTCAACAAATTGGGTTGTCATCTAACCATGCAACCGTCATGTTTGCACCTTCAACCTTCATCACAACAGCTTGACCCATACACCTTAAATTTCTTATTTCCAACTAGGTTTCTTGACTTGATCTTTATACTTGATTCCCTACATGTGAGTTGCATATTTTGATCAAAAGGAGGTCTTCCCATCATGAACTTCAACTTCTTCAACTCTTGTTGTTCAAAGGTAGCTTAGGCTTATTATATGTTTAAAGGGAAATTCTCACCACTCAACACTATATATTTCTTTATGCTACAGGGGCTACATGGACTTTTCAACGCACTTGTAACCAAACATGCCTTTAGAATGTCGAAGGTTCATTTCATGTGTCTTATAAACATATGCACTAAACACTCACCCCCAAACATGCCTTTAGAATGTCGAAGGTTCATTTCATGTGTCTTATAAACATATGCACTAAACACTCACCCTATACAGCCGACATTCCTAGCACAAAAAAATTCACTATAACTCTTTTCTTACTCTACCTCTTTCCACAATAGGGCCATGCCTTATCATCACGTTCAACTAATAACTCTCATAACAGTACATGAATCAACTAGACTATCATTGCAAGAGTTCTTCAATAAAGCTCAAACACCTCAAAATCACACCAAAACTTAGACCACCAACTAAACTTCAACTAGCTTTCAAAATACTAAAACCTCCACTCTCCGACCAGAATTTAAATAACCTTCAATAAAACTAAATTTAAACCATCAATAAATATAAAGCTCACGTGAAGTTCGACTACCTTAAAAAAAAATGAAATTTATTGAAAAAAACTTTCATTCACCCCTTCCCAAAAAATAAAATATCAAAAGAGCATTAAATAATTAAATAATAAATAAATAAATAAGATACTCACCTGGAGTACTGACCGCATTCAATTTTCTGCCATCTTTAGCTGTGACTTGTTCCAATTGACAAGTGGCTGTAAAAGGGGAAGCTCTGAAAGGAGACCGGTAGACCGATTGCACTTTTACCATTGCAATTTTCGGGCTATGGCAAAAGTGCAACAGGTTATACCTTCCTTGCCCCCCAAGGCCTTCAAGTCTCTTTGCAAACCTGCCCCTGTTACCTCCACTTGTCCATTGGAACAACTCACTACGAAAGACGGCAGCAAATTGAATGTGATCGATACGCCAGATGAGTATCTTATTTATTTATTATTTAATGCGGTTTGCCGTAGGGCCGATTGAACTTTTGTATTAATGAGAGATCTTCGGATTATGTTCTTGTTTTTCTGGCTTCTGAGAGGTTTTAATGGTCGACCATTTTCTTACCTTGGGAGATTCCAGAATTTCTCTATTGCTTTTGATTTCATATAAACATTTAGACAGTGGCAAAAATAAATACGTAAAGTTCCATGGTTTGTGATCTCTTTTTGGAACTGAGAATTGAAAGCTACTTTTCTCAATGTATTTGATTTTTAACACTGTTGAAGGCGAGTTTGATATTAACCCTGTCCAAGGGAATTTTTTAAGCCTGGTTGATATTAAACGCGGCATGGAGCTGTGATAAACGACCAGCCTCTACATGAGTAGGGCATCGGGCTATCTCTATTTGCGGTACATGGCTATCCTAACTCTGGCTATTTGAAGAGCACAGATTCGACTGAGGCAGCGATTGCTGCACACGGAGACTTTGATCTGAAAGCGAAGGCTCAATTTCAGAGCAGGTCGGACCAAAACAACCTTCGGAAATGGTCGGAGCGACCTCCGGCGGGTCGTCGTCTGTCTCCATGGCGCCTGCAGTTGTCGGACAGCAGACCCCATGGGTATAAGGTCTTCGTGAGGAGCAAACCCTTCAACTTCAACATCTTCAAACTCAGAAGCCGACACCTCTGAAAATGTCCCTGGCCAAAATAGTTTTTGTTGGAGAGCTTGCAGGTGCTTTGATTGTCCGTGATCTCCGCTATTTATATGAAGAAAATTGGGTAGCCCTTCTGGACTTCACTGCCGATGCATCTAGAAGGCGCTATGGAACACACTATGAAGGCAATACAATACTCAGGAGACTTCTTTTAATTCCACTTTATTCGTGTGGTATGAGCACACCCACGACACTCTCTTCCTCTTTATCGCTTGTACGCACGTTTTGTGGTGGTCAGGCCTTTGAGATCTTCGAGCTCAGAATCAGGACTAATACAGGCCTTAGCTTTTTCAAATTTATTCTTGCTTTCTGTGGTTATTGATCGAGTTCGTGATCCCCCCTTCCATATTCGTTTGTCTTTTAGCTTTGCATTAATTCCTTACGTTCAAAATTGTAAACATAAAACACTAACCCTAACTGCATCAAACCCTGCCCTTCCGTTTCACTCATGGCTAATTAAATTAAATTTATTACATGGTTACTCTTAAATAAAACGAAACATATCCTTGCTTTCTGTGGTTATTAAGTTCATGATCCCCACCTTCCATATTCGTTTCGTCTTTTAGCTTTGCATTAATTAGTTACGTTCAAAATTCTAAACATAAAACACTAACCCTAACTGCATCAAACCCTGGCCAACCTTCCGTTTCACTCATGGCTAATTAAATTAAGTTTATTACAGGGTTATTCATAAATAAAACAAAACATATAATTTTGAATGAGATTCTCAATCAAAATACAGTTATTAACTTGATTTGATTATATGGATCCGGAACTTGATTTCATTATATGGATCCGGAAAACAAAGGAGATGATTTAAAACGAAAATTTTTAATCAAAATAAAAATTAAGGTAACCGTGGTGGATAAATATCTCAGGTATCAGTTCATGATAAGTTCAATTAAATATCTTACATTAATAAGACTAATAAATTATAAAAATTAAAAATAAAAATAAAATATTTATTATATAATTTTTAATCATAGAGATTTTTTTTACAATATGATAGCTTATTAATATTAAGTGTTTAAAAAATTATAACTCATTTTTTATGAGATTTTTTTAAGTGAATCAATTTAATTAAAAAACAAAAAACAATTATATTTAAAATAAATTTGTTAGGATTAAAAATATTGTAAAAAATTATTAATAATTAAATTAAAATACTAATTTACATTTAAAAAACTTGCTTAATAAAATTAATAAATAATCCTAAAAATATAGTATTTATAACTAAATTTTAGTTTATAATCAAAATTAAAATTTAATTATAATCAAAATTAAATTGACAAATAATTATAATAAAAATATTTAAAATAATATCTTCAATTATAAAAAAATTGAAAAATTATAATATGCCCACCTACTTTGCATTGACGGTCAATGGTATTATGTTAAAGAGCCTTGTAGAAATATCACCCATTCAAATGACGCCTGAGCGTTTAACCCACAAAAAGTATGAATTGAAATATATATATATATATATAGGTGGACTTTGTTAATATTTTGATATCCTGGGCGGACATTGTTAATATTTTGCAGTGAATTTCTTTTACTCGTTAGTGGATGTTTCGTGGGGATGTATTTTACTTCATCATATGAGGGATACTTCTAATACAATGGGAATTCTTTGTGAATTCTTTTTTGGGTGGGTGATCAAAATTAACTATAATCTAAGTGTTTAAGTTCTATTATTTATTTTGTTTTTTAATCATACTTATTATTATTTTTTAATTAAAGCTATTCCATAAAGTTTTTATAATTAACTTTATAATTATTTGAATTCAATGAAAAAATGAAAAAGAAAAAAGAAATAAAACATATAAAAAAATTCAAATTAATTAACCATAAAGAAATAAACAAGTATACATACAAGTATACACAATTAATTATGGGAGAAAATTACACTTTGACATTAAACTCATCAAACATAAAAGGAAGAAACTAATTGTTCACAAATTCCACTGAAAGAGCGAGTATTACAGTGGGAGACTTTGCAATGAAGATCTGTAACCAAATGAAGGCTGGATTTCATAGCAGGTTAGACCAAAATAACCTTCCAAAGTAGCTGGAGCAACCTCTAGCGGGTCGTCCTCATCACCTTCACTTGTCCTAAACCTGAGTGCATGGCTATAAGGTCTTCATGAGGAGCAAACTCTTCAACTTCAACATATTCAGAGCCCATGGGTATAAGGTCTTCGTGAGGAGAAAACTCGTCAACTTCAACATCTTCAAGCGTAGAAGCCAAGAGCTATGAAAATCTCCCAGGGGCAAACTCTTTTCTTGGAGAGCTGTAGGTTTTTTAACGTTCTGTGTTCTCCGCTATCTATATGAAGGAAATTGGGTAGCCACGTTGGAATTGACAGCCGATTCATCTCCAAGGTGCCATAGAATAGACGGGCTTGTTGGAAAAACATTAATTCCAACCTGTATTAACTGTGTTAGGTATCAAGTCTTCTCAAGAGTTCACGAGGTTGTCTCGAGTTTCCTAGAGACTTCACGTAGCATCCTGAATAAGTCACCGAAAATCAAAATCGAGAAACTTCATCTCAATGTATAAAAAATAATGTTTGGAAATGTAAAATTCAACTTGTTCAGTGTTCAACTTGTTTAGTTTACGTTCTATGATATGGTATCAGAGCTCCGGTGAGTTGTGAGGAGATAGAGCTTAGGGTGGCGAGCGCATTGTTGTGGCTTGAAGAGTTGTGTTTGGTTGAAATGTTTTGGAGGTTCAAGGCCTCGTGCAGCTACGTGGAGCAAAGTAGAGCCGCATAGGAGACAATCCCAAAATTGTCTAGTCTCGAGGCTGAGGGTGTAAAGGAGCTGATAGCTTGTGCAAGAGTGTGGGTTCGGTGCAGTAAGCTCGAGGCCTGATCATTGTGTAAAGGTTTTTTGGAGGATGTTGAGGGTTAACGTGGTGGAGCTATGATGCTCTATGTAAAGTGGAGGTCGAGTAGTAGAGAGCAGGATGAAGCTTGCCTGAGATTTGAAAGTTGGTGTTTGTTTGATGCGTTATTTTTCAAGTGCATAATCCTCTCTTTGGTCTGCAATTGACGCGTTCGAGCCACTATAAGGAGCACTATGATGTACATTCAAGACCACCGTTTTTGTTTTTCCATCACTAAGGACGTGGATGCTAAGAGAGTGTGAGCGTTGCATGGAGGTGATTCTTTGCACAAAACGTTGTAGGTGTTGTTGTCGCTGCTAGCTTTGTGAGACACCACCTGTCATAGATATTTTCCTGAGATATGTGAGCCCTACAAAAGTAGAGCCTATGTGAACACTAGATAAGCGACAAGCTTGAAGGTGCGTTCTGCTAGAAAACATTGTTCACAAGTGTTGTTTGAAAGCGACAAGTGTAGTGACAGGAATCTTAAAGGAGCTACGCTCATTTTGTGTTTGGTTCTAAAGCCGAAGTTGTTAAGAAATGTTGTGTGTGTGAATGTTAAAGGAGCCAAGCTCATTACATGTTGGGTCCTAAAGTCAAAAAGTTTTGTTGTGTTGTGTTTTCTGCTTAACAAAAAAAATGGGTTGATTCAAATAAAGGAAATAATTTAACACATTTACACGATGTCATTAACGTTGTGAAAACACATTGCCTCAAAATATTTTTTGAGTGGAATATTTTTAAGTAGGTTTAGTAAAAAAAAATGTTTTTTGATATACGGGAAATATTTATGTTAAAAAGAATAATAACGGATTTGTTTAAATGTGAATTCGTCATCGTTTGAAGTGAGAATATGAAAGTATGATTGCTGTTTAGGCTACTTGGCCTGTCTTCTCAACCTGAGTTTGTTGTTTGTTATTATGGTGACAAAGGTATATAAGGTTTAGCTTTGTATAGTGTAAGTGTTTGATGCCAATTATTTCTTAGGACACCGTACTTGGTAAGAATTGAAGCTGGTTGAGGAGCTAGACTTCATTTTGTTGCAAATTTGATTATGTGATTCTGTGATGGGTCATCAAAGGAGACTTAAACAATCATGGATAAAATTGAAATATTTGAGGAGAAACCATGAAATGGTTGAAACTGTAGAAAAATTTGAAATGTTTCTAGTTATTGAATTTATGCCTAATGAAGATATGAATCAACATGAAGAATTTGCAGACATTGATGCAATATTGAAGCGATTAATGCCAACTTTGCTAATTTTCTTAGGTAAACTTTTTAAGCTTTGGGCAATTAAAATGGAAGGATTGCTTCGTTTGGTAGATTTATGGAAATTTGTCCAAGAAATTTCGCTGAATTATAATAAGTGTAGAAGTGTAATAGCATTACTTCTCATCATATGAGCTCTAGATGAAAACATTTTGTCTAGTATTTTGCATGAATATGGTGAAATACAAGATGCAAAAATATTTTGGGATGTTGTTGAAATGAAGTACAATATGGAGGGGAGTGAGAAAGTTGAATATGATGAAAGTGGTGTTGTTAAAAATGGTGATTGTGTTGAAAGCATCATAATTGTGATCAAGACTAAAAGTATGTCTGTAGTTGACAATAGAGTAACACATGATAGTGACGAAATCCCTATGAGGTGGAGATGTATGAAGTGAAATTTGATGATAATTATGTGTCTAAAGAAGAGTGGTTCAATGTCATGCAAGAAAAGCATCTTATTGATGAGTTGTTTTTTGGTGAGAATGGTTGTTTACCTCTATATACAACTGAAATGTAGGACAACATGTTTGGAGAAACAAAGTTGACTAAAGAGGTTGAAGACATGAATCAACCAACTATGTTAGCAAAGAAAGATGAAGGAAACAAAGCTCTCTTAAAAGAGCATGATGAAAATATTTCGTTTTATGAATCTAACATTGTTTTTAAGTGTGCAGATATTGACAGCCAACAAGAAGCTATAAAAGAAGCAATTGCAAGCATTAAGGACAACGATAAGTCCCAAGAACCTGCAGCAATATTGAATACAAAGAATTTTAACCCGCAATCAAGAAAGTATAAATTTCATCACTATCTTATGGAAAGAAAGGTGAAGATGAAATTGCATCAACAAATGAACAAGTATGGACCCTTTAACAAGAAGAAAAAATGAAAGAAATTTTATCAAGTCATGTGTTGTAGAAAATCTGATTGGTTTGTAAGCCTAACTCATACTTAGACAAACACACATGTCAATTAAAAATATATATGTCTTATGTATTGTGGTATAAAGTATTTTGTGTGTTTATCTTATTGTTGTAATTAAAAGAGAGTGTTAAAAAAACATCAATTACAACCACTTCCACACTAACTTTGTTACGTGCCAAATCTTCTCTAGAGTTGGAAACTTCATGTAGCGTCATGAAAAAGCCAAGCACAACCACGATCGAGAAACTTGATCTCGATGTACAATGCTTGACAATGTAAAACTCAACTTGTTCAGTGTTCACTTTAAGTTTGTGATAAGGCTTCCACTTTATTGGTGTCTTATGAGCACCCCACTACACTCCCTCCCTTTTTATCGCGCATATGCACATTTTGTGGTGAACTGGCCTTTGATGTCTCGGAGTCGCAATTTCGACGAATACATGCCTTCCTTTTTTGTAGTATATTGTTGTGAAACCCTAACCCTACATAAGTCAAACTCGGACCTTCGGTGTCACTCATGGCTAATTAAACTAAATTTATTACACCTTTATTCATAATGAAAACAAAACATATATTTTTGAATATACGATATTCTCAATCAAAATACAGTTATTAACTTGATTTAATTATATGGATCGTCAAAACAAAAGAGATCTTTTAAAATAAAATATAAATAAAATATTTAATCAAAATAAAATTGAAATAGCTCTGGCTGAGAAATATACGTATTATCCATTACGATAAGTCAAATCACTTATTCTTCAATGATATTTTACATTAATAAAATATTATATATATATATATGAAATACAAAAATTTTCTTTATTACATTATCATGTTTTATGGATAATATATATTTACAAAATTATAACTCATTTTATATGATTTTTTTTTGTCAATTTAATTAAAAAAAAGTATAACTATTCTTGAATAGTAACTAATATTACATGAGATAAAACTTGCCCACAAGCCATCATGCAACTTTAGTCTCATTTAATGTTTGTGTTTACTAGGCTATTTTGTTTGGATTTCGGGTTTTTTATTTGGGATTTATGGGAAATTTTAGTATTTTTTTTTTTATAGTAATTAAGGTATGTAGAAAAAAGAAAATAGTATTATGGATGTACTGAAACATGGTCATAGATAGTCAAACTGATGCAAATTCTATTGAGTTATTGTAAAACGTGTTGTGTGCTTATAAATCTAGATTTTGAATATAAAAGTACCTATTTTGTCTAAAAAAAATTAATATTGCATAATAATTATTGATAATTAAATTAAAAATTTGGAAGCCACATAAAATTATTTGATAATCAGAATAATAGAATATGTAAGACTAAATTTTAAAATAAAAGATTTAATAAAAATAAAAAGATTTTGTAATATTTTGCACTAGATTTCTTCTACTCTCTAGTGGATGTTATTAATATCTTGGGGTTTACTTTGGAGTGAATGCTTGTAATACTATGTGGTGGCATTTTTCTTGGAAGATTGAAATAACTAATAACCAAAATGCTTAAGTTCTCTTATCTAACTTTTTCCTTCTTCTTTTTTATTTGTATTTCTTAAAACTTAGTGTTTGTAGAGATTGATGCAATATTGAAGAGATTAATGCCAAATTTGCTAATTTTTTTAGGTAAAATTTTTAAGCTTTCAGCAATTGGATTGCTTCGTTCAGTAGATTTATGGAAATTTGTCCAAGAAACTTAGATGAATTATAATAAGTGTAGAAGAGTAGTAGAATTACTTCTCATTATATGAGCTCTAGATGAAAACATTTTGTCTAGTATTTTGCATGAATATGGTGAAATACAAGATGCAAAAATATTTTGGGATGTTGTTGAAATGAAGTACAATATGGAGGGGAGTGAGAAAGTTGAAGATGGTGAAAGTGGTGTTGTTAAAAATGGTGATTGTGTTGAAAGCATCATAATTGTGATCAAGACTAAAAGTATGTCTGTAGTTGAGAATAGAGTACCACATGATAGTGAGAAACTCCCTATGAGGTGGAGACGTATGAAGTGAAATTTGATGATAATTATGTGTCTAATGAAGAGTGGTTTAATGTCATGCAAGAAAAACATCTTATTGATGAGTTGTTTTTTTAGTGAGAATAGTTGTTTACCTCTATATACAAATCAAATGCAGGACAACATGTTTGGAGCAACAAAGTTGACTAAAGAGGTTGAAGACATGAATCAACCAACTATGTTAGCAAAGAAAGATGAAGGAAGCAAATATCTCTTAAAAGAGCATGATGAAAATATTTGTTTTCATGAATCTAACATTGCTTTTAAGTGTGTAGATATTGGCAGCCAAGAAGATGCTATAAAAGAAGCAATTGCAAGCATTAAGGACAAAGATAAGTCCCAAGAACCTGCAGCAATATTGAATACAAAGAATGTTAACCCGCAATCAAGAAAGGATAAATTTCATCACTATCTTATGGAAAGAAAGGTGAAGATGAAATTGCATCAACAAATGAACAAGTATGGACCCTTTAGCAAGAAGGAAAAAATGAAAGATATTTTATCAAGTCGTGTCTTGTAGAAAATCCGATTGCGTTGTAAGCCAAACTTAGACTTAGACAAGCACACATGTCAATTAAAAATATATATGTCTTATGTATTGTGCTATAAAATATTTTTTATATTTATCTTATGGTTAGAATTAAAAGAAAATATTGGAAAAACATTAATTGCAACCACCTCCGCATTAACTTTGTTAGATGTCAAGTCTTCTCCAGAATTAGAAACTTCAGGTAACGTCGTGAAAAAACCATGCACAACCAAAATTGAGAAACTTCATCTCTATGTACAGTATTTGACAATGTAAAATTCAACTTGTTCAGTGTTCACTTTACGTTGGTCATAAAGCTTCCTTTAATTCCACTTTATTCGTGTCTTATGAGCACCCCACTACACTCCCTGCCCTTTTATCGCGTATATGCACATTTTGTGGTCAACTGGCCTTTGATGTCTCGAAGCCCGCAATTTCCACGAATACATTGCTTCCTTTTTTGTAATATATTCTTCTGAAAACCTAATCTTACCTACGTCAATCATGGGGAAACAAATGTTTTTTAAAATTCTCCTGTCTATCTGGAAAATGTCTCCACTGAGACCTTTGTAATACTGATCATTATATAAACTTAATATAATCTATTTTGATTTTTTCTTCTGAAAAAAATCCTACCTACGTCAAACTCGGACCTTGGGTATCACTCATGGCTAATTAAATTAAATTTATTACACCTTTATTCATCAGGAAAACAAATCATATATTTTTGAATATACGATATTCTCAACCACAATACATTTATTAACTTGATTTAATTATATGGATCGTGAAAACAAAAGACATGCTTTTAAAATAAAATATTTAATCAAAATAAAATTGAAATAGCTATGGCTGATAAATATACGTATTATCCATTATGATAAGTCAAATCATTTATTCTTCAATGATATTCTATATTATAACTCATTTTATATGATTTCTTTTATGTTGATCAATTTAATTAAAAAAAAATGTATAATTATTCTTGAATAATAATTAATATCACATGAGATAAAATTTTCCTACAAGTCATCAGGTAAGTTTAATCTCTATTAATGTTTGTATTCGCTAGGCTATTTTGTTTGGATTTCGGGTTTTTTATTTGGGATTTATGGGAAATTATAGTATTTTTTTTTATAATAATTAAAGTATGTAGAAGGAAGAAAATAGTATTATGGATGTACCAAAACTTGGAAATAGATAACAAACTGATGCAAATTTTGTTGAGTTATTATAAAAAGTGTTATGTGCTTATAAATCTAGATTTTGAATATAAAAGTACCTATTTTGTCTATAATAAATATTGCATAATAATTATTGATAATTAATTAAAAATTTGGAATCCACATAAAATTATTTGATAATCAGAATAATAGAATATGTAAGACTAAATTTTAAAATAAAAGATTTAATAAAAATAAAAAGATTGTGTAATATTTTGCACTAGATTTCTTTTACTCTCTAGTGGATGTTATTAATATCCCGGGGTTTACTTTGGAGTGAATGCTTGTAATACTATGTGATGGCATTTTTCCTGGAAGATTAAAATAACTAATAATCAAAATCCTTAAGTTCTCTTATCTAACTTTTTCCTTCTTCTTTTTTATTTTTATTTCTTAAAACATAGTGTTTGTAGAAATTGATGCAATATTGAAGCGATTAACGCCAACTTTGCTAATTTTTTTAGGTAAAATTTTTAAGCTTTGGGCAATTAAAATGGAAGGATTGCTTCGTTTGTTAGATTTATGAAAATTTGTCCAAGAAAATTCAATGAATTATAATAAGTGTAGAAGTGTAGTAGCATTACTTCTCATTATATGAGCTCTAGATGAAAATATTTTGTCTAGTATTTTGCATGAATAAGGTGAAATACATAATGCAAAAACATTTTGGGATGTTCTTGAAATGAAGTACAATATGGAGGGGAGTGAGAAAGTTGAAGATGGTGAAAGTGGTGTTGTTAAAAATGGTGATTTTGTTGAAAGCATAATAATTGTGATCAAGACTGAAAGTATGTCTGCAGTTGACAATAGAGTAACACATGATAGTGAGGAACTCCCTATGAGGTGGAGACTTATGAAGTGAAATTTGATGATAATTATGTGTCTAATGAAGAGTGGTTCAATGTTATGCAAGAAAAACATCCTATTGATGAGTTGTTTTTTGGGGAGAATGGTTGTTTACCTCTATATACAAATCAAATGCAGAACAACATGTTTGGAGCAACAAAGTTGACTAAAGAGGTTGAAGACATGAATCAACAAACTATGTTAGGAAAGAAAGATGAAGGAAGCAAAGATCTCTTAAAAGAGCATGATGAAAATATTTCTCTTTATGAATCTAACATTGTTTTTAAGTGTGTAGATATCGATAGCCAAGAAGAAGCTATAAAAGAAGTGATTGCAAGCATTAAGGACAACGATAAGTCCCAAGAACCTGCAGTAATATTGAATACAAAGAATGCTAACCCGCAATCAAGAAAGGATAAATTTCATCACTATCTTATGGAAAGAGTGGTGAAGATGAAATTGCATCAGCAAATGAACAAGTATAGACCCTTTAGCAAGAAAGAAAAAATGAAAGATATTTTATCAAGTCGCGTGTTGTAGAAAATCCGATTGCGTTGTAAGCCTAACTCAGACTTAGACAAGCACGCATGTCAATTAAAAGTATATATGTCTTATGTATTGTGGTATAAAGTATTTTGTGTGTTTATCTTATAGTTGGAATTAAAAGAGAGCATTGAAAAAACATTAATTGCAACCGCCTCCACATTAACTTCGTTAAGTGTCAAGTCTTCTCCAAAGTTAGAAACTTCAGATAGCATTATGAAAAACCCAAGCACAACCAAAAACGAGAAACTTCATCTCATGTAGAGTGTTTGACAATGTAAAATTCAACTTGTTCAGTGTTCACTTTACGTTTGTGATAAGGCTTCCCTTTAATTCCACTTTATTCGCGTCTTATGACCACCCCACTAGACTCCCTTCCTTTTTATCGCGCATATGCACATTTTGTGGTCAACTGGCCTTTGATGTGTCGGAGCTCGCAATTTCGACGAATACATGCCTTCCTTTTTTGTAATATATCTTGTGAAACCCTAACCCTACATACGTCAAACTCCGACCTTCGGTGTAATTAAATTAAATTTATTACACCTTTATTCATAAGGAAAAAAAACATATATTTTTGAATATACGATATTCTCCGTCAAAATACAGTTATTAACTTGATTTAATTATATGGATCGTCAAAACAAAACACATGCTTTTAAAATAAAATATTTAATCAAAATAAAATTGAAATAGCTATGGCTCAGAAATATACGTATTATCCATTATGGTAAGTCAAATCAATTATTCTTATTCCTCAATGATATTTTACATTAATAAACTTATATATATAAATATATATATTAAATACGGAAATTTTCTTTATTACATTATCATGTTTTATGGATATATATATTTACAAAATTTTAACTCATCTTATATGATTTCTTTGATGTTCATCAATTTAATTAAAAAAATGTATAACTATTCTTGAATAGTAATTAATATTACATGAGATTAAACTTGCCCACAAGCCATCAAGCAAGTTTAGTCTCTATTAATGTTTGTGTTTGCTAGGCTATTTTGTTTGGATTTCGGGTTTTTTATTTTGGATTTATGGGAAATTTTAGTATTTTTTTTTATAGTAATTATGGTATCTAGAAGGAAGAAAATAGTATTATGGATGTACTGAAACTTGCAAATAGATAGTCAAACTAATGCAAATTTTGTTGAGTTATTGTAAAAAGTGTTGTGTGCTTATAAATCTAAATTTTGAATATAAAAGTACCTATTTTGTCTTAAAAAAAAATTAATATTGCATAATAATTATTGATAATTAAATTAAAAATTTGGAAGCCACATAAAATTATTTGATAATCACAATAATAGAATATGTAACACTAAATTTTAAAATAAAAGATTTAATAAAAATAAAAAGATTGTGTAATATTTTGCACTAGATTTCTTCTACACTCTAGTGGATGTTATTAATATCTGGGGGTTTACTTTGGAGTGAATGCTTGTTATACTATGTGGTGGCATTTTTCTTGGAGGATTGAAATAACTAATAACAAAAATGCTTAAGTTCTCTTATCTAACTTTTTCCTTCTTCTTTTTTCTTTTTATTTCTTAAAACTTAGTGTGTACATTGATGCAATATTGAAGCGATTAACGCCAACTTTGCTAATTTTCTTAGGTAAAATTTGTAAGCTTTGGGCAATTAAAATGGAAGGATTGATTCGTTCGCTAGATTTATGGAAATTTGTCCAAGAAACTTCAATGAATAATAAGTGTAGAAGTGTAGTAGCATTACTTCTCATTATATGAGCTCTAGATGAAAACATTTTGTCTAGTATTTTGCATGAATAAGGTGAAATACATAATGCAAAAATATTTTGGGATGTTCTTGAAATGAAGTACAATATGGAGGGGAGTGAGAAAGTTGAAGATGGTGAAAGTGGTGTGGTTAAAAATGGTGATTGTGTTGAAAGCATCATAATTGTGATCAAGACTGAAAGTATGTCTGTCGTTGACAATAGAGTACCACATGATAGTGAGAAACTCCCCATGAGGCGGAGACGTATTAAGTGAAATTTGATGATAATTATGTGTCTAATGAAGAGTGGCTCAATGTCATGCAAGAAAAACATCTTCTTGATAAGTCGTTTTTTGGTGAGAATAGTTGTTTACCTCTATATACAAATCAAATACACGACAACATGTTTGGAGCAACAAAGATGACTAAACAGGTTGAAGACATGAATCAACCAACTATGTTAGCAAAGAAAGATGAAGGAAGCAAAGATCCCTTAAAAGAGAATGATGAAAATATTTATTTTTATGAATCTAACATTTCTTTTACGTGTGTATATATTGACAACCAAGAAGAAGCTATAAAAGAAGCAATTGCAAGCATTAAGGACAATGATAAGTCGCAAGGACCTGCAGCAATATTGAGTACAAAGAATGTTAACCCACAATCAAGAAAGGATAAATTTCATCACTATCTTATAGAAAGAAAGGTATAGATGAAATTGCATCAACAAATGAACAAGTATGGACGCTTTAGCAAGAAAGAAAAAATGAAAGATATTTTATCAAGTCATGTGTTGTAGAAAATCCGATTGGATTGTAAGTCTAACTTAGACTTAGACAAGCACGCATGTCAATTAAAAGTATATATGTTTTATGTATCGTATTATAAAGTATTTTGTGTTTCTCTTATGCTTGGAATTAAAAGAAAGTGTTGAAAAACATTAATTACCACCACCTCCGCAATAACTTTGTTAGCTATAAGTCTTCTCGAGAGTTAAAAACTTCAGGTAACATCGTGAAAAAACCACGCAGAACCAAAATTCAGAAATTTCATCTCGATGTACAGTATTTGACAATGTAAAATTCAACTTGTTCAATGTTCACTTTACGTTTGTGATAAGGTTTCCCTTTAATTCCACTCTATTCGTGTCTTATGAGCAGCCCACTACACTTCCTTCCTTTTTATCACGTATATGCACATTTTGTGGTCAACTGCCCTTTAATGTCTCGGACCTCGCAATTTCGACGAATACATGCCTTCTTTTTTTGTAATATATTCTTGTGAAACCCTAACCCTACTTACGTTAAACTCGGACCTTCGGTGTCACTCATGGC
The DNA here is from genome assembly GCA_031772625.1 of Pinus tabuliformis. Lineage (NCBI taxonomy): Eukaryota > Viridiplantae > Streptophyta > Pinopsida > Pinales > Pinaceae > Pinus > Pinus tabuliformis. Next base: position 516,737,672 of record CM062815.1, read on the forward strand.
TAATTAAATTAAATTTATTACACTTTTATTCATAATGAAAACAAAAAATATATTTTTGAATATACGATATTCTCAACCAAAATACAGTTATTAACTTCATTTAATTATATGGATCATGAAAACAAAAGACATGCTTTTAAAATAAATTATTTAATCAAAATAAAATTGAAATAGCTATGGCTGATAAATATACGTATTATCCATCGTGATAAGTCAAATCACTTATTCTTCAATGATATTTTATATTAATAAAATTATAAATTTATAATTTATATATATATATAATACAGAAAATTTCCTTATTACGTTATCATGTTTTATGGATAATATCTATTTACAAAATTATAACTCATTCCATATGATTTCTTTTATGTTTATCAATTTAATTAAAAAAATGTATAACTATTTTTGAATAATAATTAATATTACATGAGATAAAACTTGCCCACAAGCCATCATGCAAGTTTAGTCTATTAATGTTTGTGTTTGCTAGGTTATTTTTTTGAATTCTAGGTTTTTAATTTGGGATTTATGGGAAATTTTAGTATTTTTTTAATAGTAATTAACGTATGTAGAAGGAATAAAATAGTATTATGGATGTAATGAAACTTGGAAATAGATATTCAAACTGATGCAAATTTTGTTGAGTTATTGTAACAAGTGTTATGTGTTTATAAATCTAGATTTTGAAAATAAAAGTACCTATTTAAAAAAAAAATTTAATATTGCATAATAATTATTGATAATTAAATTAAAAATTTGGAAGCCAAATAAAATTATTTGATAATCAAAATAATAGAATATGTAAGACTACATTTTAAAATAAAAGATTTAATAAAAATAAAAAGATTGTGCAAGATTTTGCACTAGATTTCTTTTACTCTCTAGTGGATGTTATTAATATCTTGGGGTTTACTTTGGAGTGAATGCTTGTAATACTATGTGGTGGCATTTTTCTTGGAAAATTGAAATAACTAATAACCAAAATTCTTAAGTGCTCTTATCTAACTTTTTCCTTCCTCTTTTTGATTTTTATTTCTTAAAACTTTGTGTTTGTAGATATTGATGTAGTATTGAAGCGATTAATGCCAACTTTGCTAATTTTTTTAGGTAAAATTTTTAAGCTTTGGACAATTAAAATGGAAGGATTGCTTCATTTGGTAGATTTATGGAAATTTGTCCAAAAAACTTCGATGAATTATAATAAGTGTAGAAGTGTAGTAGCGTTACTTCTCATTATATGAGCTCTAGATGAAAACATCTTGTCTAGTATTTTTCCTGAATATGGTGAAATACATAATGGAAAAGTATGTTGGGATGTTCTTGAAATGAAGTACAATATCGAGGGGAGTGAGAAAGTTGAAGATGATGAAAGTGGTGTTGTTAAAAATGGTGATTGTGTTGAAAGCATCATAATTGTGATCAAGATTGAAAGTTTGTCTATAATTTAGAATAGAGTAACACATGATAGTGAGGAACTCCCTATGAGGTGGAGATGTATGAAGTGAAATTTGATGATAATTATGTGTCTAATGAAGAGTGGTTCAAGGTCATGCAAGAAAAACATCTTATTGTTGAGTTGTTTTTTGGTGAGAATAGTTGTTTACCTCTATATACAAAGCAAATGCAGCACAACATGTTTTGGGCAACAAAGTTGACTAAAGAGGTTGAAGACATGAATCAACCAACTATGTTAGCAAAGAAAGATGAAGGAAGCAAAGCTCTCTTAAAAGAGGACGATGAAAATATTTCTTTTTATTAATCTAACATTGTTTTTAGGTGTGCAGATATTGACAGCCAAGAAGAAGCTATAAAAGAAGCAATTGCAAGCATTAAGGATAACGATAAGTCCCAAGAACCTGTAGCAATATTGAATACAAAGAATGTTAAACCGCAATCAAGAAAGGATAAATTTCATCACTATCTTATGGAAAGAAAGGTGAAGATGAAATTGCATCAACAAATGAACAATTATGGACCCTTTAGCAAGAATGCAAAAATGAAAGATGTTTTATCAAGCCGTGTGTTGTAGAAAATCTGATTACGTTAAGCCTAACTTAGACTTAGACAAGCATGAATGTCAATTAAAAATATATATGTCTTTTGTATTTTGGTATAAAGTATTTTATGTGTTTATCTTATGATTGGAAGTAAAAGAATGTTGGAAAAACATTAATTACAACCACCATCCACATTAAATTTTTTAAGTGTCTAACTCTTTTCCAAAATTGCAAACTTCAAGTAGCATTATGAAGAAGCCACGCACAACCAAAATCGAAAAACTTCATCTCGATGTACAGTGTTTGACAATGTAAAATTCAACTTGTTTAGTATTCACTTTACGTTTATGATAAGGCTTCCCTTTAATTCCACTTTATTCGTGTCTTATGAGCACCCTACTACACTCCATTTTTATCGTGCATATGCACATTTTGTAGTCAACTGGCCTTTGATGTCTCGGAGCTCGCAATTTCAACGAATACATGCCTTCCTCTTTTGTAATATATTCTTGTGAAACCCTAACCATACATACCTCAAACTTATACCTTCGAATTAAATTAAATTTATTACACCTTTATTCAAATTGAAAACAAAACATATATTTTTGAATATGCGATATTCTCAATCAAAATACAGTTATGAACTTGATTTAATTATATCGATCGTGAAAACAAAAGACATGCTTTTAAAATAAAATATTTAATCAAAATAAAATTGAAATAGCTATGGCTGATAAATATACGTATTATCCATCATGATAAGTCAAATCATTTATTCTTCAACGATATTCTACATTAATAAAATTATATATAAATTTGTAATATATATATGAAATACAGAATTTTTTTATTACATTATTATGTTTTAGGGATAATATATATTTACAAAATTATAACTCATTTTATATGATTTCTTTTATGTAGATCAATTTAATTAAAAAAAATGTATAGTTATTCTTGCATAATAATTAATATTACATGAGATAAAATTTGCCCACAAGCCATAGGCAAGTTTAGTCTCTATTAATGTTTGTGTTTGCTAGCATATTTTGTTTGGATTTCAGGATTTTTATTTGGGATTTATGGGAAATTTTAGTATTTTTTTTTTATAGTAATTAAGGTATGGAAGAAAATAGTATTATGGATGTACTGAAACTTGGAAATAGATAGTCAAATTGATGGAAATTTTGTTGAGTTATTGTAAAAAGTGTTATGTGCTTATACATCTAGATTTTGAATATAAAAGTACCTGTTTTGTCTAAAAAATATTAATATTGCATAATAATTGTTGATAATTAAATTAAAATTTGGAAGCACTTAAAATTATTTGATAATCAGAATAATAGAATATGTAAGACTAACTTTTAAAATAAAAGATTTAATAAAAATAAAAAGATTGTGTAATATTTTGCTCTAGATTTCTTTTACTCTCTAGTGGATGTTATTAATATCTTGGGGTTTAATTTGGAGTGAATGCTGGTAATACTATGTGGTGGCAATACTATGTGGTGGCATTTTCTTGGAAGATTGAAATAACTGATAACCAAAATGCTTTAGTTCTCTTATCTAACTTTTTCCTTCTTGTTTTTTATTTTTATTTCTTAAAACTTAGTGTTTGGTCGTATGTCAAAACCTCAACCCAGAAATGGGAGATTGAGCAAAGTATCCTTAGAAATTCTTTATAACTATTTGAGTTCAATGGAGAAAATGAGAGAAGAGAAAGAGAAAAAACATACAATAGAACTAGTTACAACTAGGAATTGGAAAAGATGTTGCAAAGGAAATGCCCTGAGGCATAGATTCCAGACGAATCGTGACATATAGAAAATCAATGAATAAAAAAATTAGTAAAAAAATGTTATTCAAACAAATATTTACACAATTTTCACATCAATCTCAATCTCTGATAAATTCCATGGGCGATGTCCATGGACGTGCCTCATATTCTTATACTCATATATGAGTACAATGAACCCATGTTACTTGCCATTCATCGTGATTTAAGGACTTTACAACTCATCAATCCAAAAACTTGAGATTTTGTTACCTAACAAACTTGTAGTTACGAAAAATTGAGCAAATTTTTACACAATTTGATCATCAATCTCAACCTCTAGTAAATTTCATGTGTGATGTGCATTGACTTGCATCCTATTCTTATACTCATACATCTTAATAAATGAGTAAGCTCAGCTAACTTATGGGACTGACCAGAAACCAGAGTTATTATGGATGGATTCTAAGACAAAACGATGTCATAACCATCTCCATATCAGCTCATTCCTTCTACCATAAGCTACCAAAACATAGTCCCTCCACTTGCTCCTCCCCATCTAGCACATGATGTACATGTTTATAAACCACATCAAGTAAATTGTCTCTCTCACTCGTGTGAAATCCTGGGTCTTTGTAAGATTTCACAAACACTATAATAACTACTTTTTTCAATATCATGATTCCATCTTCCATATGACTCTGTATCCAACTATGCAAAAATCAAAGCCGGGTCTCCACATTTGCTTGATCAAGCCTTTAAAATTTCAAATCACAGTTCAATATATTAGTGCAAACTCAAACAATATCATCAAGCAATGAACACCTGTTACTATAATAATGAACTGTAAATAACTGCGTGCCTATAAGATTACATGAATGAAAAAATGCAACAATAGACTCAATCAATTTCTTAAAATTCTAACATCTAAAATATAGATTGAAGTCTAGAGAATAGATCTAAGTTTGTAAAAACCTATCAATCTCAAGCTTATAATCACTACTATACAATATAAACATGGGAAGAAAAGATAGAGACTTACCATATGTTAGGATAGGAATGAAATGTTTGAAAATAAAGTCCTCTTATTTGGTTATTGGTGATGAAATTTGTACCCACAGAGAAGCCTGTATTGGTCTCTCTTTTGTATTCCTCCATAAAAAGCTTCCAAACCAACCTCAATATGGTTTCCATCAATGGATTTGACATGTGTAGCCATCAACCTCTGATAAATGTGTCTAGGCTCAAATATTTTTAGTGGACTATGGAGGTCCATTTAGTCTACCTTATGCTAAGTCATAGGTAGGAAAATTTTGAAGAAAAAATATATTCAATGGACTATGGAGGTCCATTTAGTCTACCCTCTGGTAAGTGATAGGTCTTCTCGAACGATATACAGGTTCTATCCTATAAGTCTCCTCGAATGATATACATTTGATCTCCATTATATATCTCTAGAGCATACAATTAATGTCAGAGAGCTCTCAACAAATTTTTGAAACCTTGATTGTGATGTAAACTTAGGGAGGGAATATTCACTGAGTTTTCCTGAATTTTTTTTAGATAAAAATTAACTGGGGATAGTTTGATGATAGGTAGTGAGAAAAAATTTGTATATGAATTAGTTCGTTAAACCTCAGAGAAAAATAAATAATTAGAATGTACATGCATATGTGAAAATGCATAAACAAACTTGTGACCTTCAATCCCATAACATAGATTTCTTTCAAATATAATTATACATTATATATGGAGAGAATAATATTTAAAATTTTCAATTCAAATTTACATTTATCAATTTACTAAATTTTTATTTTCAAAATAATAATACATTATACTTATAAGATAAATTAAAATTAATATAAATTAACATTTGCAAATTTATTAAATTTATATTAAAAAAATACTTATTAAAATAATTATAATTATAATTTTATATATATATATATATATATATTCCACATTATCGAAATAGAAAATTATACTCTTGACCGAACAAAAAAAAGAGAAAGAAAGAAGAGAAAACAAATCAAGTTAAGAGATAATAAAACGAAACTATTTGCACAGTATCCATGTATGGTTGTAAATGATTTTTTTAAGTTGACCTAAATGTTTGTAAGATTGACTTTTAGAAGTCATCGACATATAAATCACGTGATTTTGATTACTTTTTACAATAGGAAGGAAGGCCCCTTCTTTGTGTTAGAATGAAAACCTGAAATTATAATCGTTTATGATGATATTAACACGATAAATAAAAAAAAAAATCAAAAATCAAAATCCCCTTGCATGATATTGCTATTATGCTAAAACCAGGACCTTAGGTCCTTGCACAATGATAAATTTGCACTGAGTGTAACATAGTGAAACGTGCAATATTGGCTAATTCCTCATCTGTGATTCTTATCGATATTATGCTTAGCTGACACAACTTACTGCAGCTCATAGCAAGAAAGCCAAGTCCCTCGTCTGTCACAAAATTGAAATTGGTGACATCTAGATATTCTAATGCCCTAAAATGTGTGAGGATATTTAAATTACTGATATTTGTGCACCAAACTAGGCTCAAATGGCTTATAATGTTGTCACCACTTGTTATAATAGCTAAGCTTAAATCATCTAGTGCTGTAAATCTCAGATCCAGAATTTGCAGATTACTAAAGAGATGGATTGCATAGAACCCTTTGAAGTTTGTACTAAGCACCCACTAAGATTGTTTCTTTAAAGCTTGCTATTGGAAAGGTGTAGACTTTCCAATTCTTTATTTGTGATGAACGATGCTGACCCGAGTGAGAACTCCTTATATTCCATCCACTGAAATTTAACAGAGCGAGACCTTTCCCACAACTATGGAAGCCATCGAGTGCAAGTGATGTTAGAGCCTTTCAATCCATTATATGAAACAAGGAAGACTCTATCAACAGCTTAGATACCAAGAAAAGGTTCTCGAGATTTCTAAAGTTCTATATAATCATGTTGTACATGAGTACAACAGCATCATTTAAAGGAGAGGACCAGTTAAAATACACAAACAATTTCAAATTTTTGTTTGTTTCAACAATGGTTGGTAATGAATAATCAGGATAGGCTTGTCAATCCCTGTATGTATGAATAGACAGAGTAATCAAAGTTGATAACCCTGACATCTCTCTTAGTTTCCCCTTTAGGAACTTCAAAGATGATATCTGGAGATGTAGGTAGTGGGTAGGTAGAGACCTAAGGGCCGAGGTGATATCGATTGATGATATCTGGTGATGTAGGCAGTGGGTAGGTAGAGACCGAAGGGCCGAAGTGATATCGATGGAATAAGTGTGAGGGATGTAGTCACCAAAATCTAGAGACAATTCTTGAAGCTTTGGACAATTCTTCCCTATCATGGACAAGCCAAAGGGACTGAATCCAAAGAAACCTGCTAGACTCAACTCTTGGATATTCTTGCAGTTTCTGAGTGATTTGAGTGCACCATCAGATAAATTGTGGGATACAAATCATGAAATAGATGTCAATAATGTAATTTGAAAATAATTCTCATAGTATACATTCTATAGGTGAAAGAAGTGTACTGAATCATAAACAGTGAATCACAGAAAACTTGATCCGCAGTGACTAGTACAACAATTCTGCCATTAGGAATTTACCAGAAAATCTCTCCATCCAAATTCCTTTATTTGAAAGTATCCACAATGTGTGGATTATACTTTGTATTTTTCTCTTCCATCACCAAGCATACCTTTTGGTGATCAAGTGAAAGGGGATGGTAATAAAAGTTTGTGACTAACAATGCTGACCTAAGTGAGAACTCCTTCAATTCCATCCCACTGAAATTTAACAGATTCAAGCCTTTCCCACGATTATGGAAGCCATCAAGTGCAAGAGATGTTAGAGCCCTGCAATCCATTATATGAAGCAAGGAAGACTCCGTTAACAGCTTAGCTACTAAAAAATGCTTCTCAAGCTTTCTAAAGTTCTGTATAATCATGAGTACAAAAACATCATTTAAAGGAGAGAACGAGTTAAAATACACAAACTCCTTCAGATTTTTGTTTACTGCAACAATGGACGTTAATGGATAATCATGACATGCTTGTTGATCCCTGTATTTATGAATAGATAGAGAAATCAAAGTTGATAACCTTGACAGCTCTCTCAGGTTCCCCTTTCGGAACTTCAAAGGCAATATATGTAGATGTAGGTGGTGGGTAGCTAGAGACCTGAGGGCCGAGGTGATATCGATGGAATACGTTCCAAGGATGTAGTCACCAAAATCTAGAGAGAATTCTAGAAGCTTTGTACAATTCTTCCCTATCTTGGGCAAACCAGAGGCACTGAATCCAAAGAAACCTGTTAGACTCAACTCTTGGATAATCATGCAATTTTGTAGTGAGTTGAGTGCACCATCAGATAAATTGTGGGATACAAATCATTAAATATACGTCAATAATGTCTCTGAAAAATAATTCTCATAGCATACATTCTATAGGTGAAAGAAAATAACTGAATCATAGAGAGCGAGTCATAGAAAACTTGATCCGCAGTCACTAGTACAAAAATGCTACCATTACGACTTTGTGTGAAAAACTCTGCATCCAAATTCCTTGCTTTGGAAGTATCCACAATGTGTGGGTTATACTTTGTATTTTTCTCTTCCATCACCAAGTATACCTTTTCGTAGTCAAGTGAAAGGGGATGGTAATAAAATTTTGTGACCAACGATCCTCACCTAACTGAGAACTCCAATACCATTCCACTAAAATTTAACAGAGCGATACCTTTCACATCACTATGGAAGCCATCTAGTGCAAGTGATGTTAGAGCCCTGCAATCCATTATATCATAGAAGGCAACCTCTGTTGGGAGCTTAGCTACCAAACAAAGCTTATGAAGCTTTCTAAAGTTCTGTATAATCATGAGTATAGTAGCATCATGAGTACATCTGGTGCAATTACTGGTTGTAATGTTCCCCACATCAGATTAGTGGTGAAGCTGTCCAATGTTTTGTCATTGGTGAAAACCTGACAACTTTCCTTACAAGCCTACACAACAACATTAAAATGTAAATTTTATTTTCATGCTTTGATATAAAACCTTATTGCATTGCAACATGTGTATTAAATTCTCCAACACAATGCTTGAATTAATTGTATTATTCTCAGCTCAACCAAGCAATCGTATTGTCAATCTAGTGCAAAAACTATATTATCAATTCAATGCAATGTTTCTATTACTCTTCAACCATTTAATTAACATCTCTCCTCACAATGCAGTTCTTGTAACATTTTTTAACATTGTATCCATAAAAGGCACTTCTTGTAACATTGTATCCCTACAAGGCATTTTGGGTAACATTTTTTAAGTGCGGGTTTGTTTACATCATTCCTTTGAATGCAGTTGTAATATAATGTAGCATTTGTTTGCATATCCATCTCAACGCATGGCTTCTATAGTTCCAACACATTTGTTTGTGTATATCTGCAACACATATGGTTATATTACATTTTCATCACGTTGCATTGTATATATCCCTTTAACGCATTTTAATCATTGCATCCTTTCAACGCATTTGTTTGTATTATTGTCTCTTTGTAATAGCCTTTTCAACACAACTTGTAATATTTTTCCTTTGCACGCATGATGTATTTATCCAACACATTGTACTCTACCTCTAACGCATTTGATCTATTACTTCTTAATGAAACTTATGCATTTTCTCCCTCAATGTATTTGTAATAGTTCACACAGCTTCTGAATTTTCTTCAATGCATTCTTAAATGGCTATTCAACGCTTCCTTTGAATGGTGTTAAACGTTACCCATTGATAACTGTCAAAACAAATCTCTCACGTCCCATTTAGGAACTTCAAAGACAATATCTAGATATGTAGGCAGTGGGTAGCCAAAACCTGAAGGCCGAGGTGATAATGCTACCATTAGGACTTTTCCTTAAAAACTTTGCATTCAAATTCCTTGCTTTGGACAATTCTTCCCTACCTTGGACAAACTAGATGGGACTGAATCCAAAGAAACATGTTAGATTGAACTCTTGGATATTCTTGCAATTTCTCAATGAGTTGAGTGCACCATCAGATAAATTGTGGGATACAAATCATGAAATAGACATCAACAATGTATCTGAAAGTAATTCTCATAGTATACATTCTATAGGTGAATGAAACTTACTGAATCATAGACAGTGGGTCACAGAAAACTTGATCCACATTGACTAGTACAACAGTGCTATGATTAGGACTTTACACGAAAATCTCAGTGTCCAAATTCATTGCTTTGAAATTATCCACAATGTGTGGGTTATACTTTGTATTTTTCTCTTCCATCACCAAGCATACCTTTTGTCAGTCAAGTTAAAGGAGATGGTAATAAAATTATGTGACTAATGATGCTAACCTGAGTAAGAACTCCTTCAATTCCATCCCACTAAATTTAACAGAGCCAGACCTTTCCAATCACTATGGAAGCCATTGAGTGCAAGTGATGTTAGAGCCTCGCAATCCATTATATGAAGCAAGGCAGGCTCCATCAATAGCTTAGCTACCAAACAAAGATTCTCAAGATTTGTAAAGTTATGTATACGCATGAGTACAAAAACACCATTTAAAGGAGAGAAACAGTTAAAATACACAAACTCCTTCATATTTTTGTTTTCTGCAAGAATGGTTGTTAATGAATAATCAGAATAGGCTTGTTGATCCCTGTATGTATGAATAGACAAAGCAATCGGAGTTGGTAACTCTAACAGCTCTCTTAGGTTCCCCTATAGGAACTTAAAAAACGATATTTGTAGATGTAGGTAGTGGGTATCCAGAGACGTAAGGGTTGAGGTGATATCAATGGAATAAGTTCTAGGCACGTAGTCACCAAAATCTAGAGAGAATTCTAGAAGCTTTGGACAATTCTTCCCTGTATTGGACAAACCAGAGGGATTGAATCCAAAGAAACTTGTTAGACTGAACTCTTGGATATTCATGTAATTTCTCAGTGAGTTGAGTGCACCATGAGATATAATGTGGGATACAAATCATGAAATAGACGTCAATAATGTCTCTGAAAAAAATTATCATAGTATACATTCTATAGGTGAAATAAACTTACGGAATCATAGACAGTGAGTCTCATAAAACATGATCCACAGTGACTAGTACAACAACAATACCAATAGGACTTTGCTTGAAAAGCTCTGCATCAAAATTTCTTGCTTTGAAAGTATCCACAATGCGCGGGTTATACTTTGTATTTTTCTCTTCCATCTGCAAGCATACCTTTCGATAGTCAAGTGAAAGGTGATGGTAATAAAAGTCTGTGACCAACGATTCTCACCTCAGTGAGAACTGCTTCAATTCCATCCCACTGAAATTTAACAGAGCCAAACCTTTCCCATCACTATGAAAGCCATCGAGTGCAAGTGATTTTAGAGCCTTCCAATCCATTATATGAAGCACGATAGACTTCGTCGATATCTTAGATACCAAAGAAATCTTCTCAAGATTTCTAAAGTTCTTTATAATCATGAGTACAACAACATCATGACTACATTTGGTGCAATTGCTAGTTGTAACGTTCTCCATATCAGATTAGGGGTGAAGTTGTCAAATGTTTTTCCATTGGTGAAAGCCCAACAACTCTCCTTACATGCCTACACAACAACCTTAAAATGTAAATTTTATTTGCATGCTTTGATATAAACCTTAATGCATTTCAACATGTCTATTAAATTCTCCAACACGATGCTTGCATTAATTGTATCATTATCAACTAACCAAGCAATTGTATTGTCAATCTAATGCAACAATTGTATTATCAATTTAATGCATTGTTTCTATCACTCTTCAACCATTGTAATAACATTTCTCCTCCCAATGCACTTCTTGTAACATTTTTTAACATTGTATCCATACAAGGCACTACTTGTAACATTGTATCCCTACAAGGCACTTCTTGTAACATTTTTTAAACGCAGGTTTGTTTACATCATTCCTTTCAATACAGTTGTAATATAATGTAGCATTTGTTTGCATATCCATCTAACACATGACTTCTATAGTTCCAACACATTTGTTTGTGTATATCTGTAACACATATGGTTATATTATATTTTCATCGCATTGCATTGTATATATCCCTTGAATGAATTTTAATCACTGCATCCTTTCAACTCATTTGTTTGTATTATAGTCTCTTTGTAATAGCCTTTTCAACATAGCTTGTAATATTTTTCCTTTGCATGCATGATGTATTTATCGAACACACTGCACTATACCTCTAGCGCATTTTATGTATGGCTTATTAATGAAACTTATGCATTTTATCCCTCAATGTATTTTTAATAGTTCACACAACTTTTGAATTTTCTTCAATGTATTCTTTAATGGCTATTCAACGCTTCCTTTGAACATTGTTAAATGTTTCCCCTTTGATAATTTTCAAAACAGTTCTCTCAGGATCCCCTTTAGGAACTTCAAAGACAATATATGGAGATGTAGGGAGTGGGTAGCCAGATACGTGAGGGCCGATGTGATATCAATGGATTAAGTTCTAGGGACGTATTCACCAAAATCTAGAGCGATACTATGAGTCATAGAAAACTTGATGTGGAGTGACTAGTACAACAATTCTACCATTAGGACTTTGCCTGAAAAACTCTGCATCCAAATTCCTTGCTTTGGAAAATTCTTCCCTATCATGGACAAACTAGAGGGATTAAATCAAAAGAAACCTCTTAGACTTAAATCTTGGATATTCATGCAATTTCTTAGTGAGTTGAGTGCACCATCAAATAAATTGTGGGATACAAATCATGAAATAGACATAAATAATGCCTCTAAAAATAATTCTCATAGTATACATTCTATAGGTGAAAGAAACTTACTAAGTCATAGATAGTGAGTCATAGAAAACTTGTTCCGCAGTGACTAGTACAATAATGCTACCATCAGGACTCTTCCCGAAAATCTCTGCATCCAATTTCCTTTCTTTCAAAGTATCCACAATGTGTGGGTTATACATTGTATTTTTCTCTTCCATCACCAAGCATACCTTTCGGTATTCAAGTGAAAGGTGATGGTAATAAAAGTCTATCACCAACAATGTTGACCTGAGTGAGAACTCCTTCAATTACATCCCACTGATATATAATAGAACCAAAACTTTCCCATCACTATGGAATCCATCGAGTGCAAGTGATGTTAGAGCCTTGCAATCCATTATATGAAGCAAGATAGTCTTTGTCAATAACTTAGCTACCAAGCAAAGCTTCTCAAGTTTTTCAAGGTTTTGTATAATCATGAGTACAACAACCTCATTTAAAGGAGAGGATGAGTTAAGATACAAAAACTCCTTCAGAATTTTTTTGCTGCAACAATGGTTGCTAGTGAATAATCAGGACAACCTTGTTGATCCCCGTATGTATGAATAGATAGAGAAATCAAAGTTGATCACCGTGATAGCTCTCTCAGGTTCCCCTTTAGGAACTTCAAAGACAATATCCGGAGATGTAGGCAATGGGTAGCTAGAGAGGTGAGGGCCGAGGTGATATCGATAGAAAATTGTTCTTCGAAAGAAAAAGCCTCTATTTCCCTGAGAACATCTATGCTCCTTTAGAACTATATGTATCCTATTCTTCCCCTGAATCTAGTTGCATCCTAGTTGCTAAATCATCCTTGTAACCAAAACAGGACATGTAACAGTCACCAAGCATACATTTTGGGAGTCAAGTGAAAGGGGATGGTAATAAATGTCTGTCACCAATGATGTTGACGTGAGTGAGAACTCTTTCAGTTCCATCCCACTGAAATTTAACACAGCCTGACATTTCCCATCACTATGAAAGCCATCCAGTGCAAGTCATGTTAGAGCCTTGCAATCCATTATATGAAGCAAGGAAAACTCCATCGATAGCTTAGCTACCAAACAAAGCTTCTCAATCTTTTTAAAGGTCTGTATAATCACGAGTACAACAACATCATTTAAAGGAGAGGACTAGTTAAAATACACAAAATCCTTCATATTTTTGTTTGTTGCAACAATGGTTGCTAATGAATAAGTAGGACAGGCTTGTTGATCCCTGTATAAATGAATAGATAGAGAAATCAAAGTTGATAACCCTAAAAACTCTATCAGGTTCCCCTTTAGGAACTTCAGAGACAATATCTGGAGATGTAGGTAGTGGGTAGCTAGAGACCTGAGGGCCAAGGTGATATCGATGGAAAAAACATCCTCCGAAAGAAAAAGCCATTGTTTCTCTAAAAATAGCTATGCTCCTACTAGAAATATATGCATCCTATTCTTCCCTTGAATCGAGCTGCATCCTAGTTCCTTGATCACCCTAGCAACCGAAACTGGATGCAGAGGAGCAGTTTCAAACATCACAATGCACTCTAAATTGGATAAGATGTAATTGTATTGTTTCTCAAGTTTCGACAAAGGACAAATGAATGTATATTTCCAATATTTTCTCGCTCTATGGGAAATATAGTCCATTGTAGCCATGAAGAGTTTCCTCCTCTTCTTGAATTTCTTGAATTACAGCGAGATGTAAAAACTACTGTTGTGGGAAGGGTTTACGTGGCCCTGTGATATGTGCAACGACACGAAGTCCAAACCATTCAAAGGGATGGAATACTGACTGTTTACTCATAGGCCGCCTTTGATCCTCATTACCTACAATAGAAGAGGTAGAGTCGAAATTATTCGACATTGACGGGTTAGGGTCTAATAACTCTTTTTTCCAAACTACTTTTACATGATCCAACGACTAATCTCATTCCAATCATCTAACATATAATCTAACGGGGCATGGCGATGACAGGTGGAAATGAGGGAAGTTCATTTAAGAGGGGAACACCTTACGACGTAATTATTACAAAAATATAGAAAATAAAATATCAAGGTTAATGATTCACCTAAAAGTAATTGAAGATGAGATAAAAGAAATGAAAAGCTTATACAATGAACTACTAAAGAAAATTTCATGTTAAGATTAAAGAGTTAAAAGAAAAACTAAATAGCAATATGACCCTAAAGAAAAACTAAATAACAATATGACCCTAAAGCAAAACTAAATAACAATATGACCCTAAGTATTATAGATAATAAATTAGGGATCAAACCCATGAAACAAGAATGAACAAGCTAAATGAACTAGATAATGAGTGCAATAAAACAACTTTAAATTTTATGATTGCAAATGTAAAAGAACTTAAAGATGAGGACAACTTTAAAATAGTAAAGAAAGAACTAAAAATTAATTTGCAAATTAAAACAGCTTATACCATAGAACCAAAAAGGTTGGAAAATATACTTCACAATAAATATAGATAGTTAGGGTCAGTTTTAGTGACCATGAATTTGCCATCCTCACTAAATCAGCAAAGCGTAAAAGGGACATGAATATTTATAAATGACTACTTTATTAGAGTAGACCTAATTGAATTAATCAGGCTAAGCACTTCCTTCAAACGAAGATAGGTGTCTTTCATTTATCCATTCAAATAATGCTCCCTTCCCCTTCCCTCTACCCAAAGGAAAGGGCTCTTGCCCCCTGGAGGGACAAGCGGCTTCGCACCTTAATAATCAATAAGAAAACCTGATTTGGGACTAGACACTTTGAGGTGAAACTTCTGCTCGACAAACTGTTCCATCAACTGGGACTGGAACAAGCTATGTAACTACCGAATCAACTAGCACATGGATATGGAATTTAGACTCTCTAAATTGGAGCGATCAATATGCTACACTCTTTCCTTTCAAAGGATGTTACACGAAGAAGGAAGTAAGGCATATATTTGGGAAGGTTGAAAGAGATTAGAAACAAAATGGAAGGAAAATGGGAAATCATTAAAAATAGGGAAACTATAATGGAAGGAAAATGAGAAATCATTAGAAATAGGGAAACTATAATTAGGGATAGAGATCAAACAAGAATAATAAATAAAAATTTGGAATTCTCTAGACTCTCCTTTAAATTATAGTAGACTTCATGGTGTAGATGTCTTATGTTAGGTTGATCTCTAGTCAAACTGATAGTACTTTTGTGATGGAAACCAAGGAACACATTAAAAGATGCTCACGTAGATAGACTCATTTTGTCGTCAAATAGCAATAAAAAAATCTTCTCATCCCTGAATTACAAATGGGAGGAATAAAATATTATGTAAAAGAGTATCCCTCCTCATACTCTACTGCATAAAATAAGATAGACTCCGAGCTATCGTATTTATTTATCTGTTAATGCGCTTTTTCCCACGGTCGATCGCTTTCGTATTAATAAGAGATCGTCGGATTATTTTCCAATTGCTTCTCTGGCTTCCCAGAGGTTTTAATGGTTGAACATTTTCCTATCTTGGGAGATTCTAGAATTCCTCTTTTTCTTTCGAATTCATATGAACATTTAGACGCTCGCAAGAATAAACAATAAAAAGTTCCATGGCTTCTGATTTTTTGCAGAACTGAGGACTGAAAGCCATTTTTCTCAGCATATTTGATTTGTATTGTTGTTGAAGGTGAGTTTGATATTATCCCTGTTGAAGGTGAGTTTTTAACCAAAATATTCTTCGAAAGTGGCCGGAGCCACGCCCGGCGGGTCGTCGTGATCTCCGTCTCCATTGGGCCTGCACCTGTCCGACACCAGAGCCCATGAGTATAGGGTCTTCGGGAGGAGCAAGCTCTTCAACTTGAACATCTTCAAACACCGAATCCGAGAGCTCTGTAAACATCCCAATCATTTTTGCTGGAGAGCTGCAGGTGCTTTAACTGTCCGTGTTCTCCGCTATCTGTACGAAGGACATTGGGTAGCCATGCTGGGTTTCACTGCCGATTCATCACCAAGGCGCGATAGAACAGACGAGCTTCCCATTAATTCCACGTCATTCGTGTGCTATGCACCCCCACAACACTCTCTTCCTCTTTGTCGCGTGTATGCACGTTTGTGGTTGTTTGGCTTTTGAGATCTCCTAGCTCCGGATTGGGACAAATAAAATCCTTTCCTTTTTCTAATTTATGTTGAATATGTAATTTCAACGCAGACATACATCGCCAGAAACCATTCAGCAAACCCGCCTGAGATTTCTCGGACCACTTTCCGGCAAAGGCATTTTCCGTATTTTTGAACCCGATACAATATGGTGCAGACGCGTGGCTCTCCCCATATGTAAGCAAGTCTGACATTCTCGGGTGCTATCGTTCAGTCAAGTGATGGATCCCGATATTCTCCTCCATTGTTCGATCTACTCCATCGATCTCATCCGTCGATTGCTCCAAGCTGCATACAAACCAACATTAAAACATTGCGTGGAGTAAAAGCTTTTGGGTTGACCACCGAAAAGAAATTTAATGAATTAATTTTTGTTCGTAGATAGTAGGTGAGATGTCTCAGTTTTAATTGCACGAACGTATGGTGAATTTAAAAGAAAGGTATGGTCACTTTGTAATATCATATGCGCAATGTAATATCCAAAGAATTGGAGCTTGTGCGTTATTGTAAAAACAAATAGTTTTATTTTGTAGTTAGTTTATTATGTATGGTGTAAGAGAGTTAAAAAAATATGAATGCACAGCAGTGCGAAAAAGAGAACAGGGGAGGGCTGTAAAGTTGTATTGACCATTGTAAAAAGAACGAAGGAGCAGCGTGCAAAAATAACATAGGTTTTTCACACAGCAGTGTGAAGGGGAATGCACTCATGCAATAGAAATGCATCGCAGTTTATGTAATGTGAAGAATTGATTTGTAAGTTTTTTTTTACAGCAGTATGAGTAAAAGTGTTTTACAGCAGTAATGTAAAAAGGGTTTTACAGCAGTAAACACAGCTCAGTAAATTCTCAGGTGAAAACAGAGTTTTGTTGAATGTAATTTTTTGGTGAATCCCTCTCAACAAAGAGGATGAATATGTATCAGGCTTTATGTTTTAATGAATAGAAATTTTTTTATGGTGGTGTAATACTCTGTTCCTCAGTAATTTTTTTTTAAAGCTTCCCTGTGCACAAAAAGATCCTGGAGTAAAGGAAACAGAGCACTGTCTTTGTGTGTTGAGTTTTAGTTTTTATGTGTTTTTGGGATTTTATGAGAAAAATCCCCAACAGTGGTATCGGAGCAGGCTTAGGCTCTTTGAAAGTGTTCAAGAAGCTAAAAGGAGGAGTCTTTTGTTGCAGCAGTAGATTTTCTCCAGCAGAGTGAAGACACAGTCAACAAAAGGTTCAGGTATTCCTCAAAGTTTTCTTTTTGTTACTGCTGAAGAGACAGTCAGTGTTTTAAATACACAGTCAAGGAATGGCTAGCACAAGCACTGGTATGGGTATGTTTAACACCAAACTCCCACAGTTTAATGGGAAGAACTATGACTACTGGTAAATAACTATGAGAGCCCTGTTTGCCTCTCAAGATTTATGGGAAATAGTTGAAGATGGTTTTGAAGAACCAACAGATGAAACTGAGTTCAATGCATTAACTCAGGGAGAGAAGGATCTGCTGAAGAGTAATAGGAAGAAGGATTCAAAAGCCTGTATGTTGTTGTATCTAGCAGTAGACCAGAGTGTGTTTCCAAGGTTAGCAACAGCTAAGACATCCAATGAAGCATGGCAAAACCTCAAGACAGCCTATCAAGGCATGGAGAGAGTGAAGACAGCAAAACTGCAATTGCTGAGGAAAGATTTTGAGAATCTGAACATGAAGGAGTCAGACAACATTGACTCATTCTTCACACATGTAATTGGTTTGGTCACACAGATGAGGACTCATGGAGAAACCATTGAAGATAGGAGGATTGTGGAGAAAATATTGAGGGTCTTACCCTCAAAATTTGATGCGATTGTCACCACCATTGAAGAGACAAAGGATCTCTCAAACTTTTCAGTTGATGAGCTACATGCATCACTGATAACACATGAGCAGAGGTTGAGTAGAAATGAAAACTCATCTCTAGAGCAAGCCTTCAAGACCCAGATGTCCTTTGGAAGAGGAAGAGGCAGAAGCTAGAACAGAGGTGGAAGGAACAGCCCAGCAAATGCACAAGGAAGAGGCAACAATCCAAATCAGAACCAAGGCCAAGGAAGCAGCCAACAAAGAGGAAAACATCATGCTCAAGGACAAAGGTATGAAAAATCCAATGTCCAATGCTATTATTGTAAAAAATATGGGCACTATGCCAGTTAATGTAGGAAGAAGCAGCATGATATGAACAATAGACCAAATGCAAATGTCACTAGAGAAAACATCAGCCAAAATAATTTGTTGTTAGCTTGTAACATGGCTGAAACAAACAGTGAGGACATATGGTTTTTAGACTCAGGTTGCAGCAACCATATGACAGGAAACATAGCTTTCTTTTCTGCCCTAGATAAAAATGTGAAATCAGAAGTCACACTAGGAACAGACAGCAAAATTTCTGTTATGGGAAAAGGAGAGGTAAAAATATTTACAAAGCAAGGAGAAAGGAAAACCATAGCAGATGTCTACTATGTCCCTAGAATGAGATGTATCCTCTTGAGTATTGGACAGCTTGTCCATAAGGGGTACAATGTTTTCTTTAAAAATGATGTATGCACCATCATGGATATAGCACCCAGCAAAAGATGTATTGCTGAAGTAAAGATGACAAGGAACATGATGTTCCCTCTCAGGATCAGGGCAGATTTGAAAAACAAAAATGAAATTGCAGCAGTCACCCAAGAGGCTTTCCGAAGCGTGCCAAAGGATGAAAATTGGTTGTGGCACTTGAGATTTTGACATCTCAATTTTGGAGGTCTAAACTTGTTAAGCAGAAAAGGAATGGTAAGAGGATTACCATTGATAGAGAAACCAGACAGCCTATGTTAAGGTTGCATTTTGGGGAAACAACATAGAGAAAGTTTTCCATCAGGTAAAAGCATAAGGGCAAAGGCACCCTTAGAGATCATCCACTCAGACTTATGTGGACCGATGCAAGCTCCATCATTAGCAGGCAGCCAATATTTCCTAACATTCATTGATGACTTTACAAGAAAAACTTGGGTATATTTCCTTAAAAACAAAAGTGAAGTGTTTGAGAAATTCCAAAATTTCAAGGCATTTGTGGAAAACCAAAGCGGGTTGCATATTAAAGTTTTGAGAACTGATAGAGGAGGTGAGTATATCTCCAAGGAATTCCTAAGATTTTGTAGAGAAAATGGAATTCACAAACAGTTTACAGCAAGGTACACTCCGCAGCAAAATGGAGTTGCTGAAAGGAAGAATAGGACCATCATGGATATGGCGAGGAGCATGTTGAAGGCAAAGCATTTGCCAAATGACTATTGGGCTGAAGCTGTAAATTGTGCAGTTTACATTTTGAATAGGTGTCCTACAAAAGCAGTGATGAACAAGGTGCCAGAAGAAGCGTGGAGTGGGAGAAAGCAAGGAGTCACCCACGTGAGAGTTTTTTGATGTGTGGCCTATGCACACATTCCAGATCAGCTAAGGAGGAAGTTGGACAACAAAGGGGAGAAATGTCTTTTCATTAGATACAGTGAGGAATCCAAAGCCTACAGGTTGTATATCCCATCCACCAAGAAGTTTTTCGTCAGCAGAGATGTTCAATTCATTGAAGAGGAAGATTGGGATGGAAGCATAGAGAAAACAGTGAATGTTAAAAATTGTTTGTCTCATGATGAAGATGAAGAGGAAGTGGCTGAAATGCATCCCCAAACAGCAGCGCCAACACAAGGACAGCAAGGGACACCATTGAGGATAAATGAGAGTGCTTCTCCAAGCACACCACAAGGAGGAAATTCAAGTGCATCTTCAAGCACTTGCACACCAAGTGAAAGAGGTAAGAAATTTAGAAATCTAAGTGACATTTATGATGAGGGAATGAATTCCTTATTTGCCTTGTATTGTCATGTTGATGATCCTATTCATTTCGAAGATGCAATTAAAGATAGGAAATGGATAGAAGCTATGGATGAGGAGATGAATGCCATAGAGAGAAACAAAACATGGGATTTAGTTGAGCTACCAAAAGGCAAAGAAGTCATTGGAGTGAAATGGGTTTTGTTATAGACATTTTTGTGCCTTACAGCATGAAGCATGAAATGTCCATAATCTGAGGGATCCAAAGTCCCTAAACATGTTGTTCCTACCCCTAGAGGAATAAGGTCAGCAAACCACAGCAATGAATAACAGTTCTCCACCTGAAAACACTCAAAAACAAGGCAATTCTGGATCATGTCAACTGCTCCACTGAGCATCTGCGCTGAATGTCAACTGCTCCACTGTCTACCTGCGCTGAATGTCAACTGCAAAGAAGGCTACCTGCGCTGGGCGAGTTTGGACAAGTGGCACAGTCATTCCTCAAGGTGTCAATGCCCAGGAAGCTTCCAAAATGACACTTGGATCAAGGAATTCAACTGGTGATGAGTAAGAGGGTCTAGATCTCCAAGTGGAAGCAAGAACCTCCAAGTGGACTCAAGAACTGAAGAATAACTAAAGTGAGAGAGGACACTAGTCAGCTTCATGCTGGCCTCAAGCTGACTCATCCTTTCTCCAAAACTCCTATATATAGAGCTCTCCCATGAGGTCTAGTGTGGCTGGAATCTTGTGAATGTAAAGAAGTGCTATTGGTTTGAGTTTAGAACAATTGGGTGATTTGCTTTGAAGGAGGTGAAGAGGAGATTTCTTTCTGCTGGGAAGGTGATGCTGGATTGGGCCTTCTATGGTTGTATCACTTCCTGAACTTTACTTCTTCCATTAATAAAGCATTTGAGGTTCTTCTATATGCATGTATCTCAATGGTGTATTGTTATACTTGTGTATTTGATTTATTCTAATCCTTGAATCAATTATGAATGTATGCTTCTTGTAGTTTCCCTCTCTTGCCATTTTGCAGGATCTTGGTGAAGCTGGGCCAGTGAAAGAGCAAGGAGCTGGGGGCAAGCAGCAAGGAGAGAAGATTGGATCAATCATTAGCGAAAGACATCGGTTAGTGGATCTCTTTCTCCCCTCTTTTGCATCTCATAAAGAAGTAATCTCAAATAGCTTTGCTTTGATTGTTGCTGAGGTACTATCACCCTTAGAGTGGGATAGGGTCATTCCGTATTCGATACTTTTCCCAACAACAAATTGGCGACTCCACTAGGGATCGTATCTTGTTGGTTGTTTGTGTTTTTTTGCTACTCATTTCATAAACACAGGGAGTACCGAATCGAACTGCATTTGAATCTTTCAAATGCAAAGTAGAGGGCAGCTACTCTAGCTCAGTTTCTGGGCATGTTTATGATTTGAAGAGCTGATCCACAAGGACTCTGAACAGCTCTTAGTGATAGCTTTTCATCCTCCTAATTACCCTTTAGTGTGTACTTGATTGATAGCTTTTGATTTGGGCAAAAACTGTGAATTTTTTAGCAATCTGTAACCCAGAAACTGAGAAAAATGATAGTTTCTCTCTTCATTGCAGGCACTGTGAAGGCAGTCTGCATTTCATCGCAGGTCCCGAAGGGGCTACCTGCGCTGAATGTCAAACTGACAGTGTACTACCTGTGCTGAACCAGTTTTGCCTTGTGCAACTGGGGTTCCCTGCTGTTTGTTGCCCTGTTTTCATCCTTGTTTTTGCAGCCTGTTGTCAGTCAATGTACCTATCTGAAACCACCTTTCTTTGCCACTATTCCGCCTCGATTGTATAAAGAAACTGTGTTTGTTCTTTGTGTATTTCTTATATCATTTGCAGTTTCCCATAACGAAAGCGAACTAGTCTTGTTGTGACCTCTTAGATCTAGACCTGTGATAAGTGTCGTTTTGATCTTAAGAGTTAGTTTGTTTGCTGTTCATAGCTGATTGAGCTTTTTCTTTCGTCATATGGTTTGAATTTATGTATTTCTAGTGTTGAAACAAGTAAGTCTTAAGGTGTCTTTTGATTTTGGACAAAAGCTTGTTTGCTTTCACTTGAAATTGAATTCAAAATTATACAACAGCTTTCTTTTTGTAGTACATCAACATTAAGAAAGAGAAAAGAAATACCTGCATTGTGCATTTTGCATTTGATAAGTTTTCTTGTTGATTTAGGAAAAAGTGCATTAGTGTGTGCTTTATGATCTGTGTGAAAAGATGATGTCATTCTTTTCCCTCAGTAGTTAAGATTTTCATAAGTCGAAAAGATTGAAAAAATCTTGCTTCTCATCTTAGACTGCATTTAGGAATTTGTATCATACATCTCGTGGTGAACCTTGAAAGGCAAACTTTAAAAAGATCAACTTACAATATATTGAATGAACCTAACAACGCTTTGAAACATAACGCAAACACATAGAGGTCTAAGCTAGAGACGTGTTCCGGCGTCGTTAAACGTAGTGACTATCGATTTCGAAGAAGGTGGGTGATTCCTCCTGAGAGTCGGTGGCACTAATACAGACTTGTGCTCCCACGTACCGTCGCGTATATATTGGGACACCCCTATAGGCATATATCTTTTATCCTTAGGAAGCCGTGTCGGCCGCCCTACTAATCGCAATGCAGTGAACACAGCATTCACGAAGATCGACCACCCGTACCGTAAAACGTATTCTGTGGTTTTGCGAAAGGTTTGGCACACCCTCTGCCTAGATCTCCAGAGTAGTTTCTTTTGGCCTTTTTCAAACTCTATAACTGAAAAATTCCATCCGAGCATTTGTCACTTCGGGCTCATTACAACATCGAAGGAGACTAGAGTCATCTTTTATTTTTTCTCGACTCTTAAAAAGTGAAAAAGCAAGTTGTGTCTAAAAGCGTCTAATAAAATTCATTCAATTCGGAAACACAAATTTCCCCTTTTAATATTTTGGTTGATCGAGTAATCCGCAATCGTGGAAGAAATTCAATTGAAACCCCGTCGTTCGCGGAGGCTTACGAGTCAACCGTCTTTGTCTCCGGAATCGAAAACAGTACGGACAAAGCGAACTCGTTTAACCGGTTCAAAATCTCCTATAAAAGTTAGAACAAGTGTTCCAACTACATCTGAGGTTCTGGTTACTCCAAACATTTCTGGAAACCCTGCCTCTATAGAAGAAGTTCAACAGCCACAGAAGGACAGTAATACTGATCCTAGTCTGGGGGCAAATACTTGTGTAACTGAACCAGTTCCATCTGTAACCGGTCCAGAGAGTTTTTTTCCTCAAACAACTGTCGCTGTCGAAACAACCACTTCTTCGGCACCAGAAATATTTTACGGACCTGACAGTCTTCCTCTTCCACCAGGTTTGATTGCAATAGAGGAAATTGCAGAGGATCCGCAAGCAAGTACTCCAACCCATTTTGGAGTCGGGGTCACTCTATTTCCTTCATCAAAGGTTAATCCACCACAAGTGGAGGTTCCTGTAGAATCGCTAGGCAATCTATTGGATAGACTTAAAATGTCAGAACAACCGTCATCATCTAGGACTGTGTCAAATGACACAGCGACAACAGAAGTCCCTGCCGTCACTCCGACAATGTTTGCCGGCATACCAGCTGTCCCGACTAGCTCACAACAGCTAGAAGGAGTCAACCAAGGGACTATTTCGACAGTATGGTCTGTTCCAGTTTGTTCATCCGGAGTGATATCCGTCAACTCTTATGTTGAGACTCGCCAAATTGATCCATTTGGAGGTCAATCTGGGCAATCAATCCCCTTGAGTTCCGGATTGATACCATATGTGGGGCAGTATGCCCTTTCATTACCCCCTCTGGGAGGGTACCCATACGTGAGTTCACAACAATATTCAGGTTATACAGGAATTACATCAAGTAGTTGGGTACCTATGCTACCTCAACAACCAAGGGTTGTATATTCTATGCAACAGTGTGTACCTATGACGAACATCCCAACCACACCGGCTATTGTAACAGTGTCACAAGTTCAAGCGATGCCTGTTACATGTCAACCTCAGATTTCTCAGGTTGTAATGCAACAGCCCCTTGAACATGGGTCACAACCACAATCGCCAACTGGTGGGGCGACACAGGTCCAAACGGGTACGATTACCCCACACCTTGGTCCAACGGTTAGCATAGCACAACAGAACATGGCTTCACAACCGTGGCTAGTGCAATACCAACAACCACAATTCCAGCAGGTGTACCAAGGTTCTGAGCAGCAGATCTTTGCGAACAGTGGACAACCGTATATCCAAAACGGTCAAAACTAACCACTTTACAGTGGTCAAGTCCACCAACCGTATCAATCATAGCAACATCAATTACATTATGCTGGTATGCAAAGGCCCACTGCTCAAGCGATTCCATCGTACCCTGGTTACGCTTCGCCTAACCTGAATCAACAGTTACCATTCGTGGCGACTTTAGAGTTACCCGATTTACACCGGTTAACCAACGATCTGATTGCTTATGCCCCTTGGTGGCCAGCGATTCCTCATAAACTTCCATCTGACATTCCTAAATTCAATGGAAATCCAGGTGAAGACCCATCGAATCACGTGATGACTTTTCATCTGTGGTGTTCGTCAAACACCCTAAACGACGATTCGATAAGGCTTCACCTTTTTCAGAGGACATTGACAGGTCTAGCGGCTAAATGGTATATTGAATTACCTAGAGCCTCGTTCGACAATTTTAGTTCCCTAGCCACGACTTTCTTAACCCATTTTCAATTACCGATAAGGTATGAAACGGGAACAGAAATATTAACCAACTTCAAGCAGACAACTGCCACCCATATATCTGATCATATACATGAGTGGCGTCGTCATCGTAGGATGGTGAAAACATACGTTCCCGATTAGCTGTTAGCTGAATGGTTTATAAAGTCGTTACTTCCTGCTATAACGGAAGATGTGGCCAAAGGGGGAGTCGTAACAGAGGAGCAAGTTATCACTCGTGCACAATATTTGGACTTAGTTTATAATCAGTCTGGCACGCTCTATGACAAAATACCTGACGCCCCTAGACCAGAATTTTCAATTCCTCCTCCTCCTAAATCAAATAGTGACTCTCATGCCGGTGACGGTGTGATTGGCATGGCAAACGCGAAATCGATAAAGGCTTCGTCAAAGAAAGCCCATAAGAATTCGAATCAAAATGCAAAAGAAGAAATTCTTGCTTCGGAAGTAAATGCCGTATCAGCAGATAAAGGCAAAGAAACCAATCAACCAGGAAGCAAGAAGAAGCAAAACAAAGGGAAGAAGAAGAAACAGGGTGAATCATCTCCTCGAAAAAATTCTTCAAACCCTCCTGGGCAAGGGAAACAAATTTATCCATGTCAAATATGTGATGAAGAGGATCATTACACAAAGAATTGTCCATTCAAAGCTGAGTTAAAGAGGTTCTTTAAAAGTTCTCAAACCTCAGCTGTGTTAACTGATCCATTTCCCAACCCAGGTCAAAATCTGGTTGATAGTGGAAATGATTCCCCGTCGCAAGTACTTATGTTGTCGGTTTCAAAACAGAAGAATGATGCTTTGATTTCGACAAGGAACAAAGATTACGGGAATCCTCAGCTGTCGAACGAAAAAGGTAAAGATCAACCAAGTAGTTCGACAACAACTTCGACAGAAGTTGTACCGCCCATCATTCCTGAATTAACAATCAAACCGCCAAAGGGTGTAGTACACAAGTCGACATTTAATCCTCGCGTTAGAGCGGCGCAGCATTATAACATAGTGGAAGATTTGGCACAATCGCCATCCGCTATGTCGACTCTTGAGGTACTACACAATTGTCCATCCCAAAGGCAGGCGTTGTTATCAGCAATTGGTGGGGTTGATCCTAAGGATTCCAATCTTGTATCCTTTGATCACAAAGGATACGATCCTCAGTTACCAGCTCAACTAGCTTTCCTTATTCAGGTGAAAGCCCTCAACAAAATTGTTAACAGAACAATTATTGATGAGGGGGCATCAACATGTATTATGTTGATGAGTTGCTGGAAAACTTTAGGATCTCCAACCTTGTCACGATCTTCGACGACATTAAAAGCTTTCGACGGAAGGACTTATACCCCGTACGGTATCCTTAATAACTTGAAAGTTGAACTAGGAGGAAAAACAGTAGAAATTGATGTTGAGGTCATCGATGGAAATCTTGACTATAACATCCTACTGGGTAGACCATGGATTTATGCCATGGCGGCTGTTGTATCGACTTATTTTAGGAAGATCGCATTCCCGTTTGAAGGAGGGATTACGATCGTCGACCAACAGAACTTCCTCCCTAATGGTTCACAAGTTACAGGAAGCATTCCCATGGTCCATGAGAGCAACCATTCGCTTCAAGATATCGGAGTAGGATTATTGAAAGACCCCACATTGATGGGAACTTTCGCGCTACCACCTCCTATTTACATAGGAAATGTACCGTTTGTAGCAACCTACAACATGGTATCTTCCGCGAAGGTCGCAAAAGACAATGTCAACATGGATCATACAATGGTTTTGCCCCCAAGCCCTTTAGAAATATTGTAGCAATCAATGTTTCAAGCATGGGAGGTGGACCCAAATCAACGCTCGTCAAGCGTTTGGGTAGATAGGTCTAGAGAATATGGAACCCCATTAGATCCTTGGTCGAAAGTACATGGGACTGACGAAGGAATCTTACAATCAATGTTGATTGAGGGGGCACCATGGAATGATCACCACCATCGTTCCCTTCTTCCGGAATATGAAGAAGATACTCAAAGTGACCTTTATCACCCTTCAGTTTTTGAATTCCTAACAAATACTGTAAATACGGTGGATTCTGTGCGAAACTTATCCAATATTGAAGAGACTATAGCCATAAATATCTCGACTAAAACAGATGTTGTAGAGAATATTTATGTCGGCAAAGGTTGTTCCCCTTCAGAACTGGAAATATATAACGCTCTTTTTTCGCGAATTCAGAGATGTCTTTGCTTGGTCATATGATGAAATGCCAGGCATTGACTCGAGTATCGTTGAACACGAAATAAAAATGTATCCTGATGTCAAACCAGTAAGACAACGGCTTCGGCAGGTGCACCCCAAGAAAGCCGCCGCCATTAAGGCAGAAGTTGAAAAACTTCTCCATGTTGGATTCATCTACCCGGTTCCTCTAACCGATTGGGTATCGAATACTGTCCCTGTTATGAAGAAACAAGGGACGATTAGAGTGTGTGTTGATTATAGGGATGTAAACCAAGCTTGTCCGAAGGACAACTATCCTACACCCTTCATCGACCAGATAATTGATGAATGCGCCGGATGTGAAATCTTTTCATTTATGGATGGATTTTCCGGGTATAATCAAATAAATATCTGCCCACAGGACCAGTCAAAGACTGCATTTATTTGTCCGTGGGGCACATGCGCTTATCGAAAATTACCCTTTGGCTTAAAGAACGCAGGGGCGACGTTTCAGAGGGCAATGAATTATGCTTTCCATGACATCAAGAACATTGTTCAACCTTATCTCGACGACCTTCTGGCTCATTCGCGAAAGCGGACTGATCATCCGCAGCATTTAAGAGCGATTTTTCTACGTTGGCGACACTACAAGATAAGACTCAATCCACACAAATGTGTGTTTTGCGTCGGTTCTGGTCGTTTACTTGGCTTTGTAGTCTCCAAGGATGGGATTCGTCTCGACCCCTGTAAGGTTCAGGCAATCATTAATTTGCCTCCACCTTCAAATTTGCTTCAGATTCAGAAACTCCAAGGGAAAGCAAACTTTCTGAGGAGGTTCATTCCAAATTACGCAGAACTTGCTAAAGGTTATACTCGTCTTTTGAAAAAGGATGTACCTTTTGTCTGGGACCAGGTCGTGCAAGCTTCCTTTGATGCTCTGAAAGATTGTCTAGTAAAAGCATCATTAATGTACGCCCCAGACTATCAAAGAGATTTTAACCTGTATTTGGCTGCAGCGGATACGACCATTGCGATGGTTTTAGTTCAATAAGTCGACGGAATTGAACATCCTATCTATTATTTAAGTAAAAACTTAAATGATACAGAAAGTGAATATTCTTATGTTGAAAAACTAGCGCTTGCAGCTGTTCAAGCGATTCAAAGGTTTCGACATTATATCCTCTTTCGGAAAACTACCATCTTGTCAACACCATGACTTATATACTGTCGCGACAGTTGCTGGGGGGCAAATATTCAAAATGGATAGCGATCCTTCAAGAGTTTGATCTGGAATTTGTAAAATCCAAGTCAAAGAAAGCTCTAGTTTTCGTAGAATTATTGTGCAATCTCCCATCATTGTCCAACGATGAAACATCAAAAGAGTCAATCGTGGATGAAAGTTTGTTTCTGATATCTACAAGCAATGAGTGGTATGGAGATATCATAGTTTATCTCCAAACCCAAAAATTCAGGCCAAACACCTCTCACTCCGAACAAAAACGTATACGATACCAAGCAAAAGACTACATGATCGTCGGTGATACACTTTACCATCGTGGTATCGATACAGTTCTGAGGAGGTGCCTTACCCATAAGGAGGCCGAAAAAGCCCTTAATGAGTGTCATTCAGGAGCGTGTGGGGGGCATGAATCTGGATATGCAACAACACAAAAAATCTTACGAGCAGGATACTTCTGGCCAACAATGTTCAAAGATTGCATAATCGCAGTCAGAAGTTGCCATGCTTGTCAAATTTTTTATAGCAAAACCAGACGACCACCCGCACCTTTACAGCCGATAGTTGCTGTTGGGCCCTTCGCCAAGTGGGGCATCGATTTCATGCAATGTAACCCCACCTCGACCGGGGGGCATGGGTATATTATAGTCGCTGTTGACTACTTTACCAAATGGGCCGAGGCGATGCCTACATTGGATAACACTGGTGAAACAGCTGCCCTTTTCTTTTTCAATCATGTAGTCGCCAGGTTCGGCGTACCACAGGCTATAGTTACAGATCATGGGTCGCATTTTCGCAATCACATGATGGTCGAATTAGCTGCCAAGCTAGGGCTATCTCACGACAGCTCTACCCCATATTATCCGCAAGCCAACAGAAAAGTTGAAGCGATCAACAAATTCCTGAAGCGTATGTTGCAAAGGATGATCGGGGTTCATAAAAGAAGGTGGCACCTAATCCTGTACTCAGCCTTGTGGGCTTACCGAACGTCGGTAAAGAATGCAACCGGGTTCACGCCTTTTCAACTGGTGTATGGCCTGGAAGCAGTCTTGCCAATCCAGTGTGAAATTTCGTCGCTTAAACTCGCAATTGATCTCCTCCCTGGAACTTCAGAGGAAGAGGCTCATTTCTTGGAATTAATCCAATTGGATGAAACCCGTCGTAATGCCGCTTTGGCTAATGAAGCCCATAAGAAACGAGTCAAGGCTCAGTTCGACAAAAGTGTCAAACCCCGTGTCTTCTCAGAAGGTGATTTGGTCTTGCTTTATGACCAAGAATCCGATAAATTGGGAGCAGGTAAATTCAAATCCTTATGGATGGGCCCCTATATTGTTAAAAGGGTGTTAGCAAAAGGAGCCTATGAGTTAATGGATTATGACGGAATTCCACTGGCGCAGCCCCGCAACGGGCTGTACCTCAAGCGTTACTATGCTTAAATAGTAACCTGCATGCTTTTGTTGTATTTTGTTTTCGCTAAAGTATTTGTTCTAGTCGAGTGATCCACCCTTTCCATTTGTTGCAGATGTCGAACCTTCTGGAGACATGTGTTGGATATGCCGATGGAGCGAGTCGTAGTTCGCGGAACCTATCCTCCGCAGCCTGGGCCATTTTTGATCCAAGCGGCGAGTTAGTAAGTTTTAGAGGTGTGTGTATTGGGCAATCAACGAATAACATCACTGAGTATAGTGCATTGATAGAACTGGCATCACACGTGGCATATGCCGACTAATTGTCAGGCTAGACTCACAGCTCGTAATACTACAACTCAATGGTATATATTCCGTTCGTAATCCAGCTATTTATCGCATGTTCCTAAGGGTTGAGATCTTGGAAAGACAATTTGATTCGATTCAATATCAACATATTTCCAGAAACTTAAACACATTAACCGACTCATTAGAAAACTATGTGTTAGATAGACATTTGCAACATTTATAAAAAGGACACATCATCAATGATTGTACATATGGATCATATAACTCAACCAGAATAAAACTCGAAAATCAAAATATATATATAAGTTGTTTATAGTTCATACATAATGTTCTGTAACCAAGACAAAATTGGTCATATGACCTAAAACTCAAAAAGATGCTAGGGGGCACCCTAGCCTAGTGGTGCTCATGATAGCACGTCACGGCCTGTGCAATCATGCGCAAGAGACGAGTCCATCGTCTAGGCACACCAGTAATGTGTCGCTGCAGCTGTAAAGGTAACTCATCAATCCTCACATCGGGAATGCCGAGAGTAAGGCTCTCAACCTGCTCCTGCACAGCTGTAAGGGTCGCAGTATCGTCAAGGTCGCGGAGGATAGCTCTCCTAGCAGGCTCCACTGTCGAGGCAGCAACTGGCGGTCTCTGATGAACTGCTGGACGGACAGGACCAACATCTGCATGCACCCAAGAGTATGATTAAAAGTCTTGATAGAATAAAGCACAACAACATTATAAATAATAACAGTAAACAGTGATATGGTCAAAGAGTTTACCAATAGCGCCCCACTGTTCGCCATCCGGTAGCACCAAATCCGGATCACCTCGGAAATCCATACCCACATATGGATACTCAGAGAAGACCATCTCCTGGCGCTCGAAGCACCTGAAGAAGCCATCAGTAAAAGTAATCTGAGGTTGACCAGCATGCCTAGACATGTGATCGACCCACCTCTGCATGCGTGGCTCGGTCGGAGAAGGCAAGTCGAGTATAATATACTGAGGCTGCATCAGTGGGATTTTCTCTAAGGCGAAGGCAGTCAGAATAGAACCAAATCCAAAGTTCTTTAGCTTCCTGTCCTTTACCTTGGTCAATTGACTTTTCATCTGAACAAGTACTGCATCACACCAGTTGAATACCTTCGGTTGGAGACACTCCAAGGCGTGCTGCACATAAGATCTGTTGGCAACATGTAGAGCTGCGCTACCGGCCATCCTACCAATGGTATATAGAATGGACCTGAGAGACCTACCAGTAATCTCACGGATAACAACCTTGCCGTCTTTGCTCGGCTGGGAACCTTCCCTACAATACTGGCGGACATAATCTCTCACGGAATCGGTCCCCCGGGCCGTACCTGATAAGGAAATAGGGGCACCTCGCCTTGACAATCCAGTCAAGAAGTACATGTCCTTTATGGTCAAGGGGATGGACTTTCCCCTAATCTGGAATACTTGGTTAATAGGATCCCAAGCATCAAGCATATACTGCAGCAAAGTAATCTGTGCTCTCATGCTAGAGATACGGAAAAACTTCAGCAGGCCACAGTTCCGCAGCGCGTTCACCGTGACAGGGTCATGGAGGACAATCATGTCCTCCTCTTCATGTTCTCGTTCTCACCATGTAAGGGACATTTTGTTCAAAGTTCCCTGCAAAACAAACAAGAGAAGGAGTAAGTTCCTGATTTGGATGAAAAACTGGCGAAAATTCATCAAAAAACGAGCTGGAAGCTCAGTTTTCTGAGCCCAACGCAGGCAGAGAGTGTCCCACTTGCGCTGAAGGTCAGGCTGCCTTGAGGCAGCTTGACATTCAGCGCAGGTTTCGAATGGGGAACCTGCGCTGAAGTTAGGGCGCCCTGGAAAAACCCCTGAGGCTCGGAAAGACTGAAAAACAGGCATAAAACTGGAAAAGGAAACCATGAAAAGAAAGAGCTAAGGTTTAGCTCCTACCTGGTCCAGACGGCGCCGAAAATCATCCGCATAATCTCCCAGAATGAACTGGTGAAAATCAAGGGGGGAAGAGGCACCTCCAGAGCTCCAACAGACCAAATGCAAATGAAATGGTAAAATGAGAGGTAAAAACACCTTTTAATGGATTTTTACGTAGTTCAAAGTGAAATATTAGGGTTATAACCTCATTTTCATGCAAATATTATTCATTTCTAACAAAGTTTGTTGCAGCAATCAAGAATGCAGTACTATCTTTGAAAAGAGAAAAGCTAGTAATGGTAAAAAATCAAAATTTGACCATATAATCGAGCAGTTTTAGCATAAAGTTCATGCTCGTTAAAAAATAAACGCAAGATCCGACCAGTTTTAACACGGTCTTCATGCTCGTTAAAAAATAAATAAAAGCAATGAGCAATGTTTCCCCTAGAGTTTAAGCTCATTTAAAAAAAAAAAAAAAACCTATTCCGGTAAATAACCTCTGTGATCGTAAATTTATCAGCCATAAAAAGCCTTGGTCGTGGTTGCACCTGCCACCTCCACCGTCATTTGGCCGATCGTTCACCTCCATATGATTGTTTACCCATTTTGAGGAACAGCTGCGAAGAGTGATTTCACCTAGCCATCCTTGTGACACTGCCGTGATTGGAAAAATTCCAACCTGTACCTGGAATCTGCTGCTATCCTTGTTTATCACTCGTTCCTCAAAAAACGAGTCTTCTTTGAGCTCTTTTCAACTGACTCGTAAAATATGAAAAGTTTGCCGAGTTTTGGCCTTCCAGCGCATTAAAGTGACCGGAAGAGCTATCCCTCCTCTAGATTTTAATCTTTTTGGACCTGAGGGATTATTGCACAAAAAGGTCGAGCGCTTGTTTTATTCGGCTCGTTAAAGTTATCGAAAATTCATCCCTTCTGTATTGTTTTATACTTTTTTGGACTTAAGGGATTAGATGACAAAAAAGGAATTTTGGAGTTAACTTTCTGTACCTTTTCAGACTCTCTAAAAATGAAAAGGACCGAGTTTTCCTTGTCGTTAGACTCGTTAAAATGATTAAATAGAGACAAACTTGTCTTTAGACGAGAACGAGTTTCCCTATCGCTAAGCTCGTTAAAACATAGCGATGGGCTTGCCCGAAGGGCAGGTTATAGAACAAGCATATGTTATCCTCCTCAAGCTTGACAAAAATAAAGAGGTACTGGTCAGAAATGACTGGGGAAAAATTGGGAGAACCTCAAAGCTTTAATGGTAGCAAGTCGCTCTTGAACATGACACTTTTCCTCCGTATCACATCGGGTTGGGTTGTTTCATTCACCGGTCTCATCACCATGGTCTGGCCAAACCATCCACATTTGGGGTAATGCTACCGATCCATCGCATCAGTGTCATTATATGTTCAAGAGATGTTGTTCAGAAAGAGTCAACCGTGTCCCATCCACTGCCATACATTATCCTTCATACATCCATGATCGCCACCCTGAATCATATGTCACAGATTGTTTTCACCTCCATTAAAATCATTAGCTCTGTTCCGTGTCACTGATGTGGGATTCATTAAGGCCCTCTTGTGACGGATCGCTTCTTGTCGACTTCATCTCATTATCCAAGGAGTTGATCTAGGAACACCCCCCTCAGTACTTTGAAGCTTGCATTCCTCAATGGCAAGTTTCTCACTTCCGGCGATAGGTATACATCAATGAACTTCGACCAGAAGATTTTGCGCGGTGTTCGACGCCAAGTCCTTTATTCACACCACGTGGATTGTACTGCAGTACCTTGAGGTTCATTATCATTATCGGTGATTCCTCTCGCGCTTGTTAACGGTTTACATCATTGACCGGTAATCAAGCGATGTCTTTCCATGTTCGACTTCAGCGCAATTCTCACATGGATCGACTTGTACTTAGAGTGAAGATCAAACGAGTTTGAAGACCCCGGATCTAGTTTCATCCATCTAGGCTGCGATATATATTCAGGAAATATAAAGACATTTGACATGTACATCATTGCAGCAGATGATTATCCTACTCAAAGGATGATAATTTCAGCAGAGAATTATCAGTCTATCATCAGACGATCGTCTGTTCTATGTACCAAAATGAATTTATAAAGCTGAGCATGGGAATGCCCGCCTCAGCTAGATCATGAAAGCAGAATGAAAAATAATGTATTGTATTGTATTTTATTACAGGTCACCTCTCAGCGATTGAATGAACTTCGGATCCTCCTCATAAAGCATTTCACCCGATAAACGACCTCATACTTTAGGGGGCAACTGTTATAGAAATTTTTGTGCCTTACAGCATGAAGCA
Source organism: Pinus tabuliformis (assembly GCA_031772625.1). Classification (NCBI taxonomy): domain Eukaryota; kingdom Viridiplantae; phylum Streptophyta; class Pinopsida; order Pinales; family Pinaceae; genus Pinus; species Pinus tabuliformis. Next base: position 516,772,435 of record CM062815.1, read on the forward strand.
TGAAATGTCCATAATCTGAGGGATCCAAAGTCCCTAAACATGTTGTTCCTACCCCTAGAGGAACAAGGTCAGCAAACCACAGCACTGAATAACAGTTCTCCACCTGAAAACACTAAAAAACAAGGCAATTCTGGATCATGTCAACTGCTCCACTGAGCATCTGCGCTGAATGTCAACTGTTCCACTGTCTACCTGCGCTAAATGTCAACTGCAAAGAAGGCTACCTGCGTTGGGCGAGTTTGGACAAGTGGCACAGTTATTCCTCAAGGTGTCAATGCCCAGGAAGCTTCCAAAATGACACTTGGATCATGGAATTCGACTGGTGATGAGTAAGAGGGTCTAGATCTCCAAGTGGAAGCAAGAACCTCCAAGTGGATTCAAGAACTGAAGAATAACTAAAGTGAGAGAGGACACTAGTCAGCTTCATGTCGGCCTCAAGCTGACTCATCCTTTCTCCAAAACTCCTATATATAGAGCTCTCTCATGAGATCTAGTGAGGCTGGAATCTTGTGAATGTAAAGAAGTGTTGTTGGTTTGAGTTTAGAACTATTGGGTGATTTGCTTTGAAGGAGGTGAAGAGGATATTTCTTTCTGCTGGGAAGGTGATGCTGGATTGGGCCTTCTATGGTTGTATCACTTCCTGAACTTTACTTCTTCCATTAATAAAGCATTTGAGGTTCTTCTATATGCATGTGTCTCAATGGTGTATTATTATACTTGTGTATTTGATTTATTCTAATCCTTGAATCAATTATGAATGTATGCTTCTTGTAGTTTCCCTCTCTTGCCATTTTGCAGGATTTTGGTGAAGCTGGGCCAGTGAGAGAGCAAGGAGCTGGGGGCAAGCAGTAAGGAGAGAAGATTGGATCAATCATTAGCGGAAGACATCGGTTAGTGGATCTCTTTCTCCCCTCTTTTACATCTCATAAAGAAGTAATCTCAAATAGCTTTGATTTGATTGTTGTTGAGGTACTATCACCCTTAGAGTGGGATAGGGTCATTCCGTATTGGATGCTTTTCCCAACAACAGGTTTACAAGACCAAATGCAATGCTGAAGGCAAGATAGAAAGGCACAAGGCAAGGCTGGTTGTCAAGGGGTACAAGCAGCAGTATGGGAGAGATTATGAGGAAACTTTCACACCGGTTGCAAGAATGGAAACTGTGAGAGCAGTGCTGTCCATAGCAGCACAAAACAAATGGAAAGTCTACCAAATGGACGTGAAGTCAGCATTCCTAAATGGAGTCTTAAAAGAAGAGGTGTACATTGAATAGCCTCTCGGCTATGAGAAGAAAGGTGAAGAACACAAAGTGTGCAAATTGAAGAAGGCTCTTTATGGGCTGAAGCAAGCGCCAAGAGCATGGTACAGCAGGATAGATTCATATCTATTGGATAATGAATTCGACAAGTGTGAAGGAGAACCCACCGTCTACATCAAAGAAAAAGATCGTAAAATTTTGATTGTTGTCTTGTATGTTGATGATGTTATTTTCACAGGTAATGATGGTCAGCTCATTGAGAATTTTAAATCAGTCATGAAAGAGGAATTTGAAATGACTGACATGGGTTTCTTGAGATACTTCTTAGGCATAGAAGTAGATCAAAATGAAAAAGGAATTTTTATCTCACAAGCAAGATATGTAAATCAAGTATTGAGCAGATTTAACATGCAAGAATGCAAGGCAGCGATCACTCCCACAGTAATGGGATTAAAACTCAGCAGAGAGAACAGCAGCAAGGATTTTGATCCTAGTTTGTACAATAGTATTGTTGGCAGCCTTATGTATTTAACAGCAACTAGGCCTAACATTATGTATGCTGTTAGTTTAATTTCCAGATTCATGGAGAGGCCAAAGGAGGCACATTGGCAGGCAGCAAAAAGAATTTTGAGGTATGTCAAAGGTACCAAAATGTTTGGCATATTATATAGTGTCTTAGAAATTTCAGATTTAATAGGATACACTGATAGTGATTGGGCTGGAAGTGTAGATGATCGGAAAAGCACTTCCGGTTATGTTTTTCATATGGGTTCAGGAGCCATTTCATGGGCTTCTAAGAAGCAGTCCATTGTAGCATTGTCTACAGTAGAGGCTGAATATATGGCAGCTACAGCAGCAGCATGTCAAGCAGTGTGGATGAGAAGAATGTTGAGAAGCTTAGGCCAAGAGCAGGCAAAAGCGACAGTGATTTTTTGTGACAATAGCTCAGCTATTGCATTGTCAAAGAATTCAGTGTTTCATAAGAGAACGAAACACATTGATACAAGGTTTCACTACATCAGAGAATTGGTGAACAATGGAGAAATTGTCTTAGAACATTGCAGGACTCAAGAACAGGTAGCAGACATCTTGACAAAGCCATTGGATCAGAAAAGCTTTGAATTTTTGAGGAAGTGTCTCGGTATGACCGAATGTCCAGCAGTTGAAATTAAAGGGGAGTGTTGAATATGTAATTTCAACGCAGACGTACATCGCCAGATACCGTTCAACAAACCCACCTGAGATTTCTCGGACCACTTTCCGGCAAAGGCATTTTCCGTATTTTTGAACCTGATACAATATGGTGCAGACGCGTGGCTCTCCCCATACGTAAGGAAGTCTGACATTCTCGGGTGCTATCGTTCAGTCAAGTGATGGCTCCCGATATTCTCCTCCATCGTTCGATCTGCTCCATCGATCTCATCCGTCGATTGCTCCAAGCTGCATACAAACCAACATTAAAACATTGCGTGGAGTAAAAGCTTTTGGGTTGACCGCCGAAAAGAAATTTAATGAATTAATTTTTGTTCATAGATAGTAGGTGAGATGTCTCAGTTTTAATTGCACGAACATATGGTGAATTTAAAAGAAAGGTATGGTCACTTTGTAATATCATATACGCAATGTAATATCCAAAGAATTGGAGCTTGTGCTTTATTGTAAAAATAAATAGTTTTATTTTGTAGTTAGTTTATTATGTATGGTGTAAGAGAGTTAAAAAAATATGAATGCACAACAGTGCGAAAAAGAGAACAGGGAAGGGCTGTAAAGTTGTATTGACTATTGTAAAAAGAACGAACGAGCAGTGTGAAAAAAAAAACATAGGTTTTTCACACAACAGTATGAAGGGGAATGCACACCGTGAAATTTTTGTGGAACTCATGCAATAGAAATGCATCGCAGTTTATGTAATGTGAAGAATTGATTTGTAAGTTTTTTTTTACAGCAGTATGAGTAAAAGTGTTTTACAGCAGTAATGTAAAAAGGGTTTTACAGCAGTAAACCCAGCTCAGTAAATTCTCAGGTGAAAACAGAGTTTTGTTGAATGTAATTTTTTGGTGAATCCCTCTCAGCAAAGAGGATGAATATGTATCAGGCTTTATGTTTTAATGAATAGAAATGTTTTTATGGTGGTGTAATACTCTGTTCCGCAGTAATTTTTTTTTAAAGCTTCCCTGTGCACAAAAAGATCCTGGAGTAAAGGAAACAGAGCACTGTCTCTGTGTGTTGAGTTTTAGTTTTTATGTGTTTTTGAGATTTTATCAGAAAAATCCCCAACAATTTATTCTTGCTTTCTGTGGTTATTGATCGAGTTGTGATCCCCACCTTTCGTATTCGTTCTTCTTCTGTGTTTAGCTATGAATTAGTTCAAAATTGCAAACCTAAAACCCCAACCCTAAATGCATCAAACCCTGACTTTACGTCTCAGTCATGCCTCATTGAATAAAATTTATTACACGGGTATTCATAAACTAAACATATAGTTCCGAATATGAGTTTCTCACTCAAAAGCAAACTTGATTTAATTATGTGGATCCGGAAAACAAAAGAGATGATTTTAAAATAAAATCTTTATTCGAAATAAAAATTAAAGTAGCTATGACTAACAGTTATTAAGTCGATTTGATTATACAGATCCACAAAGAAAACCTGATTTAATTTTATGGATCCGGAAAACAAAACAGGTGATTTTAAAATAAAATGTTTATTCGTAATAAAAATTAAAGTAGCTATGACTGATAAATATCTATCGGATCCATCCATCATAAGTCAAACCACTTATTCCAATATGTAATTTTTTTGGTCTTCATACAATGATGTGTCTTAGATATGATGATTTATAACCTATGTTTACAAAATTTATTCGAGAAGAAAAATGACAATTATTTTTCAGATAAATTTTTTGATTATTAATTATAATATTGCATAATAATTATTGATAATTAAATTAAAATTTTATAAGCTTTATCTTACATAAAGAAATTTATAATAAAAAAATCTACATATAAAATTAATGGATAATCATAATAGTATAATAATTATATTTAAAATGATATGTTCAATTAAAATTAAATTGAAATAATTACATGTCTATGAGGCTTTAGATTGAAACTGAATTACAGTTCTATGTCAAGACAACCCATGCTAAAAAAATCACCCATTCAAATTCTAGTAAGCCTGAAGTGTTTACCACATATATATATATATATATATATATATATATAATGGATGTTTCTAATACCCTTGGGCCATGAATTTATTTTAATTTGTAGCAAATCTTTCAAATGCTATATGGTATAATTTTATTTTTTTTAATTAGGGTGAATGCTTGAAATTACTGGTAAACCCAAATGATTAATATTTCCTATTTATTTTCTTCTTTCTTCCTTTTTTATACATGTCAAAAGCTCAACCTAGCAAGGGGAGATTAGACGAAATAACCCTAGAACATAATATAGAATTAATTACAATGACTAAGAACAAATTCAAAATGTTAAAAAATAAAATATTAACTATCGAAGAAAAGTACACCTTAATAAATGAGATTAAAGAGTTAAAATAAAAACTAAATAACAATATAAATTAGAGATAGAATCCATCAAATATAAAACGAAGATGCTAAGCTCATGAGTGCATTAAGAGAACCCTGAATATATAAAAGAGAAGAAAGGTGATGACACTAAAATAATCACTAAAAAAATGTCGCAAACTGAAATACTTATCTCATCGAAGCAAGAAGGTTGAGAAAAATTCTTGAGAATAAAGATAAAAATAATTGAGAATAAAGATAGAATGATTCATGTTAGAATAATTTTGTACTTCCAACCAGTTTTCCATACTCACTAAATATTCATAGAAATGTTTATAAATGAGGACCTCATCCCACTAGACCAAACTAGATTAGGGGGTAGGTTCAAAAGTCAAAGAAGCTAGAGAAGAAGCTAAATGGAAAACTATTATTATGGATAGAGATCAAACATAGAGTAATAAATAAAAATTTGGAACTTTGTGGATCCTCCTTTGGAGTTGTCATAAATTTTCATGGCTTAAAGGTGCTATGTTATGCTCAAACTTGAGAAAAAGTGATATTATTTTATTAGATAAAACTTGGGAGCATGATGATTCTAAGGTCTCCACATCCATGGATTCATTTGATGGTCAACTAGGAAAAAGAAATCCTATCATATATGATTTGGAGGGATAAAATATTATATAAAAGAGAGTAACATTTGGATCAAAATCTCTAACATTAATGCTAAGAAGATTTATATTATAATTTGTTATTTGGAACCTATAAGTCTACCTTCTATAAGAAAAAAAAATATAAATAAGAATTTCCCTTATAATATAAATAAATAAATCTAAATATAATTTAAGATGATATATTATAATTTAACAAACTGGTAAAAGCATGTTAATGTGTATCACTTTTTCCCTTTTTGTGGCAAAGAAGTATTATAAAAATAAATGGAGTTGGAATGTTTACTCTTAAATTTACAAAATCATCAAAAACTAGGTGGTGTTAAAAGAAGACAAAAGATGTCAATTTAAATTCAATTTCATGTCATATTTTTTCTAAAATTTAATATATAATTTTTATGTAATTTATTCATTTTCTTTAAAAGGTATCATTAACATTTTACATAAATTTTTAAGTAGTGACAAAACCGTGACCCCCCATTTCTCTATTGATTTATGTTTTTTAATTCCAATTTCTTTAAAAGATGTGTTGTAAACATTCTAAAGATTGCTAAACAAATTTAAAAATAAAAAGTAAGCATATTTTTTAATTATTATTAAAATACTAGTAAAAATGATCATATTTTCGTATATATAAAACCACGACCCAAGAAACTACCCAACCAAGTTTATAAAATCAAATTTTTTTAATAGAAATTTGAAAATAACATATAACAAAATGTTAAAATTATTTTTTGAAAAATTTTAAAATATATTTTATATTTTTTATAATAATTTTTTTAATTATGATTATAATAACGTATTTTATATTATTCAAAATATAATATATAAAATTATTTGTTTAGAAATTTTACTTATATATATATATATATATATATATATATATATTTAAAGAGTTTTAGCATTTCATTTAACTTTACATAAAGTTATTTATATTTTATGAGTTATTAAACATAGTTTTTACCAATATTTACTATCAGTTGACTTATTTGCAAATTTAGTATTTACTTTTTATAACATTATTTATATTTTCTAAACCCATTAAATAGGTTCACTATAGCTTTTACCAAAATTTATTGTGAGTTAGATTTGTTACAAATTTAGCATTTATTTTTTATAATTAACAAGTATGAAACTCAACTCATTTAATTGATATTTTTATATTATTTCTTTTTATCTCTTTTCATTTGAGTACTTTTTTGCTTTTGCCATATAATGAGACACATTAACATGCTTGTAAATTTCTAAAATAGTTTACGAAAATTATATTATAATTTAATTAAGTTCACATAAATGTTCATTTTGTAATAGGGCTTTTAAAATTTTAATTTAATTATAAATATTTATTTAGTGGATGGAGGAGACTTAAATTACATAGAATAGTCTAGAATATTTTTACTAGTAATCACATAACCAAAGTTGAGATGGATAATACATGGGGTTGACCAATGTCATTATAATAAATCCTACTTATACTTTAAAAATATCCACGGTTAAGTGAGTGAATCTCCATGATTGATAATCATATTATATGTTTATCTAGAAATATACATGTTTAATTCATATATCTATATCTATATCTATCTATTTCTCTCTCTATATATATTAATTCAAAAAAAAATTACAATTTAATTATTTTTTATAATTTGATTATTATTTTTGTTTTGATCATATAAATATGATGAAATAAATTGTTTGATGATTATTATTAATTAATATATATTCATATTATTCTGATTAATTTATATATATATATATATAGTGCTATTATTATGGATGATCTGATAAAATTTTTTTGTAAATTTTAATATTAGTTTTAGTAAATATAACTTTAGTTTTTCTAGATTACTTTTATTAATATAAATTAATAATATTTTATTTTAAGTTTAAGTTTAAAACAGTTATATATATATATATATATATGTATGTATAGTCTTTTAATAATTATTATTTTTGCACCATAAAAAAATATTTTAACTTTGTTCCATTCATAAATTAAATCATATTATTTTCATATCAAGTGTTTTTGTTATTTAATTTTCTCATTTTTGTTGATTTGTTAGTAGTATATATTCATGAAATCCTTCATTCCATTATAATTATCTAAGTATAGCAATAGGATTAACGAAGTGTCAATGAAGTGCATACTCGCTTAGGTGATAGCTTAATTATTTACGAAAGAGAATAAAAAGATAAAAATAAGATTCAGATTTGTTTTCCTATTAAGGTTGTAATGCTAATAATGAATTTGGTGAAATTATAAATATTTTATAATGTTTTTAAATAAAACTAATTAAATATATTTAAAAATTGATATTTTATTTTTATTTAAAATAAGATATTTATTAACTTTAAATTGAATAAAAAACAATTACATATTTCTCTTTAAACATTTAAAGGTAATGAGTTGAGTTTTTCTAATTCAAACTTAAATATTAATTTCATATGTAAAATAATATATTTTAATTTTCCTTACAAAAATTGATAATATGTATAATTTTTTTATAATATCATATGATATTAAATACATATTCTTTAAACATGATTATAACTGGGGAGTTTTAAAGATTTGAGAAGCATTGCTATGAGCTTTGTAACCTTAGCTTTCGATTGAAATGCAACCTTGCTAACTCCTCACCCCATTAAGGGCTTGAAGTATATATCTAACTACACTCAACAGAAAAAGCTACTCCATGCAATCTCAAGTATGTGATTTTTCCCCTCGAATCTGAGTAGAAATTCTTATATCTCTACATCAGCATAAGGACGAGGCACACTCAACATTAGTGATGTGTTTTCTATTCCAAATCTAACAATTTTGTTAATCTTGGTAAACCCAATTTCTAGGAGTTCATTTGGCTTGCAGATCTCAACCATAGATCTTTTTCATATCTAGCATTGGGAGTTCAAGAGAAGGTGCAAATCTCTTACCAATACTTCTGACTTATTCATGAAGCCTATCAGCTTTAGGAGAAAAAATCCCTCAGAGATTACGACATTTCTAAGGATGTCGGGATTCACATTGTTGATAGATTTAAAGGTGGATCCAAAGGGAGGGTGCATCTTCCTTAGCCCCATCGAGATATTTTAAGGAAATTTTGAATCCTAGGAATTTTGAATCTCAGGATGTAGAGATTGTTTTTTGTTCGAAAGGATTTTTGTTGTGGCTTTCAGAAGAGGGAAGACAAGCATAAGGTTTCTAACTAGTGTCCTTGGTTTTGGGGCCATGCTAGTTTTTCCTTTAAACGATAATTCCTGGAATTTAAGCGTCTTTCAATGCCATATTTGACAACGACAATATGGGTTTAACTTCCCAACTTGCTCGTCCATATGGCACACCAGTTATTTTGGAGGATATAGGCAATCCACTTGGGTATTTCATCAAAATCGAGTTGAGTGCATTGCAAAAGGAATCATGAATTTTTTTCATATATGTGTGGAAATGGACATTAGAAAAGGCATCCTAGCAAATATACTCTTCAAAAGGGGAGACAAGATTTATGAACAACTAGTTGGTTACGAGAACACAATGTTTCATCGTATAAATTGTAGCAACTTGACCTTCAATATGCGTGTCCTTATATGAAAAATCACCATTTGTAACAAGATACAAAAAAGTCCTTTGTAGCTCATGGGTCAGAGAAACCTTTGTTAATTTTTGAAACTGCGATAAAATTACACCATAGACACCTCAAATGGCCAATATGATGATTTTATTAGATTCCTCTTTTCTAGAGGACCAAAATCTACCTAAAGATCACCCAATTTGGTTAAGCGGAAGTTGAGTTATGAATTATTTTGTTCATACATGTATTATGTAATGGGTTGGCCCTAACCACATGAGTAGCTGCTTAGGTCAGTCTTAACCCAAGTGACACCCCAGGAAATCCTATAAATATAAGATACCTCAATATCATTTGGACACATCTTTTGTTATCTTTTGTATTGGTTCAGATAGGTTCGATGGATGGAGTTGACTCAAGGGTCTGAAATCATAGAAAAAAGGTTCACTCTAGGTTAGGGTCTTTTGGAACTCACTTGCTCGCATATAACAGGGCCTTCTCATCCTTGATTACTCACACAAAATCCTACAAGTTAGACTATAGAACCTTGGAAACTAGCACAAAGGCCTACGGGAGTGACTCTAGGTTCATAGGCAGATCAGAAGGTTCTGGTCCCCGGTAGCTCACACAAGGTAGCCCTCGGACCCATCCTGTCATAGTGATCGCTTTCACAACTCAACAAGGGTATGACTTTAGTTTGTTATTTTCTCACATAGCTCAGCTAGGGAGCGACTTTGGGTCATTTCAATTCAGTGCCAGAGTCGCACGCATAAAGACTTGCTGAGAGTGACTATGCAATCAGAGTCGCTCACATACTATATTCGTGAAAGTGATCAAGAAGTTTGACTCATTCACAGACAATGTTGATGAGGGTGACCTAGTTCAGATTTGGGCTTCTCTCGACTATTATACAGATCTATAGAATTGATTTTCTAGTTTCCGCTACAAACATATGTATTGGGCTCAATGAGAGTGATAACAACACTTAATAGTGTTTGGCATAGTGACAACATTTGACATTAGTTTGTGATAGCACATTACAACCATCAGTATTAGGGTTTTGATTCCTATCATGATTAGATATATTTTATGGATATCATTATTATTTTAGTGCATATATAAAGTTATGGATCATTATACTCTCTTTTTCTACATCATTTGATGACGATCTAAGAGGAAGAAGATTTTCAAAGGTTTTCCCCATAGTGGGTTTTTCCCTTGTCTTGAACCAATCCTAGTGTCTCTATGTGTGTGTATTCTTTCTTTTACTGTCCCTCTTATATTCCACTACATTGATGAGGGTGGTGATGTTGTTTCTTCATATGTAATTGCATGATGCATAATGGCATAGATCTAAATAATGTAATGATGAAATGGGGTGAACTTAATGTATTAATGATGAAATGCAATTATCGTAGAAAAGAAGAATGACACCTTAAGAAAATTTAACATGGTATCATAGTTGGGCTGAAGAAAAGCCATGGAGATCACTCTCATGATGACACCATTGATGGATGCAAGAAGAGGATGGTGGAGACCTATAAGAATTCTAGGGTTTGAATAAAACCCTAGGAATTTAGATTGTTAGGGTTTAAAGGATTCTATGAGATTAGCGTTGAAGAGAAAACCCTGGCTTATCGAAAAGATCTGAGGCTAAAGCACTTGTGGGATATTCTATGAAGTCCTAGATGGGATAATATCTAATAGACATCGTTGGATACTTGAAGGAAACATTATGGACAATAGAATTTTGTTTCTCTTGAAGATTGTGTCGAGAGGGACAGGAACACCTCTCATTGAAGATAAGTATTTCTTGACTTATGGTGCTTTTTACTTGATAGAATTATGGATTTGATGATTATGTTTATTTCTTGTACTTCCTATTTGACTATATGGATGCTTCTAACCTCCTTGATGAGGTGTGATGGGTAGATCCTTTTTGAGAATCATTCTAAGATACAGGCTTGGAAAGAGATGAAAATGTATGATGGGAATACCTTTTCCTTTAATAGCTCATACATGCATATGAAAGTGACCTGGATCTATGTTTCCTATGATGAAAATATGCACCTAGAGTTAAACATTTTGACCCTCTTGAGTTCTATGAGGTTATCTAATGTTACACTTGATGTTTGGCTAACATCTATATTCTATCTATTGGATACCTTGATCCTATAAATAAGGCTAGCCCCTTGGTTCTAGAAAATGATAATCTTGATACTTGTCATGATGGATTTAATATAGAAGGATAGTTCATTGAATCGTATACATCCATCTACTGATAATTCTTGTGATAGGCATGATGAAAGAATATGGAAAGTGTTATTGACACTCTTTTTGTTTTGATAAAGATTTATTGAATGACCTAATCTCATCTCATTTGTCATGAAGTGCATGTGAGAGGTATAAGTGTAAGATTTATATTCCATATCTCTTACTACTTGTGGTCTTGTCTTGATGGCATATGGTGAAACTAGATGCAGTAACTTGATGGAGTGACTTGATAGAAATTTCTATTGCGTTCATAATCTTTTAGATCTATCTACTACTTTGATTCTAAGCCTTTGATCAAAGTTTGATGTCATGATGTTTATAACCATATGTTTACGATCTAATGGATCTAATGTTGCATGAATCTACTAGAGACATGTTACTTACATGAATGGAGATGAAGGATGCAGATCCCCAGTCGGAGGGAGAATCGCTTCTCAAGATTCCAACCCTTATTACTATTTTTATGAAGTATGATTTATGTACATGTGACAGTATTGATATGCAATAGTCTTAGATCTGAAGTCCACTTAGAAATTAGGGTTTCTTCTTTGGTCACAGTCATTGATCTAGGAGATATCATCCCTGGACACACTCATGCTAACACGTAGACAATGTCTAGGAAGCTAAAGTCACTTCCATTGTAGCTTGAAGAGAGGAACCATAGGTTTTGCTCCAGACATATTTTGCCATTGTTAACTAATTTTTGAAGTTGTTGAGGTAAATTATTGATGATATAATGAAGTATTGTGCATGAAATTTGATGGTCGCCTGGAAGATATCAGTACCATAGATGTATTGCAGAGAACAACAATATCTGCTAGGAATAAAATATTTAATTTTTTCCATAACATGAACATCAAGATTTAACTTGTGTTTGCGGGTGACTGGGACATGCATATCAATATTTGACTATGTTTGTGCTACAAGAGGTTGACATGATTTGGCATTACAGGTATATATGAAAACTCTTTTGTCATGATGCTTGAAAATAACTTTGATTTGATGATTGAAATGTGCTTTGACTATAGATCTCTTTACAATAGCAGTTTGGACTTGACCTAATGTCTAGTGATCTAATTTGATGAATTTTTATTTTCCATTATATCAATACTATGTGGGCATGATGACTTATCTGTGTATCTCAAGATTGGCCTCCTTGTTTTTAGAAAAATGGTTGATGTAATGATAATTGTGATTTGTCATGAAAAATGGAGCCTGCATGACTCATCCTTGATGTATGCATTTGTACCTAGTGACACAATGACTTTTATTATGATTATGAGAATGACTTAATCAAGTTCGGATTGATAATGCATGACTTGTTGGCATGATGAAGCCATGATTTGATATGAGATCCACTTGTCTCCTGGTTGAAAGCATTAATACTATAATAATGATGACTTTGATAATGGTCATGAGCTCGATTCTAAACTCTAGCGAGTGGACTTTGTTGTTGATGTGTATGTTGGTTTAGCAAGGCATTATTCTTAGAACATTTCTATCCAGATATGTCTAGATTTGACAATTATCTGATGAACTCGGGATGATGAGTTCCAAGGTATGGCTTTGATATTGATTATGGTTTTCATTTTATATCCTAATGATCTAATTGTGACAAGTGATGAGCCTTTGATGATCTAAATCAGAGGAAGATGACTTATGAAGCTTGAAATGATGTATCATGGCATGATGCTTCAATTTCTGGAAATTGGGAAAGAAGTTCCACATTGCAAAGCTATTGGAAAATATTTATGAATAATGAAAATGAAAATCCTTGGATACTCCGATTTACAGTTCAAGATGTTGTTGAACTTCACATGGCATCTGACAGTTGTTTTAAGAATTGATGTTTTGTTTTTAACATCCATCTATATATGTATTATTTGCATAGAACCTTAATGAATTTATGAGTGAGTTGCTTCATAGCATTTCCACCGAGCATGATTTAAAATAATTGCATGAGGTGTTCTATTTGTGAGAATGAGATATTTCTCCTATGATATGTGTTTGCACAGACTTATTGCTCATATTTGAGATTATTGTTGGTAAGTACATTTGGATGTTACTTTAGTATATGATCTGTCATGATATCTTGGATGAGAGATCCATAGTATCATCGAGGTCGATCATGATGTTGCTAGCATGGCTAACTATGAGGTAGGTTACAGAAGCTCCTTAGAGAGCTATCTGAGCATGATCTAGACATGACATGGATACCATGGATACATTGTGATGATTCGATTAGAGGTAAGTCTCATATTTAGAGTTGGGAACAAGATACTCTCATATACTGAGACGGTGTAGCTGTTTGAAACAAGCTCAAGCTTGTGGTTGGCACATCCTTGAGAGGAAGGATGATTATGGTATTATTTTATGACTTATGTGATTATATATGAATATGACATGATATTTGATTTACTGTTCTCTATGAACAGGAAACAACTGCTATTGAGACAAACATATTACAAATATTCTCTCAAAGCCATTTTGATTTTCAGAGAGGATCCCCTACAGATGAGGGGCAGTGGGAGAGCATCCCCTGTTTGAGTTCCTAGGATGAGGAATTGAGGGATAAGGGCTCTTGGGATTGAGGGAAATATGTACAATAGGGTACTCCCCTATCTATTACCCATAGGGTTGAGGGCTTTACTCCATTTTCTAGTTTTTGTAAGGTATACCCCAGTTGGCATCATACTAGGTAGTGCTTGTTCAGAATGTTAATCCTTGTCTAGCCAATGATTTAATGGTGCCCTTAGGGAATACAACCCAAGGTGATTATGATGCAGTTGTTCTACCACATGGCTATTCAGGGTCATTGATGGGAAGCTCAATAGGCAATAGGATTTTAGGTTGAGAGTAATGGTTCCCAATGAAATTCTAGGTTGAGTGTAAAGCTCCTCGATGAAATTACAGGGTTGAGGGTGTACTCCCCTATGTAATCCAGGGTCAAGGGTTTACTCCCCTTTGTAATGAGTTATCCTATTTCTGATTATGGGTGGAAGTGTTTTCTCCCTGATGTGATTCCAGGTTGAGATGTGCTCCCTGATGATATGCTTTTCGATGATGATTAATGATGATATTCTAGGTAGTAGCCCGCTATCATACATTCCAAATAGCATCTTGGTCGATATAGGGTGGTAGCTTTAGCTGCCCTCTGGTAACAACTTCTTCTTCTTCTAGATCCAAGAATGTTCACCATACAAGTAGGAACAATCAAGAGATAAGCACGATTACACAAAGGATAGATCGAGATGTAAAATGATGGTTTGTGATGATGATACACTTGATATGGACATGGCACTATAACTACATAACAAATATGATCTGTGATTATTCGTGATGACATTCAAATATTCAAGAATAACATATTGTTCAATGGATAGATATTGGCAGGTGGAATTCTCCCTAGTTGAGAGGGAGTGTTAATTTTTACAACTGCGGTAAAATTACACCTTATATAGCTCAAATGACCAAGATAATGATTTAAATATATTCCTATTTTTGAGAGGACCAAAATCCACCTAAAGATCACCCAATTTGGTTAAGTGGAAGTTGAGTTATGAATTATTATATTCATACATGTATTATGGAATAGGTCGACTCTAACCACATGAGTAAATTCTTGGGTCAATATTAACCCCAAGTGACCCCTCAGGAAATCCTATAAACAGAAGATAACTCAAGATCATTTGGACACATCTTCTCTTCTCTTTTGTCTTTGTTCGCACAGGTTCGATTGAAGAAGTTCACTCAAGGGTCCGAAATCATAGGCGAAAGGTTCGCTCTAGGTTAGGGTCTTCTAGATGTTGGTCGTTGGCACAGAGTAGGGAATTTTGGTCTTTAGCTACTAGCACACAAGCCTATGAGAGTGACTATAGACCCTTGGACATTGGCACAAAGGCTTATGGGAGTGACTTTGGGTTCAGAGGAATATCGGAAGGTTCTAGTCCCTAGTTTCTCGCACCAAGTAGCCATGGGAGCAACCCTGTCATCTCAGTCGATCGTAAAACTCAGTAATGGTGCGACTTTAATTTATTGGTCTTTCACACATCTCAGCTAGGGAGTGACCTTGGTTCTTTTCATTTTAATGTGAGATTCACACGCATAAAGAGCTTCTGAGAGCAACTTTGTAGTCACAGTTGCTCGCATACTGTATTTGTGAAAGTGACCCAGAAGTTTTAGTCGCTCACAAACAGTGTTTATGAGGGTAAACTAGTTTAGATCTAGGGTTTTGAGATCTTGGCATTATCTAGCTTCAGTGATCATGTAGATTTGGGTTTCTCTCTATTTTTATATAGATCTAAAGATCTGATTTGTTAGTTTCCACTACAAACATATGTATTGGGCTCATTGACAATGATCGTAGTACTCAACAGTGTTTGTCACAGTTACAACACTATACAGTAGTTGATATTATTTTGTGAAAACACATTACAATGATAAATATCAGGGTTCTGATTCCTACCATGATTAGATATATTTTATGGATATCATTATTGTTTTCCTGCATCAATAAAGTTATGGATCATTGTACTCTCTTTTGTTGCATCATTTGATGATGATCTAAGAATGAGAAGATTTGCAAGGGTTTTCCCCATAGTGGGTTTTGCTCTGGTCTCAGACCAATCCTAGTGTCTCTATGTGTGTACATTTTTTCTTCTACTATCCCTTTTATATTCCACTGCATTGATGATGATGGTGATGTTCTTTCTTCCTATGTAATTGCATATGTTGATGTATAATGGCGTAGATCTGAATAATGTAATGATGAAATGGGAGGAAATTAATGTATTAATGATGAAATCCAACTATAATACCAAAGAACAATGTCACCTTGGGAAAATTTAACAACCACAGAACCAAAATGCACCCAATGAAGGACCTACTCATACAAAATCTACAGACCCCCATGATGAGCCATCCCAAAGAGCTCGAGAGAAATATATCACATTTGCCAAATTTTTGCATGAATTAGCCAGTATTTTGGGACCACAAATGAGTGGTCAAAAAATCATCCACGAATATTACCATTATGATCATGATAAAGAGCCAATGAATATGTTGGAGCATGAGGCATTGGTGACATCTCAAGGAAAGGCAATCATTGTACAATCTCAGTAGGGTTGTGACTGAGATTGGGTAGACATATGCATAAGGAAAACCCAATATATCATGTTACAAT
The DNA here is from genome assembly GCA_031772625.1 of Pinus tabuliformis. Classification (NCBI taxonomy): domain Eukaryota; kingdom Viridiplantae; phylum Streptophyta; class Pinopsida; order Pinales; family Pinaceae; genus Pinus; species Pinus tabuliformis. The sequence goes on from CM062815.1 coordinate 516,788,912, forward strand.
GAGAAAATTTAATTTTGTTTAGTGTTCTTCTAGTATAAGGAAAATTGTGCCATGTTGGTAAATGATGTAAATATTTTTCTGCTAATAAGTAGAATGTTGACTTTTTAAAAGAATACATATTCTTTAACTTTAATATTAATTAGATTTGATAATTTTTGTATTTTCTTGTATTGGTTATCAAAATTTTATTTTCCTTAATTAATTAAAATGCTATATTGGTTAAACGATAATGTTTTTATTATAATGTTTAGAAGAAGGATTGAAATCTCCAGAAATTTGATCGATTTATTTTATTTATAATTATTAAATTATTTTAATCATCAATATTTTTTTAAATATTTAAAAAAAAAAATAGGCTTTCAAAACACTAAATACTTGGCCCTATGACCATAATTAAACTAGATTAATCCCCCAAAGATCATTAGAATAGTTCTCCAATAAAACTCAACCACCTCAAAAATCACACCAAAAGTTGGGCCACAAAACGAACTTGAAGTAGGCTTTCAAAAGACCAAATACTTGGCCTTCTAACTAGACCTGAACTCTTCCACAATAACACTGAGGTTCAACCTTAAACAAGTCTAGAACTCACCATCAACAACTTTAAAGATCAAATATGATGAGGAAAAAAACTTTCATTCTCCACTTCCAAAAAAATCACAAATCATAGAAGTTTTCCTATTTATTTTTTCCATTGTCTAAATGTTCATCTAAAATCCAAAGCAATAGAGGAATTCTCGAATCCCCAAGGTAGGAAAATTTTCAACGATGAAAACCTCTCAAAAGCCAGAGAAAAAATAATCCAAATTTCTCCTATAAATATAGAAGTTAGATCAACCTTGAGGAAAAACACATTAAATGATAAATAAATAAGATACTCACCCCGATTATTGATCACATTCAATCTTCTACCCTCTTTCATCATGATTTATTCCAACTGACAAGCATTTGTAATAGGCGCAAGTATTGGAAAGAGACTTGCAGGAGTTGCAGCCAATGATGGAATTACCAGTTGCACTATTACCATTGCGTGTGCACCCTAAAAATAACAGATTAGGGAATGAATCATGTATTGGTAGGGAACACAATCATTAGTAAAAATGTAACAGGTAATTCAAAAATTTCCCCCATGACCTTCAAGTCCATTTGCAGACTTGCCCCTGTTACAACCAATTGTCAGTTGGAGGAGGTCACAATGAAAGACAACAAAAAATTGAATGTGATCGATATGCAAGATGATTATCTTATTTATTTATTATTTAATTTTCTTTGAACTCAAGCCATTATTTTTTCTATGGCAAGCTCTTAAATTTCAACATCTTCTAATGTGGAAATTGAGAGCTCCAAATATCTCCCCAGGGCTAATATTTTTGGTTGGAGAGTTCCACGTGCTTTGACTATATGTGTTCTCCACTATGTATATGAAGGAAATGGGTAACCGTGCTGGATTTCACTGCCAATGCATTTAGAAGGTGTTATACAACACACTCTAGAGTAAATAGAACACATGAGCTTCCCTTTAATTCCACAATATTCGTGAGGTATGAAAATCCCCATGACACTCTCTTCCTCTTTATCGAGTGTAGTCATGTTTTGTGGTTATTGTTGGAGAATCTTATTTGAACCACCTACTAGGTGTCAAAACTATCTAAGTGTTGTAGTTCAATTTTAGTTAGTCTAGTTTAGTCAAGTTTCACTACAGTTATTTATTACTAATGTATCCAATGCAATCTTATTTTACTGATTCGTAATATTGAGAGGAGAAATATTATGCTCCATTGTTTTCAATCTTTCTCATGGTATCAAAGCTAGTTTGCATAAGACTCCCAGAGAGAGCAGCGATGTGAGAAAAGTGAGAGCAGTAGAGAGAAGAGGTGAGCCTATAGAAAACTCTTTGAGAGAGTAGTAGAAGCTTTAAGAAGCTTGAAGAATCCTATGAAGAAGTAGTAGGAGAATGAAGAAGCCAGCGATGGCTAAGCCAGTGAAGGAAAGGCAAAAATAGATTGAATAAAGTTTAGCTTAAAATCATATATTTTTTTAAATTGTTGTGGTAACACTATTTATTATTAGGTTACACTATGCTACTAATGCAAATGATCATTCTAATAATTCACGTTAGGAGTTATTAATGCATTTTAGAAGGTTTAAGAGTCGTGTTAGTTTCAAACACTTACAACTATTTCCATCACAAGTTCCACATAGCCTCAAAAATCTCATTAGCCAAATTTCATTGCAGTAAGCTAATTAGAAGCATGGAGAAACAGAAAAAGTCGAGAGAAACACACACATGATATGTCCCATAAAATGTTTGGAAGCATGAAAAGGTCAACGGTTAAAAACAACAGACGGATTCAATGAAATGTCCAAGAAATTATAGTTTGATATTCCAATGGAAAGGGTTAGAGGTTTGAATGAAATATTTAAAGCTCCATTGTCTTATTAGTCATTGCCACAGGCTTAGTGGGGACTACAGTTATTGATGTTAGGATATTCCGACACATAGGAAATAGTTAAGTATAACTTGGTCTAGTATAGAGTTAGGTAAAGTGTGTTTCTTTACTATGTACATTTTGTAACTTACAATCCTACGGTCACGATATGTAGTGATCCGACGGCTCATTCTCTCCTCGGTATTACCGACACTTGATCCGTGGCTTAACACCTGATTGGTCGATGATCACTATTTAAAGAGCATGGAGGGTCATTTGTAGGTTAACCGTTCATGAGAGAAGCTTATGTAAATTTTCATTCTTTTATTAATAAATTGCTTGAAGTGGTCGCGTTGGCTCAGGCCGTGGACTGTTTCCCTCTTTGAGGGTTTTAACCACGTCAAAAGTACTGGTGTATTGATTTGTGATCTGGTTGTGAGCAGTGTCTGGAGTCAAACTTTTAGTCACTTGTACTTCTCTTGAAGTTGATGCTACCTTATACCGTCAACTTGTAGAAAAACGTTTGTATCTAACCCATACTCGTCCTGACCTTTCCTTTGCTATTGGGCTTGTTTCTCGGTTTATGCAAAACCCACGTGAAAGTATTTAGAAAGCAGCTAAAAGAATACTTCGTTATTTTTGAGGTACAGTTCAGTTTGGTATTCATTACAGTGCCGAAGTAGCTCCTCTATTGGTTGGTTTCACTGATTCCGATTGGGCTGGTGACCCTAATGATCGGAAGTATACTGCAGGTTATGTGTTCACTCTTGGTTCAGGACCTATTACATGGGCTTGCAAGAAACAAGGTGCCATTTCTCTTTCTTCAGCAGAAGCAGAGTATCGTGGTGCCGTAGAAGCTAGTAAGGAAGCCTTGTGGCTTCGTCAAATTCAGTTAGAGTTTGGCTTTCGGCAGGAACATCGGACTACACTTTGGTGTGATAATTAAAGTGCCATTCGACTATGAAAAGATCCAATCCAACATCAGCGCAACAAACACATTGAACTGCACATGCATTTCATCAGAAAGCTCATCCATGACCATGTTCTTGAACTGCAATATTGTTCAACAGATGATCAAGCTGCAGACATCTTTACAAAGGCTCTCATAGAAGAGAAGTTCACTAAACTTTGATTTATGGTTGGAGTTCAGGAAGTTGTCACTAAGGGGGGATAGGCTCTAGTGCCTCCTTCCTTCTCCTATTGTGTCATATTTGTGAATCCTTCAATCCTATCCCAAGTTGTTCTTAAGGGGGGATGTTAGGATATTCCGACACATAGGAAATAGTTAAGTATAACTTGGTCTAGTATAGAGTTAGGTAAAGTGTGTTTCTTTACTATGTACATTTTGTAACTTACAATCTGACGGTCACGATATGTAGTGATCCGATGGTGCATTCTCTCCTCGGTATTACCGACACCTGCTCTGTGGCTTAACACCCGATTGGTCCATGATCTTTATTTAAAGAGCATGGAGGTTCATTTGTAGGTTAACCGTTCATGAGAGAAGCTTATGTAAATTTTCATTCCCTTATTAATAAATTGCCTGAAGTGGTCGCGTTGGCTTAGGCCGTGGACTATTTCCCTCTTTGAGGGTTTTAACCACGTCAAAAGTACTGGTGTATTGATCTGTGATTTGGTTGTGAGCGGTGTCCTTTGGTGTTCTGTCTGAGGAACTTACCCTGTAAATTCCTACAATTGAAATAACAAAGTTCCCATTATTTTAGCTGTTGGCTATCACGAATGGTCAAGAATAAGATAATTTTCTCTTTTTCCATCTTATTTGGCCTCTTCCCGAGGCGGGGAGGAAAAACCATATATTAAATTTATCCATTTTCTTCCATTTGTTTGGAATTTTGAAACTGTTGAAACTAATGTTAGCATTAGTCGAAAGCAATAAACGTTAATAGTGAGGGGTAATTTTTTTCATTTCATAAGAAAACTTGTACTTTATTTCAAAAGTCACCTCAGGGTGCCACCTATATATACATGGATAAATCCATGCATAAAGCCATGAAAATGTCATTTATGTAGCTAAATCTATTTTTCCTTCTATTCCTGGAGGTGGAGGTAAGATCCTCTATAGTATGGTATGTCAATATGAATCCATGAGATCCCTTTCCGGAGTCACCAACGCCTCTTTAACTTGTCTAATGTTAGCAGAATTTGTTCGTGTACTCTGCTACAGATAACAAAATCAACAAAAAGTTCTTGTTCATAAGGAAATGGAGATAACAATGGAGCATTACACAATATCTATTGAAAAAGCAAGCATTACAACTATTGCCAACTCTTGTATGTTACTAATTTGATACGAGTTCATTTACGATGCATCTCTAGAAAGCACAAGACAACATTGATTTGCAGACAACGATTATCTCTCGATTTGATCTTATTTTCATTGTACCCATCATATTATCAAACTCCATGCAAACGCAAGAACGATGTCTAAAGATTCAGATGCTAGAGATAGAGAAATTGACTTAAAAGCTGAACACAAAATGGTTTTGAAAAGCTTTCATTTTAGTGATATAATCATATTATTTCAACTACTTACATATTACACATAGAAATTTAGAATTCATATTATGGTTAAAATAATAGACAAAACATGTTTTATACTGTTAAAATGTTACAATTATGTTACATAATTAAAATGTTGCAAAATAACTATGTTTGGATTAGACAAGCACTCTCTGTAAGTTTTTTCCCTAGATAGGAAATATTTTTTTTCCAAAAACAATTATTTTTTATTAGTTTTTTATTTTGGAATCATTGGTGTTATGTCTGGAACTTTCTGGAATTTTTAGCAAATGCATGAACAAGCCCATGAAAGTGGAGATTCTCCTCAGATACATATAACAGGGAGGAAATCAAAAGTTGCAACAGGGAGGAAATTATAAGCTATTATTTTATTAAGGGAGTCCATTTCAATGATGAAATTGTGAGTAGCCCCAACATTATTTTGTAATTTTTAGTGTATGCATTATTTTTAATTAAGGTCATTCGATTTCATTTCTCAAACAAAATTTGAAAATATTGTATTTAGTGTGGGTTGCATATAATAATAGAGGAACATGTCACAAAATAAGAATATAGAAAGTATCAATGTAGCACTACCAAATCTACCAACTGAATCAACTTACCATAGAAAGAACAAGCAGAACAACCATGCATGCATCATAATAGAAGAGTTCCAACATTTATCTGAAGGTAAAGTGTCAATTTCTATCTCCACCCCTCATTACTAATAATTAGTAACTCCAAACTCAAAGGATGCTGAGGAGGCATCGATCCTGCGGATCTCCAACCCTCTCAGTTGGTCTTTAATGGTCGAAAGTTGTCTCTATTGGCATGGCATATAAAGTGTTCAAAGTTGGTGTTCAATGAACATGGCTCTGGTCAATTTGGTAAATCTATATCTATTAAGATGTCGTATGATATGTGAAAAATCTCTATCTATTATCAAAGTATATGGTAAATTTTCTTGCGTGAAGTTGGCGTATGTATGTCACAATTATCTACTCTACAAAGGCATAGGGGAGGGGAACGCTTACACTTATAACTGGAAGGAAAAAACTATTCACTTTAGTGAAGCTTTCGTATGAGGCTCTCAATGCTAACCTGGTGTAGATACTGTGGTAGGTATTTGGTAAATTCTATTTTGACCATGGTGTATAGAAATGGAAGATTCTCCTATGTTCCATCTTATGGGATGGGAGATTATACTTTCGCATGGGCTCCATTAGTATTGGTTCAATGATCAAGCAAGTGGGTTGAATGCACATAAAAAAAAATTTAGCTATGTTTTTTACTCTTATTTCTAATTTTAATTTTATTGTTTTTCAATTTATCACAAATTCATATAAAATATATAAAATTACGATTAAAAAAAAAAATTGAAGTGCAAGATGTGAACATGACCTCCTACATGCAGCCCACATGTTTCACTCTAGCAAGAAGCAATCTGTGGTGCTGGCATTTGAATTCTCCTTCAAATCCATATCCGCTCGGGTGGTATATCCTCTTTAGTGGTCTCACCCATCTACAGTTTGTAGATGATACCCTCACATGTTTACGGTGGTCACTCTAAGTATGGCCAAGACTACCTTGTGTTGACTCGATGTCCCAATGGGCCACAAACCTGCTTTTTCTGTAACATGAATTGACGTACCAATAGGCCACAAACCGAAATTTTCTGTAACATTTTATGTAACATGATAGGATGCATCGTCATATAAATTATTTAGGGAAACGCCATCATAGTGAAGCAATAATTGCAACATCACAGTATTCCAATAATGGGCATGAACTCTTCGAACACTGTATTCGGTTGTTAAAAGGCTTAGTTTTATGAGGTGACTTTTTTTATGAAGTGTATCTTATAGTGAATTTAAATTTTTTTACCATGACGAGAATCTTTTTGGGATGAAACTGAAGAATATTTGAAAACAAAATTACGTAGGAACACCCTAAATTTGAATAGAATTATTACAATTTTTACAATAACTAACATAGTAGCAACCCAGTAAAATTTAATCATTTAAACCCATTAGGACATATTAAAAAAATGGTTGAACACTAGAGAAAGTGCAGCATCTTAATTACAATAAAGGCCATGGAATATAATTCTACCACAATCAACTTGTAACAGTTTGATTGGTTAACGTACAGCAATTAGGAAGAGTTCTCCTTTGATTTTCTCAAGAAGACCCTAGTTTATAGGCGATTCCTATTTCTGCCACAGTTTTTTAATTAATGCCCCCTGACATGGGAGAGCGATAGGGAAATATAATGCTAGAAAAAAAACTGGAGGAGAAAAAAAAACAGTCTCGCGTTATATTTCCCTATTGTGCCCCCATGTCAGGGGGCATTAATTATAAAACTGTGACGGAAATAGGAATCGCCCTAGTTTATACCACCATGGTCAATGTGTTACTTAATACTTATGGTATTACTCTGAACAAGCTTAAATCTTCAAGGAAATTACTATTCTCTATTGGTAGGGACTACCTGAAGGGTGGCTCCATCTTGAGAGCTTGAAACAATGCTAAAAAGGGCCATACATGTCTCGGGTCTTCAACTGGATCTGGAACACTATAATTGTCAATGTGTACGAATACTCATGATGCAAGAATGATCTTAAGTCAAACATGTGAGAAAAAATCGGGTCAGAGAGAAAAAAAAGTGCAAAACAAATGGGTTGGAGGGGGCGCATTCCACTCTTTTCTTGGAATTTCATGGATTGTGAATTTTGTGAGGCATACCATGCGTTCAAAAGGTATTGCAAAATAATAAAAATGTATTATGATACTTAAATACATTATTTCAATTATATTTTATTTTGACCTTCTCAATTCTGTTATATAGCAATTTTCTTAAAGTTGCTTGTTTCTGAACTAGCAAACATACAGTTTTTGGTGGGAAAAAAATCAGTTACCCACTCTGATGGTGATAAAAAATTCACTTACCCATTTTAAGATATTTTAATTTTTTTTTGTATGTTTAGGTCTATGGTTGGAAATGTTTCAAAGACAATGCTAAAGAGAAGGAAAATTCCCCAAATTATATGATATATCTAGTGAATTTTATTTTATGGCGACCTTCCCAATTTTGTTCTATGGATAATTTCTCAAGATACTTGTCTCTAAACTAGCAAACATATAGTTTTTTGTTGTAAAAAATATCAGTTACCCACTCTAATGGTTGTAAGAAATTCACTCATTCTAAGATATTTAAAAAGCGTGTCTTGCATGTTTAGGTCTATGATTGGAAACGTTTCGAGGACAATATGAAAGAGAGGGAAAATTTCCTAATTATATGGTAGATACCTAATCATAACCTATATCAATTTTAATTCTCTTCCCATTAATAAGTTGAATTCATGCATGAGTCACGATAATAACTTGACCTATATTCTTCAAGCATTGGCGACATCGTTAAAAAATTTAGTACAACTTTCTTTGGTTAATATTCAAGGATTTATGAGCTAGCAGATATGAAAAATGTTCATGCCCATTAGACAGAAAATTAATATCAAATTTTTTTTTTCCCATTTCCTTATAATTGGTTAATATTTTGATTTTTTTTTCCATCCCCTTATAATTGGTTAACATTTTGAAGTAGTTAAGGGTATTCTACATTTGTTTTTTGAATTATGTGCTCCATTTGAAATGATTGCCTGCATTTTTTTCATTGTTTTTTCCATATACTACTACTTATGTTTGTACCAAGAAATATACTTAGAAGAGAACCACATCGTCTGATGGAGCTTCTTCTATTTCTTTTTGCTTTACAAATTTTGTAAGATAATTAAGGAATACAATAACAACTCATATTCCTTGAGGCAGGTAATCAAGGGAAACAAGAACAACTAATATTCCTTGAGACAAGTGAAATAGGGCCTACAAAATCAATACCCTTTTGTTGAAAAGTGTTTGGCTAGAACTAGTTGCAAGGATGTAGCACCTGCCTTTTGAAAAATTTCTTATTCTTTAGAGATAATTACATGACCATGCATACTTTTCTATAGCTCTGAAGACAGATGGCCAATAGTATGCACGTTGTGTGCAGTCATTTGGGTAGCAAAATGTCTTTCAGAAAGGTCTCTATATCATATGCTCAAAATGTGATAGATCTCATCCTCTATTTCACATCTCTGTAGAACATAATCAATATCTTGTTTGTACAAGCTCTTGGAAATTCAAGGCAACATTTTGTTTCACTAATGATCTGTGATCATTTTCAAAAAAAGGTTGTTGCAACACCCCACCAACACCAAAGTTATCTATATCTGTGAACCATTGTGCCCTTGTGCTCATTTCAAACAGGGGCAAGCCATGACCATATCTTCAGCAAGGTTTCCTTCTACCCAATTCACTCACTATGACACATGATCTACAATTATGTTACCTTTCAAAGAGTATTTTGCATGTCTAAATTAAACTCTTGTGGTGGGGTTTAGAGAGACACTCCTTCTACAAATGTAGCCAAACTTTTTTTCCCACCTGGAACTTTTCTGACACACAATGTTGATCATGACGCTTCTTGTACTTAGCATTGGATCTATCCAATAAATCATGGACTTGCTGGTCGATGTGTTGAATGCTCTCAATGAAGTTATTAGCCTTGTCACCTTCAAACTAGATGTGAGCCAAATCCTCCTGAGTAACTACAAATGGTATGACCACATTAATGGGACATAGTGGCTGAAATCCCAGCCCTACCTGAAAGGGGTTGTGGCCCATTGAACTATGGAGAGCTTTGTTGTAGCTTTGTTGGACATATGGGAGGCTATCACCCCATGTACATGGATGCTTTGAGTTGTACATGCACAGAATGTCTACAATCCTCCTGTTGATGACCTTTGTTTGGCCATCAATTTGGCGGTGGAAAATCGCGGACTTAGTATGTTTGGTATCCAGCATTAGCTAGAGACTTGACCAAAATGCACTTAGGAATATATTGTCCCAGTCTGAGATAATTGAATATGGGATCCCAAAGTGTACCCAAACTTGCTCAAAAAGGAGCTTAGGAGTGTCCACTGCCATCATACTCTTCTTTCAGGCCACCATAATGGCCATATTAGAGAATTTTTCAACCACCATGAAAACACATTCATTAGCGTGCTTAGTAGAAGGAATACCTGACATTTAATCCATGGATTTGGATTCCCAAGTTTAACAAGAATTAGGTAGAGGAGTATATAGACCTTGCTTCTTGATGGTTGGTTTGAAAATGGTGGAGGCATTATAGGATCTAATGTACTTCCCAACATCCTAATGAAAGTTCGACAAATAAAAATACTTCTGCAATACTGCCACTATTTTCTCTACTCTGAAATGTCCAGCGAATCAACTGTACTATGACTCCCAAATAATCTTAGCACGCTCACTTGAAGGAACACATATGTGTCCTAGGTGGCATAAAAATTCATCATGGAGGTGAAAATTTGGAACTTTCTTACCTTCCAGGAGTGTCTGGTACGTGCTGCAAAATTCTAGATTTCTCTTGTAAATAAGCAACCACCTCGAAGTCTTGTGCCCACAGGAGTTGAGAACAATGATCAACGCCATGACTAGTGGTCAGCTGAGATAGTTTGCAACATTATTGGTGCTTCCATTCTTGTAATTAATGTTAAAATGGAACTTTTATAGGTATGTGGACCATTTCTAATGGTGATTATTCTGCAACTTCCCATGTGTTTGTATGAAATACAAGGGTCGGTGGTCTATGTCGATGACTGTTTCCTTCCTTCAGAATGTTATTATTCCATTAACGACAAGCCTACACAATGAAATACATTTTTTTGTCATAGGTGGGATACTTTTGGATTGTGTTTGAAAGTGTTTCACTGTGGTAATCCATTAGATGCCCCATGTGAGTAAGAACTACACCAATAGCATGGTCGGAGACATCTATCTCAATCTCTAATGGCTATTGCAAGTCTGGTAATATGAGAACTAGCATAGATTAGAGGCAATGCTTCAAATCAGAAAACATCTTATGTTGGGTTTTAGAAAAAAATAACTTTTCTTTCACTCTTCCCTTGGGGATGTGACTTAAAGGCCAAGTGATATGAGAGAACCCTAACATGAAATTGCGGTAGAAATTGGAAAGAGCCATAAAATTGTGGAGCTAGTTGGGGCTGGCTAATCCCAAATGACGTGTATCTTGGATGTGTCCACATGCACACCCTTATCATAAATGTTGTACCCTAGATATTGAATCTGGGTCATGCCAAAAGTGCATTTCTCCAAATTGGCACACAACTTGTGTTGTCGAAGGGTTTGGAGGACCTATCAAATACGGTGGAGGTGTTCTTCCCAAGTCTAGACGAAAATCAAGATGTCATCTAAATACAACACCATGAATGCATTGGTGAAAGGTCTCAAGATGTTTTCCATCAATCTCATGAAGGTTGCGGGGGCATTCGTCAACCCGAAAGGCATGTCCAACCATTTGAAAATTCCCTCCTTGGATTTGAAGGTAGTTTTCCATACATCAGAGGGTTCGGTAGGAACCTGGTGATAACCAGACTTCAAGTCAATCTTGTCGAAATATTTGGCCCCTTTTATTTGGTCCAAAAGTTTATCAATCCATGCGATTAAGTTCCTATTCTAGACAATGACCTTATTCAACTCTCGATAGTCAATAAAAAGTCTCCAGGTTACTTCCGTCTTCTGTTCCAATAGAATCAGGCTCCTGCAAGGTGTTGAGCTTGGCCTGATGTGCCTTTTCTACAACAGCTCCAGAATCTGACTCTTTATCTCATCATTCTATAGAACAAAGTGTTGATAGATCAGTCCATGGGTAGTAGCGCACCCGAGGTTAGATCAATGGAATACTTAACCTGACACTTCGGAGGTACCCCTGTAGGTGAGGTGAGAATGTCCCTGTACTCCTCCATGACCTTCTCCATATGATGCTACTCTGTGAAGCAACCCTATGTGGCGGTTATGGCCCCAATATTCTTCTTTCCTTGACATCTAATCATAGGGAAAAAAATCCCTGGTCTATGAAATTATTTTACTGCAATTGTTTGTAGTGATCAAAGAAATGATGTTAGGCGGGGCTACCTCTGGTATCCTATATAGCTTATTTTCCAATGTAATAATCACAGAGCAAGGTCTAGACTCATATATAACATGTCACTTCCACAAGTGTGGTTTTCCTAATAATACATCACAAGCTTGAAGAGGAGAAACATCACACAATACCTCATCCATGAAGGGCTTTGTGTTACAGGGAAGGCGAAACTACTAGCTGACGCGGAGATCTCTTCCTTGGTGAAGGTACCTGATGGTGTATGACTATAAATGTCTTCTAGTCGGTAGGCCCAACTACTTCACAACCTCTACTGAAATGAGGTTCTTTTTCTCCCGCCGTCGACAATGAACTACAGTGGAGAACCCTTCACCCACATATTTGAGTGGAAGAGGTATTCCCCCTCCTCTAGATCTTCAAGCCCATTCTTTTGGATCTTGGTGGTGGTTGCAGTGGCATTAGGCTCCGCATCAATGACCTACTTCACTTTTTCATTCCCCTTGTTGGGTTCTGAATCAAAGTGAGAACATGCATCTGATTCAGAAGCCTTTAGCTCAACCACTAGTGACTACATGGCCCAACACTCACTTGTGTGTGAGTGGAGCTCTTATGGAACTAAAACCATTTTCCTTTGTCCTTATTTAACTTCATGGTGTTCCTCTTTTCTTGCAGCTTCAACATGATATCTTAGGTTGCCCTAACTTGGCTTTGTCCTTTTCTCTACGGTTTGGGGGCACCTTTCCCTTGCTTAGATTTGAAGATCCGAAGTCTCACTTATTTGATTTAAACTCATTCTCATTCTTGACAATGTATCGGTATTTCTTGTCAAGTGAGGAGATTTCCAGGAATTCCATCTCATCCTAGGTGTACCTATGTATATACTCGTGGTGTTTTAATACCAAATGTTTCTCAAATTCATTGATACCTAACTTCGTACGAAGGGCATGAAAAATATTGCTAAGCTCGGGCACGTCTTGGTCTCTTCCTTGCCGCAACGTGGTCCACTTTATGTATTTATCCTAGCAGCTCTCGATAGGGTAGTATTTATCCTTAATGGCATCCCAAAATGAATTCCAAGTGGGTGCAACTGAAAATAATGAGGGTGTACTTTTGTCCTTCTTCTCATAGTAAGTTTCCCACTAGTCCTTGACATGGGGAGCAACCTTGAGAAGTGAAAAAGTAATATTTTCTCGGCTAGAAAATTCATGAACAGAAAAATATATTTCTAGTGGATTTAACCGTTTATATATGGCATCCACATCTATATGACTTTCAGATATGGAGATGTAAAAGTTAAATTGCACCTTAAAGGGTGGGGCACTTCCAAAGTGGTTGCTGGAAGGAGATGTGTCACCTTTGGGTAGTTGTTGAAGGATCTTAGCAAAGTTTTCCATCATTGCATTCCTCTGTACTCGATGGCTTCTTTATGAAATGTTTTCAAAGTATCTTCTACCCCATGATATTTCTTCTCTTCCTCAATGGAAGGTCCTCAAGGCTTTTGAGGCTGATCTTACAAAATTTTGACCAGTTCGATCCGTAACTCCTTATATCCTGACCTCGTTGGGGACATGCATATAAAAATAGAGAAAGAGAAGACCACTCTGATACCACTAATACAAAGTTAAACAAGAATGCAACAAATTACAAATATAACCATAAATATAGAGATGCAACAGAAATAAAACTTCATTTCATTAATATCAAAATACTAAAACATGCTTACAAACATAATGGAAATAAACTGGCTTAGGCGATGGTAGCTTATCTCTGAGAAGAGATGTCGCAGCACAGGCCTCCAAACTATGTTACTATGAGGGTCAACTGCCTATCTATTATTGAACGACAAGGGAAAACCCTACACAACCAAAACCTTAATCCTAGGAGATGGAACACTAAGAGTTTGTGGGCCCCATTGGGGTTAGTTGGGCAATAAACTTCCTAGCGTCATCACTTGGTCATATTATCTCCACTTGGCTCCTAAAATACCTTGTTGGAAATATCTTTGCAAGAACTACAAAATTTGTGTTTTAATACTAATTATGGCTATGGGCCTCCAGTGGAACTCAAAAAAATGTCGTTTAGAGGGTCAAAAATGTTCTAGAAGTTTAGGAACCGAAAAACTGCTAAAAATAGTAAATGCTGCAATGAACAAGGAAATAGATGAAATTGACTTGAGGTCTAGGTGGAATAGGCAGGTGGCCACCAATATCCACCTAGATCAGTTAGAGAGTGTGAGATTGTGAGAGATTGTATGCTACCCATTTATAAAGTTAGAGAGCATATCATAACTTTGTTTTAGACCACATTTCAGAGGATGATGGAGCTACAATGGACCTAGACATCTAATAATTTTTTTTTGCAGATTGTGCCTCCCATTTTTTGTTGATATGTAGAGGAGAGATATTTCTATAGCTATTATGGTTTTAGATCATACTTTAAATTGTTGATGCATTTATGTTGCAAGGGTTGAGTTTGTATAGTAGATTGGTGATGTGTGACTGATGTATTGGCTGAGATTATCTTGCAAAGTTGTATACATATTGGTTTTTATGTTGAATATTGTATTTAGTTGATGAGTGTAGATTGGTATTGTGATTGAAAATGGATGAAATGAGGCTCACAAGTGTTTGATTGCAGAGGTTGTGGATCCAATCTAAAATATTGTGAAATGTGGTTTGTGGGAGAGCTTGAAGGCTGGGACCTTTAGAGTGGTGAGTGTTGGCATTCATATTAAGGGTGTAGCAGAATCCTTTAGGAGGTGGCCCAAGAATATTGGAGTGGTGTATTCCATCTAGTGGTGGTTGGGAAACACTTATTTGGAGTGGTGGATTCCAGTAGGTGGTGGCTTTCAAAATTGAGTGAGTGGTGGCTTCTTGTAAGTGGTGGCCTACAAAGCCCATACAAGTTTTTTCCTCAAGGCAATGGTTTCTTGCATGATATGAAATTTGTGTCTTGCACACTAGTGGTGTCCAGTGATTATATGTGCTACGCATGGAATCCCCCCACGACATGTTTTGGGGCTCAAAGCCCAAGTTTTGAGTTGATATTGTTGTAAAACTCCACGAGTTGCGGGTGCAAAATGTATGTTGGAGTCATAAGGATATCCACCCTATTTTTGAATGTAATGTCGGCCTACCAATGGTTCGCGGACCATGGGATTGTATAAATAGAGTGAAGCTCTAAGTGTAAAACATAGTTAGTTAGAGCAAAGTATGAGATAGAAGAGTACAAGCAGAGAGTAAGTGTCTAAGTGTATCTTGGGTCATAAAGTAGGAGAAGGCTCTGCAGCTGAGTGAGAAGACGCCTAGTTGTCCACAGCTGAGTGTGTGGACCCTTGAAGTTGAGTGTGCAGGGCGAATTCAAGTCTGTAACTGGAGAAGAGAATAATAAAATAAGTTTATTCCAAATTCTGCGTATATGTTCTTGAGTTATTACATGTTTGATATCATTGGCGAATATATTGTTTCATTATTATGTGCACTTGTATGAATTGTGAATATTGTTAAGTATAACTGAATGCATACGGATAATCTAAGTTAACCAACTAATAATAGATTACTAGTAAGGACTTAGGTAATAACATTGTTCGGTCCCCGAGTAGGGCTACGTAAGGGCAGTATCTCAGGCTGCGAGGAACGCGTAAGTGCCCATAGCAATGTCCCGCAGGATCAAACCGCAGACCACTTAAACCCATCAGACATCTCTAGGGTGTGAAAACTTGGTTCTAGCACCCACCATACTACTTCGAGTGAGACCTCAGTCTGTGCTTTGTAGACTGTTGTCGAAAGGGCCAGTAGTATCGATATTTGTTTGGCTAAATCACCTCCAAACCTGGGTTAGGCCCCAAAAAACCAACAAATGGTTATGTTGCCAGGACCATGATCTGCATAAGAGATGTCTAATGTCGTGTCACTGGAATCTGATGAAGAAAGAAATCGAAGGGTGGTTGGATAGAAATATTCATGAGTTCCTGGCGCAGGAAAATAGGAATCCATGAGTATCAAAGTAACAGTGCTTAGAGTGCTACTTATATATGGAAATCCATGAAATTTTCTTTGCAACCTTCCACTTTGAGTTGTATGTGTCGATCGCAAAGCTAGCAAACAGTTAGGGAAGTTGTAGGCTCAACAAATCGATTGTGTGGACTCCAGAATTGGTGCGCAGAATAGAAGCATTAGAAGATAAGATCGTACGTGTTGTGGACCATTGGATCGATTGAATTATAGGAGGGTTTATCACTAAATTCATGGTAGATACTTCAGTTAGCTACAGTGAGGTAGAACGATGCTCCCTCAAAGGACCGCGAGGTAAGTACATTAAATCTTTCAACACTTGGATTAAAATGCTATTGTGTGAAAACCATGTTATGCGAGTATATTGATGTTTGGGGCTATACGAAGTGGGAGGATATATAGAAACAAAGGTAGCATAGAAATAGAAAATAGCCCCTTGATTTCACCTCGGTGAGAAAGCGAGGAAGTGCTCATGATAGTTTCACCAAAAAGTAAGATCAGTCTGATAAGGCAACAAATTTTGCACATACTACCTCCACCTACACCACCGCCAGTTTCACCATCTTCACCCCCATCTTTGCCCACACCACCTCCGCCACCACCATAGTTCAATATGGCAAGCACAATAAAATTACCGATGTTCAAAGGAGTAGGGAATGAAGATCTGGACCAATTTTGGTTTGTAGTAAAAAGTCTATGGGAAGCACAAGGAGTCGTGGATGAAAATATAAATAAGGCAACACTAGTAAGTGCATTGTAGGATTGCGCACTAACATGGTACATTAAGAATTCTAATGACCATCCAAATGCATGGATCATAGATATCTAAGCTACGGTGAACAGGGAATTTAGCAGGCCAAAATTGGAGACATAATCGATTATCGGGTTTAAGGAAATCGTGATGCTTCCAGGAAAGACCCCCTAGGAGCTAGATCAGAGACTGAAGAGTATGATTTGCAAAGCCAACATGACCTTGATGGATGGACAACACCGCACATAGTTTCACTAACATCGCATTTAAGGACAATGCTGTCATAGCAGATGTTATCCACCTAGGCCAAAGCTTTAGAGATTGTAATGAGACTGCACGAGACACCAATACAAGATCCTGGCCTGGGAGTCCAACAAATCCACGTGCAACTGAAAAATTTGTGTCTGTAAATGCAGAGTTTTAAATAGAACAGGACAACTCGGCCAAAGGTACGCGAGGAGGTATGGTGCATAAAATGCAAAGGCTAGGGGCATGATAAGTACCACTGTCCAGTCTTCGCGAACTACTTGGTGGGAGGAGGGCTGATGCAATTAAGACCAGAGGCACAAGCAAGACAGAGCACGGTGCTTACATTATGGTGCACGGTTTTTCAGATAGGAGGAAATCATGCTACAAATAATTGTCATAACTTGTAGAAGTATACACAGACATCCCAACAGTTGTTTTGTAATTTTTGTAGATTAGTAGGCCATGATGAGTGCACCTGCAAAAGTTATGACCTGATGATGGATCGGATTCCTACCTATGGAGTGCAAACTGAAACGCGAGCCCTCGATCAAAATGTAGGGATGGCGTGCACTAGATTTCAGGGGCACGAACAAGATTGAGGTGGAATGGGACTAGGAAGGGGCTGCAGATAGATGATTTGTTATGACTATGGAGGGCCAGGGAATTATGCCTGCGATTATACAAATGCGACGAGAGCATCATGTTTATATTGTACTCAATTTGATCATGAGACGGAGGAATACCCTACACTGATAGTGAGGCTACATGATAAAGGGATACTCCAGCCTCCCCTGACTCAGAATTTGCAAAGGATGATGTCTCAGTCGCAAAACGGGGACCCAAATGTAAACATCATGCTCCGAAGCGGTATCATGAGAGGAGATGACAAGGGCAAGCAACTCGAAGAAAGTGCTTGGGTTTTCAAGGCTCCTACAAAGGAACCAAAGTTTGATTTGGAGCACGCGAAGGAGACATTCATGGACGCTAAGAAGAGCTTCACGAAGGCCTCCACTTCAGGTAGTAAGGATCAACTAGAATCAAAGATGGATCCTTCAATGCTCACTACCTTTCTAGAGACTTGCATGAAGCTGCTGCGCAACAGCAAAGCGATGAAGGGATTGCAACAACTTATCACTAGGTGCACTGGGTCAGGAGAACCTCATGTAGTCTAGAAGCTTGGAAAGCACTCATCGCAAACAAGAAGGGAAATGAGATTGACTGTGCAAATCAGAGAGTATGAAATGGACCAAGTAATTATGGATCTAGGATCAGACGTGAATGTACTGCCAAAACAGTCATGGGAGTGCATGGGAAGGCTCGTTTCGCAGTGGTCTCCTATTCAATTGTGAATGGCGAACCAACAAAATATCCTACCCATGGGAAGATTGTAGGGAGTAATAGTGGATATTGAAGGTGCGAGCGCGCTTGCCGATTTCGAAGTGATAGAGATTTTCGGTGACATCAATCCCTATCTCGCGCTACTGGGAATAGATTGGGCCACTATATGAATGGGGTGATAAATCTCAAGAAGAGAAAGATGATTTTTGGTAAAAAGCCACTATGCATAGTGGTACCGCTAGCCCCTGCGGAAGGAGTGCACTACACAGAACTGGTGTGCGACGATGATAGTTTTGATGATCGCGATTGTATCTACAAGATAACCATGTGAGAATATGATTGGGTGAATCCAACAACAAATGGCAGGATTTCGTGGGAGTGCGAAATCTCCCGCATGTCAGATTCAGATGAGGAAATAAAATGATGGCGGAACTGGTTACATGAGGTAACCACGCTAAACTACAACATGATGATAAGGTCACTGCAATGTGTGGTAATAGAGGCGAGGGATCTAACTATGTATGACAAGTTGACTGAGATGGATGAATTCCTGAACAAATTTGAAAGCAAATTGCCAGAACAATAGCGGTTTAATGCTCTAAAATGGGTGTTTTGCGCTACGCCTACAAGATGGTGGGGTACGCATCAAATAAGTTTTGAGGACTGACACAGATGTATAAGGATGATGCACCTATGATTTGGGAAACTGCAGATGTAGCCAGAAGAGAAGTATGATGGATGGGATGATCCACGTACACACCTCGCGAAATGGACCAAGGTCTACTGGGAAGAGCCACAATCTGAACGGGTACATTTGTTCTGTCATACTCTGGATGTCATACCCATGAATTGGTATATTGAGATGGAGCTCCACCATGGCATAAGCGAATGGGACATCTTGCACGAAGGACTCCTGTTAACCTTCACGTTTGAAGATCGTTGGTGCGATACTGTGGATGATGTGCTACAAGTAGCGAAAGCAACTATTTTCAAAATACCCTAGGAGCCAATGAAACTGCTTCAACCAGAATGGGCGACCCAGTTGAGCTACATGCTGCAGTGATACAATGTAAATATTGAGGAGGATGATGAGGATCCACGAAATATTAACATTGTAGAAACTGAAGGCTATTGCAAGGTTTGAGGACCATTGATTGAGGATCCTAACATCACTGTGCCGCTGAAAATGAAGCAAGTAAACATTGGGACAGAGGGGAAACCAAAGTATGCAACGCTCGGTGACTATTAGGATGATGCCACGGTGGATAAGGTCATTGAATTACTCTGTGAAGACCAAGACCTATTCCAGACCAAAATTACGGATTTAAAAGGGATTTTTGGTGACTTAGGGATGATGAGGATCACCCTAAAACTCGATACGAATCTGGTCAAGCAGAGGCCTTACGGCTTGAATTCAAAGTATAAGGAAAAGGTCTGCATAGAACTAGACAAAATGCTCACAGCCAGAATTATTCAGCCTGTGGAAGACTCCAACTGGCTAAGCCCTATGGTAGTACAGGAGGAAAAGCAGAAGGGTGAAATAAGAATATGCATGGACCTTAGGAAGCTAAATGACACCTTTATACATGATGCATTGCTGACACCATTCATAAATGAAGTATTGGAAAATTTTGGTTGACAAGAAGCATATTCATTCATGGATGGGTTCTCAGGGTACCACCAGATCAAAATCATGCCAAAAGACAAGAGCAAGATGGCCTTCGCAATAAAATGGGGCTGCCTTCAATACATCGTTATGGCATTTGGATTAAAGAATGCGCCAACCATCTTTTCGTGCATCGTTGTTGCAGCATTCAAAGAATACATCCACAAGTTCTTGGAGGTCTATCGAGATGACTGGACTGTCTTCGGATTAATTAAACACCATGTGACAAGTTTACGCTTGATGCTGGATACTTTCCGACGACACCAAATTGTGCTAAACCTTAAGAAGTGCACATTCCTCGTTCCCTTTGGAAACCTGTTGGGCAATATGGTCTGCAAACAGGGGCTGATGGTGGACCAGATGAAGATTGCAATAATTCTAAATTTGGAAGCACTGCGAAGTGTTAAACAGTTGCGCGCTACCTTGGGACACATAGCATACTACAGGAAGTTCATCAAAAGCTATGCCCAAATCACCGCATCAATGGAGAAACTATTCATAAAATATATCACATTCTACTGGAATGATGATTGCATGAAGAGCTTGGATGTCCTAAAGGGGAAATTGACCTCCACTCCAATCCTGGTCTTCCCAAAACGGGATGTGGAGTTTCATGTCGATGTTAATGCACCATGTATCGTGCTGGGAGCAGTGCTCACACAAGAGGGCGGTGAGGGATTCGACCACCCTATCATGTTTGCAAGGTTTAGATTGTCTAAATCCAAGAAGAACTATTCCACAACCAAGTGCGAGGGGTTAGCAATGGTGTATGCGCTCCAAAAATAGTGACACTATTTGCTAGGAGGGCATTTCAAGATGTATACAGACCATTCTGCACTGAAATACTTGGTCAATAAGCCTATGTTTGGGGGGCGCATATGTACGTGACTCTTATTATTTCAAGAATATTACTTTGAGGTCATGGTCAAACCTCGATGCTTGAATGCAGGACCTGATCACTTGTCACGTATTAAGATGGGCAAGGAACCTACTAGTTTGGAGGAAGGATTACCTAATGCATAGATATTTGCGGTACGCGTCATAGATGGGCACTTCAAAGATATAATCCACTTTCTAACAACAGGGATTGCACTGAAGGAATACTTTGTCCAACAGAAGAAGGAATTGGTGGTGCGCATGACAGATTTTTCTGTCATCCTAAGGCACCTGTACAAAATGGGAAATGATGAGATATTGTGAAGATATGTACCTGAATTTGAACAAGGTGAGATCCTAGTAGAAGCACATGGGTGCACTCCAGGAGGACACTATGCAGGATGCGCGACCATGCAAAAGATTCTTTGCATAAGATTATGGTGGCCAACCCTTCGCCAGAATTGAAAAGCATACTGTAAGGCTTGTGATATATGTCAAAGGATCGGAAAACCATCACGAAGGGATGAGATGCCATTGAATCCACAAATGACACTGTAACCGTTCGAGAAATGGGCAATTGACTTTGTGAGACCTATCAAACCTCAGGGCAAGACGGGTGTGCACTACATCATCAACACGACAAAGGACCCGACACGATGGGCGAAAGCGCAACCGGTCAAAGACTGTACAACTGCTACGGCTAAAAAAGTTTCTGTTCGGAAATGTGTTGACCCAATTTGGCTATCCGAGAATCTTAATGAGTGATCACAGAAAACATTTCTTGAACGAAACCATCAGTGTGCCCACCAAAGAATTCCAGGTGTATCATCAGAAAAAGTATTCTGTACTACCCACAAGCCAATGGGACTGTAGAAGACTTCAACCAAATACTAGAGACTGCTCTGACCAAAGTGTGCAATGCGCAGTGAAGTGATTGGGACCTATACATACCTTCATTTCTATGGGCTTAGAGGAAAACGTGTAAGAAACTGATGGCTCAAACACCTTTCCGACTAGTTCATGGCATGGAAGTTTTCATGCCGATGGAATATATTGTACCTAGTCTGTGCGTAGTGCTCATAGGGATGAAAAACCACGAAGCAATGGAGGAAAGGCTCGTGTAATTGGAAGAACTTGAGGAAGAAAAGTTCTTTGTTGGGTTTTGTCAGCAGTTACAAAAACAGTGTGAAAAAGCATAGCACAACTACCATATCAAGTTGTGCACCTTCAAGGTAAATGACTTAGTGCTGTTGTATGATAGTAAGTTTGAAAAATTTCCAGGAAAATCTAGAATGCATTAGCTAGGACCATACGTGGTTAAGGAGGTCGTAGACGGAGGCGCGGTCCAGCTAGTAAAACTAAATGGAGAACCCTTCCCAGGCAAAGTAAATGGCAGTCGCTTGAAGCCCTACTTGGGTGGTCTGACTATTTGACTAGCTGGCTGCAACATAGTCTTTGCACTATGAGGAGGCGGACAAAGGCACACGACTATAAACATATGCAACAGATGCCGGTACAAATGTAGGGAAGCAATGCAGACACACAGGTCTTAGAAGAACGTATGGAGTAGGTTCAACAAGAAACAACTCAGTGCGCTGCAGACATTAGAACCATTTGAGAATAGTTGGAGGGACTCTATGCCGACAGAGTGACTCAAGGGAAATTCACGATGCTTTTGTTGGGGGCGTTTTGGGCATGGAATCCCTCGATGGCATGTTTTGGGCCTCAAATCCCACGTTTTGAGTCGATATTGTTGTTAAGCTCTGTGAATTGCGGGTGCGAAATGTATGTTAGAGTCATAAGGATGTCCTCCTTAGTTTTGAATGTAATGTTGGCCTACCCATGGTCCGCGGACCATGGAACTGTATAAATAGAGCGAAGCTCTAAGTGTAAAAGATAGTTAGAGTGAAGTATGAGATAGCAAAGTAGAAGCATAGAGCAAGTGTCTAAGTGTATCTTGGGTCATAGAGTAGGAGAAGGCTCTGCAGCTGAGTGCATAGAAGCCTAGTTGTTCGCAGTTGAGTGCACGGACCCCTGCAGCTAAGTGCGCAGGGCGAAGTCGAGTTTGTAACCAGAGATGAGAATAATAAAAGAAGTTTATTCCAAATTCTGTGTATCTTTTCTTGAGTTATTACATGTTTGATATCATTCGCAAATAGTTTCTTTACTACGCACACTTGTATGAATTGTGAATATTATTAAGTACAGCTTAACGCATACGGATAAGCTAAGTTAATCAACTAATATTAGATTACTACTAAGGGATTGGGTAATAACATTGTTCAGCCCTTGAGTAGGGTTGCGCAAAGGTAGTCTCTCAGGCTGCAAGGAACGGGTAAGTGCATGTAGCAACATGCGCGCAGGGTCGAACTGCAGACCACTTGAACCCATCAGACATCTCGACGGTGCAGAAACTTGGTTCTAACACCCTCCCATAATACTTCAGGCGAGATCTCAGTCCTCACTCCACGGACTATTGCCGAAAGGGCCAGTATTACCGAGATTTGTTAGGCTAAATCATCTCCGAACCTGGGTCAGGCCCCATGTTATAGAACTATTTGGGCAGTGAAACCCCAAACTCATATTTCCATAAACTAAGGGCTCCTTAAGTCCCTAAAAGTGTTGTTTCATACCCTAAAGGATCATGGTCAACTGATTACATCATTTCACAGAAGTTCCACCTGAAAAACTACTCAGAACTGGCCAAAACTGGACCATACAGACTGCTCCATGACCAAGGTGTAATACATACCGACTGCCTAACTAGCCAGGTGTGATGCATACTGAAATGGGATTTTGTGGGGTGCGATGAGCGAGAATAGACAAATGGCAGAGAGAGCTTGCAAGGTGGATGATCATGGAATCTTCCAGAAACTTCTCATGTGACACTTGCCTCTCTGAATTCGCCTAGGGATGAGTAAGAGATCATTGAAATCTCCAAGTGGAACCAAGAACTATCAGTGGGATGACACCAATCAAAAACCCAGAGCTGACTCACACCCTTACAAGACATCTATAAATGGATCCCTCATCTGAGAGATCTAGAGGCTAGAATTTTATATTTTGTAAGGAAGTGTTGTTGGTTTGTTGGTGAGAAGAGACATTGCATTGTTGGCTGATTTTCTTGTTCATGAGGTGAGGAGGGCTTCTACAACTGAGAGGATGATGTTGTATTAGACAACTAGGTTGTAATCCTCTCTTACATTACTATTAATAAAGCTCTTTGATTTTTCCTCCATATAATTGTGTATTTGTGAATCTTATTGTTTACGAATGCAATTGTATGATCAATGTGTTTCTCATTCCACATTGTTTATGATGTTTTAGATAGAGATACTTTGATAGTTTGCTATTACTTTTGACTCTACAGATACTCTTTGAAGTGGGACAACTAGGAGAGAAGTGGCAAATTCTATCAAGGAAAGGAGAAATCAAGCTAGGATCAAAGCGGAAGATCCAGGTTGGTCCTCTTTTCTTCTCTTCCATCTATCACACTTAAAGGAATTCTTGAAAAGCTTTCATTGTTTGTTTCCAAGATAGATACCTGTCTTAGTGGGACTAGCAGCTCAAATCGACACTAGTTTTCCTTGAAAAAAATGGTGACACCGGTGGGGAATGAATAGTTTGTTTTGTTTATTTATTGTTTGCTTTATAAAGCACACATGGAGCCTGAAGTTATCCAACTAGCCTTCGAAACACCTTTTCTATGCTCTTGCGAAGTAGATAAACGTTGCTTCAGTCAATCTCTGGGTTGGCTTATGAACTGAACATCTAACTTACAAAGCATTCTAAAGTTCCCTTGTGGTAGCTTAGAACCTCATCAGATCTTACCCTTATGCTTTTTTTTACTGTCCATCATTACTCAGCCTAAATCACTGAACTTAGCTGCAAATTTTGAGGAAAAACCAAGCTCAGTTTCACTCCCTGGCCCATCGTACTATCTGTAACTGTGAAACCTCAATGCATCGCACCTCCCATGTGTTGCAGGTGAGATGCATCCCTATTTCCTTATGTTGCAGTTGTGATGATTGAGTGACACTGTTTTCTTCTCTAAAATTTGGTTTTTTCCTCCTTGTTTTCAGCTTTATTCAATAGTTTTGTTGTTGATGATAAATACATTCTTACTGAAACCATCTTCCTTCACATTATTTTAGCCTCCATCAGTTAGGAATTGTAAATGTTTTTGTGTATTTTTCAATCATTTATGGTCTTCCTTTGTCGAAA
The DNA here is from genome assembly GCA_031772625.1 of Pinus tabuliformis. Taxonomy (NCBI): domain Eukaryota; kingdom Viridiplantae; phylum Streptophyta; class Pinopsida; order Pinales; family Pinaceae; genus Pinus; species Pinus tabuliformis. The sequence continues at coordinate 516,814,001 of CM062815.1, forward strand.
GTAGCCTAATCGAACTATCGTTTTTGATGCAAGTGTCGTAATTGTCATTCTGAATCGAAAGAAGAGTGTCATAAAGTCTTCCTATTCTAGACAGTTTATTGTACTTTTGTCATTGTACTTGATTTTGAATTTATTAGTATTTCGAGTGTCAAAAATAGTTTTAAATTTGAAATTGAAAAGTGTCGTCTTAGTCTTCCTTTCATTTTGAAAAGAAAATTGTTAGTACTATCACTTTGAAAGAAAATAGTTCAGATCTGTACTTAGCTTTCTTTTTGGCATTCACACATTAACAAAGTGGAAAACAAATACATGCATGTGCATCTATATTTTGACTACTTGCAAAATTTGATTTAGGAAAAGTGCATTTACTGTGTGCTCTATGCTCTCTGCTGAAAGAAAATCGTTATCTTCTTTCCTTTGTAGCTAGGATTTTCATTGCTAAAAGAACATAAATGATTGTTTATCATTTTAGATTGCATATTTAGGAATTTCGCATCTACATCACGCCAATGAACCTTGAAAGACAAACTTCTAATCAAGATCAATTCTAAAATAAACCTCAATGAACATAAAAACGCTTTGGAACCTAACGCAACACATCTGGAAGTCTAGGCTAGAGACGTGTTTCGGCATCTTAAAACCTGGTAACTATTGTTTTCATTGAAGGTTGGGTGTTTCCTCCTCTTTGATACAACAAGTGCCAGTACGGACTTGTGCTCCGCATACCATCGAGTATATATTGGGATACCACAATAGGCTGATATCCTTTATCCTTAGGAAGTCGTGTCTACCGCCCTATCGATCATAATGCACTGAACACAACATTCGGGAAGATTGACTGTCGTAAATAAGTCCTTGGTAATTTCTCTATCATTTATCACACGGTGTATTTTGTAGTTTTATGATTGGTTTGGTAAACCCTCTGTTTATACTTCCAGTGCAATCACTTTCATTCCTTTTCGACTCCTTAAAAGAAAAGGTCCATCTGAGCACTTGTCACTTCAGGCTCATTAAAAATCGAAGGCGACTAGAGTCACCTTTAGCTTTTTCTTGACTCATAAAAATTGAAAAAGAAAGTTGCGTCAAAGTGTCTTTAAAATTTATTTTAATTGGAATAACATCCTTGTTCCTTCATTGATTTGAGGTTGAGATAATGGAGTCTACCAATCAAGGAATCCCCCTTGGAGGGAATCCTAGTCCTTTCTCCTCTTGGGGAGATATTGGTTCTCCATATATGGCTACATTGTCCCTTTCAGGAGTCACAATTGGCCTGCTGGTATGGATTTTCTCGACCTCTGTTGTTCAAAACACCACAATTCCTCAACCATCTAATCAACAACCCGATGATACTGAAGTTACCCGTTCGCCTTCTAATTCATTTGTTTCTTCTTCCCTTATTCCTCTTCGCTTGGTGAAACTAGTGACACTAAAAACAAAGTAGCTGAGAAGAAAGAGAAAGGGAAGGAGAAGAAGAAGAAGCTAGCTAAATAAGGGAACACCAATGCATCATCTGGCGAAAATCCGCACACTAATGTTTCCAAACCAAAAACTCCATGCGTAATTTGCAAGGAGAGACATTACCATCGAGATTTCCCTTGCATCTTGTAGATCTTGAGAGAATTTTCTCCCCATTTGCACCATTCAGTGTCATCAACCCCTGATAGTTAGGTTGACAATGCACCATCAACTAGTGAAAACAAAGTCAATAGACAGAAGGGAAAAGTCAGAGTTCCATGTAGTTTATGTGAAGGTGATCGTACTCTTCACCGTTGTCCTTTTCTGGATGAAGCCAAAAGCATTTTGGATAACCGGCCTGCTCCACTGTAGCAAATTCCACCTGGATACAAGAAACTCTTGCCAAGCCCTTCACTAGTTGAAAACCTAATTGACATAACTCAATTGTCAATCAAATAACCTATCATTGAAAGTGAACCTTCTAAGTCCATACCAGATCAAATTCAACTGGTCGAGATGGTAGTCAACCCAGTCTTGCCTTCAGAAAATCCACCTTTAGATGATATAGTTTCCAAATAGGATAAGAACGATACCGTTCAAATTCTTTTTGTCGATACAGAGTCTAATGAACTTGGGGGCGATCCACCCATTCCTTTACAACAGGAAGAGACCCCCCCAGTTCATGAAACTTATCCGGACATTTATCTGGTACCTCCTCCGAGCAGTCTAGTCTTCTTTGATTGGAATCAACTAGCGAAACCTCATCTTCCATCTAATGTACCATTCCAAACCATAGTACAAGTTTACAAAATGATCATGGCTGGCACTATCATAGATGAAGGGGCTTCGGTGAGTATCCTTTCCTCAACTGCTTGGAAAGCACTTGGTTTGCCATTGCTTTTGCCTGAGAAACAAAATTTGTCGGGCTTCAACAAAGGAACCAGTCGACCATTAGGGATCCTTCCAAAGTTACCAATAACTTTGAGAAAGAAAACTGTTCATTTGAACGTGATGGTAGTCCAAGGTCCACTAGATTACAATTTACTCCTTGGACGTGATTATATATATAGCATGGAGGTCATTGTTTCCACATTCTTTCGAGTGATGTGTTTTCCACATGAAGGCAGACTAGTGCAACTTGTCGACCAGCCTTCATTCCCTGGGTCAAACACAGCTATAAATCAACCATCATCGCTAAATAGTCTCTTTGCATCAACAATGTCTCTTCCACCTTCATCCCATCCACCTAATTACCACGAGTAATTTGGTGAGTGTGATGAAGATTAGGGGGAATTCACCCTAGTCTGCTTTGGCAGGAAAACCTAGAGGAAAAGAGAGATTTTCTTGAAAGGTTATAATATTTGGACCGAATAACATTCCCTTATAGGCTATGTAATCAATATAACACTATTATTTCCTTTGTACAATTGTGAATGGAAGCTCACAGCATTCACCTTCATATGTTATGTGAGTGGAAGCTCACAGGAGTCACCTTTGTCTATTTTGATAGAAAAAGCAAAGGAAGAGTTTTTTGTTTCTCGACAAAAACAATCCTGCCTAACCGCAGGAACTTCCATTTCGTAACCTCGAAACTCTCCTTTTACTGAAAGAACTGGGGGCATGCAAGTGAAAAGTGACCTTTGATTTTTCTTAGTTTGTAGGTTCTCAACCCTTTAACCTCATAGCTTGGTCATTTCTAGCTTGCATAAAAAGGTCATGAGCACATGTTATAGTAGTGTTCAAGCTCATTAAAAAATAAATCTACCAAGAGACATTATCAAAAGACTGGTAAGAGCAATGTTCCCTCATGGTTCAAGCTCATTAAAAAATCAACCAGCACTGAGCACATGTTGGCACAAGGTTCAAGCTCATTAAAAAATAAACCTACCTTTGGTAAATAACCTTTTGTGATCTCTTTGCTATCGGCCCTTTTGAACTTTGTTTCTGTTCCTTCCATCACCTCCATTTCATTCGGCCGACCATATGCTTCCACTTGATTGTTTACTCTTTTTAGGAACATCTGCGATGAATGATTCTAATTGCCACCCTCTTCACACTACCATGTTTTGAGAAGTTCCAAACTTACCTGGAACCAGCTGCTACCCAGAAATACCACTCGTTCCTAAAAAACGAGCCTCTCTTAAACTCTTTTTAGGCTCGTTAAATATAAAAAGATTGTCAAGCTATTGGCCTTTCTATCTCATTAAAGTAAAGGGAATGCCATCCCTCTCATATATTTTAATCTTTTTGGACTTGAGGGATTATTAAACAAAAATATCGAGCGCTTGTCTTTGTCGGCTCATTAAAACTATGGAAAAGTCATCCCTTTCATATTATTTTACACTTTTTTGGACTTAAGGGATTATGCCACGAAAAAGGACTGTTGGAGTCTCCTTTTCAGCCATTTTCAAACTCTCTAAACATGAAAAGGACCGAGTTATCTTTGTCTTTAAACTTGTTAAAAGAATAGCGATGAACTTTTCCACCCAGACAAGAACAAGTCTCACTGACGTTAGGCTCGCTAAACACAAAGCGAAAGGCTTGCCCGAAGGGTAAATTATAGACCAAGCATATGTTATCCTCCTCACGCTTGTCAAAATAAAGAGGTATTGGTCAGAAATGGCTGGGGAAAAATGGGAAGAAAACTTGAAGTACTCTATTGGCGGCAAGTCGCTCTTGAACATGACACTTTTACTTCATCACTGTGATTGAGTTGGGTTGGGTTTTTCCATTCACCGTCACCATTAGTCCACCATGCCATCCATGGGGTTAATGCTACCAGTCCATATCAGTGTCACCAATATGTTCAAGAGAAGTCATTCAAAGAATTCACCATCGAGAAAATGTCTCATCCACTGCATTACATCCACTCTTCATTTTTCATGGCTGCCATTCCTGAGCCTCATATCATCAGATTGTTTTCACCTCCACAAAAATAATTTGCTCCATTTCACATTGCAGATGTGGGATACATTAAGGAACTCCTACAATAGGTCACTTCTTGTCGACATCAGCTCATTATCCAAGAAGTTGACTTAGAAACAACCCTTTAAGTACTTTGAAGCTTACATGCCTCAATGGAAAGTTTCTCACTTCAGGAAACAGGTTTACATCAATGACCTTTGACCGTAAGACTTTATGTGGTGTTCGACATCGGCTCATATATTCACACCACATGAATTATACTGTAGTACCTTGAGGGTCATAATCATTATTGGTGACTTCTCTCACGTCTGTTAATAGCTTACATCATTGGCTGGTAAGCAAGCGATGTATTTCCATGTTTGACTTTAGAACATCTTTTCACATGGATCAACTTGTACATCGGTCAAAGCTTGGATGAGTTTTGAAGACCCTGGATCTAGTTTCATCCATCCGAGCTGCGATATATTCAAGAAAATAAAAACATCAATTGTACAAAAAAGCTGCACAGATAGTCATCTAAGCCAGGGAAGATGACTCTTCATGCGAATAAACACCACTCTGCAACAGTAGACGATTGTCTGTCCTATGTACATGAAAATAAATTTATAAAGCTGAGCATGGGAATGCCCACCTCAGCTAGATCATGAAAATAATAAGATGATGATGTATTGTATTGTATCCTATACAGGTCACCTTCCAGTATGAATACCTCGGATCCTCATGAATAAAGCATTTCACCCGACATCAGAATATTTACGACCTCATGTTTTAGGGGGCAACTGTTATAGACATGTTTGGGCGCTGCAACCCCAAACTCATATGTCCATAAACTAAGGGCTCCTTAAGTCCCTAAAAGTGTTGTTTCATACCCTAAAGGATCATGGTCAGCTGATTACATCATTTCCCAGAAGTTCCACCTGAAAAACTACTCAGAACTGGCCCAAACTAGACCATACAGACTGCTCCATGGGCAAGGTGCAATGCATACTGACTGCCTAACTGGTCAGGTACAATGCATACTGAAATGGCCTTCTGTGGGGTGCAATGAGCGAGAATAAACAAATGGCAGAGATATTTTGCAAGGTGGATGATCATGGAATCTTCCAGAAACTTCTCCTGTGACACTTGCCTCTCTAAATTCGCGTAGGGATGAGTAAGAGATCAACGAAATCTCCAAGTTGAACCATGAACTATCAGTGGAATGACACTAATAAAAAACCTAGAGATGACTCACACCCTTGCAAGACATCTATAAATAAATCCCTCATCTGAGAGATCTAGAGGCTGGAATTTTGTATCTTGTAAGGAAGTGCTGTTGGTTTGTTGGTCAGAAGAGACATTGCGTTGTTGGGTGATTTTCTTGTTCATGAGGTGAAGAGGGCTTCCAAAACTAGGAGGATGATGTTGGATCAGACAGTTGGGTTATAATCCTCTCTTACATTACTATTAATAAAGTTCTTTGAGTTTTCCTCCATATAATCATGTATTTGTGAATGTTATTGTTTATGAATTCAATTCTATGGTCAATGTGTTTCTGATTCTGCATTGTTTATGATGTTTTAGATAGAGATACTTTGATAGTTTCTGTTACTTTAACTCTACTGGTACTCTTTGAAGCGGGACAAGTAGGAGAGGAGTGGCCAATTCTATCAAGGAAAGGAGAAATCAAGCTAGGGTCAAAGCAGAAGATCCAGGTTGGTCCTCTTTTCTTCTCTTCCATCTATCACACTTAAAGGAACTCTTGAAAAGCTTTAATTGTTTGTTTCTAAGATAGCTACCCATCTTAGTGGGACTAGTAGCTTGAATCGACACTAGTTTTCCTTGAAACACCGCAACACGCCAACAATATGTAATGAATAATTTTTATAATACAAAATGAGCCAAGAAGAGCGGAAAAACACAAGTGTTGTTTTCTCCCTTGTCATTTCCATGTTACATTTAGTGTCCCTTACATGTAATGATGATGTGCATGTTATTTATGGTTGCTTGTATGGTTATATGTTTTGATTCGCTCATGTTATGTGCTTAGATTTGCTACTTATGTGTTTTGGTTATGCATGTATATGTTGATGTGTTATGATGCTAATGAATGAATCAATAAGGTTTTGTAATAATAAGGTAAAAAGTGGTAAAATATATCATAAGGCACAATATTTATTCACCCCCCACCCCAATATTATTCAAGGTTTCTAACATAATAAACTCCAAGTGTAAATGGTTGTTGGGGGTGGGGTGGGGTGGGGTGCATGGATGTTGCGAGGAATGGCTAGGTAATTTGGAAATATATCATAAGTATTGATAAGGGCATGGCCTCGGCGGGGAAATTCATGTATCATATGATATGATAGTTAAATAATTGATATGAACCATAAGTATGTTAGGCGCAAAACGTCTTCATTTCGAGTGGTCGTGAGATGAATTTGGGGAGTGCGTGGACATAATACCAAACATATTTTAACTTGGAGACAAAAGACACTATTGTTGGGGAAAATTAATTGATTAATAAAAACAACTAATCACTTGAACATTAATTATCAACATGAGGAGCGTCTTTTTATTTCAAGGAAATTAGAAAAATATATGCATAGTAAATACTAACAACTAGCACTGGTTCTATATGATTGTGTTCTATACTATCAATCTCATTCAACAAGAAATAAAATGTAAGACTTGAATAATAAAATTAAAATTAAAAAGAAGAAAGTAAATGACATGAAAAACAATTATGATAATCACACAAATTGAATCATTGCTAAATTAAACCACACATTTCTGAATTGGAAATTTAATCTACTACGCCCAACATAATTCAAATGCTAATCTAGAGTAGTAAATTAAATGAAATCTAGAAATTGGATGACATAACAAATCTGGAAAATCCAGAAAACAACAAATTAGTTAAAAGAAAGGAAATATACTTTAGGGAATGACAATTTAAATTCAAATAAACAAACACATAAGTACACTAATTTACATGGTCAAGGAAACACCTCAACCAATGTAGTGGGCCAAACTACCTAAGACTCAGTTCTGCCTTGAGAAATAATTTAGATTAGATTACAAGTAACAGATGTAGAACTCAGTGGATAGTTTCCTTCATTAAAATAATGAGAGAAATAATTACACCGTAATGAAGCTCTTAGCTTTGCTTCAAATTCAACAATTTTTCATCTCCCATCTCTCATCTCTTATCTCTTCTACTACATCCTATCTAATAATTGTCCATCTCCTATCTCCTAATTATGCCTCGCTTCTTTGATCTCCGTTTTCATTTAAATACAGAGAGAGCAAAGGGAAATGACAACAAAGTTGATTACAAAATGAGTTCCATTACAATTTTGGATAGATTGCATAATCTCGATAAACAAGACAAGATCTAAAAGATCTTCCCATCATCAGTCAACAAGAACAAGTCGAATCTAGTATTACAATTGGAAGAATTTGGAAAATGGCCACAACAACAAATCTAAGAGAATCATCTTCGAAGAACCTTGCATTTCTCTCAATCGAAACTGAATTTTGGAAAACTCAGCAATACAAAATTTATTTGTTCTATTCTGCACAAAACCCATAGCCCAGATTTTCAAGATTCATCTTCATTTGCCCAAAACATCCAACATAAAACTGTCACTTCTTATCCCAATGAATTTTTGATTTGGAATATTTGATTATGAGATGGTGATCAAATTTGCAATCTCAAAGAGATCTTGGAGGCTAAAATCATGAGGGATATAAAAAATCATTAATAAACCATCATTGGAAAAATAATGCATAATAATCTTCAATATATTAAAAATAAAGGAGAAAAAATAGGATTTATCCATAAAAGTATAAATAATTATAAAATCGAATTATATGATCAATTATGATAAATGACCTAATAAATAAAGGTAGAAATGGATGAAATAGAAATTAAAAATTAATACTAATAATGAGAAATTATTGGCCCAGCATACCCCCAAACTGACTATGTTCCATGTTCTCATGCAACCCAAAGCCTCTGTATTAACCAAGCTATAACACAAAAATGTTCATCCCAACTCATGAAATTGATGGAACAAATGACTTCTTCCTCAAATAATGAATATTCAATTTTAGCAATGTTGATGAAGGTGTAAAAATTTTCACATTGATTTTCAACTATATGTATATGAAGTCGCAACAAAATATGGTATAAGTAACAGAAAACTTCATGAACCATTTTATCAAACGCTACAAACCAAATTTTGCTTAAATTTTGCAAGAAAATTTCTACTATATTAATTCTTATCTAATCCAAAAATCTAATCATTTTGATGCACAGATCATGAGATATAAGAAAGATGTCTGTAGGTGACAGTGCATGATTTCTGAAATTTTACAAACTAATGTAATTTGAAATTTTTTGGGTTTGTGTATTTTAATGATATATCTTTGCTGTCCAAAAATCACAAGAATTCACTTCATAGTTTTAAAAACATATGAAAATTAATTTTTACACCATATGAAAATGAAATTGTATGCCTTAAATGAGAAAGAAAGTAGAAAACATCCATCATGTGTAGTAATTCCTCCCCCAAACTGGAGAATTAGCATACCCTCATGCAATACTAGAAAACAAATTGAGGTGGTTGCTACAATCATTGTTGAAATCTATGCTCGGTGTAAAACAACATGGAATAAGGAGGTTTTTAGAATGAATAAGGAGATCGATAGATGATGGCATGGTCATAATAAATAAATGAATGGAAGTAACAATCCCCCAAACTAAAAGCTTCTATGTCTCTGAAATATGGGAAGTGGTAAAGATCTAGAATGAATGATGGTAAATAATGCTCAATGGATTTTCATGAAATTCTCCTGAATTTTTAATAAATCACAAACCTATGCTATTTTACCTCAGGTTTTACCTCAAAAAAAATGTGGAATGACATGTATGGACTGGCCATTTTTGAAGCTGATGTAGGCTGAGATGATGTTGAAAGTGATGCAAAAGGTGGAAGCCATGCAAGCACATCTTGTCTGAACAATTGTTCGCGTTCATGAATTTCTTAAGCCTCTTCTGTTAGTTGCAATAGTGTGGGATCACTATGAATAGAGTTGCCCCCCATACCCGATGTTCTTGTGTAAACAATTCACTACTCTGCATGTAATTTTCTCAAATCCACAATTTTAGTTTTGAACAGCAACAAATAAGCCACATGCAAAGATTTCAATCAGAAAAAACTTTTGTATAAATGAGATAATAATATTTTGTCAAACCAACAAGTTACGGTGTAGTTTGGTAATTATATCTTTTCATATCATCATAGTGCATGACCTTCCCCCTCCATTGAGAAAAGGGCATCCTCGTCCTCAAAGCACGAGAAAGTGAGAAGTACACATGACTTTTGGGTTGTGTTATACTCTTTCCACGACTAGCCCACGTAGTTAACTGGGGGGTTAGAGGGGGCGCGGAGCCCCCCCTTCATTGCTCCAATTTCATAGTGGGGGGGTCACAGGGGGTTTAAGGGGTGCAGGTAACACCACTCTCTGGGGTCCGGGAAAATTTTGGTTTTGGAACCTATGTTTGGTTGGGTAGACCCACCGATGGTTTTGTGCATGATTTTCGCACATGTTTTTTGACACGATGGTTTTTGGTCCGTGGTTTTGGACGCGATGGTTTTCGGTCCATGATATTGGATTCTTTGGCTTGTATAAATATGTATTATAAGATTGAAAGGAAAATAATGAAAAATCAAGCTAGTAGTCCTGGTTTTAGGATCTAGGGTAAAATCTTTGTGTATATGTGTTTTATTTGTTATTCTCTCGCTATTGTTTATTTTCCATGTTTTAGAATTCATGTGCAGCTAATTCTATACATGGTTAAAACCTACATTTGGTATCAGAGCTATTTTGGCTTCAAGGGGACACTTTTGTCACTGAGGGGTTTCGCTCGGGCCTATCGTAGACCCTGTTCAGTGGGAGATTTGCCAGATCGATTCTGGTGGTGAAAGAAGATGGTGAGCAGTGGAAAGATAGAGATCGAGAAATTTAATGGTCATAGTTTTGAGTTGTGGAAACTCAAGACGAAGAATCTGTTAGTGGATAAAGATCAGTGGATCATGGTAGATCTAGGTACTAAATCAATGGGAGTGTCCGATGAAGAATGGAAGAAGTTGGATTGGAAGGCAAAGAGCACAATACGATTGTGTGTCTCAGATTCAGTACTACTGAATGTATCGGGGGAAGCTACGGTGAAGGCTTTTTGGGACAAGTTAAGGACTTTGTACCAATCTAACTCTCTGGTGAATAAACTATTCCTACAGAAAAAGTTGTATAACCTAAGGATGAAAGATGGAGACTTGGTGACAGAGCATCTGAACGCATTTAATACTATGGTAAGTCAGTTAGCATCTGTTGATATTAAAATTTCAGATGAAGATAAGTGCATCAGTTTGTTGTGTTCTCTACCAAATTCGTGGGATAGTCTGGTTATTGCAATAGGTAGCAATGTAACTGCCTTGCAATTTGATGAAATAGTCTCATCCTTGTTGATGGAGGAGATGAGACGGAAAAATATGGAGAGCCAGAATGGTTATGCCTTGTCTGTATGAGGACCGTCCCAGAATAGAAAAAAAAATAAGTCATCGAGTGGGAGATCTAAATCTAGAGGGAGATCTAAATCTTGAGGAAAACCTATAAAGGTGGTGTGTTGGAAATGTGGAAAGGAAGGGCACTACAAAAAGGACTGTAAATCTAAAGCTCCTGATAAAGGAAAGGGATCTGATGATGCTCCTTCTGCAGAGGTGAAAACAACCTCAGATGAAGGTGGGGATGTGTACTTGGCTTCTTCAAGTACACATGTAGATCATGAGGCATGGTTGATTGACTCACGTGCATCCTTTCACTTCACTCACCATACAGAGTGGTTCTGCGAGTATGAGAAATATGATGGTGGTGATGTCTTCTTAGGGGATGATAGGAAGGCTAGAATTGTTGGTCACGGAAAAGTAAAGTTGAAGTTGAAAGGTGGAAGGGTTAGAAAACTTCCAGGTGTTCTATATATTCATGCATTGGCCAGAAATCTGATTTCTGTAAGAAAGTTGGATGATGCAGGTGTAAAAACAATGTTCGAGAAGGATACCTGCAAGATTTTTCGGGGAGCACTGGTATTGATCTAGGGAGTTCGGATTGGAATTCTGTACAAGCTGCAAGGTAGCACGGTTGTTGATGGGTGCAACAGTTCTGTGGTTCCTGAAAGTGGAGCAAAAAATCTAGTGGTCTCTGGAGAGAAGACCATGTTGTGGCATCAAAGGCTTGGACATATTGGAGAGAAGGGCCTTCGAATACTTCATGGTAAAGGTATGGTAGAAGGTATGGGTAATAGCTCTCTGGATTTTGATTTCTGTGAAAATTGTGTATATGGGAAGCAGAATCGGGTGAGTTTCCCCTATGGTGGTAAGAGGGCAAAAGATATATTAGAGCTTGTGCATAGTGATGTGTTTGGACCTGTGAAGGTTCCATCACTAGGTAAGTCTGTGTACTATGTATCATTTATAGATGACTTCTGAAAGAATACATGGATATATTTCCTTAAGAAGAAATCTGAAGTCTTTGATAAGTTTAAAGAATTCAAGGCTCTGATGTAAATCCAGACATAGAAGAAGATAAAGTGCTAAGGACAGATAATGCTGGAGAGTTTTGCAGTAAGGAATTTGAAGAATTCTATGAGAAGTGTGGTGTAGCACGGTAGAAGACTACTCCATATACACCTCAGCAAAATGGAGTTGTAGAAAGAATGAACAAGACGTTGATGGAAAGGGCAAGAAGCATGCTCAGTGGTGCCGGGTTAGGACAGGAATTATGGGCAGAGGCAGTGGAGACAACATGTTACTTGGTCAACAGATCACCTTCATCAGTGTTGGAGGATAAAACTCCACAAGAGGTATGGATTGGTAAGTAACCCTCTCTTTCGCATCTGAGGGTATTTAGATGTGATGCATATGTACATCTTCCAAAGGAGAAATGAACCAAGTTCGATAGTAAATCTGAAAAGTGCATCATTATTGGGTATAAGGATGGTTAAAAGGGTTATAAGCTTTGGAACCCAGTAACAAGGAAGGTTGTGTACAGCTGAGATGTGATGTTCAGAGAGGTGAAAGATGTTATTAAACATGAATTCCAACCAAAGGAACTTGATAAGATAGAGTTTGAGCTAAAGGAGGAAGAATCAAGATCTACAACAAAGGAGGAATCAGAATATGAAGAGCCACAAGCTTTGAGTGTGAGAAGATCAGTTCAAGAGATAAGGCAGCCAGAAAGGTACAACCCATCTTCTTTCTGTTCAAATTTTTCATTATCTATTACTTATGATGATCCCAGAACTGTGAAAGAAGCAATAGATTGAGAGGATGGAAAACTCTAGAAAGAGGCCATGGTCGATGAAATGACATATTTGCACAAAAATGAGGCTTAGGATCTAATGGAGTTTCCGACTGGAAGGAAACCCATTGGCAACAAATGGGTGTTCAAGAATAAGACAAATGCAGAAGGAAAGGTGGAGAAATACAAAGCTCGGTTGGTAGCAAAATTTTATTCCCAGGTGTCAAGAATTGATTTTGGTGTTATTTTTTCTCCTGTTGCCTAGGTAAATTCTATTAGATTACTTTTATTTGTTTCTGTTGCTTTTGATTTTGAGGTAGAATAGATGGATGTGAAGACAACATTTCTTCACAGGGATCTGGAAGAGGAAATCTATATGAAGCAACCTAAAGGCTTTGCGGTGAAGGGTAAGAAAGAACTGGTATGCAAGTTAAAGAAGTCTCTGTATGGGTTAAAATAGTCACCAAGGATGTATCAGAAATTTGATACATTTATACGGGGGCTTAGCTTCACCAGAAGCAAAGCAGATCATTATGTGTATCTTAAATTAGTTGGTAACCACGTTATTTGTTTGGTCTTGTATGTGGATGATATGTTGCTGGTTGGAAATGACAAAGAAATTATCCAGGATTTGAAGACCCAATTGTCCTCCAAATTTGACATGAAAGATCTCGGTGCTGCAAACTATATTTTGGGCATGGAAATTAAAAGAGATCGGGCAAAGTGGAAGCTCTAATTAAATAAGAGGAAGTATGTCGAGACAATATTGCAGAGATTTAATATGCAGGATAGTAAACCAGTGAAGGTTCCTATTCTTGTAGGTGTAAAGTTATCTACTGAACAATGTCCTAAGAAATGAGAAGAGGAAGAGGACATGTCCTGTGTTCCATATGCAAGTGCAGTAGGTAGCCTAATGTATGCAATGGTATGTACTAGACCAGACATTGCACATGCAGTGGGAGCGTTGAGCAAGTTTATGTCAAAACCAGGAAAGGAGAATTGGACAACAGTGAAGTGGGTTTTTAGGTATTTTCTTGGCACTAGTGATTATGGTTTGTGCTACCAAGGAAGACCAGGATTGGACAAAGTGTTGGATGTTCATGGCCTTGTTGATGGAGACTGGGATGGAGATGTGGATCAGAGAAGATCTACAAGTGGGTAGGTGTTTAACGTATTTGGAGGTGCAGTCAGTTGGATGAGTAAGAAACAATCTGTAGTGGCACTATCAACTATAGAGGTAGAAAAAATGGCAGCCACTCATGCAAGCAAGGAAGCAGTTTGGTTGCAGAGATTGTGTTCAAGTATGGGGTTAGTACAGGGAGCTATAAGGATAGACTGTGATAGCCAAAGTGCAATTTTCTTGGCAAAGAAACCTGCATATCATTCAAAGACAAAGCACATTGATGTTCAATATCACTTTGTGAGGGACATGATAGAGGACAAAAATGTGTTGCTGGTAAAGGTAGACACTTTGAAGAATACTACAGATTCATTAACAAAATCTGTGAGCTCTCCGAAGTTCTCTTGGTGTAGAGAAACAATGGGCCTTTCAGGGCTGGATAAATGACTAAGCTCTCTTGTGGCCCCCTATGGAAAGAAAACAACAAGTGGGAGAATGTTGGGTTGTGTTATATTCTTTCCATGACTAGCCCACGTAGTTAACCGGGGGGTTAGAAGGGGAGCGGAGGCCCCCCTCCCTTTGTTGCATCGATTGCGTAGTGGGGGGGGGGGGGGTCTCACAGGGGGTTTGAGGGGTGCAGGTAACCCCACTCTATGGGGTCTAGGGAAGCGCCCCGGAAAATTTTGGTTTTGGAACCTATGTTAGGTTGGGCAGACCCACCTATGGTTTTGTGCATGATTTTTGCACATGTTTTTGGACACGATGGTTTTCGGCCCATGGTTTTGGACACGATGATTTTTGGTCCATGGGATTGGATGCTTCGGCATGTATAAATATGTATTATAAGATTGAAAGGAAGATAATAAAAAATCAAGCTGGTAGTCCTGGTTTTGGGATCAAGGAAAAAATCTCTGTGTATATGTGTTTTATGTGTTGTGCTCTCGCTATTGTTTATTTTCTGTGTTTTAGAATTCATGTGCAGCTAATTTCTATACAGGGTTAAAACCTACAACGACATCATTTACATGGCACGAAGCAGCCAAAGGATTTCGATAGGGGAAGTGAAGTGAAATAATTATCAGTCATATGAGTGGTTAGAAATAATCATAAAAAGAAAAAAGCATGTAAATAGTCATTATGAGAAATGATTTACCTTTTGAGATTAATAAAGCGAAATTTGACAAGGCATGATTAAGAATAATTACTGTTGGTGTCAACTGATTCGAGAATGTTGAAGTGATCGATTCAATGGACTTTCAACAATAATACCATGTTTTAGAAGTATAAACACTACTCAATGGTGGTTTCTCCATTTGGATTAATTGAATAGGAAGTATTAGCATACTAAATAGTTTGCAATTTAAAGTAATACGCCAATACCACAGGCAGAGCCACTGCTGTCAGCAGGCCTCTACAACCTCAACACGGTTTCCTCTTAAACCTGAAAATGACCCAGGATCCTCAACTTATGACTTTTGATTATTTACACATTCCTGAAATGAGGCCACTGTGTTGGCATGGTAACCAGATAATCACAATTCCATTCACCAGGGCATAACAAATTGAGCAGGCCGGCTCATGATGAGACTTCCTATCGTTTGACATTTATAATATTTGAAAGACCATTACCCTAGTGTGGTGGCCATAATGGGAATGTCACTTGTGTTAATTCATTATAATCATGGTACGCTGGCTGGTGGTGAGACCCCCTATCCTCTTTGAGAAAAAAATATTATATCTCTAAATTTACACTGTAAGTTGAGGGAGACTCACTAACTCGTTTAGAGTTAGGGATGGTGTAAGAAGTAAAAAGAATGCCACAAAATATATGTCTTAGTTCCTTTCATTTTGCCGAAGGGAACCGCCATTTAAAAGTGTAAAAGAGAAGACCATCATGCTGTTGTTATAGGTGATGAATCAAGTGATAGTATATCTAAAAAATCATTCATACAAAAAGTGATTTAACAAATGAACCATGTCAAATTTAAAATAAATATAATTAGAAAAAGGTTAAAGAAAATCACAATGTAATTAATATGAATGTTTTTTCTTTAAATTTCGATGCAAATTTCTAGCCAAAAGTGGGACTGCATAGAAAGAACGACAAGTAGTTTATCCAAAAGACAACGGCTTTCACAAATAAAAACATCAACTGAAATAAATGACCATGTTATTATATCGCACAAGGAACAATGATTGTTCTATAGGAAACTAAAAATTGGCCATGAATTTAAAAAAACCGAACAACAATCACGCAATTGAAAATATAATAGCAACTGATTTTTGAATGGAACAACTGTTGCGAATTTAAAAAAATTGAACAGAAATCACACAATTGAGAATATAACAACAACCGATTTTTGAACAGAACAACAAATGTGCGTTTAATAGAACAAAAACCGTTCATTCAATGGAACAATAGCTGTTCATTTAACCGAGCAACAATTGTTCATTTAACAGAACAGTAACCATTCTTTGAACAGAGCAACAACTACAACTTTGAAGGAAGCAACACTTGAAACATAAAAACATAAGAGAAAGCAGAAAAGAAACAACAATTTATTTAAAAACAATAAATAAATAAAGTTACAATACCTATGGTTTTGTTTCCTAAGGGAAAATCAACCTGTTTCCAGTAACAACAATCTGTCAATGGAAAAAAAATGATCTCTTGTAAAAATGCTTTGGCAGCAGTGACACGAATCTACAAATGGAAATAAATTCTCCATTTCTTTTGTTATGAATCCGTTAGAAAATGACTTGGATTAAATTTTTTGTTTCATTAACATTTATTTCAAGAATCACTCGTTCATAAATGGACCTGTTTTATTTTCTTAGAACCCGTAAAAAAAACAAGTGTCTACCTGCAATAAAACATGAAATCATGGAAGAAGAGAGTTGAACGGGATCTCATAATGTAAGAAATGTCAAAAAAATAACAAGTATCTATTCTGTAAAACAAATCCATGGAGAGATTAAAAAACAAAAAAAAAATTGTCAGTTGCAGGAGAGTAGTGGTCGACCATATGAACGAACAGTGTTTTAATCATAACTCCTTTGTTTTTCATCTGATTTGAGTGATTCCAAAGCCAAATGAGAGATACTAAAATTTATATAACCAACATGAATAGGTTTTAAAAAATCCATAATATGATATGTCAATTTTACTTAGAACAACCTGCATAACAAAGTCATTTTCGATTTACCAACTTAGACCGATAGTTGATATTTTAAGCATAATTGTTTCTTTTGATGATAGATTCAAATGAGAAAATTTGGAGATTGAATTATATTCATTTATTTATCTCCAATATAAAGAGGTATTGAATACAAGAATAATTCATGGGTCAAATACACAAGTGAACAGTTGGAAAAATAGAGTTTTAAAAGTGCAAATTTACGATTAACAGTCAGTATTTTGGTCATAACATTCTCATACGATATAGAAATTGAGTGATTAAAATTTATTTGTAAACTATATTAATAGGGGAATATACCATATAAACATGTTTTAAAAATATAGTCATTTAGGCCTCCAAATATGGATTCTTCCAACTCTTTTCTTGTGCTACCTACTGGACACCCTGTCAATGTTTTGGTTATAACTTTTTCATTTCAAATTCAAATGGAGTGATTCAAATTGCATTGGAAAGTATACATCAAGGGATGCTTAAGATAGAAATACTTTTTAAAAATATTCCCTTTTGGTCCCTTTTGAATCTTGGAAAATCATTGCAACAACATGGGGGAAACCACCCGGTCCAGACCTTGAAAGCAACTCCTTTTCTGTTCAGTATAGTGGCTCTGACTAGGGTTAATGGGACCAGTTTCCCATAAAAGAATTGATAGTGTTGGTGGGATGATATATGATGTTACAAGGAATGATTAATATAAGTGTAATCTAATCTAACTTCTAAACACATACAAATATCCTAATTTAACATCACTTAACTATAACTATACACGGGAATCAAATACAATATGTGATCTACAATGATGTCTTGCATCAATTGGTAATAAGGGTCATTCAACTGCAATAATAAATTAAATAGTTTAACAATAATCATTTTGGATAAATAGTTATACAAAACAATTGAGAAAATTATATGGCATATAAAATCGTTCATGTATTCAAAACAAAATCAGAGCTAACATCATACATAAGTGAAATAATGCTAAAACTATAATTCTGACTTTCATACATAAAATAATTGAAAGAAGAAGTATTTATTAATACATAAATAAAACACAATCATTAGATGAAAGTACAATTATTGATAAGTCCTGCTCATGTGCTTCAGCAATATTGACCCAAATTCAATCAATCCAACACATTCTAAGAGTACCAAAGTGAATTTTAGTAGATCATGCTAGATATTTAAAACAAGATAGATCTCGTTCCATTCGTTTCATCAAAACCTTCTCAAAAGTACAAAAGTGAAATGTTTTGAAAAGTATCTTTGATAAAAAAATTGGACCCCTCTCTAAATGCATGAGAGGGGTTTCAATACTAAACTATATGTCTTAAAATAGATTATTAAAAAAACAGTTGATGATGTTTGAAACAACCTTCCTCAGAATATGAAAAAACAAAACTAAAATAAAAATCGATTGATGACTAACTTCTTTGAACTTGATCTCTAAGGTCGCAAATATAAGCCATGGGCTTGAGCTGAGGTGGTTGGCTGATTGCAGATTTTAACTTCCCAGTAAATATGGCATCTGTCAGTGCTGGCGCCATCGTTTCTGTAGTGGTTTTTTAACATCTTAGAGTCATCCAATGGTTGTGTGGTTTTACTAGAAACTGCTAGTACGCTTGCCGATACAACCTATTTAACTGTTTTATTTCCTCCTCCTTTTCCTGTGCTGCCTATTTCCACTACTTCTCTAGCTGTTTAACATTCAAAGGGAATCCTTGTACGCACTCCTTGACAAGATTGGCACCATGAAGATTTTTGTTAATGGATTCTATTACGCTGTTTTTTTTTGTCGTTGCTATCATTTTTTCCCTTTCCGCTTGTTCCAACCGAGAATCCCAATTCGTGAACATAATATCTTTATGGGACTCTTCCAGCTTTGGTAGGTCAGCCTTTCTCCCATCCTTTGATTCTTGCCAAGTGATAAATTCAGAAACCCTTTTGTGGATTTCCTCAAACTCAAACCTCATATCAATAACATGGTTTGTTAATTTATCACTCGTCTCGCAATAAGGATTTATCTATGAGATTTTTTGGAAAAATACTTCCTTTTGCTACATTAGTATGGATTTAAGGCTGAGGGCTTCCTTGATGAATTCATTGACTTACGGATTTTCTTTAAGTTGATCTATCATGGCTTGTATCTGTGAATACTTTTCTACTATGCTGGCTTGGTGTTGTATTCTCATTTGTTCGAATTCTCTTTGGAGCTGGGCTACTTCTAATTATGCTTGTTGGTTGGATTTTTCTTTTGCTAATTGTTTTTCTAGCAGCAAAATTCTCTATTCCTTTTCCTCGAGTAGCATTTGGACCTCTATCACTTTGTAAATAGTTGTTGTTGCATAGGCTCCTACAAATTACGATAACTTTGTGAGATTCTCAGATGGGTCGATATGCGAGTCCTTCTATATGATGTCCATTGATTCAATTTCCGGAGTCGAAAAAACCACAACATCCAGTTTTCTTTGCTTCCTTTGTCTCTTGACTACAACTTTGTGGGCAAGACTATATAATACATATAGTGGAGGTATTTCCTCAATTCTTAAAATAATTTATGAAGTAGGAGTAGCATGAATGATCTCAACTTCGTGAGTGCCTCTAGCTCCTTCCCATGTTGTTTCTGGATTTGATTTATGGTGGGTTTTCTTGGGAGTTGGAATTCTAGATGTTTGCTCAAGGTTTGTTTCTGTGTCGAGCTTTTTGTTGAATTGTTCCCATTCCTATTCCAGGTCAATAATTGAATTTTTTCCTGATTCAGTTGAAGTAGAGGCAACCTCTATTTCTTTCTTTGCTAAGGCTTTCTCATTCGTCTCCTGTGTAGTTCCACCTGTGTCCTTTAAAGAATCTTTATTTGTGTTTCCTCCCCCATTTTGAGACTTCCACTTTGAGTGCTCTGACTCATGCATAGATCTCACTTGGGTTTTTTCTTCATAGTTTTCTTTGGATCTGCACTCCAAGATTATGCTTGGAGTTCGCTCGCTTATTGGTGCAATCTATAGTAGGTCCAATGGGACTTTTAATAATCTCTTTTTATTGTACACATGAAAAGCCTTAACATCTTTGGGGGTAAAATGTACTCATGCCATATGCAAAACTTGTGAAAATGTTTCTTCCTGAAGGAAGAGGTCATCAAAGGCATCCTCTTTGTGGGTGAACTATTTTACTTTTACCATAGTAGTAAATTCCTTAACAATTCCATTTAGGTCATATTGCCTTCTCGGAACTATAGCTAGTTTCAGGGACTTAATAATCTCTGCTTGTTTTAATGCATCTCCATAATCATGTAGTGCAAAAGCACCTCATTGCAATGGGAGTGTAGGCCAAATGGCCTTCTTCTGCTCTTTTAGTCCTCTACTTAATCCGCCTTCCCCTGCTATTTGGTAGGCTATTTCTCTGGCCATTAGTTTGTCGGGAAGACAATATGGGAGGACATGCAGTGAAGAAATGCTTCCAAAAACTCTGATGTAGGTGAATTTTTCTTCCCCAAACCATCTAGCTAATGGCAAGATATCTACTTTGGCATCTTTAGAAAACCTAGGGGCGGTTCTGTTGTACACTTCTCTGTGAATGGGTAGCACAACCCCTTGATAGATTTTATAAAAGAGGGGTGGAATTGAGATTCCCACAAAATTTTATGGTATGTATGCATGGGAAGTGTGTTCTGTACAGTCCAATTCCACCCCACATTGGGAAATTGAGAACAAAAACAGATTGCATCCATAAAAAAGAGCACTCATGAAGAAAGAGGGAAAAATCCTTAAATATGAACTTCTTTTCCTTCTATATTCTATAATGGCCTTTGCCAAATTGTTTGATAAAATTTGAGCCAAGTTCATAATTTTTTGCATTCACTGTTGCACCTATTAACGGGAGCCATTCCATGGAAATCTTGGTGCTATCGGTTTTACCGAATAACCCACATATCATTGCTAATGTGAAACTATGAGGGGGATAAATTGATGTCATTGAGTAGATACCAATTTTATCCCGTTTGAGCTTGCCTTCGCTTGATTTCCAGGTCTATGTGACATCTGATGGGTCCTCATTTTCTTTGGCGAATTACTCTAGGAAGTGTTTGTTGTAGAGATTTTGTGGCTCTGGTAACTTGTACATTAGTCATAGGCTATCTGATGAGAAAGACCCCATGACCTCTTGCCTGTGATTCTTGAAGGTTCTGTTTGTGATGTCTACCTCATCAATTACCCATTTGACCATATCTGTGTATGGTATTATTTTTGGTCTCACAATTATTCAGTGCAGGAATGAACATGATCCTTTGAAATAGGAGGTGTCAGATGAGTCATGAGCATCTGTCATGGCCTTTGTTACTAGTGGCCTGGGCTACTCTTCTTCTAACAAGTTGTACATGGCCTCCCATGTCGAAGTTCCTCTGTCCTTACTGCATGTGGTATCAGAGAAAAGCGGCACCATTTCTAATTTCTCAGATGTAGTTGCCTTTCCCTTATTCCCCATTGTTTCTAATGATGTTCTCTGTGGAGTTTTCCTAAAATGGAGCAAAAGCAGAAGTTATCAGATAAACACAAGCGAGAATGGCAATGAGAATAAATGATACAGTTAACCTAAAAAAGGTGACAATATAGGAGCTTTTATTCAAAACACAGATGAAAATATATTGTGTCACGTCGAGCCGATGTTTAAAATAAATTTCATTAAAAGGATTAAATAGCCACTAAGGCTTATTATCATTTCCTTTAATACTCATTAAACTACCACATCATAAACGGGAAAGAAAAAATTTAAGGTGGCGAGTTTGAACTTCGAGAATGCTGATTTTCCGATTGCAATAAGATTATCACAATATCACACTATCACAATTTTGGTTGTGCACTTTCCTAAAGTTTTTAATATTCTACAGGATGCAAGATGCGAGATATGCTACATATTATTTATCATTTAGAGCTTAGTTTGCCCAAATAAGTAACTATTTCAAAAAGTTCTTTTCACTACTTTTCAAACTTAACTAACAATCTATAACATTTGCTTCTATCGGGTCCAAGTTTTATCACACTTTGCAAGCTCGCGCAGTTCATAAGATTGGGTTTTTTAAGAAAATTGACATGATGCGAGAAGGCTGACTCGTTCTATCGCAATATCACATCTTTCATGTTAGGACAAGCTTTGCAAGCTGCATCCTTTGTGAACGCTGATATGTGATTGCGATAAGCACTTCATTTTAGAGGTAATGACTTAAGTCTTAGTTTTAAATGAAAAGTCTAATGATGTCTAAGTTAAATGTAATGATTCATTCTATCACAATTCATGGATTTTTTTTTCAGTTAACTCTTCAACGCACTTGGTCCAGTGGTATGCGAAAAGGTGAGAATTGCTAGTCTTATAGGGTGTTGACTTGATATATTCATTTATTTGTAATAGTTCAAAAGAAAGAACCTAAGTGCTAAATTTTTCTTGGAGAGTTTTTTTATAAAGGGTCCCCATTTATTAATAGAATATTAACCATTTAACTAATAAATGGGGGGATTTTTGAATACCACAACAGTTGCTCAAAACATGATTGTCCCGACTGTGTTTTTAGAAATTTCATCAAGCCTGCAAGCCAAAAAATATGATATTGAATAAATTTTTCAAATTGGTGATAAAAATGAATATGTGTGTTTGCAGAACTATTATTTTCACTATAATATATCTAAATAGACAAATAAATTAAAACATTTATCACCGATGTTGATTTCCACAGGGTGTTGCAACAAAAACAACTATTTTTACATAAAAAAATGTATTTATTTATGTCCTTATTTATTTTATTCTCTACACCAACCTACTTTTCTTTGAAAAATTAATATGCTTATGTATAAGAGCACTTCCAGTGGAGCCATTTTTGGAATAAGGCCTCAAGTATGTATATACCCAAATTTGAAAAATGCATCTTAATGAAGAGTAGGGTATGAGAAGCAAACTTCCCTTGAAAACATGGTGTCAAAAATTGTTTAAGTTTGGAGTGATGCTACAAACAAATGGATGAGTGAAACCAATATTCAATATATTATTTACTTTCTTAATTTTCCATAGCCGTCATATCATGAAGTTCTTGATTTTTAAAATGGCTCGTTGATGCAGACTAGAAGAAACCTCATTTTCTTCCATAACTTCTGCATTTTTTTTTATTTGAAACCTTCCCAATCTCAATATAAGTTTTCTATAGTGGTGCATGTGAGATGGACTTGGTGGGAAGGGTGGGTAAATTTTGTAGTTCAGCACTGTAAGCATGTTCTATTGGTTTATTACTATGAGGGTGTGGAATGAGTTGAGTAGGAAATTGTGTAGGACATAGAGCATTTCAATGATGTAGTTGATTGGGTTGTCTAGATGGTTTTCATAGATAAGTAAGATGTTGTTGAAAAAATGGAAAAGAATATGGGTGATGTGTTTGTGCTACAAGATGTAGGAGAGTATCCATGTAATCATAAGATAAACCATGCCAAACTTGTAGAGAATATTGGTGGAGGTTATATTGAGATGACATGGCTACCCTAATAGAGGAGTATTCCATAATGGATTATGCAAGTAAGAAAATGAAGAGGAAGTGTTTTGAACCATACATGTAGGCCATGATCTCCATGGTTGTGAAATTGTATCAGCTTCTCCATCTATTTGATATGATGCTTCCATCCTATATAAGAAAGAACAACTATCTATGGGAAAAACACTTCCTCAATTTCTTGATTTTTCTAAACCTATAAAACATCCAATTGTGATTTTAGAGAGCTAATAAAATCAATTTTAAAATGTTCAAATAAATTATATATTTCAACTCCTATATCTCTTGTTCTTGTAGTAGATTTGGAAAAGAAAGAAGAAACTTCTCTAGAATTCTTACCAGCCTTGGAGATTCCTCTTGAATACCTTATTCATAATTCACAAACATCATCATATTATAACTGAAAAGCATAACCTTTTCCCATTATATTTAAGAATTCTAAAATTTCCTCTTTGATTCCTTTAAGAAGGAGTGTTTTTAAGATCTCGTTTTTCAAATGCTTATGCTTTGATTTTTGAAAGTTGTATTGAAATTGCTCCACATAGTCCTCCAAACTTTCATCTTCCCCTTGTATCATATCAAAAATATCTTCATTGACCTTGCAATAGTCTTGTTACTTCTTCAAGAATACATTCTTCCTGTCTCCCCATGTTTGGATGCAGGTCCCACCAAGGCTCATGAACCATCAAAGAGCTACTCCTTTTAGAGTAAGAGGAAACACTTTCAAACTTTGATCATTAGTACAATAATCATATCCTCTACAAAGTACTTCAAACTTAAATAAGAATGTATCTGGGTCTTCATTTTCCAAACCATGAAAATTTGGTAGAGAAGATGGGGGAATTATGTGTATTTGTGTCACTCCTCCTAGATATTTGATAAGGAGTTCAAAAGTAGCAATGTGAGCCATTTCTTAACATAATAGAAGATGTTCTTGATGTGTTTCTTTGAGGCTCCTCCTTCAAATGTTCTTGTCAATTGGTTAGTGGAATGGGTGGTGCTTACATCACCACTTAAGTGAAATGATAAAAAAATCCAAGTTCCTACCTCTAATGTTTCTACTTTTAATCATGCATGCTATATGACTCAAGCCTGACTACTGAGGGTAGATCCATCACTAGTTCCACAAGATGCGTGCATAGGTTCTTACCTTCCATCTTCAATATCCATCTCTCATGAAGTGAGGTATGCATCAATAACTAGATATTAGTGTGGTAGTGAAATTTGACTCTCCTTGGAAACGATGCCAAAATTTTGGGGAAAATTAATTTCTTAATAAAAGAAACTAATCACTTGAACAATAATTATCAACCCAAGGAGCGTCTTTTTATTTCGAGGAAATCGAAAAAATATATGCATAACAAATATCAACAGCTAGCACTGGTTCTATATGATTTTGTTCTACACTATCAAGTTCATTCAGCAAAAAATAAAATGTAAGACTTGAATAATAAAACTAAAATTAAAAATAAGGAAGTAAATGACAGGAGAAACAATTATGCTAATCACACAACTTGAATCATTTCTAAATTAAACCACACATTTCTTAATTGGAAATTTAATCTATTACACCCAACATAATTCAAATGATAATCTATAGTAGTAAATTAAATGAAATCTATAAATTGGATGAAATAACAAATCTGTAAAATGCAGCAAACAACAAATTAGTTAAAGGAAAGGAAATCTACTTTATGGAATGACAATTGAAATTCAAATAAACAGACATGTAACTACACTAATCTACATGGTCAAGGCCAAACATCGTCCAAGGTAGTGGGCCCAATTGCCCAAGACTTAGTTTTTCCTTGAGAAATAATTCAGATCAGATTACAATTAACACATGTAGAACTCAATGGATAACTTCCTTCATTAAAATATATGAGAGAAATAATTACAACATGAATAAGCTCTTAGCTTTGCCTCAAATTCAACAATTTTTCATCTCCCATATCTCATCTCTTATCTTTTCTCTTACATCCTATCCAATAATTGAACATCTTTTATCTCCTAATTATCTCCCCCTTCTTTGTTCTTTGTTTTCATTTAAATACACAAAGAGCAAAGGGAGGTTACAAAAAAGTTGATTACAAAATATTTCCATCACAATTTTTTATTTATTACATAATATCAATAAAAAATATCAGATCTCAAAAGATCTTCCCATCATCATTTAGCAGGAACAAGTCGAATATGGTATTAGAATGGGAAGTATTTGGAAAATGACCACAACAACAAATCTAAGAAAATTGTCTTCGAGAAACCTTGCGTTTCTCTCAATCCAAACCAAATTTTGGAAAAATGCTCAATACAAAACTAATTTGGTCTGTTCTACAAAAACCCATGTGTTAGAGTTTCAAGATTCATCTTCATTCGCCCGAAACATCCAACGCAAAACTGTCACTTCTTATCCCATCGAATTTCTGAGTTGGGATATTTGATTATGAGATGGCAATCAATTTTGCAATCTAGAGGAAATCTTGGAGGCTAAAACCGTGAGTGATAAAAATTTATCAATAAACCATCATTGGAAAATAATGCATAATAATCTTCAATATATTAAAAATAAAGGAGAAAAAATTGTATTTATGCATAAGAGCATAAATAATTAGAAAATGGAATTATATGACAAATTATGATAAATGACGTGATAAATAATGGTATAAATGGATGAAATAGATGTTAAAATTGATACTGATAATGACAAATTAGTGGCCCAACAACTACCACATCATGTTGGAGGTAACAAAGAAGGTTAAGGTTGTTTAAGTGTTGAAGAAACCAAGGTCAAAGGCTCGAGTCCCTTTCTTTTCAAATCATATATATGTATATTACCCTTTTTAAATACTAGAATGAAAATGAGGATATGAAAGTGCTTCTATATATATGATTGTCAATCAAATGTAAATATAAAAACATACACATAGAGTATTCACTAATTTATGCCAATGGATTCATGCTTATATTGGATCAAAAAAATAACAAAAAAATAACTAAATATTTTGTGTGTATAATTGGAGGCATATTGCAGGTGTCCATCACATGAGCACCAAGGGCTCCTCCTTTGTTATGCCCCATAGTATTCAACAACTAGTTTAACATAGTTGGGATTTGCATTTCCTTTAAATAATGCATGCCAAATCCAAATTTTATGGGGTGTTTCTCTTCTCGGCCTTGGCATTACCATTGCCATTAGTCCCAACAACAGTGATGATGATCAATGCACACCCTATCCCTACTGCCATCCCCTTGAAGCTTGATTCAATTTTAGTATGTTTTACCACCTTGAACCTGTATCATTATAAACCATTTGCATATCATGACAACTAGATCCTATCTTAACAATCTTCATTATTTTCTTAACTCTAGCCAAGGTAAAATGATATTTTTGGTTTTTTAGAATGGGTTAACCTCATTATAATATTTTAATTTCAATTTTCCTCCTCTTACCTTTTAACTCTTTATTTTCCCATAATTTCTTCTTCAACTAAAGTGAAATAAATAATACATATGTGATAATAATATTAAAATTAAATTAAAATATCAAAAAATAAAAAAAAAAATCATAAATTTCATAACTATATTAAAAATATGTAAACTAATAATATAATTTAAAATATTATATAATAGAAATGAAATTTTGAAATAATGACATATTTTTAATATGAATATTTAAGAATTTTCAAACATAAGAAATAAAAAAATTATAATAGGAATAAATTTTATTTAGTTATTTTCTTAATTTATATATAAAATAAAGATATCCTATTGGGCATCACTGTATGTGTTTTTTTGGCTAAGGAAATTGGCAAAGGAAAAGGCAAATGCATTAAAATGAAAAATGGCATTTTTTGGCACATTTATTAATGAAAATAAAGGAAATTAGGAGAAAAGTAAGAGGAAAGGTCACAAGTTGCATGTGAAGAGGAAATTGAAGGAAAATAATGGGAAATGAAGAAAATAGAGGCCTCGATATTAAAAAGGATTCTGAGGATCAGTTGGTAACCTTTTGTCAATTCACATTTGGAGCTCTCTCATTATTCTCTCTCTCTCTCTCACTCTTGGTCACTTACAGTTTTATTGAAGCACTCTATATTTGGATCAAGGAAAAAAAAGAAAGCAAAGGGAAAGGAAGGAAAGTAAGGATAGAGGAGGAAGCTCAGGATCAGGCAGCTTCCGTAGGAATACTTGTAGGTAACCTTTTATATGTGTAATTTCCTAGCTGGTTTGGACATGCATGGCTTTGCATGTTGCTGTATGTTTCTCTTGTTGTTGGTAGCATGGTTTTGCCGGGTTATGACACTGGCTTTTAGCCTACCATTTCCTTTTTCTAAATACCATGGTATGTTGGGATTTTTATCTCAGTTTCGAGCTTTAGGTTTCTAGATGGATTTCAAAATTTGGGGTGGAGGTGGTCTCAAGTTTCATTCCAAAAGGCCTAGGAATCCCTTGACTAGTTTTGGCAGGATACATGGTAAAGCCTGAGGGAGAAGTCTCAATTTAGGGCCTAGTGATCAGGGTTTGGATTGTGGTAAATCCTAAGAGATTGGTCTTAGTTTAGAGCCTAGTTATCCAGGATTGGGTTTTGATAAAGCTTGAGACAAGGATATGGAAAATTCCTCAAGGATAGTGATGGATTCCATATGGCATTCTAAGTTCGGTTTGATGGTGATCGGAGCACCGGTTTTGGTGTGATGATGGTTCGATGAGGTTGGAGGTGGTTTAGCCTCTGGATTCCCTTGGTTGTTATTGGATTGGTTGTGCTATGAGATCCCAAATTCATGCTTAAAATATGGCACGGGGGTGACTGACTGAAAGAAATATTTGGTTCAGCCATCTCTTTGGTCGGTTGGTACATGGATGTCCCGAACCTGGTTGAATTTACCTATCATTAACAAAAGCTAAGTTCTCTTACTTTTGCACTAGTTTATATGTAGATTTAATGGTTGTCATATTTCTTATATTTATATGGTTTTATCTTGGTTATAAGCATCGCTAAATTACTGGTCCATGTCATGGTTATTTCATGTAATTACTTGTTCTTGTTGAATGGATGGATGCAAGACCTAATTGATGATATAATATTTCAATGGAGATGGAGGTGATCCTTCTGGTTATGTTTCATAAGTTTTTTCAGTCATTTATTCTCTGTATTGTATCATAAACCTATCGGTTGAATTGATGCCAAGTGTTTGACATAATGTCAATCCCAGTTGGGGATGCTCAGGCCTAGTCCTGATGTTGATTTTTGATTTCTTTATATTGTCATCATGTCTATGATGGATTCTGAAGGTTATAAAATGTTTTGGATAGAGCCTGGAATTCTGGGCTAGAAAATTTGCTCAAATCTCAAGGTCAATAGCACAGGTCTCTTGGAAAAAGTCTAGGGATGCTAGCACATAGGCCTGTGAGAGTGACTTTGGCTTCTAGGTGCTATCATGCCTATAGCATGAGATTGACTAAGGGTTAAAAGGCTTAAATCATCAGTGGTACTTAGAGATAGGATGTCTGAGTGGTTGACATGTCTTCTAAGGGTGGTTTTTGGTTGATATGTTCCATCGGTTCCTTTTCCTTAAGGTTAGCAAGGAAGTTGAATCCGTTATAGTAGCCTCTTTCGTCGAATGTTTACCCTGACTGGTCGATATCTTGGGTGGATCTAGTAGGAGAGGGTGTTACATTTTTCAAGTTATGGAAAAGGAAGAAGGTGTAAGATGGAATAGAATAGAGTACAAAAGTCCCATCAGTATCTAAGGAAATCCCTTCCCAATTCTATGGACAATATTCCCATTTTCTTTGGAGATACTTTAAAGGATGCAAAAAATAATTTGTTTAAGTTTGACAGTTCTTGTGATATTCATAATGTGGTTGAAGATGATGTTGATTACAATTTGTTTTTGTTGACTCTACAAGGGAGCTCGTGAATGGATTTATTCATTGATTCCTAGAACCATCATAACCTGGGAAGTATTAGAATATTTATTGGTTGAGAATTATTTCTCAAGAAAAGCCCATATTCTCTTTTCTTCAAGATGGTTGAAATCCAAATGATTGAAAAAGAGGCAATTAAATATTTCACTCTTAGATTTATGAAAATTCTTTATGAGATTCCTCAAAAAATGCTTCTAAACAATTTCATCATTTATACCTGCTATGAAAATTCTCTACCTACAAATCAAAGATTCTTATTAAATAAAAAAGATATTTGCAATTGGAAAGTCATTTAATAAAATATTCATGAAAGTGGTGTCATCTCTTAAACTTTCCAATATGGTTTCAAGAAAATAAAAAGGGGATTTTAGAAAATAAATATTATATAAGATATGAAAAATTATCCACGTCATATTGTGTTCCTAATCCTTAAAGAGAGAATGATAATGTCCCAATTTAAAAAAATATCATTCACCACTTGCTCCATGGGAGGAAAATTCTGATGTTTCATATATTCAATTTGGGAGCAATGTTGATAATAAGTAAAAGGATGTATTTGATAAACTTCCACTAGATGCAACTAAAACTTCATTCAACATAGTCATGATGAAGATGTTGCAGTGACTTATCAAAGGCCACGATTGACTTATATAGAGTAAAAGAAGGAATGTAAAGATGAGATGTATAATAGATTTCACTTTACATCAAAATTTCAATATGTTAATTTATGATCTTAAGTATAGTTTAATTAAAAAGATGTCTTAGGCTTGTTGAACTAGTGTTGTCATTGATGTCAAATAGATGAGGAGCATGTAGAAGAAAGGTGTCTGACCTAGAAGGATGGTATTTTACAACCAAGAAGAAGGTTCCTTACCCCTCATTGGAATTCACTAGAAGATCATTCTATTACACAAAGGAAATCCAAATGCAAATGGGAGCTACATAATCAACTAGCCTATTTTGAGACTTTTCCACTAACCGGGCACATGCGTCCTCACTCTTCACAGTTGAGTAGAAATTATTTTTTTTGGATGCATGGATATATACACCATGTAAATAATTTTGTTTTTCCTATCTAAGTGTAAAGTCAGCCCCACTTAGGTGAGAAGTCAACTTGAGGATAATGCCAAACACTAGTATTTATAGCGACACATATGCCTTAATTTAGACATCAAAAAACATTGGCTAAGGAATAACATTTAAGATACACCATAGGAGATTAGAGCTAAGGAAAATGAAAAGTTATATGAGGAGTAGAAGTAAGTTTTTTTTACTATTTTGTCTACTAGAATATCAAGGTGACAGAGGAGTAGAAGTAATTTTTCTTACTATTTTGTCTACTAGAATGTCGAGGTGAATTAGGGAGGATTATAATTTTTTTTAAAGATATTATTCTATGGTAATTTTATGTGGTAAGATAGGCTCATGTTTCGTTCTCTTGCATCAATCCTATGTGCACATATACACCATGTATGGGTTGATATTCAATGTTAGATATGTGAATTTTCTATTTGAAATTGATTCTCCCTCATTTATATATGTGTTCTAAGATTTATTAAATTCCTTGTTTCAATGTCTGTCTAATGAGATTATGTTTAATCTATAGATGAGCGAATAGAACAAACTTCACTTATTTATATAATGAATCGAATCCATAATTTAGACCCAATGTTGAGTTTGATTTATTTGGCATTTTTGGGAAGTGAGAGAGGTCATAGATGTTCAAAACAAATTGGCTCTAGTGTGTAGAGGATAAGTATTGGTAGAAACACTCTACATAAATGCCTCGTGGGTGTGGATCTATTATGTGCTATAGCAATGTAACTGTGATTCAATGAATTCCTACATCGCATGCCAACACCATAAATTTACCCTAACCAAACTAAAGGTTTACAATATTCGTCTAGTACTAATAGTGTTGAGGACTTCATAGAAGTCCCACCGCTATGCATTTTAGAATTAGCAAAGGGTAAGATTCTATGGGATAAAAGTGTTCAAATGAGATCTAATCACATATTTCAGATTATTAGTGTAAAGATAAAGTGCATACTACCCATTCTTGTTGAAATGACGATTGAATAACAATTAATCTATTCAAGACTTGAATTGCATAGGTAGAGACTAAAAAAATTACATTTTGTAGAATGTTCATAAGAATTTATCTTAAATATGGTCTAATCCAGCCTTAAGTAAATTTGGGTCAATCTGGCCTCAATTTAATCTGGGTCAATTTGGCCTCAATCATATTTGAACCAATTCAACCTCAAGAAAATTTGGATCAATCTAGGCCTAAAATGAATCTGGACTTAACTAGCCTTTATAGAGTGGTCTCTTTTTAGATCACCTAGGTCATCTAATTGTCCCAGACTAGACAAAACACTATTGTGTGACCCGTGTCTGAGGAAAGACATCTGGATAAATTTGACCCTTTAATGGAATTGGAATTTGTGTTCTTCCAAACTCTCTCGATACTGTATGTGAATGAGGTAAATAAATGAAAGGGAATGAAGGTTAAGCTCATAGTTTATCGAACGTTAAGCCGAGAATTGTATGTAGATATGTAATTGTAGGAACATTCAATTCTGTGATGGAGGAGCAGACCGAAGCTTGGTTGGCTACACCAATAAGTAGCATGTTGGTTGCATTAGAGTGATGTTTACGCATGGAAATATAAATCAATTCTTTGAGAAGGATTGGCATTCAAGGATGAGGTTGTGGGTCATAAGATCACATGCATTTAGTGTAAGGTGACAAAGAGGGGTGGATTTTCTAGAGAATCCAACAGGGCTACGTCAAGTAGTATCAGAGTGACTCATGCTCCTTGGATTTGAAGAAGCTAAAAAGTGTAGTAGTCAACCAATATGTTTGAAAATATTTCTCACAGGTGAACTTGAAGAGACGGTAGCTAATCGGGGAAAGATTCTAGTGGTAGATGTAATAGTGTAAAAAGTATTTCAAGCAACGGAACCAAGAGAAGGGTGGTCCTAAGAGAAAGTACTAGCTTATTAGTGTAAATACTTACAACAAAGTCGTAAGGAGTGTTGAAGCTAGGAGTAGGGACTAAATTAGTTGTAAGTATAATTCTTCTTTAATAATGTCAAGGTTCAAATTTGGAAAGAAATCTCAGTGCATTAGAGTTTACGATCATGTAATATATTTGCATGAGTAGTAGCTAGATATGCATATCTTGTAATAACTTGTAATGGTGTTGAAACAAAAGTATGCTTATTATTATTAGTTATAGGAACTTTGGATTTTCTGAACCACATACTAGGGGAGTTTATGAAAAAAAATGTTACTAGTAGTATTAGAGTATTACAAGTAGAAAAAGGAATCATAATTCTAGTATAGAGAGTTGGGAAAGTATCAGAGTTGGGACACAATAAATTGAGGAGATTCCTAGCCATAGAATTAATAGATTTAGAGAAATTCCAATCCAAGTATATTGGTGCACTAAATAATGATGAGCCGTGGAACTCAGAGTTGAAAAGAAGATTCCAATATTAAGGAGACCTCAAAGGTAGAAACAAGAAGTTGAGAAGTTATGGAAAAGAACCTTGTAGTAGAGAGGCTATGTTAGAAGTATTCTAACCGAGGCTGGAAAGGAAAAGAGGACATGGGAAGTCCTCAAATGGAATCCAATAGAACAATAGAGTTCTCAAGATGGGTGAATAGTAGGTTCAAAATCCCATAAGATAAAGGAATGCTCAAGAGGTTCTAGAGGAAAGAATGAGAGGAATACTCAATGGCTAAGCTAAGGAGAAATCCTATTGAGGTATTAGGGTGATTGGATGAATGGAGAAGACTTTTTGCGAGGGATTGATTGTATCTCATGGTGGGAAGGAGGAATCTCACAAAAGAGGAAGTAATATGACTACTGATAGTCATCAAAATGACTCAGGTGTAAGCCACAAAAGGAGAAGAGAAGATTCCAAAGATAAGGGAACATGGGGAAGGATGAGTCAAGAGGAATTTGAGTGAGAAATGGTTGATTTAAAAGAAAGAGTCAGTGTAATGTTTCAAATGCTACAAAAAATGGAAGAAGACCAGAGACATGGTTAGGTGTTGAGAAATGAAAAGGTAAAATGGCCTCTACTACAAAAGGAGACGAAGGAACTCAAGAAAATTGAGTATGAGGGGGAGGATGTTTACCTCTATTAACCCAAACAAGGAAAACTCCTTGGTGAAGACGATGATGAAGATAATGAAAAGATATTTATAAAAAGTCTCATGGACTCTAAGAAAATTCGAAAATAGTAGATGATGTCACAAGAATTACCAGAGGCTCAAGAGAATCACATTTTTAAAACTAATCAAATATGTGCAGGTCAAGAGGGTGTACAATCATTACAAACTATCATGAAGGAAGATGATGATGTTGATAAAATACTTGTTAAGAGTGTCATAGATTGTGTGGAGAGGAAATATCATCTTAAAGATTTAATGTTGAAGGTATTGAATGAGGCCAAAGGGCTTTATGTGTTTAAAATTGATAATTTGTCCATGGTTGAATTTTTGTAGGTACTGAAGAAAGACACTCATTTCAAGTTGTCATAAGTATAGAGGAAGATGAAGGAATTTATTTTCAAGGAATTGAATCGATACAGAGTTTGATATGACATAAAATGATCAGAACTCTCTTATGATAAGGAAGAGGAAACGTTTGTCTTATTTATACAATAAAAGTGATGACAACACATACTCGATAAATGCAATTTTCTAAGAAATTTTACATGAACTGCTAATGAAATGTAATGAAAACATAGAGTCATTGATGGAATTGAAATCCTTGGAGGGGATCAATAAATAAAGTGGTGCATATTAACATGTAAATTTGGAACTAGAAGAAGATGATAATAGAAAGTTTCAATTAAAAACAAAGTTAGGTAATGAAATTCATGAACTATGGATGCTAATGAGGAAGGTTCCTAAAATGAGGCATATCAAAATGATGAAGGCACATCGTAGCAAAAAGTTGATTGCATTAATTTTATATCGTCAAGGCTAGTGGAGAATGATAGCATAAAGTCTAGAGGTCTCGAAAGTTAAAAGTAGAAAGGAAACAATGGAGCTATTTCAATAAACAGCAAAAATAGAAAGTCTAGGATCTAAGAGAATTACAACCAATATAACAGCACATGACCAAAAAGTCATAAAAAAAATCAACTTGGGTAGTTTAATGTAGAAGCATCAACATATAGGAAACCATTTTTGTGAAATTCCAAAAGATAAAAATGTTTCCTTGAAATATAAATCATGTAAATTGGAAATAGTGTGTTACATGTGTCCCAATTCTAAAAGGAATCTAGAGTGTTCATATATTTTAGATTAGTTTCTATTTTTCCCATGTGGTCTTGTATAGCAAAAAGAAGAGTGAAGTTGAGTTTTGAATTAGTTTTAATAATAGTTAATAAATGTTTAAATAGTTTTTTCTACTAAGAGATATTATGGCCAAAAAATGGAAATATGTAGGTATATACTCTGTCAAGGGATCACAAGCTAGAAAAATCGCAAGAGGAAACTCGCTATACCTATAAAGTGTGGGTGTAAGTCATGTGTGTCCCTATAAATATAATATGTTTAATAAATTAAATGATCTAAGTTAACTTGTAGTCCTTATGGGTTGACCTTTTGTGCTGAATATGTGAATTTTTTGTGTGAAACGAATTCACCATCAATTGTGTAAGTGTTCCAATAATTGTTACATCCCCTATTTCAACATCAGTCCAACGAAACCTTGTGTGAGATCCATAGATGAGTGAATAGACTCAGCCTCTCTTAGTTCTGTCATGAATCTACTCCCTAATTTAGAACCAATATTGAATTTGAATGATTAAACCTTTGTGGGAAAAAATATAGGTTGTAGGATGTTCAAGATAGATTGGTTTCGACATGTAGAGGAGAATTCTTAGCCTGAACGTTGTAATTAAATTCCCCGTGTTTGTGGATATGTTGTATCTTGTAGCAACACAACTCCAATTCAATGAATTCTAGCATCATATGCCAACACCAGAAAGGTAGTCTACCTAGACTAAGTGTTTAAAACATTGTCCTAGTACTGATCGTGTTGAGAAATTTATTGAAGACTCACATCTACCCATTTTAGAATTAGTAAGGGATACGATTCTACAGGAGAGAAGCTTATAAAGAATCTCAAATTCCATACCTCATAGGAAAAGTGTAAATATCAGGTGTGGACTACTCATTGCAATTGAAATCACCATCAAATAATGACAAACCCATTAAAAAATTAAACTCCAAAAATTCCATTTTGTAGAATGTCTATCAGAATTTAGGTTGAATCATAGCCGATCTAGCCTCAAGTACTTTTGGGTCAACTGGTGGTTATAGTGGTAGGGAGTCTAATCATATTGATTCTTCTAATTACAAAAAAATTGGAATGATACAAACAAGATTACCATGTTCTCTACACAAGGATGACACGGAAATTGAAAAATGGTCCAAATTTTAAGCGCCTTGAGGAAGAAAAAACAAAAACGATTATTTTTTCATATTCTTGAAGCACTAGTGTTGCAAAATATTTTGGAGTAAATTGTAGGTTCAGATGAAGCAATAGGTTTGAGTTATAGGTGAGTTGAATCCAAGTCTGGGTCTATAACAAGAAGGTATGAAGTTGTTGAAGTATTTGTCTGGTAATGATCATATAGATCTCTCCTTGGAGACTATCATATATGAAGCATGTGTTATATTCATTCATCAAGCATGAGATACTACATGATGCTACAAGGTAAGAAGTATGATTTTTGAACTGATGAAAAATATATTGGATTGATATATTTGAATGTCTACAATTGGCGTTATTGGTCATTGGTACCATTTTTCTTCTACATATTATGATTAATGATATTAGTAAGTCTAGTAAGAAAAGGTCTGCATAGATGGGACATAAATACTACATATTCCTCTGAATCAAGATACTATGAAATCAACAAAAAATTTAAAACAGGTGTTGGAAGAACATATCAAAAGTGAGGAAAACGAGGAACCTAGGGTTGGATTCCTTAATTGTAGGTGTGTCGGAAAGTGGTTCAAGTGCATTATTTGGTGGTGGAATATTTGGTGTTGTTGGTTGCAAAATGTATGTTGACAGAGTAAAAAGTGTGACTCTCATAGAAACTCAAGGAACTAAAAGAAACCAATAATATATTGAAGAAAAATACGAAGGTAAATTATTCAAATTTTACCTGACTATCTTCATCAAGTGCTCAAGGTTCACTCTGAAGGTGCTCAGAATAAACCTCGTACAGGTTTGATGGTTTCTTAGTGCAATTAAGAGGGTGGTTGGATGGCACATAATTTTAAATTTATATAATTATGTCCCATAAAAAATGGTCTAAAGCTAGGCGTTATCACTCGACCTTCATAAGGGGATGAAAATTCTAACATTCATTCTCTAGTCTAGTGTACAAGAGCAGAAGTTAAGTATGGAGTTGAAAAACAACTTTAGAATAAAGCCTTGAGTAGGAAAAAAAAGGGGTATTTTTTCATATTCCTGAAGCATTGTCCTTTATGTACTTTTAGAATAATTCCATTCAACCAATGAGTGAGGGCTTCAGAAATATAGCCAATTTAAAGAGCCTTTGAAATGGGGAAGAAAAACAAAAAACATCATTTGGACTAACCTCACTGCGTGACATTGGCAGGGTCCATTGTGTTGATAACCAATCCCATAACTCGAGCAATAATCCCTAGCTCTGATTAGAATTTTTTTTATGTTTGAAGTGGGGCGGGTGGGGGAACCAATTCTCCAGTCTACATGGATGGTCAGTAAATATATTTTGACCATATTCAAGATTCATAGGAGCTCATATACATTACCATCGCCACAAATGGTTGACCTTTACTGGTAGGGAGTCTCACATTTAGTTGACCTAAAAAATTGGTTCCCCAATGCATGCCCCTTTCTTTCTTGGCCTCATTCATGGGAATTGGGACTTAATGTTGAGTTTGAATTTGAATGAGAGTCATATACACACAAACTCATTATGGCAGGGATTGTATTAAATGATAGGGCCAATTCTATTTCATGTGGAGGTGTAGGTGGCAACAACACGAAGAAATCTACACCTACATCTATGTTCCTCCACATCGTATTCCTTTGATGAATGGACTATGCCCAGGTGGAAATGGGAAGCGCCCTTGCAGATTAAACGATTTAACTCGCTGGCCCTTTTCAACCGTATCCCGACTTGGGAGAATTTGATTAAAAGGGGTTTTTAGGGTCTCGGTCAATGCCATTTATGTCGATCTACTTTTCAAGACATTGTTCACATGTTCCTAGATTTCCCGTTTTGTAAGGCCATTTGGGACTATGTTTCAGTTTTTTTGAATATTAGGACTGATAAGGATTGGTTCTCCACCTTAGAATATCCATTGTATTGGTATTTGAATCAGAGGCCCTATATAGCTATCCCCTTATGTTTTGTATGCGCGATTTGGAATTCTAAGAATACCTCTGGCTTTGAGAACTCGATCCGAGATTACCATTCTTCTAATAACAAAATTGTTGGTTATTTCCTTGAGATTGGCCCTTGCACCCCTCGGTCTCCTTACCGTAGTGTTCACTTTCAGGATCTCAGGTTGCATTTTCCTTTTCACTTCTTTGATGGAGATTTTGTTGATGGTCACTATGGATGCGAAGCTTTTATCAAGATCTGTCCAAGTAGGGAATTTCGCTTCTATTAGAATGGAGGTGGTATCACAAATTGTTGGACAGAGATTGCGGCGGCATGGGGATTACTTCATAGCGTTGTTTGGTTTTCCATCAATTCCATCAGGATTGTTGGATATTCTATAATTTTATTGATTGGTTGCAAGGGAGGAACTCTCTTGAGATTCCTCTGCTTCACCAATAGATGGAAAAGGTAACTTCCCTCTGCTCCTCCTTCAATGACATTTCTTTCCTCCATTTGTACAAAGAAAAAAATATGGAAGCTAATTCCCTGTCCAAACACGGGATCCCTCTTTTCCTTGGAAAAATGTTTTTTGAAATCTTGATTGATAAGTATATTCATAATGCGTGCTCCTTTACACTCTGAATGCTCTAGTGATTTTTCTCTGGACAATTTTGTATTCATGGATATATTTCTTATGAGCCCAAAAAAGGGCTAGACCATGTTTTTGTCTATTTTCTCCTATGTTACAGTATTTCTCCAACTTTGCTCTACTTTTTTTTTTTGGTTCTCTTTTGGTTTGACTCAGTTTTTAATCCCCTTCTCAATGATCACAAATGCTTGTATCTAAATTATATAACTTATCACTTATTAATGAAGAATGTTTATTTATTTCTTCTTGAGAAACAATTAAATCCGGGTCAACTGAACTCAAGAAAATCTAGATAAATTCAAGCCTCAAATGAATACCGCTTAACTAACCTTTGCAGAGTGGTCTCTTG
Organism: Pinus tabuliformis; assembly: GCA_031772625.1. Taxonomy (NCBI): domain Eukaryota; kingdom Viridiplantae; phylum Streptophyta; class Pinopsida; order Pinales; family Pinaceae; genus Pinus; species Pinus tabuliformis. The sequence goes on from CM062815.1 coordinate 516,852,901, forward strand.
TTAAATCTTCTAGATCACTTGATTCTCCCGGACTAGGAGGAACACTATTATGGAATCCATGTATGAGGAAAGTCGTTAAGATAAATTTGGCCCTTTAAAGGTTCTAGAGTTTGTGTTCTTCCTAACTCTCATGATACTGGATGTGAACGACGTAAATAAACTAGAGGGAGGGAAGGTCATGCTAGTAGCTAAACGAAGGTCACATGTAGAGACACAATTGGAGGAATCTCCAAGTTTGATATGGAGAAGCAACCCCAAGCCTGGTTGGACATGCTAAGAAGTGCCATGATGGTTGTGTTACAATGTTGCAAACATTGAAACCATTCTTTGAAAAGGAGAAACATTCAAGGATGTGGATGTGGGTGATAGGCTCGTCTTGTGTGTAAGATGATAACCACGATGGATTTGTCAGCGACTACTTACGTTGGTGCCTACAAAAGTTGTAAATTAGTGTTTACATTATACAAAGAGTCTAATTTTTTTTTTTATCAAATAAAATTATATAAGTTTTTATGATATAAAGACATGTGTATTGTGATTTATCTAATTTTTTTAGGGAATATTGTTAAAGTAACAAAATAATGATTAGCCTCACTTGTTTTCAACATTTCTAACATCAATAGCGAAAGGGAATTTAAAACAAGAGGGATGGTTTTTCAAATACTTAGATTGAAGGTGAATCAATATTTCATTATTTTTATCTTTTAAAACATTTGATTTAGATAACTCATGAAACAAGTGAGAAAAAATTAAATAATTTTTGTTTGGAAATATTTTGTAAACTTTGTGTAAAAAGTAAGTGCCAAATTACAATGTTTGCTCAGATTTCATTCACCTAGCTTAGCACAAATGTAGGCCCCAACTTCTAGGAGACACCAATGTGGAAGCTAAGCACCAAATAATTTAATTGTAGGCACCATTCCAAGACTTCAAGTTGTTCCTTGATTATTATTAATATTATTATTATCTTTTTAAGGTCAAGCCCAACCGAGGCACCAAATTGGTGTATGAGACCCTCTTGTTTGTGGGATAATGGATCCACCTCCGTGCAGCCATTTGACTACTAAGTCTACTAAGGCATACATACTCTACCCCCCTCTTGTACCTGTGAAATCATAGCTGTTATCGATAACTTATAGTCCTCAACAAATTGGTTTGTCATCTAACCATGCAACCCTCATGTTTGCACCTTCAGCCTTCATTACAATAGCTTGACCCATACACCTTAAATTTCTTATTTCCAACTAGGTTTCTTGACTTGCTCTTTAGATGTGAGTGGTATATTTTGATCAAAAAGAGGTTTTCCCATAATGAACTTCAACTTCCTCAACTCTTGTTGTTCAAAGGTAGCTTAGGCTTATTATATGTTTAAAGAGAAATTCTCACCACACAACACTATAGATTTCTTTATGCTACATGGGCTACATGGGCTTTTCAACACACTTGTAACCAAACATGCCTTTAGAATGTTGAAGGTTCATTTCGTGTGTCTTATAAATGTTTGCACTAAACACTCACCCTATGCCGCCGACATTCTTAGCACAAAAAAATTTCACTATAACTCTTTTCTTATTCCACCACTTTCCACAATAGGGCCCTGCCTTATCATCACCTTCAGCTAATAACTCTTATAATAGTACATGAATCAACTAGACTAGCCCTGCAAATATCATTACAAGAATTCTTCAATAAAGCTCAAGCACCTCAAAATCACACCAAAACTTAAGCCACAAACTAAACTTCAACTACGCTTTCAAAACACTAAAAACTCCACTCTCCAACCAGAATTTAAATAACGTTCAATAAAACTAAATTTGAACCATCAATAAATATAAAGCTCACGTGAAGCTCCAACTACCTTAAAAAAATATTGAAATTTATTGAGAAAAAACTTTCATTCGTTCCTTCCCAAAAAATAAAATATCAAAAGAGCATTAAATAATAAATTAGATACTCACCTAGAGTACTGACCACATTCAATTTTCTGCCATCTTTAGCCGTGACTTGTTCCAATTGACAAGTGGCTGTAAAAGGGGAAGCTCTGAAAGGAGACAGGTTGGACTTTTACCATTGCAATTTTCGGGGTATGGCAAAAGTGCAACAGGTGATTCCTTCCTTGCCCCCAAGGCCTTCAAGTCTCTTTTTAAACCTGCCCCTCTTACTTCCACTTGTCCACTGGAACAACTCACTACGAAAGACGGCAGCAAATTTTCCGTAGGGCCGATCGAAGTTTTGTATTAATAAGAGATCTTCGGATTGTTTTCTTCTTGTTCTTGTTTTTCTGGCTTCTCAGAGGTTTTAATGGTGGACCATTTTCTTACCTTGGGAGATTCCAGAATTCCTCTATTGCTTTTGATTTCATATAAACATTTAGACAGGGCAAAAATAAACACGAAAAGTTCCATGGTTTGTGATCTCTTTTTGGAACTGAGAATTGAAAGCTATTTTTCTCAGTATATTTGATTTTTAACACTGTTGAAGGCGAGTTTGATATTAACCCTGTCCAAGGGATTTTTAACCCTCGATATTAAACGCGGCATGGAGCTGTGATAAACAAGCAGCCCCTACATGATTAGGGCATTGGGCTATCTCTATTTGCGGTACATGACTATCCTAACTCTGGCTATTTGAAGAGCGCAGATTCGACTGAGACAGCGATTTCTGGACACGGAGACTTTGCTCTGAAAGCGAAGGCTCGATTTCAAACCAGTTCGGACCAAAATAACCTTCGGAAACGGCCGGAGCGACGTCCGGCGGGTCGTCGTCTTCACCGTCTCCATGGCACCTGCACTTGTCGGATAGCAGAGCCCATGGGTATAAGGTCATCGTGAGGAGCAAACCCTTCAACTTCAACATCTTCAATTTCAAACGCCGAGATCTCTGAAAATCTTCAAACTCGAAAGTCGAGACCTCTGAAAATCTACGGGCCAAAACTTTTTTTGGTTGGAGAGCTTGCAGGTGCTTTGATTGTCCGTGATCTCCGCTATTTAGATGAAGAAAATTGGGTGGCCCTGCTGGATCTCACTGGCGATGCATCTAGAAGGCGCTATAGAACACACTCGAAGGCAATACAACACTCTGGAGACTTCTTTTAATTCCACTTTATTCGTCTGGTATGAGCACCCCCACGACACTCTCTTCCTCTTTATCGCGTGTATGCACGTTTTGTGGTGGTTAGGCCTTTGAGATCTTCGAGCTCGGAATCAGGACTAATACAGGACTTCGCTTTTTCTAATTTATTCTTGCTTTCTGTTGTTATTAATCGAGTTCGTGATCCCCACCTTCCATATTCGTTTCGTCTTTTAGCTTTGCATTAATTCGTTACGTTCAAAATTCTAAACATAAAACACTAACCCAACTGCATCAAATCCTGGCCAGCCTTCCGTTTCACTCATGGCTAATTAAATTAAATTTATTACAGGGTTATTCATAAATAAAACAAAACATATAATTTTGAATATGAGATTCTCAATCAAAATACAGCTATTAACTTGATTTAATCATATGGATTCGGAAAACAAAAAGAGATGATTTTAAAAGAAAATTTTTAATCAAAATAAAAATTAGGTTAGCTGTGGTGGATAAATATCGCATGTATCAGTTCATGATAAGTTAAATCAAATATCTTAAATTAATAAGACTAAAAAATTTAAAAAATTAAAAATAAAAATAAAATATCTACTATATAATTTTTAATTATATAATTTTTTTACAATATCATAGCTTATTAATATTAAGTATTTAAAAAATTATAAGTCATCTTATATGAGATTTTTTAAAGTTAATTAATTTAATTAAAAGAGAAAAAAAACAAGTGTATTTGAAATAAATCTAGTACAATTAAAAATATTGCATAAAAATAATTAATAATTAAATTAAAATTATAATTTACATAAAAATAAATAAAAACTTACTTAATAAAATTAATGAATAATCCCAATAATATAATATCTATAGCTAAATTTTAATGTATAATCAAAATTAAATTGACAAATAATTATAATAAAAATATTTAAAATAATATCTTCAATTATAAAAAAAATTGAAATTATAATATGCCCACCTACTTTTGCATTGACAGTGCATTGTATGATGTTAAAGAGCCTTGCAAAAATATCACCAATTCAAAGTACGCCTCAGTGTTTACCCCCACAAAAGGTAGGAATTGAAATATATATATAGATATATATATATATATATATCCTTCGTGGACTTGGTTAATATTTTGGTGGATGTTTCTTGGGGTGATGGATGTATTTTACTTCGTCATGGATACTTCTAATATAATGTGAATTTTTTTTAAGATGGGTGATCAAAATTAACCCTAATCTAAGTGTTTAAGTTTTCTAATTTATTTTTTGCCTTTTTTTTTTAATCAAAATTATTATTATTTTTAATTAATTTTATTCTACAAAGTTTTATAAATAGCTTTATAACTATTCGAATTCAATGGAGAATTTTATTCTACAAAGTTTTATAAATAGCTTTATAACTATTCGAATTCAATGGAGAAAATGAAAGGGAAAAAAATATAATATAAATATATTAAAAAATGTTAGAGTTAACTAACAATAAAAGAAATAGAAAAGTATAGACAATCAACTATTGGAGAAACTTACACCTTGACATTAAACTCATTAAACATAAAAGGAGAAAAATTACATCTTGACATTAAACTCATCAAATATAAAAGGCAGAAAATTATACCTTGACATTAAACTCATCAAATATAAATGTAAGAAACTAATTGCTTACAAATTCCACTGAAAGAGCAAGTACTGCAGTGGGAGACTTTGCAATGAAGATCTGTAACGAAGTGAAGGCTGGATTTCAGAGTAGGTCGCACCAAAATAACCTTCCAAACTGGTACCTCGAGCGGGTCGTCCTCATCACCTGCACTTGTCCTAAGCTAGGCTGCATGGGTATAAGGTCTTCATGAGGAGAAAACTCTTCAAATTCAACATATTCAGAACCCACGGGTATAAGGTCTTCGCGAGGAGAAAACTCTTCAGCTTCAACATCTTCAAATGCAGAAGCCAAGAGCTATCAAAATCTCCCAGGGGCTAACCTTTTTTCTTGGAGAGATGCAGGTGTTTTAACTGTTTGTGTTCTCCACTATCTATACGAAGGAAATTGGGTAGCCACGTTGGAATTGATTGCCGATTCATCTCCAAGGCGCCATAGAACATATGGGCTTGTTGGAAAAACATTAATTCCAACCACCGTATTAGCTATGTTAGGTCTCAAGCCTTCTCGAGAGTTCAGGAGGTTGTCTCCAATTTTCTAGAGACTTCATGTAGTGTCCTGAATAAGCCACCAACAATCAAAATCGAGAAAATTCATCTCGATGTATAAAAAACAGTGTTTGGAAATGTAAAATTCAACTTGCTCAGTGTTCAATTTGTTCAATTTACATTCTATGATATGGTATCAGAGCTCAGGTGAGCTGTGAAGAGACAGAGCTCAGGGTGAGGGGCGCATTGTTGTGGCTTGAAGAGTTGTGTTTGGCTGAAGTGCATTGGAGGTTGAAGGCCATTGGAGGTTGAAGGCCTTGTGGAGCTGCGTGGAGAAGAGTAGAGCCGCATAGGAGACAATCTCAAAATTGTCTAGTCTGGAGGCTGAGGGTGTAAGGGAGCTGACAGCTCGTGTAAGAGTGTGGGCTTGACGCAGTAAGCTCGGGGCTTGATCGTCGTGTAAAGGTTTTCTGGAGGATGCGGAGGGTTGCAATGTTTTCGAGTTGTGATGCTCTATGTAAAGTGGAGGTCGAGTAGTAGAGAGCAGCATGAAGCATGCCCTAGATTTGAAAGTAGGACTGTTTGTCTGACGCGTTAATTTTCAAGTGCATAATCTTGTGTTTGGTGTGCGATTGAGGCGTTCGAGCCACTTAACGAGGATCGTGTTGTATGGTCGAGACCGCCGTATAAGGTAAACCTGTTGGTTGTTTGGTTTTTGTTTTTCCAACACTGGTGCACGGATCTATGCTGGCATCATCGTAGGAAGCCAAGCTTCAAGAAAGGACATGGATGCTAAGAGAGTGTGAGCACTGCGTGGAGGTGATCCTTTGTAGAAAACGTTGTAGGTGTTGCTGCCGCTGCTGTATTTGTGAGACACCACCTGTCAGAGATATTTTCCTGAGATATGTGAGCCCTACAAAAGTAGATCCTCTATGAAAACTAGATAAGTGACAAGATTGAAGGTGCGTCCTATTGGAAAACGTTGTTCAGAAGTGTTGTTTGAAAGCAAGAATTGCAGTGGCAGGAATCTTAAAGGAGCTAAGCTCATTTTGTGTTTGGTTCTAAAGTCAAAAAGTTATGTTGTGTTGTGTTTTCTGTTTGACGAAAAAAAGGGTTGATCCAAATAAAGGAAATAATTTAACACATTTACACCATAGTTACCAAATTCGGCCGAATCGGCTTGAAAAATTCGAATATTTGGCAGTTCGATTCGGTTCGGTGATTAATACTGTTAAATTCGGTTCGGTGATTGGTTTCTTCTCGCAAATAATAGAACTGACGTGGATGGACTTGGTATTATTAAGGAGGGTATTATTAAGGAGGGTGAGACTCACCGATTAGAGAACATTTCTAATTTCCTTTGTTCGAATAGAGAAAACAAAAATTGAAAATATCAGTGAAATTAGGAAAAATCTGTTTTTTCAATCTTCAATTTAGAAAAAAATCAGAAAATAAGTGAAAGTAAATTATTCTTTCTTTGTTATAAGATTCTATGAATAGAAATAAATACAGTTTAGATGGCATATATAAAGAAAAAAAATAAAAAGTTAAAAAGGCAAAACAAAATAGAAGGTAAAATTGATATTAGAAAATTTCAGTTTTTTTCAATCTTGGAAACCGAAATGTGTGAAGTAACTTAATTTTAATTTTAAGTAATGAGTTTTTATTTATGGATGGATTGATGTTTCGGAGGGATTGATGTTCTTAAGTAATTAGTTTTTATTTATTTCTAAGATTGTTATATTATTTAAAATTAATAAAAAATATTCATAATTCAAAATAAATTGAGAAAAATTTAATAAAAAAAACTGTTTTTATGATTTCTATTATCGAAATTTTTGCGAATTGAATTTTTTCATTCAAATTTTTATCGTATCGTATCGAATTGGAATTCGAATTCGAATTCGAACTTGGTAACTATGATTTACGCGATGTCATTAATGTTGTGAAAACACTTTGCCTCAAAATATTTGTTGAGTGGAATATTTTTAAGTGGGTTCATTTAAAAAATATTTATGTTAAAAAGAATAATAAGGGATTTGTTTCAATGTGAATGTGTCATGGTTTGAAGTCAGAATATGAAAGTATGATTGTTGTTCAGGCTACTCACCGTGTGTTGCAAACTGAGTTTGTTGTTTGTTATTATGGCGACAAAGGTATGTAGGGTTTAGCTTTGCAAAGTGTGAGCGTTTGATGTCAATTATTTCTTTAGACACTACTTTTGGTATAATGGAAGTGGGTTGAGGAGCTAGACTTCATTGTTTGCAGCAAATTTGGTTCTGTGATGGAGTGATGGGTCAGCAAAGGAGACTCAAACAATCACGAATACAATTGAAATATGAGGAGAAAGCATGAAATGGTAGAAACTGCAAAAGGGTTTGAAATGTTTCTAGTTATTGAATTCATTCCTAATGAAGATATGAATCAACATGAAGAATTTGCAAACATTGATGCAATATTGAAGCGATTAATGCCAACTTTGCCAATTTCCTTAGGTAAAAGTTTTAAGCTTTGGGAAATCAAAATGGAAGGATTGCTTGGTTCAGTAGATTTATAGAAATTCTTCCAAGAAATTGCGGTGAATTATAATAAGTGTAGAAGTGTAGTAGCATTACTTCTCATTATATCAGCTCTAGATGAAAACATTTTGTCTAGTATTTTGCATGAATATGGTGAAATACATAATTCAAAAATATTTTAGGATGTTCTTGAAATGAAGTAAAATATGGAGGGGAGTGAGAAAGTTGAAGATGATGAAAGTGATGTTGTTAAAAATTGTGATTGTGTTGTAAACATCATAATTGTGATCAAGACTGAAAGCAAGACTGAAAGTATGTCTGTAGTCGTTAGTAGAGTATCCTGTGATAGTGAGGAAACTCCCTATGAGGTGGAAACGTATGAAGTGAAATTTCATGATAATTATGTGTCTCATGAAGAGTGGTTGAATCTCATGCAAGAAAAATATCTTATTTATGAATTGTTTTTTGGTGATAATAGTTGTTTACCTCTATACACAAATGCACGACAACATGTTTACAACAACAAAGTTGACTAAAGAGGTTGAAGACATGAATCAACCAACTATGCTAGCAAAGAAAGATGAAGGAGACAAAGCTCTCTTAAAAGAGCATGATGACAATGGTTCCTTTTATGAATCTAACATTGCTTTTAAGCGTGCAGATATTGATAGCCAAGAAGAAGCAATAAAAGAAGCAATTGCAAGCATTAAGGACAACCATAAGTCCCAAGAATCTGAAGCAATATTGAAAATAAAGAATGTTAACCGGCAAACAAGAAAGGAAAAACTTCATCACTATCTTATGGAAAGAAAGGTGAAGATGAAATTGCATCAACAAATGAACAAGTATGGACCCTTTAGCAAGAAAGCAAAAATGAAAGATGATTTATCATGTAGTGTGTTGTAGGAAATCGAGATTGTGTTGTAAACGTAACTGAGACTTAGACAAGCACATATGTCAATTAAGAGTATATATGTCTTATGTATTGTGCTATAATATATTTTGTATATTTATCTTATGGTTAGAATGAAAAGAGAGTGTTAAAAAAACATTAATTCCAATCACTATTCGCATTAACTTTGTTGTTCTAAAAAATTGGAGACTTCGTCCTGAAAAAGCGGACCACAACCAAAATGGAGAAACTTCATCTCGATGTAAAAAAAACCATTTTTAACAATGTAAAATTCAACTTGTTGAGTGTTCACTTTACGTTTGGTGATAGGGCTTCCCTTTAATTCCACTTTATTCGTGTCTTATGAGCACCCCACCACAGTCTCTTCCTTTTTGTCGCGCGTATGCACGTTTTGTGGTCAATTGATCTTTGATGTCTCGGAGCTTGCAATTTCGACGAATACATGCCTTCCTTTTTTTTGTAATATATTCTTGTGAAACCCTAAGCCTACATACGTCAAACCCTGACCTTCGGTGTCACTCATGGCTAATTAAATTAAATTTATTACACCTTTATTCATAATGAAAACAAAACATATGTTTTGCAATATATGATATTCTGAATCAAAATACAGTTATTAACTTGATTTAATTATATGGATCCTGAACACAAAAGACATGCTTTTAAAATAAAATATTTAATCAAAATAAAATCGAAATAGTTATGCATGATATATATACGTAGTATCCATCATGATAAGTCAAATTACTTATTTTTCACTGATATTCTACATTCATAAAATTATAGATTTATAATTAATATCTATATATTAAATACAGGAAAAGATTTTACTGCATATGCTTTATGGATAATATATATTTACAAAATTATAACTCATTTTATATGATCTCTTTTATGTTTATTAATTTTAATAAAGGAAAAGATTGTATAACTATTCTCACAAAATAATTAATATTACATGAGATAAAACTTGACCACAAGCCATCAGGCAATCAGAAACTAGGTACATATCATTAAACAACAAGCTATTCACTTGAAGTAAAATTGAATCATAAATGAAAAACAAATCCCATAAATTTCCCCTATCCATATGATGATGTGGCAAGTGTGGAGCGAATGTTTGAAAGCAGCAGCGTGGGCTGGAAGGATATAGTCATGCAGTGGACGAAGACGCCAGCTGGAAAACGCCATGACAAAGATAGAGAGCCGCTGAGTTTTTGTTCAAACTGCTTATGGCGAGGCTGGATTTTATGACCCATCGTGTTATCACGCACCGTGTCGAGTTTGAGTTTTTGGAAAAGGATTCGGCATCACGTATGAATGTGAGGTTCGGAAGTGTGGAAACATCTTTGGAAAGGAACCTCCAGGTCAGTCGTAGCATTTTCATTGATAGCATCTTCATTGAAATTAAAGAAATCACTAAAAGATGTGAAGGAGAAGTGGATGCAAGAGCAGGGCCCAGCAGTAGGGATGACGAGGAACACCCTGCTCTTGCAGGCCTTAACAGCAGGGATGATGAGGAACACCAGGAAGCAGGGAAGTTTAGTCTCTATTAATGTTTCTTTTTGCTAGGTTATTTCCTTTGGATTTAGGACTTTAGCAATAGCTGCTGGAGAAAGAAGCGACTCACCCAGAGGGAAGAGAAAACTAGGCTCTTACGCAATTAGTAGGGAACAGAGGAGCAACCTACTCTTACCTTTAGGACCGACCAATAACAACCTATTTTCTTACACGGTGTCTAACTTAAAGAAAGAGTCAATTTCCACAAAGGCCCAGCCTATACTGCCACTTTATGTAAGCCCGGGCATTAGAGAGAAGAGCCTTCCCCTACATGAGTGAGCAAGAATAATGAAGTCGGTGCTGCCCCGTATCCAGACCTTACTGATTAGCTCTCTTGCTTTATAACCTCACGGACCCTTTCACCAGCCCGCTTTATCCATTAAGCCTACTATTCATTCCGCACACCTGCCCACAACGGGAAACACAAGCAGCGGGTGGGCGGACTACAGACATGTACACGGCGGAGCAAGCTTCCATTGATCAGATGAATTTGATATTATTTATTTGGCTTACGAGTTGGCTGGAGGACTCTACTACTACTGGGGAGTTTATATGGAACAACAATTCGTCTATCTAAATCAGTGTCTCGGCTAGCAGCAGCTAAAACTCGGTATCCACTCATCTATCTATGTGGCAGGTTATTCCTTCCGTGTGATTTATGGGAAATTTTAGTATTTTGTTATAGTAATTAAGGTATGTAGAAAGAAGAAAATGATATTATGAACTTACTAAAAGTTGGAAATAGATAGTCAAACTGATGGCAATTTTGCTGAGATATTATAGAAAGTGTTCTATCTTTATAAATCTAGATTTTAAATATAAAAGTACAGATTTTGTCTAAGAAAAATTAATATTGCGTAATAATTATTGATAATTAAATTAAAAATTTGAAATCCACATAAAATTATTTGATAATCATACTAATAGAATATGTAAGACTAAATTTCAAAATAAAAGATTTAATAAAAATAAAAAGATTGCCTAATATTTTGCACTAGATTTCTTTTACTCTCTAGTGGATGTTATTAATATCTTGGGGTTTACTTTGGAGTGAATGCTTGTAATACTATGTAGTGGCATTTTTCTTGGAAGATTGAAATAATTGATAACCAAAATGCTTAAGTTATCTTATCTAACTTTTTCCTTCTTCTTTTTTTTATTTGTATTTCTTAAAACTTAGTGTTTGGTCACATATGTCAAATCCTCAACCTAGCAATGGGAGATTGAGCAAAGTCTTGTTAGAAAGTCTTTTTAACTATTTGAGTTCAATGGAGAAAATGAGAGAAGAGAAAGAAAAAAAGAAAAGCATACAATAGACTTAGTTACAACTAGCAATTGGACGAGATGTTGCAAAGGAAACACTGTACATATAGAAAATTAGTAACAAAATGTCATTCAAAAAAATATTTACACAATTTGACCATCAATCTCAACCTCTAATAAATTTCATGGGCGACGTGCATGGACATGCCTCATATTTTTATACTCATATACGAGTAAGGTGAACCCATGTTGCTCGCCATTCACCTTGATTTAAGGACTTTACAGCTCATCAATCAAACAACTTGATATTTTGTTACCTAACACACTTGTAGTTACGAAAAATTGACCAAATATTTACACAATTTGACCATCAATCTCAACCTCTAATAAATTTCATCCTCTAATAAGCCAACTTATGGGATTGACCAGAAACTAGAGTTGTTTTCTATGGATTTTGTAACAAAACAATCTCATGCCCATCTCCATGTGAGCTCATTCCTTCTTCCATAAGCTCCTCCCCATCTAGCACATGATGTACATGTTTATAAACCACATCAAATAAATTGTCTCTCTTGCTCGTGTGAAATCCTGGGTCTTTGTAAGATTTCCCAAACTTTGTAAACATAACTAGTTTTTTCAATATCCTACTTCCATCTTCCATATGAATCATTATCCAACCGTGAAAAAATGAAATTTGGGTCTCCTCATTTACCCCAGCAAGCCTTTAAAATTTCAAATCATAGTTGAATATATTATTGCAAACTCAAACATTATCATCAAGCAATAAACACTTGTTATTATAACAATGAACTGTAATGAATTGCATGCCTATAAGATTACATGAATGAATCACTGCGACAACAGACTCAGTAAATTTCTACAAAAGCCTAACATCTTAAATATAGATTGAAGTCTAGAGAACAAATCTAACTTTGTATAAACCTATCAATCTCAAGCTTTTAATCACTAGTATACAATATAAACATGGGAAGAGAAGATAGAGACTTACCATATGTCAGGATAGGAATGAAATGTTGCAAAATCAAGTCCTCTTATTTGGTTATTGGTGATGCCACAGACAAGCCTATTTTGATCTCTCTTTTATATTCTTCCACAAAAACCTTCCAAGCCAACCTCAAGATGGTTTCCATCAATGGATTTGACATGTCTAGCCATCAACCTATGATAAATGTGTCTAGACTCAAATATATTCAATGGACTATAAAGGTCCATTTGGTCTACCCTATACTAAATGATAGGTAGGAAAATTTTGAAGCACAAATATATTCAATGGACTATAGAGGTCCATTTAGTCTACCCTCTACTAAGTGATAGGTCTCCTTAAATGATATATAGGTTCTCCCCTATAGGTCCCCTCGAATATATAGTTGCTCCCCATTATATATCTCTAGACCATACAATTAATGTTAGAGAGCTCTCAAGAAATTTTTGAAATCTCGATTTGTGACGTAAACTTGGGGAGGGAATATTCACGGAGTTTTCCTAAAGTTTTTTTGTACATCAAAGTTGACTTGAAATAATTTAATGATAGATAGTGAGAAAATTTTTGTATATGAATTAGTCTGTTAAACTTCAATGAACAATAAATAATTAGAATTCATATGCAAATGTGAAATGCATCAATAAACTTGGTACCTGCAATCCCAGAAAATAAATTTGTTTTAAATATAATTATACATTATATACGGAGAGAATAACATTTCAAATTTTCAATTCAAATTTACATTTATCAATTTACTAAACTTTTATTTTAAAAATAATAATAGATTATATTTCTAAAATAAATTAATATTAATATAAATTAACATTTACACATTTATTAAATTTAGATTGAAAAAAAATACTTATTAAAATAATTATCTATATATATATGAGAATTATATATATATTCCACATTTTTCTCTGCATCGAAATAAAAAAATTATACCCTTGGCCGGAAAAACAAAGAAAAAAAAGAGAGAGAAAACACATCACGCTGAGAGATGATAAAACGAAACTATTTGCACACTCTCCATGTATTGTTTTAAATGAATTTTTTTATGCTCAGCTAAATGTTTGTAAGATTTCTTTTAGGAGCCATCCACGTATAAATCACAGTATTTTGATTACTTTTTACCATGAAAACCTCAAATTATAATCGTTTATGATGATCTTAAGATGATAAATTTAAAAAGAAATCAAAAATTAAAAAAATGGTAAGAGATGCTTATTGTTCTATTTACATCTTTCCAAAATTGGAAAAATACCCCATAAAGAAAACTTCTTATTCTATTTACATCTTTCGTAAGTGCTGATACAACAGATACATATAATTGCCATTCTCGTATTATGAGTAAATGATTGTCTTTCAATTTGTCCACTTTTTTCATTCTCGTGTGCCCTTGAAGCAATGGCTAGTGAACACGATTCTTATATAGGTTCGTCATTGTCTAGTAATCGTACCACGCAACATTGTTTTCTCAGCTTGTCTACTATTGTTGTGCCCTCGAATCGATGACTTATGACCATCGATCGAATCCGACTGCATGATATTGCTATTATGCCCAAACCAGGACCTTGGATCCCTGCACAATGATAAATTTCCGCCGAGCGTAACATAGTGCAAAACGCAAGATTGGCTAATTCATCATCTGTGATCCTTATCGATACTATTCTTAGATGACACAACTTACTGCAGCTCAGGGCAAGAATGCCAAGTCCCTCGGCTGTCAAAAAACTGAAATTGGTGACATCTAGATATTCTAATACCCTGAAATGTGTGACGATCTTTAAATTACTGATATTTGTGCACCAACCCAGGCTCAAATACCTTAGCATTTTGGCACCACTTGCTATAGTAGCCAAGCTTAAATCATCTACTACTGTGAAACAGAATTTGCAGATTACTACAGAGACTGATTGTAGAAAACCCTTTGAAGTTTGTACTAAGCACCCATTGAGATTGATTCTTTCAAGCTTGCTAGTGGAAAGAAGTAGAGTTTCCAATTCTGCGTTTGTGACCAATGATGCTGAAATAAGTCAGAACTCCTTCAATTCCATCCACTGAAATTTAACAAAGCGAGACCTTTCCCATCACTATGGAAGCCATTGAGTGCAAGTGATGTTAGAGCCTTGCAATCCATTATATGAGCAAGGAAGACTCCGTCAATAGCTTATATACCAAGAAAAGGTTCTTGAGCTCTCTAAAGTTCTATATAATCATGAGTACAACAACATCATTAAAGGAGAGGACCAGTTAAAATACATAAACAACTTCATATTTACTTCATATTTTTGTTTTCTGCAACAATGGTTGCTAGTGAGTAATCAAGACAAGCTTGTTGATCCCTATATGTATGAATAGAAAGAGCAATCAAAGTTGATAACCCTAACAGCTCTCTTAGGTTCCCCTTTGGGAACTTCAAAGACAATATCTCGAGATGTAGGCAATGGGTAGGCAGAGGCGTAAAGGATGAGGTGATATCGATGCAATAAGTGCGAGGGACATAGTCGCCAAAATCTAGAGAGATTTCCAAAAGCTTTGGACAATTCTTCCCTATCTTGGACAAACCAGAGGGACTGAATCCAAAGAAACCTGTTAGACTCAGCCCTTGGATATTATTTCGATTTCTGAGTGAGTTGAGTGCACCATTAGATAAATTGTGGGATACAAATCATGAAATAGACATCAATAATGTCTCTGAAAATAATTCTCATAGTATACATTCTATAGGTGAAAGAAGCATACTTAATCATAGACAACGGGTCACAGAAAACTTATCCGAAGTGACTAGTACAACAATACTACCATTAGGACTTTTCTTGAAAATCTGCATCCAAATTCCTTGTTTTGATAGTATCCACAATGTGTGGGTTATACTTTGTATTTTTCTCTTCCATCACCAAGCATACCTTTTGGCACTCAAGTGAAAGGGTATGGTAATAAAATTCTGTGGCTAATGATGTTGACCTGAGTGAGAACACCTTCAATTCCATCCCACTGAAATTTAACAGAGTCAAACCTTTCCCATCACTATGGAAGCCATCAAGTGCAAGCGATGTTAGAGTCTTGCAATCCATTATATGAGGCAAGGCAGCCTCTGTCAATAGATTAGCTACAAAAAAATGCTTCTCAAGGTTTGTAAAGTTTTGTATAATCATGATTACAACAACATCATTTATAGGAGAGAACCAATTAAAATACACAAACTCCTTCAGATTTTTGTTTACTGCAACAATGGTTGCTAATGGATAATTAAGACATGCTTGTTGATCCCCATATGTACGAATAGACAGAGAGATCAAAGTTTATAACCCTGACAGCTCTCTCAGGTTCCCATTTAGGAACTTCAAAGACAATATCTAGAGATGTAGGAAGTGGGTAGGCAGAGACCTGAGGGCTGAGGTGATATTGATGGAATAAGTTCGAGGGACGTAGTTGCCAAAATCTAGAGATAACTCCAGAACCTTTGGAAAATTATTCCCTATCTTGGACAAACCAGGGGGACTGAGTCCAAAGAAACTTGCTAGAGTCAACTCTTGGATAATCATGCAATTTCTCAATGAGTTGAGTGCACCATCAGATAAATTGTGGGATACAAATCATGGAATAGATGCCAATAATGTCTCTGAAAATAATTCTCATAGTATAGATTCCATAGGTGAAAGAAGCATACTGAATCATAGAGAGTGAGTCACAGAAACTTGATCCGTGGTCACTAGTACAAAAATGCTACCATTAGGACTTTGGTTGAAAAGCTCTGCATCCAAATTCCTTGCTTTGAATGTATCCACAATGTGCGGGTTATACTTTGTATTTTTTTCCTCCATCACGAAGCATACCTTTTGGAAGTAAACTGAAAGGGGATGGTAATAAAATTCAGTGACCAACTATGCTAACCTGAGTAAGAACTCCTTCAATTCCATCCCACTAAAATTTTATAGAGCCAAACCTTTCACATCACTATGGAAGACATCGAGTGCAAGTGATGTTAGAGCCTTCCAATCCATTATATGAAGCAAGGAAACCTTCGTCTATATCTTAGCTACCAAACAAAGCTTCTAAAGTTTTCTAAAGTTCAGTATAATCATGAGTACAACAGTATCATGAGTACATCTAGTGAAATTTCTAGTTCTAATGTGATCCGCATCAGATTAGGGGTGAAGTTGTCCAATGTTTTGCCATTGGTGAAAGCCCAACAACTCCACTTACAGGCGCACACAACAACATTAAAATGTAAATTTTCTTTGCATGCTTTGATATAAAACCTTATTGCATTGCAACATGTGTATTAAATTCTCCAACATAATGCTTGCATTAATTTTATTATTCGCAACTCAAACAAGCAATTCTATTGTCAATCCAATTCAACAACTGTATTATCAATTCAATGTAATGTTTGTATCACTCTTCAACCACTGCAATAACATTTCTCCTCCCAATGCACTTCGTGTAACATTTTTTAACATTGTATCCATACAACGCACTTCTTGTAACATTGTATCCCTACAAGGCACTTCATGTAACATTTTTTAAATGTAGGTTTGTTTACATCATTCCTTTCAACACAGTTGTAATATAATGTAGCATTTGTTTGCATATACATCTCAATGCATGGCTTGTATAGTTCCAACACATTTGTTTCTGTATATCTGCAACACATATGGTTATATTATAATTGCCTCGTGTTACATTGTATATATCCCTTGAATGCATTTTAATCATTGCATCTTTTCAAAGCATTTGTTTGTATTATTGTCTCTTTGTAATATCTTTTTTGACACAACTTGTAATATTTTTCCTTTGCATGCATGATGCATTTCTCCAACACATTGCACTACACCTCTAGCACATTTGATGTATAACTTCTTAATGAAACTTATGCATTTTCTCCCTCAACGTATTTGTAATAGTTCACACAACTTCTCTTCAATGCATTCTTTAATGGCTATCCAATGCATCCTTTGAATGTTGTTAAACATTACCCCTTGATAACTGTCAAAACAAATCTCTTAGGTTCCCCTTTAGGAAATTCAAAGATAATATCTAGAGATGTAGGCAGTGGGTAGCCAGAGACCTAATGACCAAGGTGATATCGATGGAATAAGTTCCAGGGACGTAGTCACCAAAATCTAGAGAGAGATAGTGAGTCATAGAAAACTTGATCCACAGTGACTAGTATAGCAATGCTACCATTAGGACATTTCCTTAAAAAATCTGCATCCAAATTCCTTGCATTGCACAATTCTTCCCTATCTTAGACAAACCAGAGGGACTGAATCCAAAGAAACTTGTTAGACTCAACTCTTGGATATTCTTGTAATTTCTCAGTGAGTTGAGTGCACCATCAGATAAATTGTGGGATACAAATCATGAAATAGATGTCAGTAATGTCTCTGACAAATAATTCTCATAGTATACATTATGTAGGTGAAAGAAAATTATTGAATCATATACAGTGTGTCATAGAAAACCTGATCCATAGTTACTAGTACAAAAATGCTACCATTAGGACTTTACATGAAAATCTCTGCATCCAACTTCCTTGCTTTGAAAGTATCCACAATGTGCGGGTTATACTTTGTATTTTTCTCTTCCATCACCAAGCATACCTTTTCATAGTCAAGTGAAAGAGGATGGTAACAAAATTCTATGACTAACAATGCTAACCTGAGTGAGAACTCCTTCAATTCCAACCCACTAAAATTTAATAGATCTAGACCTTTCCAATCACTATGGAAGCCATCGAGTGCAAGTGATGTTAGAGCCTTGAAATCCATTATATGAAGCAAGGTAAACTCCATCAATAGCTTAGCTACTAAACAAAGATTCTCATGATTTTTAAGGTTCTGTATAATCATGAGTACAACATCATCGTTTAAAGGAGAGAACCAATTAAAATACACAAAATCATTCATATTTTTGTTTGATGCAACAATGGTTGCTAATGAATAATTAGGGCAGGCTTGTTGATCCCCATATGTTTGAATAGACAGAGCAATCGAAGTTGATAACGCTGACAACTCTCTGAGGTCCCCATGTAGTAACTTCAAAGACAATATCTGTAGATGTAGGTATTGGGTATCCATAAACCTCAGGGCCGAGGTGATATTGATGGAATAAGTTCCAGGCATGTAGTCGCCAAAATATAGAGAAATTTCTAGAAGCTTTGTACAATTCTTCCCTATCTTAGACAAACCAGAGGGACTGAATCCAAAGAAACCTATTAGACTCAACTCTTGTATATTCATGAAATTTCTCAGTGGGTTGAGTACACCATCCTCTACAAGAAAAAATGACATTGGTGAGGGGCAAAAAATGTCACCATAAGCTCATTGGTGAGGGTCAAAAGAGTATTCGTCACCAAAAACTGAGCATCACAAAAGGTGGTGTCGCCGAAAGTATATGTGTTGTAGTGATATACAAAGTCTGTCACCAATAATGATTTATAATGATGGATAGTAGCCATCACCACTTCATATGAGCAATGGTGATGGACCATAGCTTCCGTTACCAGAAAGTGAACGTCACCAAAGGTGGTTTCACCAAAAATATAGGTGTTGTAGTGACACTCAAATTTCGTCACCAATAGTGATTTATAATGATGGATAGTGACCATCACCATTGCATATGAGTAATGGTGATTGACCATAGCCTCAATCACCAAAAAATAAATGTCACCAAAGGTGGCGTTGCCCAAAGTATATATGTTATGGTGAAATTCAAGGACTGTCACAAATAATGACAGATAGTGACCACCACCATTTCATATGAAAAACAATAATTTATTGTGATGGACTTTTAATGGCAATCACTATTGATGGAAATATATTGTGACGTTCGTTGACCATCACTAAAATCCACATTGCTAGAAGTATAGGTGTTGTGATGACATTCAAGTTCTGTCACAAATAATGACTATAATGCTGGACAATGACCATCACCATTTCATATGAACAACAACGATTTATGGTTACAAACCTTTTAGGGTTGTCACTATTGATGCGTATATATGATGGCGTTCGTTGACCATCACCATTTCATATTTTTGGTGAGGGTCACAAAATGTCACCAAAGCTCATTGGTGATGGTCAAAAGATCCTTCGTCACAAAAATTGATCGTCACCATTCCATATGGATGTCAAGGCATGATGAAATCGAACCACCAACCTCCTTCTTGTAAAGTAGGTGCTCTTCCATTGAGCTAGCACGCTTTAAATAATTATAATTTTAAAAATTAGACCTTGAAACTTCATAAATTGTAAATTCTACAATTTTCAATAAATTAAAGTCTCGACAATATTTTACTAAATAAGCAAAGCAACATCGAAGTTGCAATTCCCTACATAATGGTTATTAAAGTTATGAAAATTGGGTGGAGGGAAAAGTAGTTTTGTATAAGAGAATCAATATGTTTAGTTGAGTACTCAATTAGAAGTGAAACTCTGAAGACATTTATAACCTATAAATGACCGGTAACTAGAAAATGCACCAAATATTGCAAAGGAAATGTTATAAGTGGATAGCATATGGAAGAAGAGGAGGTAGGGACTTGGCATGCTTGTACATCTTGGCATGCCTTAGGACTTGGCAAATCTTTGTTTTACATGTCTATGTACTATCTCAAACATGTTAGCATGGCCTAGCATTCCCTAACACACCTTGGCAGTCATGACCTCACAACTAGAATTACATTTTTCCATGGCTTGGTAACCTTACATTTAGCAGAACACCTTGACACTCCCTAGTTGTCATGCCCTATGTTATCCTCCATAGTGTCCCACGCTAATGAGGAGATTAATGGAGGCAACCACAGACTAAGCTTTTTGTTTGGTAGCTAGCCCTACCAAAATAGAGAGGACTTTCTCTATGAAATCACAACCAAGAGATGACTGGAACGTAAAGGATTTGAGGCTAGATAGCTAGGCTTAGGTGGGTTTTTGGAAAATTAGGGACTTGGAACTCTGTCCACCATTGTCTTGTCTCGCAGGGACTTTTTCAAGGAGGCGGGGAATTGGAACTATGTCTAGGATAAAACACCTAACATGCATGACATAATCTCCCTAGAATAGAGTACCTCCTACCTAGAAGAGTGTCCCCTACTCAAAATATAGAACCTTTCTCTACTGTGCACTTTTCTTAAAGATAAATCTTTGCATAAAGTAGTACTAAGAAAAACACCTAAATTAAGAAAAGTGAGCATCTAAGTCAAACTATAAAATCATACTAAATATGGCTCTATATAAGTTTGGGAGACATTAGACAAGCATGCTTCCATACAAAAACCCTAATATGTCTAAAATAGATGTGATTCTTTCACCATCGCTATACCCTCACAACAAAATTGGAATCTATAGCATGTACCCCAAGGTTGTATGCATCTACTGAAGTTGTTGATTCAGAGGATCTATTGAGATGAAGTACTATTGAAGGAGAAACACCTTCAAAACAACATATAAAGTCTACTATGAAATCAACCCATTTGCACACAAACCAAGGCTGCTACTCAGTACACTTCTCTGCTAAATGGAAATTACAATGTATTGTAGTGTTTCTAAAGAAAAAACACCTTTAATGCAACACAAATAAAACTCTAACAGATATTGTCACTATGGCCTCAGTTGTAGATGATCTCATTAATATAGGTAATAACTCTGATAATTGAAAAACCAAAAGGTGATATGCATAGATAATTTGAAATGATAGATTTGGGCATACCTTGTTATTGTTTAGGAGTGTTAGTATAGAAAATGCAAGGTAGCATGTTGCGTCTTTATGTCATAGGCCAAGGATGCAAAGAAATACATAAAATATTAAATAGCATGGTATAAGTCGATTGCAGGTTCTTTTCAAATGCAAATGGAATTCTCCTTGTGTGGGCTCCAATCTAGTGGGTATAACTTTGAATAAGAAATTGATAGTTGTGGGGTTCGAATTGTCTCACAATTCATGAAAAGTCCCAAATTTTTTCACTAGAAAAAAGTAGAGTGAGTCATCAGGTTTATGGAAGGGAACACCCTCTTCGCAAGAAGATAATTTGAAATTAGTCAGGCATATTATTTCTCGTCTTCTTGTATGTGTGTCCTTTGAAAAGATAACTGCATCCAAAGACTCAATATCAACTATCATAAAGTTTATAGAGATGAAGTGCTTCTGAGAAAACCCATCGCTTAGTGACAATTAAGTGAGGAATATGGCGAAGGATTCAATCTTGCACTTAGTCATAAAAAGGAAGTTGGGGTATCCAACATCTTGCCAACAAACTGACTCCAACCATAATGTGAAAGACAAGTTAACTGTGAAACCTCTTTCCCACTTTGTAGTATTGTTACCTCTTGAATTCCAAAAGGTATATGGCTACTTAGATCCACAAAACTCATGCCAGGTAAACACTGCATGATACAATTGTGACATGCAATCTTGACACACACTCTAGTTTCCCTCTAGCAGAGGGTAAGTCAAAATATTATGAGAATCTTAACAGTAATTTTATCATACACTATTGAGGTATTGCATGGCATAAACAATATACTATCAATGCGCTAATGAAGAACTCAAAATAAACGAATTTTGTATTGCTACAATAGTGCCAGTCTTGGGATTCTCGGATAAAGCACCTAACCTGCATGGAAAAAGCTTCCTATAATAGAGTACCTCCTACCTAAAAGTGTGTCCCTTGCTCAAAATATAGAATCCTTCTCTATTGTGCACTTTTCTTAAAGATAAATATGTGCATAAAACGAAACTAAGAAAAACACCTAAATTAAGAAAAATCAGCATCTAATTCAAACTATAAAATCATACTGAATATTGCTCTATCTATATTTGGGAAACACTAAACAATCATGCATTCATACAACAACCACAAGATTCCTAAAATCGATGCACTTCTTTCATCGCTCCTACACCCTCATAGGAAAACTATAATCTATAGCATGTATCCCAAGGCTGCATGCATCTACTGAAGGTGCAGACCAAAAGGATGTACTGACAAGAAGTATTCTTGAAGGAGAAACATCTTCAAAACAACAGATAGAGTCTAATGTGGATTCAACCCATCTGCACACAGCCCAAGGTTGCAACTGGGTACACTTCTCCCCTAAATAGAAACTACAGTGTATTGTTTCTCTACTGAATGAGAAACACCTTCAGAGTAACATGGATAAAAGTGTAACATATATTGTCACTATGGTATTAGTTGTTGAAGATCTCATCAATATAGGTAACAACTTCAATAATTGAAAAACCAAAATGTGAGCTACATAAATCATTTGAAATGATATATTTGGGGATGCTTTATTATTTTTTAGGAGTGTTAGCATAGAAAATGAAAGGTAGCTTGTTGCATCTTTATGTCACAAACCAATGATGCAACTAAATATAGAAAAGATTAGATAGCATGGTACAAGTCGATTACATGTTATTTCGAAACAAGAATGAAGTTCTCCTTGTGCAGACTCTAATCTAGTGGGTTTAGATTTAAATAAGAAATTTCTAGTTATGGGGTTGGAATTGTCTCATGATTCATGGCAAGTCCCAATATTGTTCACTAGAAAGAAGTAGAGCTAGTCGTCAGGTTTATGAAATGGAACACCCTATTCATAGGGAGATAAGTTCAAATTGGTCAGGCATATTGTTTCTCGTCTTCTTGTACTTCTGTGCTTTGAAAAGATAACCACCTCCAAAGACTCAAGAACAACTCTGGTAAAGTTTATAGGTGTGAAAGACTTCTTAGAAAACTAATCACTTAATGAAAATTGAGTGAGGAATATGTCGAAGGATTCAATCCTGCACTCAATCATAAAAAGGGAGTTGGGGTATCCAGCATCTTGCCAACAAATTAACTCCAACCATAATTCGAAAGCCAAGTTGACTGTGAAACCTCTTTCCCACTTTGTAGTATTGTTGTCTCTTGAATTCCAACAGGTATCTTGCTGCTTAGATCCACAAAAATTATCCCAAGTAAACTCGGCATGATACAATTGTGATGTGCAAGCTTGACACACACTCTAGTTTCCCTCTAAAAGAGGGTAAGTCAAAATATTATGATAGGCTTCACTCTAATTTTATCATACATTATTGAGGTATTGTATGTAATAAACAATATACTATTAATGCACTAATGAAGAACTCAAAATAAATGAATTTCTTGTTGCTAAATAGCGCCACTCAAGGAATTCTCCAAGGAGCCACTAACTTATACACATTTGGAATCTTTACTTGGTCCGTATTAAGATTAAGAAATGGTAGTGATCACTCTTTGCCCTCCCATGGAAGGTCTATACAGAGTTAGCAATAAATTGATTTAAAAATGAGGTATATGCTTGACAAACAGGAGTCTAAATCTTCAAATCTAATTTAGTTGCAAGGAAATATTCAACTGTAAATGCCTAATCTTCTACAGTGTAAATTTCTAGATAAATGGCTAGCCTAAATCTATCCATTGTCCACATATCCCAAAAAACCATATATGTTTGGACTCTAGTTGTCTGTGAGAGAGGGGAGATCACAAAAATAGTCCATTATCAAAAGAAAAAGTTAAAGTACAACATTCTATGGAGAATCTTTTAAAACTTTTATTACATACCTTAGAAAGTTTGAAAGGACCTAACTGAAGCTTCCCTCTCCTTCCACACTTCATTAAATATGCCCCTTTTCCAATGCAGATGTGGCCTGCAGAATCACAATCAACAAACATAATATGAAAAGTAAGTTTAAGGAATTAAAGTAGATCTGTTATACCTCAAGCAAATGGACTCTGAAAAATTGGATTCATTTTCTACAAAACATGACATAGCAAGATCTAATCACATTTTTAACTGAAGAAAAGGTAAATTAGATTCATGCTCTAAAATTGACGATATAATGAGATCTAATGAAATTTTCAACTCAAATAAAGGTAAGTTTAGTAAGCTCAAGCTCCAAAATGATGGCATCCATCTTCTAAGTGGCAGTTACAATATATATCTAGCTAGAGGCTATAACATAAAGATATTTGTTATATGTGAAGATAAAAAATTGAAAGGAATGTGAAATTTTGACCATCAACTATAATTTCCTTTCAAGGACTAGATCAAACAACAACATTGTTATCAAGATAATAAACTCACCCATGCTAGTACACTTCTAGTAGTTTCATGATAAAACTCAAACTCAATAAACATCAAACACCATAAATTAACGAACAATATGTCTAAGGTTGGTTACCTAAGGATCATATCATACTAAATTACCTTTTGCATCTAAGATTGAAAATGACTGTGAAATAAATGAAAACAAATCAATGATTATGATGGACGCATGTGATGAAATGAAATTAAAAAAGACCTTTATTTTTGCTACTGATGAGCCTTCTAAGCGATTCTTGGATGAAGTTGATCCTGGTCTGCTTTCTGAAATCAAAGAGACACTTTCTAGCTACTCTGATTTGATGGACAACAACCCTAATCCTTATGCAAATGAATATGGAAAGCAATAAGCATCGATGAACCTAGTCTTGAAGAAGGTGTCTTAGACTCTAATATGGATAGTATTTTAAATTTCTACGGCTAATGGAGGGTCTTCCTAGTTAGGTTCCCTAGAAAATTTTGTATTTTTTGCTATAGTGTGACTATGTTTTATTTCTGTTCTGTTCCACTCCAAATTGGTAGAGATATTTTTTTTGTCTTGGTCCAATAATTAGTTTCGTATTTATTCATTCAAGAAGTAGCATTATTTCGAGGAAATTCTATAGAAGGGACAATTAATCTATATTTGCACTTATATCTTTTGCAAGTAAAATTCACAACTAAATTTTCATCCAAACTGTTTAGGTTACTAGCAAGTGGTATCACAACATCTCTCAACATTGCAAGGCATAAATCATACTATTCAATAAGGTTGAGAATTGAGATGAAAAAATCTTCCCAAGTTATTCAAGAAATAAAACTATTGAATTTCAGTTCTAAATCTATCCATCCGGAACAAAATTATGCCATTTTCAACATGCTCTAGTCAAAGTTATTCTTGGCCTCATTCAACTCAATGAATAATATATCAATCTCGTTGATATTTCTTCTTCAGTTCATGCTTCTCAGTTATATATTTATGCAACCTAATATATCACTTATGTTAAGTGATTATTCATTCAAAAGTATTTAGTTCGTCCAGCGCATCTACCTAATTTTCTGATCATTTTCCAGGCAGACTCTATCAGACATTTGCAACAGAAAATAGAAGACTATTTTAGTACCTAGTGTTATAAAACTCTACTCTCGAAAAAGTATTTTGGGTTTTTTTACCTAAAAATATTTACAAAAATTTCAATCCGAAAGCCATTTCAAGGAGAATTTTAGTGAGGGAGAAATTTAGTATTATTTTTGGAAAATTTGAATGCAACTAAAATAAATTCTTCCTATTTTCTCAAAATATTATATCACCAAATATGAGTGAATTCATAGAACTTAAGATTTGGAAATAATTAAATTTCACTTCACTTTTCCAGGACCATATATGAGAGAATTCACAAAACCTGATATTTGGATTCTGGAAACACTTAAATTTCACCTTATTTATTAGGATTGGAAGTTCCCTAAGATGCAAACATGTAGCATTAAGGATCTACTTTGCTTGTTTAAGGACAATGTTTGTTTTATAAATAGTGATACAAGAATCCTTGTATACATGCCTGACACATTTCTTTGGTCACAAGTAATGAAACTGAACTCCACCAATAAATAACAAAGAAGGTAGAATGTAAGAGAGCAACTACTTTTCAACATATACTCTGACAAAAATAAACATCTATACGGTCATATAAAGTTGTCACCACACCAAAAAAGGAATTAAAAACCAAACTCAAAATAGGAACATTCTTGGATTATTATGGTTACTCTAGAAAAATGGTAAACAAGATCAATATGTTAATATGGAAAATAGTGTAGCTGATTATGATTATTGAGCCCAAGGGGTTAGCCCCACTGAATGTCATTAATGTTACTCAGCATTTGGCTAGTTCTGTGCTGGCAGGTGCCCTGTTTGAAATCCCTTGGGAAAGGTGCACTAGTCAATGCCAATGGGTTTACTAGGGATGTCATCCATGAATGTGGGGAAACATCCATTGGGATTACCTAGAGAGTTTTTCTTGGAAAGAATAAAAATAGGATTTTCCAAAGAGAAATTTTGAGATGCATACAACGTACAACAAGTAAAATCAACTCTATAGAGACAAACCACAAAAGAAGGAAAAATACATATGCTTTTACCTATGTTCCCTTGTGAGTGTGTGCTTCATGTGAGATTTTACCATGGAGATCACCTTCTCCTTTGAACCTTCATCTTTGTAGACTCCATTTTCATGAGGTCTACTAAATGAACTGTCAATGTTTAACTGATGATGTAAATTGTTACTTCTTTCGAATAATATTATACACAATATCTCATTAGAAACACTACGTGTTGGCAGCCTATTATTTCCAACATCCCTACATGAGATCTCCTCTGTTATCCTTTCTGGATTTTCCAAACAGTTAGTAGTTGCAAGAATGTGTCCATCTTGACTATATCTAGTTGTTGATCGTACATGAGTAGTTAATATGATTCCGCTCACAAAAATTGACCTTGTATTGCTCATCAATTCTTATAAATCATTTCTTTATGACCAAAAGCTGATCCCTACCACTATCTTCCATCTCTATGAGAATTAGCTAGACCAATATTATCTTCTCTTGATGCTAGAGTATGATCCATCATTACCCACACCTAATCAAAATTAGATTTAATTGTATAATTTTCCATCTTTAAAACAAGGGCTAAGTTACTTCTCCAATCTTATTCACGAAAGAGAAGAGGCCTGCTATTGGTTGTGGGTTTACATTTACATCAGTCCCATCTATGGCCCCAAATCTATCAAGGGATGATCTAGGTGAAAACTGCTAAGAGCCTCTTCCTAGTGTAGAACAATTGTCATGTAAAGCTTGTAGACACTCCTGAAGTATGTGCTAACCTGAGAGAGTTTTTGTTTGTGAAATGGATACTTGGGTGTTGGAAATAATACTGAGAGGGGGGGGTGAATCAGTAATATCAAATTCTTATCAATCTATCTTCCTTATTTATACTTTGAATAATTCTTCAAATATTGATCATTACTTTGTATGTCAGTATCATAAAATAATGAGCAGGAACAAGAAAAGCAAATAGTCACACAAAAGAACACCAGATATAAGGTGGAAACCCAATGTGGGTGAAAACCACCTGCTGCAATATGTCTCTATCTTTTTTCAATTAGAAACTCCTTTGACAATGATTTTGTACTGGTGCAGTCCTTTACCAGCACGCAGGCTACAATCTGCAGAGAGCTACAACCCTCTCTCGTTCTCCAGCTTCTCCTGGAAGGGAGCTACAACCCCCTTAGCTCTTGTACTAGCCAAGATACTAGTACGTAGGTGCTGGCCTACTGAAGGCTACAACCTTCTCTTTCTTCCAGGGACCATGTTTCATAAATTTTCAGACTGGATCCATGAACATCACTCAATAATCAAGTATAACTGCATCAAACATTCTCCTTTTCCCAATTAGCACTGAATCAAGTAAACACTTCTCTGACAGCTGTACCCCGAACATAGTAATAGTAACCACACACCAAATTCTGAACCCAGAATACTGTAGTAATAGACAAAGGCAGCTAGATCATAATTTAAAGATATACGCTACTTCAACAACCTGAAACCTGCGTGTAGATCTATAAAGGATAATTCCTTCTTTCAAATATTCAGACACTAATTAACCCAGATTGTCAGATTTATGGATCAAGCATGCGCCTCATATAATAGATCAAAATCATGCAAAGATACTATTATTCAAGCATAAAGATTATGACCCATCAAAAGAACTTATCCTTCTTTATGCACTAAGGTTCCTCCTTCATTCAGATCCAGATCTGCACCATAACCCAATCACTAATATTTCAGATCTAGCACTTATTAGATATTCAATTCATTCGATGATACTTTGCCAAATGATCTCCTTCCTCTTTTATAGTCTTAGGCCTTCCACAATACCATGGTCCAAAACCATAGGATCAAAAAACTGTTGGACTAATACCATGAACCAACCATGAAAGTGTGTGAGATCAACACTTTTGGATGCAATACCACGGACCAAAACCATAGGATCAAAAACTGTCGGACTAATACCATGAGCCAACCATGAAAGTGCGTGAGATCAACACCTTTGGATGCAATACCACGGACCAAAACCATAGGATAAAAAATTGTCAGACTAATTCCATGAGCCAACCATGAAAGTGCGTGAATTTTTTTCTCTACATGAAATAAACTTTTCTCTGCATAAAAGTGCATGAACTTTTCTCTACATGAAATAAACGTTTTCTCTGCATAAAAGTGCATGAACTTTTCTTTACATGAAATAAAATTTTCTCTACATAAAAGTGCGTGAGCTTTTCTCTACATGAAATAAACTTTTCTCTGCATAAAAGTGCGTGAACTTTTCTCTACATGAAATAAATGTTTCTCTGCATATAAGTGCGTGAACTTTTCTACACTATAATTCTCTACATGAAATAAACTTTTCTCTGCATATAAGTGCGTTAAATTTTCTGCACTATAATTTATCATCTGAGATGAGTGGGTTGCCATCAAGTACAACATATGTATCATAATGCCAACAATCTCCCCCTTTGGACTTGATGGCAACAACAACCAATCACTCTCCCCCTTTGACATCAAGGGCAAAGGGTTATGCTCCCCCTAAGAACATGCTCCCCCTGACTATAAACCAGATCTGCAAAGAAGAACCATAATCCATCAAACACCATAAATGACCATGAAAGAGATAGAGACGTATTGCAACAATATTCAGACCAACATCCATGATCTCCTTCTGTACTTCCTCCATAATGCCAACAATGCATGATATTCTCCCCCTGAACCTGTGCCATTCGATCTTTGACCAATCCGCAACCCAGCACATGTACGCATATACTTCAGATGAACCTTGCGTACAACCAACAATCAGAAGAGATTCAACAACAAGATGATGCATCAACAACCCCCGGCTTTTGCCTGAGGTATTCAAAGGTCATCCTAGGCAATGGTTTGGTGAGTATATCAGCAACCTGTTCCTTAGAAGGAACATACTCCAACTTGACCTTTTGTTCAAGCACTTGTTCCCGGAGAAAGTGATACTTGATTGGTATGTGCTTGGTTTTTGAATGCATGACTGGGTTCTTTGAAATGTTGATTGCACTTATATTATCACATAAGATGGAGATGGGTGGTGTACAAGTGATTTGAAAATCCTGCAAGGTTTGCATCATCCAAAGGAGTTGAGTGCAGCAAGATGCAGCAACAACATATTCTGCTTCAGCTGTAGACAAGGCAATCGAACTCTGTTTCTTGCTGAACCAAGATACTAATTTGGAACCCATAAAGAATGCACCACCACTTGTGCTCTTCCTATCATCCACGCTTCCGGCCCAATCTGCATCAGTATAAGCATGAAGTGTGAGATTTGTATCTCTGGGATACCATAAGCCATAATTTTGAGTCCCTTGAAGATATTTCAAGATTCTCTTTACTGCCTGAAGATGAGTTTCCTTTGGATTTGCCTGAAATCTTCCAACTATTCCCACTGCATGCATGATGTCTAGTCAGGTACCTGTTAAATAAAGTAGACTTCCAATCATAGATCTGTAGGTTGGTTGATGTACTGCTGCTGATTCATCTTGCACTGAGGCTACATCCTGTTACCATGGGTGTACATACTAGTTTTGCATCTTCCATGCCATATTTCTTCAAAATCTGCTTGAGATGCTTGGTTTGAGACAAGAAGATCCCTTCTTCCTTTTGTTGGATTTGCAGGCCAAGAAAATATGTCAATTCTCCAAGCAAGGACATTTCGAATTCTTTCTGCATTACCAAGGCAAAGCTTTGACTCATAGATTCTTCATTGCTGCCAAAGATAATGTCATCTACATACACAACAAGTATTAGCAAATTGTCATTTTCATTTTTTATATAAAGATTGCTATCTGCTGATCCTTTTGAAAAACCTTGTTGATGAAGATATTTGTCCAAACGATAGTACCAAGCCCTTGGAGCTTGTTTAAGACCATAGAGAGGCTTTTTCAGTCTGCATACAAGATTTGGATCATTTCCAAGAATGAAACCATCTGGCTGCTCAATGTATAATTCTTCTTCTAAGTCTCCATTCAGAAAGGCTGATTTCACGTCCATTTGAAATACTTTGAACTTTTGAAAGCTTGAGAGAGCAAGGAACATTCGGATGGCCACAAGTCTTGCAACAGGAGCAAAAGTTTCCTCAAAATCTATTCCTTCTTGCTGCGCATACCCTTTACAAACAAGTCTTGCCTTGTTTCTAATTACTTTCCCATTTTCATTCAACTTATTTTTGAAGACCCATTTTGTCCCTATAACATTCTTATCCTTTGGTCTAGGAACCAACTCCCAAGTGTTGTTCTTTTCGATCTGCTCAAGTTCTTCATCCATTGATTTGACCCAACATTCATCTTTGCATGCCTCTTTTACATTTTGTGGTTCAGTGGAGGAGAGTAATGCCACATAGATTGAAGCTTCTGCAATTGTTCTTCTTGTTTGTACACCTGCTTCTTTATGCCCCAAAATCTGAGATTCTGGATGATTCTTCTGAATGTACCGGGATGGAGTCTTCTCTTCTATCCTTATTTGTTCCTATGGTGCTTCTTGAGGTTCTTCTTCTTCATCATTCTGTCTTTGAGGGTAGTCTTCATCTTCTTCGATATTTTCATGATTTACTTGCCTAGGAATGTATCCCTTTTCATCAACCACTACATCAATGTTGTCAACAATTATTCCAAGTATTTTATTGTAGCACTTATATGCTTTGCTGTGTGGAGAATAACCAAGAAGAATTCCTTCATCTGCTCTAGGTTCAAGTTTGCCAAGTTCCTCATCAGTATTCTTAATATACCATTTGCTCCCAAAGACTTTGAAGTGCTTTACCGAAGGAGTCTCACCATACCAGAGCTCATGAGGAGTTTGAGTGTTGTTCGCTCGGACATTTGTTTTGTTGAGAATAACAATCAAAGCATATGCGGCTTCACCCCAGAAAGTTGTGGGAGTTCCAGACTTATCCAACATAGTACGAGCCATTTGTTGGACTGTTCTGTTCATCCTTTCCACCACTCCATTTTGTTGAGGAGTTCTAGCTATAGAGAATTCTCTTCTAATCCCATGTTCTTCACAGAAATCGAAAAATTCATTTGAGGTAAACTCCCCACCTCTGTCAGACCTGAGGCACTTAATTTTGTAACCTGATTCATTTTCAACCAAGGCTTTGAAGGATTTGAATTTCTCGAATGCTTCATCTTTGTGCTTCATAAGTCCTAACCAAACAAACCTGGAGAAATCGTCAATGAACAATATCAAGTATTATTCTCCTCGAGGTGTCCTTTTCCTAAATGGACCACATACATCTGTATGGACTAGCTCAAGAGGCATGCTAGTTGATCCTTCCTTCTCTGGAAAGTTAGTTCTGGTTTGCTTTCCAAACTGACATGATTTGCATATGATGTTGTCTGGAATTTTGATATCTGGAAGACCACGAACTGCCTCATATTTGCATGATTTCCTTATTTTTGAAAAACTTAGATGCCCCAACCTCCGGTGCCATAACCAGTGTTCATCATCCTTGCTCAAATAGCATTGTTGTTGTCCTTCTTCAAATATGTATAGATTATTTGGAGTTCTTCTACCTTTGATCACTGTTTCACCTGTATCAAGATCACGAACACGACATCCGTTTGATCTAAATATGACCTCGGTTCCTTGATCACACATCTGGCTGACACTTAGAAGATTATGCTTCAATCCATCAACATACAAAACATTTCCATCTTTGACCTTTTCTTTTAACTCATCAGTGCCTTTTCCTTTTATAGCTGCAGGAGTATCATTTCCAAAAGAGACTTTCTTTCCCTTTTCTAAAGCAGAATATGATTCAAGTTTTTCTTTATCACCTGTCATATGTTTCGAACATCCATTTTCAATGTACCATAGATTTTCTTGTCCTTCTGCATAAAATGCTATCCCACATCTTTCTGTTTGTGGTTCCTTTATTCTCCATGTTCTAGTGCTTGAGGCTTATTCCTTTGTCTGCCGAAACATGCTCCTGCATTCAGAATCTTCATGACCAAAGTTATTGCAAATAGAACATTCAACTTCATTTTCAAGAGCCGAAAAGTTATAGGTCCTTTTTGTAATCCCGATCATACTTCTTTGTTTTTGAGCTTCTCTAGTCATGATTGTTTTATATGCAACACATTGAGCTGCTTTGTGACCAAAGTTATGGCAAGAGAAACATTGCCCATTGAAGAAACTTCTGCGATTATCAAATCTACCGGCCAAATGATTGTAATTTCTATTGTCATCCATTCTTGAAGCAAATTGAGAAGATTTTATCTGTGGCTGGTTGTAGCTTTTTTTCATCCTTAAGACAGATTGCCCCTGGTTTACCTGATAGTCTTTGTTCATTCTTGATGTAATTCGTCCCTGCTTTACCTAGTGATCTCCATTGTGCTTTTGCTCATTCCTTCTTGCCGCATCAAGATAACTCTTTGAGGTGGATGCTTGAGATGTTTCTCCATTATACCCCAGACCTGTCTTGTTTAGCGGAGAACGCTGTACATTGATGATCTCATCCAGAGTTTCAAATCCTTTGACAAACTTAAGATTAATAGCCTTTGTTTTCTTAATTTCTTTTCTAAGGCCAACAATTTCACCTTCTAACTTTTCAAGATATTTTTCTTTTTCATCAATTTGAAATTGTAGAGTATCAATGATCATATTCTTTTCTTTTATACATGTCTTAAGTCTAGAAATCTCTTCATAAAAACTATCCACATCTATAGCATCCATGTAATCATCATCTTCAAATGCCATTAAAAGTTTATAGTCATTACCTCGTTGATCTTCATCACTATTTGATAGACCATCACTGTCTTCATGACTGTAGTAGCTTTTCTTATTTGCATTCTGTTTCTTGTTCCATCTGGCAGGTTCCTTTCCTTTGTCAATATTATCCTTATGAGGACATTTGGCAGCATAATGACCTACTCTTCCACAAGCAAAACATTTAAAAGGTAGCTTACCTCTGAACCTTCCAGTACCCCGTTGAAGATTTCTGACAAAATTTGATTCTTCTTCTTCTTCTTCTGGCACGTGACTTGATTCATAGTAGTATCCTTTGCCTGAAGCCTTAAAAGCAGCTTCTCTCCTGTCTGATGGACCTCCTTTTCTCATTTCATAAGTAGTTAGAATTCCGTGTAGCTGAGACATAGGAAGAGTTCGTAGATTTTCCTTTTCTTCTATTGCAGACACTTTAGATTCAAACTTGGGGGATAATGATCTTAGGACTTTTTCAACCACAACAGCCTCTTTTATTTCTTCACCCAAGTTTTTCATACAATTAACAATCTCATCTACCCGAAGGAAATAGTTAGCCACACTTTCATCATTATACATTCTGAGATTCTCATACTGAATCCTGACTGTTTGAAGTTTTGCACGTTTTACCTGTTCATCTCCTTCGTAGCTCAAAACAATCTTGTCCCATATTTCTTTTGTGGATTTATATTGCATAACCTTCACGGATTCAGATTGAGATAGACATCCTAGAAGAGTATTAATCGCCTTTGCATTTGTTTCATATTTCTTCTTCTCAGCTGAATCTATAGGAGTAGCTGATGGAAAAGTATACCCTGTTTCTATAATGTCCCATACTTTTGTACCCAAAGATTGAAGATAGGCAGTAACTCTTACCTTCCAATATATGAAGTTTGTTCCATCAAAAATCGGTGGCCTGATTGATGCTTCCCTCTCGTAGTTGCTCATGATGTTAGATCTTCCTTCAAGTGATCAAGCTTCTTCAGAAGGACCTGCTCTGATACCAATTGTTGGAAATAATACTGAGAGGGGGGGGGGGGTTAATCAGTATTATCAAATTCTTATCAATCTATCTTCCTTATTTATACTTTGAATAATTCTTCAAATATTGATCATTACTTTGTATGTCAGTATCATAAAATAATGAGCAGGAACAAGAAAAGCAAATAGTCACACAAAAGAACACCAGATATAAGGTGGAAACCCAATGTGGGTGAAAACCACCTGCTGCAATATGTCTCTATCGTTTTTCAATTAGAAACTCCTTTTACAATGATTTTGTACTGGTGCAGTCCTTTACCAGTACGTAGGCTACAACCTGCAGAGAGCTACAACCCTCTCTCGTTCTCCAGCTTCTCCTGGAATGGAGCTACAACCCCCTTAGCTCTTGTACTAGCCAAGATACTAGTACGTAGGTGCTGGCCTACTGAAGGCTACAACCTTCTCTTTCTTCCAGGGTCCACATTTCATAAATTTTCAGACTGGATCCATGAACATCAATCAATCATCAAGTATATCTGCATCAAACAATCTCCTTTTCCTAATTAGCACTTAATCAAGTAAACACTTCTCTGGCAGCTGTACCCAAAACACAGTAACAATAGCCACACACCAAATTCTGAACCCAGAATACTGCATCAATAGACAGAGGCAGCTAGATCATAATTTAAGGATATACGCTACTTCAACAACCTGAAACCTGCGTGCAGATCTATAAAGGATAATTCCTTCTTTCAAATATTCAGACACTAATTAACCCAGATTGTCATATTTATAGATCAAACATGCGCCTCATATAACAGATCAAAATCATGCAAAGATACTATTATTCAAGCATAAAGATTATGACCCATCAAAAGAACTTATCCTTCTTTATGCGCTAAGGTTCCTCCTTCATTCAGATCCAGATCTGCACCATAACCCAATCACAAATATTTTAGATCTAGCACTTATTAGATATTCAATTCATTCGATGATACTTTGCCAAATGATCTCCTTCCTCTTTTATAGTCTTAGGCCTTCCACAATACCATGGTCCAAAACCATAGGATCAAAAAACTATTGGACTAATACCATGAACCAACAATGAAAGTGCGTGAGATCAACACTTTTGGATTCAATACCATGGACCAAAACCATAGGATCAAAAACTGTCGGACTAATACCATGAGCCAACCATGAAAGTGCGTGAGATCAACACTTTTGGATGCAATACCACGGACCAAAACCATAGGATCAAAAACTGTCGGACTAATACCATGAGCCAACCATGAAAGTGCGTGAAATTTTTTCTCTACATGAAATAAACTTTTCTCTGCATAAAAGTGCGTGAACTTTTCTCTACATGAAATAAACTTTTTCTCTGCATAAAAGTACGTGAAATTTTCTTTACATGAAATAAACTTTTCTCTGCATAAAAGTGCGTGAGCTTTTCTCTACATGAAATAAAATTTTCTCTGCATAAAAGTGCGTGAACGTTTCTCTACATGAAATAAACTTTTCTCTGCATATAAGTGCGTGAACTTTTCTGCACTATAATTCTCTACATGAAATAAACTTTTCTCTGTATATAAGTGTGTGAGCTTTTTTGCACTATAATTTATCATCTGAGATG
The DNA here is from genome assembly GCA_031772625.1 of Pinus tabuliformis. Lineage (NCBI taxonomy): Eukaryota > Viridiplantae > Streptophyta > Pinopsida > Pinales > Pinaceae > Pinus > Pinus tabuliformis. Next base: position 516,888,943 of record CM062815.1, read on the forward strand.
AGTGGGTTGCCATCAAGTACAACATATGTATCATAATGCCAACATTGGGATGTAGACCTAGATACTTTAGTTTTCCAAAGTGAAGCCCTTGATACATCTATCAAATCTAGGAGATGAATTTGGAGTGCTTCATCGAAAATTCCTTCTGTGAATTGTTCTTACATGAGCTGGCCTTGTCTCTATGAGAGGAGGAACAGAGGAAGAAGGTGGTGATAAATTGAGTTCTGAGTTGATTCTTTCTGCAACCATCCCAACTTGGAGAATCTTCCACAAATCCTCTGATTCCTAAGCTTCATCCCCATTGTCAAAATCAAGCACAAAATACTCAACATCTTCATCATGTGTGCTGGACTGTCCAGGCATAGATGTTTGATATCCTTGACAATACCAATCTCCTTTAGGGATAGCCCTTCCAAGGCCAGCACATTATGTATGATATGTTGAATCATAGCAATCACATAATAATAAAATATCACCATCACCATCCTCATTACAATCTAAGCAAACTATATTTACATAGGGATCAAGAAATCCCGTCACTTATTATTTTGAAGGTTGATGTACATATCAAACAGAACTATATCATATAATAAAATCATCCTTCAAATGAAGAACCAACTGCTTAAACTTCAACCCTACATATGAAAATAAATAATCATGCTTTGCAGGAAAGGTAGTAAGATAAAGGCAACGAAATATCTTTAAGGAATCCAACAAGGTGTTGCAGTTGGAAACTAATATCATGAAATTTTAAATCACCAAAAAGCACAAGGATTGATAGAATAAAAGGATGAGATAAAATGAACTATACCCAGGGGAACACAAATGTATATGTCTTTAAACATGAACCTATAAATTCAAAGAACCCTGATAAATAAAGATTACTACTGCAAATAGAACCTAAACTATTGGGAAAATAACTAAATTCTAGCATTCAAACAAGGGCATAAACATGTTGTCAAATGGAAAAGTTGAAATTAGTTAAAAACATCAGGGGCATGTTACAAATCCAATTCCTATCATTAAAATCAAGAAAACTACCATTGGAATCGTGGCTTGGATCCACTTCTCTATTGAATTTATTCATCTACTTGTCTACTTAATCTGTTATAACTACACCAAATGGTGCCATATGATAAATAAATTGTAACTTCAACATATATTTTCAAACAAAGGCTATCTTTTGGACATTGGAATGAGTGATGCAAGAGCATCCCCAGTCCATTAGTGTTCTTGCATCACCAAAAACGTGTTTAAATTCCATCATCTCGTTAATGTTTAATCATCGATTTCTGCTTGTGAGACTTACATGAGCCCACAGGAGATCACTCTTAGTTTCACTGACTCCCATTTTAAACATGACATTTCTAAAAATAGCTGGAAGGAAAGGAAATATACAATGTACTTAGTTTATTCACCCATTACACTGGAACCAAAATAAAAACAAGAGTTGTTGAGATGACAGATTGATGCTACTGGAGAAATAAGACAGAAACAAAGAGATACCAAATTTATAGAAACACAATAGGGTGCAATGAGATGGAATCACAGATCTTGCTATTTCCATAAACATCTTGTTGAATGATGAAACAAAAATCAACTCCAACAATAATTAAGACATTCATTACAAAGGAGGAGATCATTGAGAAATAATTTTTAACATAGAACAAAAATCACTAGGCTAAAGTAGAAGAATTCGTTCAGGAAAACAAATTAAGAGAAGCAACATAGTCTCTCGAGAAGGCACTAACTTCCACAAATGAAATTGAGCACAATAATTGTGAAAGAAAATCCTTGGATAAGTTGAGGCATATCACTGCACAATTGTGGAAGATCACTCCACTGAAAATGAAGGAGATTGTTAAGGAATAATCACTGAGCAGCAAGAAGGGTAAATTCCTCGAAAGAAAACTAGCATGGAATATGTGCCTAAACAAGAAACCGTGCAACCCATTTTTGTGTGGAAATAGAGTATTTCCTTTTATTCATCCTTTCTTAATCCCGTGCATGAGGATCAATTTATTCAATACAGTGAATGTAATTTAGTAGCATAATTGTTATTTCACCAATTTACTTGAATGTTATAATGCAAGTTCAAAGATAAAATCCTCACGTGGAATTGTTTGGCTTCTGCTTAGTGATGTAAATTGATTGTGATTGACACCATCCACTGAGATGGGTAGTAAATTTTATTTCTTATCTACCTACAACATATTAGTATGCATTCGTGTAGGTTTTTCATTTCCAGTAACCATCGATTAATATTAAAGTAGGAATAACCTACAATGAGGAAAATCCAACAAAGGAGGGAGAAAAAATTTAGCATTTCTTGTCTGCGAGGAAAAACCCAGTAGCACTAGGGTTTGTGGTGTTTCTATGGTTTTTGGAATGGCAGGGTTTAAGTTTGTTGTACATATGCTTCTTCTAATTGATCTTTGTTACTCCGTATTGGCTGAATAACAACCCCTTATTTTAACTTATCACAATGGTCCACTGCTCACCAGTAGTCCTATTGTGGATGTTCATCAAATTTGGTATGGTAGATTCAACCCTACTCAGCATTCCATTGTGGAAGATTTTTTTTAGTCCTTGGAAGACAACAAGACCCTAGAGCCCTCTTTTTATAGCTGGTGTAAAACCACTCAGCGATACCGTGGTAAGTCCAACAAGGCCATCGCCATAGAAAATACAAGGCTAAGAAAGCAGAAGTTGGATGTTGGTTATTCCCTAGGCATATCTCTGAAGCGGAGAAAAATTATAGTTCTGTTGCAAGGGGAAATTTATTCCAAAGCTCTGCTGGAGAATGTCAATGTCGTGTATTTGGTACTCACATCTGATTATGTTACTATAGAGGGCTTCTGTATTCTCCACAACTATAATTGAGCACAATCACTAGGCAAGAAGATCCTTGGATCAGTTGAGGCATATCATTGGGAAATTGAGGAAGATCACTCCATTGATAATGAAGGAGATTGTTAAGGAATAAACACTGAGAATCAAGAAGGGTAAACTCCTAGAGAGTTAACTAGCATGGAATCTCTGCCTAAACGAGAAACCGTGCAATCCATCGTTCTGTGAGAAACAAAGTATTTCTTTTTATTCATCCTTTCTTAATCCCATGCATGAGGGTCGATTTCTACTACAAAGTGAATGTAATTGAGTAGCATCACTATCATTTCACTAATTTACTTTAATGATATAATACAGGTTTAATGATAAAATGATCAGGTGGAATCATTTGTCCTCTATTTCGCAAAATACATTGATTGTGATTGACACCATCCAGTAAGATGGGTAGTAAATTTTATTTCTTATCTATAGATTTTGTGTTTTCCATCACCCATCAATTGGTATTAAAGCAGGAAGAGCCTGTAGTGAGGAAAATCCAACAAAGAATATTTTTTTCTTCGGGGGAGAGAAGAAGCTCTAGGATGAGAACTAGAAATATCATGTCCAGGAGGTTGTTGCAAAATGAGAGAAGTAATGGTATGTGGAGGAGTGGACGTGAATTGTATAAGCATATATCCAAGAAATTCAAACATTACAAAGATGTTGAGAACAATTAGTACAACACTAAAACCATAGAAACAACCCAATTGAGAAAAAATATAGCCAAAGTAATTGATGGAAGTGAACATGAAGGGAAACAAGGAAGCCTGAGAGGAACCTTGAGAGAAGAACTAGAGGACTCTCTTTTAAAATAGAAATGTGATAGAAAACTTCAGGATGCTAACTATGTTGTCTATCTAGTGAAAGATCTGTTGTTTTTATAGATAGTCTAGAAAGGCCCATCAATATCTATATCTACATATATATATATATCTATATATATATATATATATATATACATACCATTGCGAGACAAATTAAAGACTAGAAATTGGAAGTTGGACATAAAACGTCAGTTGGAGTCCTATGAAGTTAGTGGGTTAATTTAGTAGCCTTAATCAGAAAATTTCTGCCACATAACAGATCAGTGCCATGGAAGGTGGAATAAAACAAAAATAACCTGAGACATATGAGGATCATTATTTGAAGGAATGATTATATCCATTAACATTACGGGATCATTAGTTATTGATTTAGTGATTAGTAGCAAATCTATGTTATAACCAATTTTACATCTCTCTTTCACTTTCTTGTTCTTGTCCATAAGTTTGTGCACAACAACACCAAGATACTTCTTCAGATTATTTACCAAGTATTAAGTGTTTTTTTGTATCGTCAAAAGAGCTATTATGTCTTGTTTGAAGCATTGACTTGACAAACAATAATGTGAAGACAAGAAGTGCATCATGTTCTTTTGTATGTACCTATCATCTAGGAACAACTACAGGTTTGGGAGGAAGATTTATAAAGAAAAAGGCAATGAAATTACTCACTATCCTTTGCAAAAATCAATCTTCAATTTAGCAACTGCTTAGCTCCAATATAGTAAAGGCCATCAATTATACTCAAGAATATATTGTATTTCAGGGATGCTTATGGACAGGAAGACAATACGCCTACATACCCTTATGTGTGGTCTATTGTCAAACAAAGATCTTACTAACAAGGGATCATGTGATCAAGTGAAATAGTGATAATGTCAATGATGAAGCGTGTGATCAAGTAAAATATGAACTATGATTGATCTTCGATTATATGGTTGTCATCTAACTTCTCTCTTCTGAAACTAATTATTGTACAATTCCATACAGATAAGTATTCCTAAATATATATATGAATTACATTTAATTATTACTAACTTTTTATGGTTTATTTCATGGTTGAATTAAATTTTAGGTTGCCTCTCTAACTGCGATTTATGGATTCATGAATAATGGATTTGGGTTGCATAAATCTATAGTTTCATGCCTGACAATAATAAATAGTTAATAATAGAAACAATTCAATAGTAAACAGTCAATAACAAAAACAATTCAGTTCAGTTACTTCGTAAATTTGTGTGAATTTGGGTTTAGTTTTTGTGTGAATTTGGGTGGTAAATTGAAGTACCACATCCTCAAAGTGCATAGAAGTTACATGCATGGACCAATACCATGTAGCTATGTTTGACATGTAGGCCCTGAAAATTTATCTCCTATAAAATAGGAGAACTACTTTAAATAGCAAGTTCTCGAAATCTAACCAAAATGATTGTGTCAAGCTCTACCCACAACTAAAACCAACATGCACCTATAAATGGAACCAACATGATGGAATATGGCACATACAAATCTAGGGGTTGAAATGCCCTTAATGCACATTAGACATCCAATGATCCAAACGACATCTGAACGCATTCACCAATTTTAAGAGCTTTAGTAGGCAGACATCGACATATGTACAACATCTAGCTTGGTGGGCATCAGGGTTTGTGAGAAAGAGTGAGTAGATCGCAGAGTATTAGCTTATTTCAGTCTTTATAGAAAATTTAAGTAGTTTTTAGTTAAGAATCATACAATTTTTAAAGTAAATTGTACTAATTTTCATAATTTAAGGGTGGTTTCACTGATCTAGAAATAGAGAATGAATAAAAGGAATGGGAGCTTACTGAAGATGACATCACCGCAGGGATTCTAGAGTGTCATTTTTACTCCATTGGAGTCTAGTGAGGTGTGCAGTATTCTCATAACAACCATGGTGACCATAATGTTAGACATTTTGAACATCTAAGCCTCTGATTTGGGTCTTCTGCCTATGCTTGTTTATTATGACAAATGGCCTCTGAAATTCATCAAATGCTAATGCCATCTCTCCAAATAATAACAAATCAAATGCCAATTCCATCGGTGCAAACAGTAACAAAGTGCAACACAAAGATTAAAGCATAAACTTAAAATATAGTGAATTTTGAATTAGAGATCTCAGGTGTGTGTACTCTTCCCTGTGTGGAAGAAGACTAAAAGTGGGATGGAAATGCAGCGAGGTTAGAAATGAAACATACCTGGGTGCCATTAATAGACTGAAAATACAATGGTGGGGTTCGATATCAGTATGCTATGGGTAAAACCTTAATTCACAACTCTCTTCAATCTCGTTTTCCCTCCACCCTCTAAAAATTGAAAATGTGTTACTCGTTTTCCCTCGACCTTATGAAAAGTGAAAATATACTACTTTTCTTAATCTTATTTTCCCTCCCACCCTATGGAAAGTGAAAATGTGAAAATGTGCTACTCCTTTTCCCTCCACCATATGAAAAATGAAAATATACTACCTGTTTAAGAATGTAAATGAAGATTGGATTTGGGAGGGCTTTGTTACATGAAAATTAAGGCTAAATTTTTTAAAAAGTGTAAAAATTTTCCTCCCTAACAAACAATAAATACAATATTTATATATTATATAGTAGATATGTACGTGTAATGTAAGTATGTAAACAATTCTATATATGGGCTTAGTTAAATAACAATAGTAATCATAATAATAAACGTCAAATTTATGGGGATGAGTGCAAAAATCTAAATGTTGGCTCAATTAATAATAAAAATAATAAAATTCAATTTGTTATATTTTGATTTTGTTATTAACTTGTGGCTTATAATTACCTCAAGCCCAAAAACCATAACTTATTTCATGACCAAAATATTTTATAACAATATGACAAGATTCTTAACCATGGATATTCACCCCCCACTTTACAGTGGATATTATTAACTTGTAAAAAATTGGCTTTGTTATAATACCATGGGCCAATACTATGGCTTATCAATACCACATGCTCTAAGAACACAACTTATTTCAAAATCAAAACATTTTATAACAATATGAAAATATTCTTAACCATGGATATTTATTCTCACTTCAGCGGATATTATTAACTTGTAGATAGACTTTGTTACAATACCATCGGCCAATACCATGGCTTATGAATACCACATGCCCAAAAACACATACCTTATATCAAAAGAAAATTATTTTATAAGACTATGACAGGATCCTAGATATTCACCCCCACTTTGTCATTGATATTATGAACTTGTCAATACGCTTTGTTACAATAGCATGGGCTGATACCATGGCTTATCAATACAACATGCCAAAAAAATCATATCTTATCTCACAATTTAAATATTTTTATAACAATATGAAAAGATTCTTAACCATAGATATTCACCCCAATTTACCATGGACATCAACTTGTAAATAGGCTTTGTTACAATACCATCTCCAATACCATGGCTTATCAATACCACATGCCCAAAAACCATAACTTATTTCACCATAAAGATATTTTAATTTAATTTAATTTTATAACATTTTCTATTTGAAGCTATCAGGAAAATGGTTGTACTTAGTTTTGAGATATATATAAACTTTCTATCCTCATGACCAAAATTATTCCCATATAAATTAAACTAAGGTTTTAATAAAATTGAAATTGAGAATACTTTATATTTAAATATGTGAAATTTACCTAACACAAATATTAGTAAGAACCAACATAGATCTGTCTTAACTAAGGATCGAAGTGATCATAGAAAGCAAAGTGAAGGGAAGAGAGGGGGAGGGAGATCGTTACAAAGATGGAGGGGGGAGAGAGAGAGAAAAAAAAAGAGAGAGTGAGAGAGTGATGGGGGGAGACAGAGAGAATGAGGTAGGAAGAGAGAGAGAAGGAAGAGAGAGAAGAAAGGGGGGCTGAGAGATATGGAGTTGGAGGGGGAGAGAGAAGAAGAAGAGAGGGCAGGGAAGAGAGATATGGAGTTGGAGGGGGAGAGCGAGGGAGGAAAGAACTAAGGTATAGGGAGATAGAGGTGGAGAGAGAGAGGGAGTGATAAGGGATATATGTATAGAGAGAGAGGGAGAGAAGAGAGAGAATAGGTGGGGATAAAGATAGGGAGAGAAGGGAAAGAGAGAGAGAGGGAGGCATAGAGATGGACGGGGGGGGAGAGAGAGTGTGATGGGGGGGACAGAGAGAGGTGAGTGAGAAAGGGAGAGAGATGACTAAGAGAGAGGAGAGAGAGATGAAGTTGGAGGGGGAGAGAGAGGGAAGGAAGAAGAAAGACATAGAGGGAGAAAGGTAGAGAGAGAGAGGGAGTGATAAGGGAGTGATTGATAGAGGAGAGATAGAGGGAAGATAGAGAGGCATAGAGGAAGAGGGAGGGAGAGAGATATAGATATGGAGAGAGAGAGTGTATGTGTGGGGGTGAGATAGAGAGAGGGAATACGAAAGAGACATATAGATACAAATATAAATATTATAGAGTATTATATAAGCAACCTAGATCCATCTTAACCTTGATCTATCAAGTGCTAAAAAATAAGTTTTCACATCGAGAGATTGGATCCCTCTCAACGCTTGATAGGTCTAGGTTAAGATGGATATAGGACAATTTAATAAGTTTGTGGTTGTATTTGACAAACTAACACTTTTTTATGGTTGGGTTTGGAGACATTTTTTCCATATTTGGTGTATTTATCATAATAATAATAATATAATTTTAATTTAATTTTAAGCTTACCATTTTTATGCAATGATTTTGTTGTTATTTTACAGAGATAGTGTTGGATTGATGGGCCCTGACCCAGGTTTAATGTTAGTCAGACAAGCAAATCCCTACACTATTGGCCCTTTCGACATCAGCCCGTGGAGTGCAGACCAAAGTCTCAACCAAAGCAATATGGGGGGATGCAAGAACCAAGTTTCTGCACCCTGAAATGGTCGTGATGTCGATGTACACTTCTAGAACCTACCTTAGTGCAGATCAATAAGCCTTTAGGGCTTATTGATGTTCCTTCTCTTATGTCCTTCAGTACCTCTACAAAGGTATCTGACTGATCTTCGCGCAACCCTAACTAGAGGTCCAGGCACTTACATGCCGCTGTAGCTATGTTACTATATGAGTTATGATGTTATCTTAAGTGTTATCTAATCTACCATGCATTTACAGTTATCTTTGCGTACACCTATATTCTTGCTCATGTTCAATTAACAGATATAATCAAATACATTTTCACATCAAATAAGAATTAAAATGTAAACCCAGATCATAACATATTATAATTAGGTGCATTAAATAGAGACAAGATACACAATGATTTGTAGAATACTTCTCTTTATTGATATCTCAAGTTCAGTAAAAACTATATCCATGCTACGCACATACTTGCAAGGGTCTACGGACTCAGTTGTGAACTTCTACCCTAGGCCTCTGCGCACTCAGATCCAGAGCATCTAACTATGCTAAGACCCGAGGACACTTAGGACTCCTTAGGTGAAAACTCTCTATTATTACCACTTTCTTCCATGCCTTAGACTCTTCTAAGGCTCCCTTTTTATACAATCATAGATCTCTATAGCTGACATGAGACTTTACGAAACAAGGGTAGACAACCCTTTGACATCTTCAGCTTGACGATCACAAAATGCATAGCCTTTACATCTCGATTATGAAATTTGGGCTTTCTGCCCCAAAACTGACTCTTGGGGGAACCCTTTCTCAACAAATAGACATGTTATACTTTTGGAATTTGAAAAGGAAAAATGTGCTCTTAACTTGGTTGTATTCAAAACATAAGTGTTCTTGTATACTAGGTGGGTGCAAACAAGAGAGAGTATATGGTAAGTGGATTAAATAGTTAAGAACAAGTGTTAGTTAAGGAGAAAGTTACAAAAATCTAAAAAATAGGCTATATTGGGTTAGGATATTACTGTTTTGCGACATCTAAAGTTGAAGGTACATTTTATGGAGGCGTATTCTAAGCCTCTAGGTAGACAGAACATCTTACGGGTATCTTGGACTTTTGGTTGTGTTAGTGGTATCAACTAGAGGTGGAGAGTCCAACCAATGAGTAGGAAAAAATTTTCATCTACAAGGTTGGCATCAATCAAGTATTCTCCCTTTCTACCCAACTCTAAGATGAGGAGTGTGAATAATGGACTTATTATTGTAACCAATTGCAAATATTTGATTATCTTTAAGTTCAAGGGCTTGAAGTGGTTACCTAAACCTTCAAATATTTAAAGGAACTATGTGTTTTTCAATTAAACCCTTTTGGTCAAGGTGATACAAAAGAGGAAGGCCTTATGGCTATTTTTAAGGGTTGTAATGACCCTCGTCTTGTGGTAAGTATGTAGATATGATGCTAATGGTCCTAATATTAGTACATTCACGTATATATTGTAAATGTTTTCCTATCACCTTGCATTGTATAAATATGATAAATATTTTGTGGTTGCCCTGATGTACATGTTGATGTTCCACTTTCATGATTATGGGAAACACTTCTCAGTTATCCTTGTGTACATGGGGAATATCATAATTACTCTATGTCCACAAATATAATAGTGAATAGTGTCTAACTGAATCAAAATGCTAACCATCGACCCAATCTCCATTGATGAGGCTTCAACCAAAGTTACTTCCTTAAGGTAACCACTTATAGTTATTGATGGCACATTTTTCTAACTCAATGAACCTTGTATTAACTAGGGGGGGTTAGACGGAACCTCAACAACTTCAAGGTGAGTGTAATAATCAAATTTCAACATATACCATAATAACCAATCCATATGTCTTTATACCAAGGGCATGATAAAAGTATAAGGAACCCTATCAATGGGGGGGTTAAAGACCATATAGCTCGAATCATATAGTTGACAGAGAAAAAATAATTTGACCCAAGAACTAAGAAGAGACTCATAGGCACTCACAGGCATAATATTTATAGGCGTTGATGGAGTCAATGAGGGTGGGGAGATATTTTGAAACCTATTAGCACACATCAATGGATATTTCTCCTCCCCGACACCTTGTTGATTCTGGAATAGACCTAGGAAGAGGGAAAATCATAGATGGGGATAAAATGGGAAAATCCAGTTAGCCAAGTCCTAACTAACTGGAAGGATGGAGTGAGAAGTAGAAAGAGAAGAGAAATTGGGATAAGGAGAATAGGAAGCAAAAGAGCACAGTGAGAGGAGAGTAAGGGAGAAGGAACTGAGAGTGAACATGATGAGGAGAGAGAAAACAAAGTCAAGGAAGTCACTGGGTAACTACTTAAAGGGTTTTGTTGAAACGAGGGTGTCACACTTGGACATCACAGGGTTTGCAACACGAAGATAAGAAACTGAATTATGATGTTAGAGGTAAGCTTCCTCATGTTGTTGAATTATACATTTCACATTTACTACATCAAACTAACACTTCATTACATCTGATTAACAATCGATTTCTCGGGTCTAGTGCAATGGGAAAATCAATACCATGAATCTCTTTAGAGAACGACAATTTCCCAAAGATCTTATAATCATATATTTGTTGGTTATTTTCATAGTCCAAGATTCAAGAACCTTACCATCATGCTTGTGGCTTAGCCACCTTTCAAATAATGTGATAAAAACACCTAGTCATATTTTCACACTGAACATTATACAATAAATATAATCCTAATATCTTAGTGAAGAACAAGTAACTAGCTAGACTCCGAAAGGGTTTTTGGATTAACTGATAGTGAAAGTCATTGCAATTAGGTGTGCCAATGTGTGCTAAGTGTTATCGAGTGCTCGGGAAACACAAGGGAGAACTAGGTCAAAATGCATGGAAATGAATGAATAAGAGTGTATGACAGGGAGTGTCAATGAGTTCGAGGTTTGGTAAGAGGGGAGTGACATGGTATGCTAAGCAGTGCTAAATCATTCTAGCATGTCAAAGAGACATGAAACCAATATGTGCTAGGTGCCAAGGTGTGCCAAATCGTGTTAGGAAGTGTTAGGGAGCATTAGTGAAACACAAGGGAACACTAGGTGAAAATAATGCATGCAAATGAACGATTAAGAGTTTGTGACTAGAAGTTTCATTGATTTCAAGGTGTGTTAAGGAGGGAGTGACAAGGTATGCTAGGTAGTGCTAAGGCATTCTAGAGGCCAGGGAAACATTCCAAGATGTGCTAGGTACTAAGGTGTGCCAATGCATGCCAGGGGGAGTTATGGAGTGTCAGGAAAAAACAAGGGAGCACTAGTTTCAAATGCATGAAAATGAATGAGTAAGAGTGTGTGAGAAGGATTGTTAGTGAATTCTAGGTGTGATAAGGAGGGAGTGACAATGTATGCTAGATAGTTCCAAGGAATGCTAGAGTTACAACACGACATGCCAAAATCTTCCAAGTCCTAGGGTGTTGCAATGTGTGTCAGGTAGGGCCACGAGAACACAAGGGGGAACTAGTTCAAAATGAATGGAAATGAATGGATAAGATTATGTGATAGGGAGTGTCAGTAAGTTCCAATTGTGTTAAGGAGCGGGTGAAAAGGTTATATGCTAGGAAGTTCCAAGGAATGCTAGAGTGTCAGGGCATGTTATGGAGTGGTAGGGTCTGTTAGGGAGTGACAAATAATTCCAAGGAATGTAGGGGATGATAATGTGTTCCATGTAGTGCCAATGTATTGTTATACGTGCCAGATGTTATGGCATGTGAAGATGTAAACTATGTTTCTTAGTTTTTTTACGGGAACGATTGGATGCGAGACTTGAATTGGTAACTTGTTAAGTGGTATGAGTTAAGATTGGACATGAGAAGCGTAAGATGAGTTATAGGCCATTAGGGGAACATGGCATGGTCTAGTTGTAGTAAATGTAACTTGGTAAAGTTGTGTAGTTGAGGCAAGACTTCGTTGGGTTCCTAAGTCTAAAAGAAAATAAGGGTAGTTATGAGGGCATGGTAATTAAGGAGTGCCATGGCTTGCCAATGAATGAAAAGGCATGCTAAAATATGCCAGATAGTGTCAATGCATGTCGAGGAGTGTTAGGGAATCACAAGGGAGAACTAGGTCAAAGTGCATGGAAATGAATGAATAAGAGATTATGTGAGGGAGTGTCAGTGAATTCTAGGTGTCCCATTGATGAAGTGTGTTAGGAGAATTTCATATTAGGAATTGTAGGAGGAAAGCCTATGATTGTGATAAGAGGATGGAAAACAAATTTTCAGACAAAGGGAGACTTTGTTCTAGGCACAACAATATTTTTTCAATGACTCGGTTGAGTTCCCAAGTCACAAAAAAGTAAGGTTATCTATGAGGGCTAGAGAAGGAAAACCATGTAACTGGTTCAACATACTCCTTGATCAGCTGAAGGAGAAAGTCATGAAGGTTCGACAGTCACTCGAAGGTCTGCATGCAGAGATTGACATGTCCGCCTACATCGTAGATGCAGTGTGTGCTCGACATGAGTTCCCGAGCTTGGAGTGGGCATGGTCACCTACGAAGACTATCGTGAACACATATTTCAAGTCATTGTCCAACTGTAGCTTTAGAGGAATAATCACACGACTGCTTGACCATTTTGTCACCTCATTGTACAAGATGATATTTGAACATGATCCACCCTGCATGTCAAAGGAAGCAATTGAGGCATTTTTAGGAATTGTAGATCGGTATGCCTCACCATCCAGCACTTTCATCTGAATTTTCAGTACAGAGAATCCTCCGCATGTTTTGCCCAAGTTTTCCTTGGACATACTTGTCATGCAGGAAGTAGCATATCACATCTCAGTAGGATTGACAACTAGATTGCAGCGGAAGAAGAAGGTACCTTGGCCTGCTATTCCATTGCAGATTGGGTTATATGAGATCTAGAGTATCAAGCAAGTGGATGTTGAAGAACAAAATATGAATAAGTACCCGTTCGATCTCCGAAGCTTCAATCTGTATGACCCACATTTCATTGTGAAGGATGACTGCATGAGATTTCAGTTCAACTAGATCCATTGGGCATTTCATTGGGCTGAGGAGGACTCATGGAGGTATTGCTACAATTCCTCCAGATCCAATGAATAGGTCAGCTTCGTTGTGGAGTGGTTAGCAAATCAACATGAAGTAGCATCACAGAGAGCACCAGTAGTAGCAGCGGTAGCAGTAGAAACAACAAAGGTAGCTGAGCCAAGCATACTTGCATGTGACAAAGGGAAGAGGAAGATTGTTGATCACATGGAGGAGGAGAAAATATACAAGTTTCGAGTAGATCTACTTGTAGAACAAGTAGCTATGGGTATTCAAACAAAGAGGCAGTAGTGCAACAAGCGAATTGTGCGAGGGCAGAGGGATAAGAGGAGAACGGAAGAAGCAGAGGAGGAGTTGCATGACCTGAGGGAGAAACTCTAAAAAGAACAGCAGATGATCAAACTGAAGAGGGAAGCAAAATAGTAGCAAATACAGAAGGGGACGTAACATGTATAGACAGGTGAAGCAACTCTCATACAAGTAGTTAATTCATCTGAACAACTGACATCATGCGAACAAGGTGAACCATCGCAGGAGCAAGACTTTGCAAATAAGATAGAATAACCACTTCAATAGTTGGATGCAGACATGAAGTAGCAGGAGTTGGAACAAGACACCAACCTCATGCCTTACCACAAAGAGGTCGACTCACCCAGTTCAATGCATCTAGATGATGAGCAAGTCTTGAATGACTAAGGAGGCACTAAGATCCTTTGGGGTCAACCGAAAGGAGAGATTCACTACATCATCTTTTGATGAATCTCATCACAGAGTTGTGTAGTCTCATAGAGTACATCTCCAAAGGATTACATATCTCCTGCGAAAGTTGAGGAGCGAGTGAACATGAATGATGTGCACAAGCATCTAATTTCCTTGGCCAATGTAGCTAGAGTGTATGCCAAAGCCACTAGCTCAAGTGTTCACTTTCTAATAGCTGAGAATGAACGAATGGCAAAGGAACTACGGGTGGCAAAGCAAGGAGGAGACTTGGTGACAATGTCCACCTTAGCTGAACTGAAGAAGGCAATATTAGATGAAGTATTATCCCTTGAAATAGTTATGCGAGCATTGTACTCCAAGTTTGGTACCATGCAGAAGGCATTCATCCATCTCAACAGATGGTAGCAACGATGTGCTAGAAGAGCACGCATCTTGACGAACGTTCATGCTAAATTTAATAACATGAAAACATGGATGATTAAGTACAAGGGAGCCCTGCTTCACTTGCCAAAGTTGATGAGCGATAATTCGGTCAAGCTGCAAGCACATATCCAAATTTAGATCCATAACTATTAGGACCTCCTGCAACTCATCACTAGCATACAAGCTTCTCATGCATGAGTATTCAAGAGCATGGATGTTGTGGTGCACACACATGTGATCCCATCACTTAGGACTCTCACCCAAGAAAATACCAAGAAGCAGGTCTGACCAGAGCTTGACTCGTACTTCGATGAGTTGATGCACATTGCCACTAGCCTAGACTTGCCTATCAGTGTAGACATCATGTGCAAGTATATTGCTGGTCCAGCCACATGGAAGACAATGATGCGCATGCTTTTAGACGAGTTGGATAGAGGAGCCTGAGCAGTGTCCTCGGATGCTATGGAGGCAAGGTTTAGGTTTCATACGGATGTCACAATGGAACACATAGACACTATCAAGGACTACATATCTTGGCATCAATATGTTACTATTGATTAGCATGAGGATGTTGAGCAATTGGACATCTATAGTTGTCTATGTCATAATTATGTCTAGTTTTGTTTGTTGAAGCCATTTTTGTTCACATGGGTATATGTGCATTGTAATGTTAAGTCATGTCAAGTGTAATTCAAGTTTCAGTAGCGGATGTAACAATCATAGAGTAGGTGAAAATTCATAAAGGGGAATGTCAAGGTCACCACACCCTTTGCTATAAATAGTCCCTCATAACTCATTGTATAGGCTTTTGGTCAGCCACGATTATGATAAGACTATCTTGGAAAGAGCTTGGATAGTATTGTAATGCGCCTTAGCTTCTCCACTGCATGAAGCTACTTCATCTCTTTGGAGGAGTAAGCTGATGTGGATATAACGTTCTAGTGCTAGGGCTAGCAGGTTTACATGGATGTATTGTATTATTGGAACTTACACTTCTTTATATAATAAGAGCCAACATGTTTTCATGCATATGTTTTTATTGTAGTTGGACTATTCTGGTTGTTGTAGTGATGTATGTTGTTTAACTTATGTAGTTTTGTATGAACTACTTTGTGTGCAATTATATGAATCTTGTTGTAAATGTGTTGCTGGTTTAACCATCACTTTGGATTGTCGACTGAACTGCCTTCCAGCTTGTGATGCATCTTGGCTCGTGTGTTCCCTTCCCAGCTGAGTATTGTTAAATATTTCCAAGGGGTGCACTCATCCCAACCCACTTGTGTTAGAGCTTTCATGCACCTTCCTTGACTCATTGCAGCGGTCACACCCTTGCTACTGATAGACTTATCTTACTTGTGTTTGTGCGACATCGTGGTCAAGGCATTGCTTTATGATCCACTGATAGGACTCCTACACCAAATGGTCTAAGGTCTAATTGGGACTTATTACCAAGGAGATCTTGTTGACATGTTGGCGAGTCCAGCACCATCAACAAATTCCTTTGTCAAAAGCTATGTAGAAAATCCTCCTTGGCAAATAGTTGCATCTCTTCTTTGATAGGAGATATGCCACTTGATTCTACTCTCTATAGACATTATTAGAGATCAGTATTTGAAAGGTATTCATTAAATATCCTATGCATTGCATCCAAAAAGTAAGGGAAGGTGGTCCAAATTTTGTTCTCAATTGTACCCAATCTAGGATCATCTTGGAATCTCCAAACACAGGTAAATATTCAATGGCAGGACAATTAGCACATAGAAGAGCCCCCAGGAGTATGATTATCTCAACTTTATTATTTGACCATGTGCCACTATACAAACTGAATGAAAGGTGTTTTCAGGCTTCGAAACCAAATATGTCCACTTCCACAAACCCCATTGGTGGATGCTCCACAGAAAATAAAAATAAAATATAAAGAAATAAAGTATGACCATAGCTCCACGAGTCGAAAATGTCTTCTAGGTTGTTCCTCCTTCATTAGCCACATCTCCTTAAAATATGCAAAGATGTTTAAATAGGAATCTCTAGTATCTGGTCATGTTTGTTAAAAAATATTCTCATTCCTGTTTCTCCATGTGCCCCACAAAATATAGAAAGGCAAGGAAAAATATGTCTTGAAACCTTCAAACCATTGAGTGAGACATCTCCAAAAGGAAACCATGTTCTAGATTACATGTATTTTAAGTGTTTGAAAACTCCACTCCATACCGAGATCACAAAAGGATATGTTAGAAATAGATGTTCCGTGTCTTCTAAATCTTATTTGCAAAAAGAGCATCTTCCAAGATCTTGAAAGCCCCTTTTATGGATATTATCCCAGGTTAGAATATTTGAGAGGTATATCCCATCTCCACGTGTTATGAAACCAAAAATCATTATCATTCAAGCCACATCCATGAGAAATATGTTTATAAATCTCTTTAATCGAGATCTACTCATTATATATAATACCTTCCCATTTTAGCTTTTCTTTCTTCTCAGTGAGTTTTAAACCTATTAGACTTAACTGTGTTGTGAAATATGCCCATTCCACAAATAGATCCTCTAGAAATCCATGTGCAAATGCATTAAGCCAATAACTTGTAATAGAAGAAGATCCTCAATCACAAAGATTTAGTTCATAAAGTAAAGACTTTTCTTACGTAAATGCTTAGGGATGTGAATAGAAAGAGTATGTATTCCATCCACTCCTTTGGTATCATCTAGTCCTATTTCTATCTTATTCCCCCTTCCAAACTCCCAGCTCAGATTTCATAGTAGCCAAAATTTGTCTCTCATCATGCTTCTCCATATATAAAATGACACCCTCTTCTTTGAAGACATCTCTTTAATCCATTCCTTAAGCTGTCTATTTTTTAGATATTTCTCTATAATAACATATTACCAAATACCTTTTCCCTAGAAAGTTTTCCATAATTTATTGACAAGTAAAGCCTTACTAAAACATAATGTGTCCTTTATACCCCACCCTCAATCATTCTCATGTCTCACAAGCACCTCTAAATAGACCAAAAGTATCTTATTCTTGGATTTAGGCCTAGCCCAAAGGCACCTAGATTTAATAGCATCAATTATTTTGGTATAAATATATAGAGGGGGTGAAGATACTGATGTTTGAGCCCTCTAATAGCAATAAAATCACCTCCTCCCATTTGTCATGAAATTCTTTGAATATGCCAATTGTTTAGGGTTTTGTCAAAGAGTGCAGGAAGTAGGTTACCATAAGCATCTCACAGGTATATTTTCCCTCAACTTTAAGGAAGAAAAGATCACAATTGCAGGGACTGATTTCATGTTTTCGGTGGATGCCATCTCTCAAGCTACAAGCATACCAAACCATGGTGAAAACTGGTTCAAAGGCATGAACCTAGACCTAGAAGAGTACAAACCCTACTTGAAATCATAATTGAAAGGAGCTCACTCAAATGGTTTCCCATTTAGATACTTGTTGCAGAGATATCCACCATTGATGAAGGCTGTCATGAAGTTCTTCACATGTGAGGGAATATTTTCTAGGCTATATCAATACCACATAAGACTACTCATGCACTTTACAACTCCCATTTCTCTAAATATGTTCAGCTACTTGTATACGAGCCTAATAAAGGTTAGAGTACTCCATCAGTTGGAAGAGAAGAACATGACATGAGACACCTTCATTGAAGCAGCCTTGAAAATGCGTATAACCACTTCACCAACCCAACACCAAACCATGTTATTACAACCCATGGAGGTGGGGTCATCAAGCACACATGATGAGACTAAATTTTCCAAAACTCACTTGAGCCTATATATCTAGCCTAAAATCCGCTACATTCCATTCATCTCTTGGCTGTGATTTCATAGAGAGAGCCCTCTCTAGTTTGGTAGGGCTATTTACCAAACTAAAATCTTGGTCTGTGGTTACCTCTATCAATCTCCTCATTAGCTTGGGACATTATGGAGGATAACAGAGGGCATGACAACTTGGGATTTTGGAGATGTTCTAGTGAATGTAAGGCTCCCAAGTCATGGAAAAATGTAATGCTAGTTGTGAGGCCATGACTACCAAGGTGTGTTAGGGAATTCTAGGGCATTCTAACATGTGCCAAATACTATGAAGACATGTCAAACAAGATAAGATGTGCCAAGTGCTAAGGCATGCCAAGATGTACAAGGCTGTAATAATGCATGCCATGGACTATCAAGGCAACGAAAGGGAGGAACAAGTTAAACTACAAGGAAATGAGCACATAAGAGGGTTAATAAATCATCAATTTACCCTTTCCATGAGGTGCATGCTAGGGACATAAACACTAGGTGCTAATAGGTGCCTAGTGCGAAGTGTCAATGCATTCTAAGTGGCAAATATTCCCCAGTTTCTTCTCATCTAGTTTTCAATAATTGATCTCAAATAACTTTAATATTAAACCATGCCAAACATGCTTATAAGACTTGCCAAGTGCCAACATGTGCCAAGTGCCAATGTGCGTTAGGGAGTGTGATTCATGCTATGAAGTGGCAGAACATATCAAAGAGTGCTAAGGCATGCTAGAGAGTGCCAATGCATGATGAGGAGTGTTAGGGAGTACTAGGAAAACGCAAGGGAGCACTAGGTCAAAATGCATGGAAGTGAAAGAATATGAGGGTGTGTCAGGGAGTGTAAATGGGTGCTAGTTCTTCTTCCAAGGAGGGAGTGACAAGGTATGCTAAGCATAGGTAAGGCATGCTAGGGAATATCAGGGAATGTGAAGAAGTGCTAGAGTGTGCTAGGTAGTTCTGGGGTGTGCTAACATGTGCCAAACAGTGTCGAGGCATGCCAGGTGCTAAGATATGTTAGGATGTGCATGGTGCTAGAGTATGCCAATATGCATCAAGGAGTTTCAAGGAAACAAAAGTAATAAGAAAGGAAATGAAAACATAAGAGGTTTAATAGGTCGGGACTTTATCTTTTTCAAAAGGGGCATGCTAGGTACACTAATAATATGTTCCAATACATGCCAAGTGCTAATGTTTGCCAAGTGTTAATGTTTGTCAATGCAATATTATGCCAAGGTGTTCCAGGGAATGCTAGGGACTACAGGGCATGTCAACACATGATAGGCGAGTTGTATGCTATGCTAGGGCATGCCAACATCTTCTTGGGTGTCCTAATCATGGAAAGATGTTCTAAGCACAAAGGCGTTCCGGATATAATGATGTTCCAATACATGCGAGGTGCCAAGGAATGTTAGTGTACTATTCCAAAGCATGTTTAGGTGTGGCATGAGTGTTGAGGAGTGCTAGGTCTCTCTCATTGATAAAATTGACAGAGATTGATTATGTATTAAATAATATAGTTCCTACACACAATAGTGGAACTTTATTTAAAACAAATTTTCTTGATAATAAACCTGATAGAGATGAATCATGTATTGACTCATAGGAAAACTATATTCTTATGAATTGAGCGAAATGATACAAACTAATTACTTCTTAACAAATTGACTGACTATTATAACCACTATGACCTTGGACACATAATGAAAAAGACACCACAACAATAGTATTAAATCATTATATTTTGACCAAAAATATAGTAACCGGTACATAGCCTCATCAAAAACTCATTGGAACGATCAATGATGATGAGCATTTTTTGATCGTCACCAAAAGTAACCAAAAAGAGAATTGGTGAGGGCCAATAAAATATCGTGAATAGAAGTGTCACAAAAGAGAGAATTAGTGATGGTCCTTTAACGACCCTCACCAAAACTATCACCAAAGAAAGAATTAGTGACGAGCCTTTAACGACCCTCACAAAAAATGTAATTGAAAATGGCTTTGGTGACAAGCCTTAAAGGACCATCACTATATCCACTTGCAAAATGATTTTTTAAAGATCGTCACCATATGTGACATTGGTGAAGGACCTGACAGGTCCATCATAGGCATTAAGTGCCATAAAAAATCATTGGAATGATCAATGATGACAAACATTTATTGATCATCACCAAAAGTAACCAAAAAGATAATTTGTGATGGTCAATAAAATATCGTCACTAGAAGTTTCACCAAAGAGAGAATTAGTGATGGGCCTTTAATGACCCTCACCAAAAGTGTCACCATAGAGAGAATTAGTGACAGGCCTTTAACAACCCTCACCAAAAGTGACATTGAAAATGGATTTGGTGACAAACCTTAAAGGAACATCACTATATACACTTACAACAACGCTTTTTTAAAGACCGTCACCATATGTGACGTTGGTGATGGACCTTAAAGGTCCATCATAGGCATGACCCTCACCGATGACCTTTTTTCTTGTACTGACCAGATAAATTGTGTGATACAAATCATGAAATAGATTTCAATAATGTCTTTGAAAATAATTATCATAGTATAGATTCTATAGGTGAAAGAAACTTACTGAATCATAGAGAGTCAGTCTTAGAAAACTTGATCCGCAGTGACTAGTACAATAATGCTACCATTAAGACATTTCCTCAAAAGCTCTACGTCCAAATTCCTTGCTTTGAAAGTATCCACAATGTGCAGGTTATACTTTGTATTTTTCTCTTGCATCACCAAGCATACCTTTTTGCAGTCATGTGAAAGGGGATGGTAATAAAATTCTGTGACCAATGATGTTGATCTCAGTGAGAACTCCTTCAATTCCATCCCACTGAAAGTTAACAGAGCCAGGCCTTTCCCATCACTATGGAAGCCATTGAGTGCTAGTGATGTTAGAGCCTTGCAATCCATTATATGAAGCAAGGAAAAATTCGTTGATAGCTTATCTACTAAACAAAACTTCTCAAGCTTTCTAAAGTTCCTTATAATCATGAGTACAACAACCTCATGAGTACATCTAGTACAATATCTAGTTGTAATGTTCTCCATATCAGATTAGGGGTGAATTTGTCTAATGTTTTGCCATTGGTGAAAGCCTAACAACTCTCCTTACATGCCTACATAGCAACATTAAAATGTAAATTTTATTTGCATGCTTTGATATAAAACCTTATTGCATTGTAACATGTGTATTAAATTCTCCAACATAATGCTTGCATTAATTACACTATTCTCAACTCAATTAAGAAATTGTATTATCAAGCTAATGCAACAACTATATTATCAATTCAATGCAATGTTTCTATCACTCTTCAACCATTGCAATAGCATTTCTCCCCCAAATGCACTTCTTGTAACATTTTTTAACATAGTATCCATACAAGGCACTTTGTGTAACATTGTATCCCTACAAGGCACTTCCTCTAACATTTTTTAAATGTAGGTTTGTTTACATCATTCCTTTCAACATAGCTATAATGTAATGTAGACTTTGTTTTCATATCCATCTCAACACATGGCTTCTATAGTTCCAACACATTTGTTTGCGTATATTTGTAACAAATATGGTTATATTATATTTTCATCATGTTACATTGTATATATCCCTTGAACACATTTTAATCATTGCATCCTTTCAACTTGTTTGTTTGTATTAATGTCTCTTTGTAATAGCCTTTTAAACACAACTTGTAATATGTTTCCTTTGCACGCATGATGTATTTCTCCAACACACTGCATTATAGCTCTAACGCATTTGATGTATGACTTCTTAATGAAACTTATGCATTTTCTCCCTCAACGTATTTGTAATAGTTCACACAACTTCTAAATTTTCTTCAATGCATTCTTTAATGGCTATTCAATGCTTCCTTTGAATGGTGTTAAATGTTACCCCTTGATAACTATCAAAATAGCTCTCTCAACATCCCCTCTAGGAACTTCAAAGACAATATCTGGAGATGTAGGCAGTGGGTACCTAGATACCTAAGGGCTGATGTGATATCAATGGAATAAGTTCCATGGACATAGTCACCAAAATCTAGAGAGAGAAAGTGAGTCATAGAAAACATGATATGTAGTGACTAGTACAACAATGCTACCATTAGGACTTTGGCTGAAAAACTTTGCATCCAAATTCCTTGATTTCAATAATTCTTCCCTGTCTTGGAAAAACTAGAGGGAATGAATCTAAAGAAACCTCTTAGACTCAACTCTTGGATATTCATGCAATTTTTCAATGAGTTGAGTGCACCATCACATAAATTATGGGATACAAATAAAGAAATAGATGTCAATAATGCCTCTAAAAATAATTCTCATAGTATACATTCTATAGGTGAAAGAAACTTATTGAATCATAGGGAGTGATTCATAGAAAACTTGATCCTCAATGACTAGTACAATAATGCTACCATGAGGACTTTGCTCGAAAATCTCTGCATCCAAATTCCTTTCTTCGTAACTATCCACAATGTGCGGGCTATACATTGTATTTTTCTCTTCCATCACCAAGAATACCTTTTGGCAGTCAAGTGGAAGATGATGCTAATAAAACTCTATGCCCAACAATGCCGACCTAAGTGAGAACTCCAATTCCATCCCACTGAAATTTAATAGAGCCAGATCTTTCTCATCACTATGGAAGCCATTGAGTGCAAGTGATGTTAGAGCCTTGGAATCCATTATATGAAGCAAGGGACACTCCGTCAATAGCTTAGCTATCAAACAAAGATTCTCAAGCTTTTTAAAGTTTTGTATAATCATGAGTACAACAACATCATTTAAAGGAGAGGATGAGTTAAAATACATAAACTCCTTCAGATTTTTGTTTCCTACAACAATGATCGCTACTGAATATTCAAGATGCAATTGTTGATCCCTGTATATATGAATAGACAAAGCAATCAAAGTTGATAACCATGACATCTTTCTCAGGTTCCCCTTTAGGAACTTCAAAGACAATATCTGGAAATGTTGGTAGTGGGTAGCCAGAGAGGTGAGGCCTGAGGTGATATCGATGGAAAAAACGTTCTCTGAAAGAAAAAGCCCCTATTTCCCTAAAAACAACTATGCTCCTACTAGAAATATATGCATCTTATTCTTCCCTTGAATCCAGCTACATCCTGGTTCCTTAATCACCTTAGCAACCAAAATAGGATGTAGAGTAGTCACCAAGCATACATTTTGGAATTCAAGTGAAAGGGGATGGTAATAAAACTCTATTACCAACGATGTTTACCTTAGTGAGAACTCCTTCAATTCCATCCCACTGAAATTTAATAGAGCCAAACCTTTCCCATCACTATGGAAGCCATCGAGTGAAAGTGATGTTAGAGCCTTGCAATCCAGTATGTAAAGCAAGGTACACTCCATCGATAACTTAGCTAGCAAACAAAGCTTCTCAAGGTTTCTAAAGTTCTGTATAACCATGAGTACAAAAACATCATTTAAAGGGGAGGAGCACTTAAAGTACACAAACTCCTTAATATTTTTGTTTTTTTCAACAATGGTTGCTAATGAATAAGAAGGACAGGATTTTTGATCCCCGTATGTATGAATAGACAGAGAAATCAAAGTTGATAACCCTAACAACTCTCTCAGGTTACCCTTTAGGAACTTCAAAGACAATATCTGGAGATGTAGGTAGTGAGTATCTAGAGACCTCAGAGTTGAGGTGATATCGATGGAAAAACATCCTCCAAAATTGAAAGCCCATAAACAAGCTATGTTCCTATTAGAAATATATGCATCCTATTCTTCCCTTGAATCCAGTTGTATCTTGGTTCCTTAATCACCCTAGAAACCAAAACATGACACAGAGAAGCAATTTCGAACATCATAATGCACTCTAAATTTGATAAAATGCAATTCTATTTTTTCCCGAGTCTCGACAAAGGACAAACGAATGTAGATTGCCAATATTTTCTCTGTTGGGCTGTGTTATATTCTTTCCCCGTAGTTAATAGGGGGTTTGAAGGGCACCCGTAACCCCACTTTATGGGGTCCGGGGCAGCGCCCTGGAAAATTTTGGTTTTGGACCATATGTTAGGTTGGGCGGACCCACCTATGGTTTTGTGCATGATTTTCGCACATGTTTTTTGGACGCGATGGTTTTAGGTCCATGGTATTGGACGCGATGGTTTTCAGTCCATGGTATTGGATGCTTCGGCATGTATAAATATGTATTGTAACATTGAAAGGAACATAATGAAAAATCAAGCTGGTAGTCCCGGTTTTGGGATCCAGGGAAAAATCTCTGTGCATATGTGTTTTATGGGTTATGCTCTTGCATTGTTTATTTTCTTTGTTTAATAATTCATATGCATGTAATTTCTGTACAGGGTTAAAACCTACATTTGGTATCAGAGTTGGTTTGGCTTCAAGGGGACACCTTTGTTGCTGAGGGGTTTCGCTCGGGCCTGTGGTAGACCCTATTCAGTGGGAGATCTGCGAGATCGATTCTGGTGGTGAAAGAAGATGGCGAGCAGTGGAAAGATAAAGAATGAGAAGTTCAATGGTCAGAATTTTGATTTGTGGAAACTCAAGATGGAGGATCTGTTGGTGGATAAAGATCAGTGGATCGCGGTAGATCCGGGTACTAAACCATCGGGAGTGACCGATGAAGAATGGAAGAAGTTGGATCGGAAAGCAAAGAGCACAATACGATTGTGTGTCTCGGATTCAGTATTGCTGAATGTATTAGGGGAAGCTACGACAAAGGCTTTGTGGGTCAAGTTAGGGAATTTGTACCAATCTAAGTCTCTGGTGAATAAACTGTTCCTACGAAAAAAGCTGTATAACCTGAGGATGAAAGATGGAGACTCGGTGACAGAGCATCTGAATGCGTTTAATACTGTGGTAAGTCAGTTATTATCTATTTATATTAAAATTTCAGATGAATATAAGTGCATCAGTCTGTTGTGTTCTCTACCAGATTCGTGGGATAGTCTGGTTATTGCAATAGGTAGCAATGCAACTGCTTTGCAGTTTGATGAAATAGTCTCAGCCTTGCTGACGGAGGAGATGAGACGAAAAAATATGGACAACCAGAATGGTGATGCCTTGTCTGTACGAGGACGGTCCCAGAACAGAAACACAAATAAGTCATCGAGTGGGAGATCTAAATCTAGAGGGAGATCTTAATGTCTAGGAAAACCTACAAAGGTGGTGTGTTGGAAATGCAGAAAGGAAGGGCACTTCAGAAGGGATTGTAAATCTAAATCTCCTGATAAAGGAAAGGGATCTGATGATGCTCCTTCTGTAGAGGCAAAAACCACCTCAGATGAAGGTGGGGATGTGTACCTGGCTTCTTCAAGTACACATGTAGATCATGAGGCATGGTTGATTGACTCAGGTGCATCCTTTCACTTCACTCCCCATAGAGAGTGGTTTTGTGAGTATGAGAAATACGATGTTGGTGATGTCTTCTTAGGAGATTATAGGAAGGCTAGAATCATTGGTCGGGGAAAAGTAAAGTTGAAGTTGCAAGGTGGAAGGGTTAGAACACTTGCGGGTGTTCTACATATTCCTGCATTGGCCAGAAATCTAATTTCTGTAAGAAAGTTGTATGATGCAGGTGTAAAGACGGTGTTCGAGAAAGATACTTGTAAGATGGTTCGAGGAGCACTGATATTAATGCGGGGAGTTCGAATTGGAACTCTGTACAAGCTGCAAGGTAGCACTATTGTTGATGGCTGCAATAGTTCTATGGTTCCTAAAAATGGAGTATTGAATCTAGTGGTCTCTGGAGAGAAGACCATGTTGTGGCATCAAAGGCTTGGACATATTGGAGAGAAGGGCCTTCAAATACTTCATGGTAAAGGTATGGTAGAAGGTATGAATAATAGCTCTCTGGATTTTGATTTCTGTGAAAATTGTGTGTATGGGAAGCAGAATTGGGTGAGTTTCCCCTCTGGTGGTAAGAGGACGAAACATATATTAGAGCTTGTGCACAGTGATGTGTTTGGACCTGTGAAGTTTCCATCACTGGGTAAGTCTGTGTACTATGTATCATTCATAGATGACTTCTCAAGGAATACATGGATATATTTTCTTAAGAGGAAATCTGAAGTCTTTTACAGGTTTAAAGAATTTAAGGCTCTGGTGGAAAATCAGACAGAGAAGAAGATAAAGGTGCTGAGGATAGATAATGGTGGAGAATTTTGCAGCAAGGAATTTGAAGAATTTTGTAAGAAGTGTGGTATAGCACGGTAGAAGACTACTCCATATACACCTCAGCAAAATGGAGTCGCAGAAAGAATGAACAAGACGTTGATGGAAAGGGCAAGAAGCATGCTCAGTGGTGTCGGGTTAGGACAGGAATTCTGGGCAGAGGCGGTGGATATTGCATGTTACCTGATCAATAGATCACCTTCATCAGCGTTGGAGGATAAGACTCCACAAGAAGTATGGACTGGTAAGAAACCCTCTCTTTCACATCTAAGGGTATTTGGATGTGATGCATATGTACATGTTCCAAAGGAAAAACGAACCAAGTTGGATAGTAAATCTGAAAAGTGCATCTTTATTGGGTATAAGGATGGTTTAAAGGGTTATAAGCTTTGGAACCCAGTCACACGGAAGGATGTGTACAACTGAGATGTGTTGTTTAGAGAGGTAAAAGATGTTATTGAACATGAAGTCCAACCAAAGGAACCTGAGAAGATAGAGTTTGAGCCAAAGGAGGAAGAATCAGACTCTACAGCAGAGGAGGAATCAGAAGATGAAGAGCCACAAACTCTGGCTGTGAGAAGATCAGTTCGAGAAAGAAGGCAGCCAGAAAGGTATAGTCCATCTGCTTTCAGTTCGAATTTTTCTTTGTTTGTTACTGATAATGATCCCAGAACTGTGAAGGAAGCAGTGGATTCAGAGGATGGAAAACTCTGGAAAGAGGCCATGGTCGATGAAATGGCATATTTGCACGAAAATGAGGCTTGGGATCTGGTGGAGTTGCCGGCTGGAAGGAAAACCATTGGCAGCAAATGGGTGTTCAAGAAGAAGACAAATGCAGAAGGAAAGGTGGAGAAATACAAAGCTCGGTTGGTAGCAAAAGGTTATTCCCAGGTGCCGGGAATTGATTTTGGTGATATTTTTTCTCCTATTGCCAAGGTAACTTCTATTAGATTACTTTTATCTGTTGCTACTGCTTTTAATTTTGAGGTAGAACAGATGGATGTGAAGACAACATTTCTTCACGGGAATTTGGAAGAGGAAATCTACATGAAGCAACCTGAAGGCTTTGCGGTGAAGGGTAAGAAAGAACTAGTATGCAAGTTAAAGAAGTCTCTGTATGGGTTAAAAGAGTCACCAAGGATGTGGTATCAGAAATATGATACATTTATACGGGGACTTGGCTTCACCAGAAGCAAAGCAGATCATTGTGTGTATTTTAAATTAATTGGTGACCATATTATTTATCTGGTCTTGTATGTGGATGATATGTTGCTGGTTGGAAATGAAAAAGAAATTATCCAGGATTTGAAGACCCAATTGTCCTCCAAATTCGGCATGAAAGATCTTGGTGCTGCAAACTATATTTTGGGCATGGAAATTAAAAGAGATCGATCAAAGAGGAAGCTTTGGTTAAACCAGAGGAAGTATGTCGAGACAATACTCCAGAGGTTTAATATGCAGGATAGTAAATCGGTGAAGGTTCCTATTCCTGTAGGTGTGAGGTTATCTGTTGAACAGTGTCCCAAGACACAAGAAGAGGAAGAGGACATGTCCCGTGTTCCATATGCAAGTGCAGTGGGTAGCCTGATGTATGCAATGGTCTATACTAGACCAGACATTGCACATGCAGTGGGAGTATTGAGCAGGTTTATGTCAAAACTTGGGAAGGAGCACTGGACAGTAGTGAAGCGGGTTTTCAGGTATTTGCGTGGCACTAGTGACTATGGTTTGTGCTACCAAGGAAGACCAGGATTGGACAGAGTGTTGGATATTCATGGCTTTGTTGATGCAGACTGGGCTGGAGATCTGGATCAGAGAAGATCTACAAGTGGGTATGTGTTTAAGCTATTTGGAGGTGCAGTCAGTTGGATGAGTAAGAAACAATCTGTAGTGGCACTATCAACTACAGAGGCAGAATACATGGCAGCCACTCATGCAAGCAAGGAAGCAGTTTGGTTGCAGATATTGTGTTCAAGTATGGGGTTAGTACAGAGAGCTCTAAGAATAGACTATGACAGCTAAAGTGCAATTTTCTTGGCAAAGAACCCTGCTTATCATTCAAAGACAAAGCACATTGATGTTCAGTATCACTTTGTGAGGGATATGATAGAAGACAGAAAGGTGTTGCTGGTAAAGGTGGACACTTTGAAGAATACTGCAGATGCATTGAAAAAATCTGTGAGCTCTGAGAAGTTCTCTTGGTGTAGAGAAGCAATGGGAATCTCAAGGCTGAAAAAATGACTAAGCTCTCATGTGGGAGATTGTTGGGTTGTGTTATATTCTTTCCACGTAGTTAATAGGGGGTTTGAAGGGCACCCGTAACCACACTTTATGGGCTCCGAGGCAGCGCCCTGGAAAATTTTGGTTTTGGACCATATGTTAGGTTGGGCGGACCCACCTATGGTTTTGTGCATGATTTTCGCACATGTTTTTTGGACGCGATGGTTTTCGGTCCATGGTATTGGACGCGATGGTTTTCGGTCCATGGTATTGGATGCTTCGGCATGTATAAATATGTATTGTAACATTGAAAGGAACATAATCAAAAATCAAGCTGGTATTCCCGGTTTTGGGATCCAGGGAAAAATATCTGTGCATATGTGTTTTATGAGTTATGCTCTCGCATTGTTTATTTTCTTTGTTTAAGAATTCGTATGTAGGTAATTTCTGTATAGGGTTAAAACCTACATTCTCACTCTACAAGAAATATAGTCCATTGTAGCCATTCCTGAATTTCTTAAATTACAGCGAGACGGAAAATCTAGTGTTGTGGCAAGAGTTTACATGGCCCCGTGGTGCCTACAATCAAGGACACGAAGTTGAAACCATTCGGAGGGATGGAATACAGATTGTTTTCTCAAAGGCCACATGTGAGCCTCGTTGCCTGCAATAGAAGATGGGAAGTTGAAATCATTTGACATTGACAGGTTAGGGTTTAATAACTCTTTTTTCCAAACTACTTTTACATGATCCAACTACTAAGCACATTCCAATCATCTAACATATAATCGAACGGGGCATGGCGATGACTGGTGGAAAATAGGGAAGTTCATTTAAGAGGGGAACACCTTACGGCATAATTACTACAAAAATATAGAAAATAAAATATTGGGGTTAAGGACTCACTTGAAAATAATTGAAGATGAGACAAAAGAAATGGAAAAGCTTAGAGAATGAACTACTAAAGAAAACTGCACCTTCAGGTTAAAAAGTTAAAAGAAAAACTAAATAGCAATATGACCCTAAAGAAAAACTAAATAACAATATGACCCTAAGTATTATAGATAATAATTTAGGGATCAAACCCATGAAACAAGAATGAACGAGCTAAATGAGCTTGATAATGAGTGCAATAAAACAACTTTAAATCTTATGATTGCAACTGTAAAAGAGCATAAAGATGAAGACACCTTTAAAATAGTAAAAGAAGAAGTAAAAATTAAGTCACAAATTAAAACAACTTATGCCATAGAACCAAGAAGGTTGGGAAAGATACTTCACAATAAATATAGACCCTATTGGGGTCAGTTTTAGTGACCATGAATTTGCCATGCTCACTAAGTCAGCAAACCTAAAAGGGATATGAATATTTATAAATGACTACTTCATTAGAGCAAACCTAATTGAGTTAAGGAAAGAGATTTAAGAACAAAAGGGAAGGAAAATGGGAAATTATTAGAAGTAGGGAAACTATAATTAGAGATAAAGACATAGTAATAAATAGAAATTTGGAATTCTCTAGATTCTCCTTTGAATTATACTAGACTTCATGGTGTAAATGAATGTCTTATCCTAGGTTGATCTCTGGTGAAACTGATAGTACTTTTATAGTTGAAACTGGGAAACATAATGAAAGATGCTCACGTAGATAGACTCATTTTGTCGTCAAATAGCAATAAAAAATCTTCGCATCCCTGAATTACGAATGGGAGGAATAAGATATTATGTAAAAGAGTATCTATCCTCATACTTTACGACATAAAATAAGATGGACTCCCTCAGTGATTACATTTAGATGAAAATTTCTAACAATACTGCTAAGAAGATTTATATCCCATCCTTGGCCACAAGGCCTTCAAATCTCTTTCCAGAGCTGGCCCTGTTACAGCGACTTGTCAGTTGGCACAGCTCATGAGAAAATATGAAAGAAAATTGAATTTGATCGATACGCCAGCTATCATATTTAATTATCATTTAATCGCTTTGCCCCACAGTCGAACGCTTTCATATTAATTTCGTATTAATAGCAGATCGTCGGAATATTTTCCTCTTGTTTCTCTGGCTTCCCAGAGGTTTTAATGGTTGAACATTCTACTACCTTGGGAATTTCTAGAATTCCTCTTTTTCATTCGATTTCATATGAACATTTAGACACTCACAAGAATGAACAAGAAAAAGTTCCATGGCCTCTGATTTTTTGGAGAACTGGGGACTGAAAGCCATTTTTCTCAGCATATTTGATTTGTATCATTGTTGAAGGCGAGTTTGATATTATCCCGATTGAAGGCGAGTTTCTAACCAAAATATCCTTCGGAAGCGGCTGGAGCCATGCCCGGCAGGTCGTCGTCGTCTCCGTCTCCATTGGGCCTGCACCTGTCCGACACCAGAGCCCATGAGTATAGGGTCTTCGGGAGTAGAAAACTCTTCAACTTCAACATCTTCAAATGCTGAAGCCGAGAGTGCTGAAAATATTCCAATCTTCTTTGCTGGAGAGCTACATGTTCTTTAACGGTCCTTTCATTTTGTAATTTATTCTTGCTTTCTGTGGTTAATTGTCATGCCCCTACACTTGTGGTAGTCTTCCAACTGCTTGTAGCAAGGTGCGGCACCACCGAACGCTTTCTTTTCACCAATACTAACATTCGTGGACTACACCTACTTTCACATTAACATTACTTATCTTGTGTTTCGCAACCAAGTAAACATGCAATTATCCTTTATACTTAATGAAGCCCATACTCATTCATTATCATCACGCAATTATAACAAGAACATCAACAATTGCAACAAGTATAAAGGGGAGGGGCAACTCCCCATAATGTGAGTCTTCCTGACAATATATTAAGAATATCAATTTACAACATACAAGTGTGTCTTGCCAAACCAAGTCTCACACTTAGCCAAATATTACAAAGAGAGGCAACCCTGCCTTTTACAACTATGTGCACCTCTTGCACGAAGGGCAGTGCTCACCCGAGCCACCTAGATACCCTTGCCAAGTCCTACACAATTATGCACATCCACCGAACCCTGGGCACACCTTGCCCACACCTCGACCGGCTCAGGACAACCTCGAAGTGCACCTCCAAGTAGTGTGCATAAGCTATGCGCAGCTCTAGTTAAATCTGCGCACTTCTGGCTTTACCCCTTGACTCTATGCGTAGAAGAGATGAGAGAATTCGATGCCTTAATGAACTCTAATTTTTCTCACATATATATAGCCATCTCTGCGTGGGTTTACATGGGGTTGGCAGCCCCTTGAATGACCCCCAAAGCCACCATAACACGCCCACAAGACTCCTTTACAAGTCGGCTTGCAAGCTCCCTTAGCCATTGTATATGTTTTGTCCAACACTTAGTCGCATTTCCAAGTGTCGCATGTTGTTTCCTCTTTCGTCACACAAAACTCCTGTAAACGTCGCATTGTCGTTCAGGGGCGCCCGGTGGTGCGCCTGCGCCTGCCCGCGTGCCCGCGCCCGCCCACGCGCCCTACTCCGCCCGCGCGCCCGAGTCAGCCCGCGCGCCCATGTCTGCCCGCGTGCCCATGTCTGCCCGCGCGCCCATGTCCGCCCGCACGCCCATGTCCGCCTGCACGCCCTCATGCAGCTCGACCTGTCGTCACTCGCACTTGCACTCTTCGTGCACGAGACTTCGCCAGCGCCCGTCGCACCCACAACCGGAGGTCCTTACATCCTCCTCCACCTGAAATCAATGTCGTCCTCGACAACATACCATCCTGGTAGCCATCCACCAAGATCATCATCATACATGATGTCAAACTTTCCACACAAGGCAAACATCCCTGCAACATATGTATAGTCTCATCTCCATCATGTCTCGACTTAGTGACCAACTGCCACCAAGCTCACCATACCAAGGTATGCACCTCAACAGTATGCTCTCCATCAGATATCATCTCGATCCATGATCATCGACCCCTCTGCCACAATCTCCATTGCAACATCTCGTGTCAACCTCATCATGTGTCCCTATGTGAACCTATGCCATGATACTCCAACACGATGCCAACATATCTCTGCACACTTCCGGACCCCATGTCTGAACTAGTTGGGTAGCTAATCCAACCATCACGCTCAATTCATGAGAGTGAACATCCTAATGCCATCATCAGTTGTTCCTCAAACATCTGCCACATCCTTGACTCATCAAGAATCTACCTCCATAATCCATGCTCAGGTCGATGGAAACTCCATCCATCTCATCTGCAACATGTCATGATGCTTGATGCCAAGCCGTCCTTGCACCATCAATCATACCTACTGAAACATGTTTAAGGACTCACTGCCATGAGCAGCTAACAATGAGCCCCATCTTCTTCATCCATCTAAGAGGATGTAGAGGGAGTAGAGCCTGAAGGCTCTCCCTCACTAATCAACTCGATCCATCTATCAGGATCCTCAATCTCTATCCTTTGTAGATAAGCAACCCGGTCTTCCTTCTAGACATCTGGCCTCACATATACCTCATCATCATCATCATCATCATCCTCCACCAACTCTAGCCTTCTTGTCAAATCAAAGATGCTAACTGAAAGTGATCTAATGACCAATGACTGCTCGGCAAGCTTTGTCTCAACACTAGACAACTGCTTGTTCACCTTCTCCTTATCCTCCATTTGCATCACTCCCAATTTACAATCAGGCCTTGTCACACCAATGGTTAGAACACCAATGGGTACATCTTCCCTTCCATCATAAATGTAGAGCTTCTTCAAATGTGGAACAATCATAGCATCAAATTGTTTCATGAACTCCATCCCTAATACAGCCTCATAGTCATCAATCCGCACTATAGTGAATTCCACCTTCCCGATCCATTCACCAAGTGTAGTGTCCACCCTTTCAGCTATACCAAGAATCTCAATAGGAGGAGAATTCACTGTCTTCATTTGTGCCTTTGCCGATACAAATTTCAGCCCAATTCTTCTCGCAGTATCTTCGCCCATGAAGTTGTGAGAAGCCCCACTATCCACCATAGTGAGCACATAGCACCTCCAACCTTCATTCGAACATACTCCAACTTGTTCCTTTCAGGATCCCTCCTAGAGGCCACCTCCGTAGCAGCAGAAGCACTAAGTATATGCATCATCCCTACAGAAGCATCTTCATTTTTTCCATCAGACTCAACCTTCTTCTTCAAGGCTTTGAGATGCCTTTCCTCAAGAGCTAGGCAATCCCACTTTTTCTGGCTCAATTTATGTCTTATATCTAGTCCCTTGAGTTCTGCTTCAAGCAAGTCCACTTCCTTCGCAAGTTGGTAGGCTTCCTCCTTATTCCTGTCAGAAACCCCTTCCTTTACCAAGGCACGAAGAGCATCCTTTGTTTCAAACAACCTTTTGCCACATTCTGCAAACCATTGTCTTACTCCTTTTGACTCTTTAAGTAGACTTCCTTCAAATTCTTCGAAGGTTGTAAAACCCAATTTCTGCAAGATAGACATCTTTACCAAGTCACCTACAACCTGAACCGACCCTTGTTCCACTTCGTGTGAAACGACTTCCTTCACCTGCAAGCACCTGTCAGGAGCAACCTTGCTCAACAGCTTCACCCTTCAATACCCGGAATCAACTGCTCTGATACCACCTGTCACGATAGTGTAGTGGGATCAGCGCTTCATCATCAACCCGAACACGAGCTCTGATACCACCTGTCACGCCCCTACACCTGCGGTAGTCTTCCAACTGCTTGTAGCAAGGTGCGGCACCACCGAACGCTTTCTTTTCACCAATACTAACATTCGTGGACTACGCCTACTTTCACATTAACATTACTTAGCTTGTGTTTCTCAACCAAGTATACATGAAATTATCCTTTATATTTAATGAAGCCCATACTCATTCATTATCATCATGCAATTATAACAAGAACATCAACAATTGCAACAAGTATAAAGGGGAGGGGAAACTCCCCGTAATGTGAGTCTGCCCGATAATATATTAAGAATATCTGTTTACAACATACAAGTGTGTCTTGCCAAACCAAGTCACACACTTAGCCAAATATTACAAAGAGAGGCAACTCTGCCTTTTACAACCGTGTGCACATCTTGCACGAAGGGTGGTGCTCACCTGAGCCACTAGATACCCTTGACAAGTCTTACACAATTCTGCACATCCACCGAACCCCGGGCACACCTTGCCCACACTTCGACTGGCTCAAGAGAACCTCCAAGTGCACCTCCAAGTAGTGCGCATGAGATATGCGCAGCTCTACTTAAATTTGCGCACTTCTGGTTTTACCCCTTGACTCTATGCGTAGAAGAGATGAGAGAATTCGATGCCTTAATGAGCTCTCATGCTCACATAGATATAGCCATCTCTGCGTGGGTTTACATGGGGTTGGCAGCCCCTTGGCCGACCCCCAAAGCCACCATAACACGCCCATAGGACTCCTTTACAAGTCGGCTTGCAAGCTCCCTTAGCCATAGTATATGTTTTGTCCAACACTTAGTTTCATTTCCAAGTGTCGCATGTCGTTTCCTCTTTTGTCACACAAAACTCGTGTAAACGTCACATTGTCGTTCAGGGGTGCCCGCCAGTGCGCCCGCGCTCCCGCCCACGCACCCGTGCTCGCCCGCGCGCCCGAGTCCGCCCGTGCGCCCTCGTGCAGCTCGACCCGCCGTCGCCCGCACTTGCGCCCGTGCACAAGACTTCACCGACGTCTGTCGCACCCGCAACTAGAGGTACTTACATTAATGATCGAGTTGTGATCCCCACCTTTCATATTCGTTCCTTTTCTGCTTTCAGCATTGAATTAGTTCAAAATTGCAAACCTAAAACCCCAACCCTAAATGCATCAAATCTTGAATTTACGCCTCAGTCATGCCTCATTAAATTAAATTTATTACATGGGTATTCATAAACTAAACATATAGTTCTGAATATGAGTTTCTCAATCAAAAGAGAGTTATTAAGTCGATTTGATTATACGGATCCAGAAAGCAAACTAGATTTAATTATATGGATCCGGAAAACAAAACAGATGATTTTAAAATAGAATGTTTATTCCAAATAAAAATTAAAGTAGCTATGACTGATAAATATCTATCGTATCCATCTATCATAAGTCAAACCACTTATTCCAAGATATTCTATATATTGGATAATTTTTTTGTCCTGATATGATGATATATAACTTAGTTTTACAAAATTATTTCAAAAGAAATCTTTGTAATTAGTTAATTTAATTAAAAGCGAAAAATAACACAATTATTTTTCATATAAATTTTATGATTATAAATTAGAATATTGCATAATAATTATTGTTAATTAAATTAAAATTTTATAAGTTTCTTTTAAATAAAAAAATTTACAATAAAAAAATCTGCATATAAAATTAATAGATAATCATAATAGTAGAATGTTTATAATTAAATTTTAATTTATAATCATAAATTAAATTTACTAGTAATTGTAATAAATATATTTAAAATGATATCTTCAATTAAAATTAAATTGAAATAATTACATGACTAGAAGGCTTTAGATTGAAAGTGAATTGTAGTGTTATCTTAAAACAACCCATGCTTAAAAACAATCACCCATTCAAATTCTCCTAAGTGTTTACCTCATTTATATATATATATATATATATATATATATATATATATATATATATATATATATATATCTGTGTGTGTGGATGTTTCTAATATCCTTGGGCTTATTTTAATTGGTAGCAAATTTTTGTAATGCTATATGGTAGAATTTTTTTTTTTTTTGTTTTAATTAGGATGGATGCTTGGAATTACTCATAAACCCAAATTCTTAATATTTCTTATTTATTTTCTTCCTTCTTCCTTTTTTATACATGTCAAAACCTCAACCTAGCAAGGAGAGATTAATAAATTAGAGATAGAAGCTATTAAGTATAAAATGAAGAGGATAATTGAGCTAGCTCATGAGTGCAATAAGAGAACCCTGAATGTACAACAGAGAAGAAAGGTGATGACACTTTCAAAATAGTAAAATAAGCACTAAAAAATTGTCACAAATTGAAATACTTATCCCATAGAAGCAAGAAGGTTGAGAAAAATACTTGAGAATAAAGATAAAAATAATTGAGAATAAAGATAGAACGATACATGTTAAGATAAGTTTTACTGAAATTCAATTTTCCATACTCACTAAATATCCATAGAAATGTTTCTAAATGAGGACCTCATCCCATTAGACCAAACTAGATTAGGGGTAGGTTCAAAAGTTAAAGAAGCTAGAGAGAAACTAAATGGAAAATTATTAATAATAGGAAAAGATTATTATGGATAGAGGCCAAACATAGAGTAATAAATAGAAATCTGGAACTTTATGGATCCTCTTTTGGAGTTGTCATAAATTTTCATGGCTTAAAGGTGCTATGTTATGCTCAAACTTGAGAAAAACTGATATTATTTTATTAGATAAAACTTGGGAGCATGATGATTCTAATGTCCCCACATCCATGGATTTATTTGATGATCAACTAGGAAAAGGAAATCCTATCACATATGATTTGAAGGGATAACATATTATATAAAAGAGAGTAACATTTCCATCAAAATCTCTAACATTAATGCTAAGAAGATTTATATTACAATTTATTATTTGGAACCTATAAGTCTATCTTCTATAAGAAAAAATTCTAAATAAGAATTCCCATTATAATATAAATAATTAAATCTAAATATAACTTAAGACGATATATTATAATTTAACCAGTAAATTTCTGCAATATTTTAGGAAAATTATATTATAACTTAATTAAGTTCACATGCATATTTATTTTATAATAGGGTTTTCAAAATTTTAATTTAATTATCAATGTTTATTTAGTGGATGCTAAAGACTTAAATTGTATAGAATATTCTAGAATATTTTTAAGAGTAGTCACATACTAAAAGTTGAGATGGATAATACATGGGGTTGACTCATGTGATTATAATAAATCCTACTTACACTTTACTAATATCCATGGTTAAGTGAGTGAATCTCCATGGTTGATAATCATATTATATGTTTATCTAAATATATACATGCTTAATTCATATATTATTTTATTTATAATTAATAATAATTCAGAAGAAAATTACAATTTAATTATTTTTTATAGTGTTATTTTTATTTTTATTTTGATAATACAAATATGATAAAATAAGTTGTTTAATGGTTATTATTAATTAATACCTATTCCTATTATTTTGAAAAAATATGTTATAATATTTAATATTATTTATATTTCATATTGTCACACTAAACAACCATTAGCCATACACTAATCTATTATTATGGATGATATCTATAAATTTTAATATTAGTTTTGTTAAATATAACCTGAGTTTTTTTAAATTTAAATAATTTTATATTAAATATTAATTTTATTAATATAAATTAATAATATTTTATTTTAATTTTAGGTTTGAAATATTTTTTTGTATATATTTATATGTATGTTTTTTTAATAATGGTTATCTTTGTTCCATAAAAAAAATGTTTTATTTTTCATATCGAGTGTTTTTGTTATTTATTTTTCTCATTTTTGTTGATTTGTTAGTAGTACTGCGGCTTCTCCCGGTGATAACACTGCGGCTTCATTAGATCGGCGGCTTCATTAGATCTGCGGCTTCTCCCGCTGATATTCTGCGATCTGCGGTTTCTCCCGGCTGATATTCTGCGATCTGCGACTTCTCCCGCTGTGGCTTCTGCGATCTGCGGCTTCTACCGCTGCGGTCTCGTAGCAGATCTATATTCGATCAATATTCGATCAATACGGATCTCGGTGCAATCTGCAGCTTCTCCTCAATACGGATCTCGGTATACGGTATAGATCTGGTGCAGATCTGCGATATGGCTCCGAGCTTCGCAAAAATAATTAGTGGCTCATCGGCCTCTGGAGGGCAATCTCCTGCCCATATCGTGAGTGAAGCCCCAGCTCCCACTATCCAAGTGGTCCAGGACTCACTCGATGAAGCTTTGAAGTTCTCTGAAAGTGCCCTAATTTGCCGGTTCAATGGTTTTTGGCCGCGGCTGATAGCACTCCACAATTGGATCTCGGAGGTATGGAAGCCTATCATTTCCGATGATATTAATATCTACCCCTGTGCTAGAGGTTTCTTTATAGTAGATTTTCAAAATCCTGAAAGCAGACAATGTATTCTAGATTCCGGCCATTGGTTTTGGGAAAAATCAGGCCTATTCATGAAGCCATGGAACCCATCATTCGATCCCTCTACAGCAGTGATAACCTCAGCACCAGTTTGGGTGAGATTGCCAAGCCTACCCTTGCATCTCTGGAATCTCTCCTCACTAAAAGCCATCGGAAATGCAATTGGGAAATTTTACTGCAGGTGCCCAGAAACAGAGGAATATGCCAGAACCACCTATGCACGCATCTGTGTGGAAATGGATTTCAGTGCCGGATTCCCAGCTGAAATAAACCTAACAAGTAAAGACTATGTATGGAACCAGAAGCTTGATTATGAAAGTGTCCTCTTCAGATGTCGATCGTGCTTTGAGATGGGGCATCTAGCCAAAAATTGCCCAAAAGCCTCTGAGAAAAATTTTGCTAGAAAAAACCACCACAGATCTACATGGTGGGAAGGAGCACAAAAAGAACACTACACTGTGATCAAAGAAGAATATTCTAGAGAAAACTCTGAGTCACAAGAAATCAAGGAAGAAAGAAACAACTCTCAAAACAATCAAGGAGAAAGCCTGCCCCAACAAATCAACAGTTATGAGGATTTGAATACCGCAGAAAATAAATCTTCATTTAACAGCGAAGCAGATCTTCTAAACCAAACTTCTTCTCCGACTATTTTCAAAAGAACGAACACAAGAGATCGCGAAGCTAAGACACCAATGTCCCAAGAACCAGAAGAGATGAAGGAGATGCAAGACAAAGGAAGTTGGAAGACCGTAGAGAAAAGAAAGAAAGCTACAACGCCAATCTCGCCAAGAAAGACGAGGAGCCAGACAAATAAAAATTAAGAAAATTGTAGGTCCGATAGACCAATTTGGTCTCAGTGGACGTTAACCATCATCA
The DNA here is from genome assembly GCA_031772625.1 of Pinus tabuliformis. Taxonomy (NCBI): domain Eukaryota; kingdom Viridiplantae; phylum Streptophyta; class Pinopsida; order Pinales; family Pinaceae; genus Pinus; species Pinus tabuliformis. The sequence continues at coordinate 516,929,026 of CM062815.1, forward strand.
TCATCATCATCATCAGTATATATTCATGAAATCCTTCATTCCATTATAATTATATAAGTATAGCAATAGGATTAACGAAGTGTTAATGAAGTGCATACTCGCTTAGGTGATAGTTTAATTATTTTACGAAAGAGAATAAGAAGATAAAAGTAAGATTCAGATTTGTTTTTATATTAAGGTTGTAATACTAATAATTAATAATTAATTTGGTGAGATTATAAATATTTTATAATGTTTTTAAATAAAATTAATTAAATATGTATATTTATTTTTGTTTTTATTGAAACTGAAAATTTATTTTTATTTCAAATAAAACATTTGTAAATTTTAAATTGAATAAAAAAATTACACATTTCTTTTTAAACATTTAAAAATAATGAGTTGAGTTTTTCTAATTCAAAATGAAATATTAATTATATATATATAATACTATATTTTAATTTTGTTTAAAAAAATTAATAATATGTATAATTTTTTATAATATCATATGATATTAAATATATATTCTTTAAACAGGATTATAATTGGGGAATTTTAAAGATTTGAGAACCATGGTTATGAGATTTGCAACCCTAGATTTTGATTGAAATGCAGTGTTGCTAATTCCTCACCCCATTAGGGGCTTGAGGGATAGATCCAACTACCCTCAAGGGAAAAATTTACTCCATGCAATCTCAAGTATGTGAGTTTTCCCCCTTGGATCTGAGTACAAATTCTTATATCTCTATATCAGCATAAGGATGAGGCACGCTCAATGCTAGTGGTGTGTTTTCTATTCCACATCTAACAACTTTGTTAATCTTGGAAAACACAATTTCTAGGAGTTTATTTGGCTTGCAGGTCTCAACCATAGATCTTGTTTCATATCTAGCATTGGGAGTTCAAGAGAAGGTGAAAATCTCTTACCAATAATTCTGATGTATTCATGAAGCCCATCAGCCTGACGAGAAAAAATCCCTCGGGGATTACGACATTTCCAAGGATGTCAAGATTCACATTGTTGATAGGTTTAATGGTGGATCCAAAGGGAGGGTGCATCTTCCTTAGCCCCATCGAGATCTTTTATGGACATTTCGAATCCTAGGCTTTCCTTTCCAAGCCCCAAAGGTCTTGTTGGTCCTACATTTGTGGTGGATGAGAAGGCTTAAAACCCTTCTCTTGAGGTTAACAATATTTCATAAAATTTTTATCCCAATGATTATGAGCATTAAGGGATTATATATTATTTTGATTGTTATCGGCCTTCATCATCATCCCTTCAAGGGTGGGTTTATTACAACTCCTCTCAGGATGTAGAGATTCTTTTTTGTTCTAAAGGATTTTTTGTTGTGGTCTTCAGAAGAGGGAAGACAAGAATAAGTTTTCTGACTCGAGTCCTTGGTTTTGGGGTCATGCCGGTCTTTCCTTTCAACGTTGGTTCTTAGAAGTTAAGCCTTTTTCAATGCCATATTTGGCAACCCCAATATGGGTTCGACTTCCCAACTTTTTTGTCCATATGGGACACCAGTTGTTTTGGAGGATATAGGAATTCCACTTGGGTATTTCACCAAAATTGATGTTGAGTGGATTGCAAAAGGAATCTTGACTCTTTTTTATATATGTGTGGAAATGGACCTTAGAAAAGGCCTCCTAGAAAATATCCTCCTCAAAAGGAGACATAAGGTTTATGAACAACTAGTGGATTATGAGAACACAATGTTTCACCACATAAATTATTAGCAACCTGAACTTCAAGATGCATGTCCTTATGTGAAAAATCACCCTTTGCAACTAGATATAAAAAACAAGAACCATGGATGGCAAGACGAGAAGGGACCCAAAGCTTATAAGTCCTTTGTAGCTCATGGGTGAGAAAAACCTATGTTAATTTTTTCAACTGCGATAAAGTTCCACCTTAGACACCTCAAATGGCCAAGATGATGATTTCATTAGATTCTTCTTTTTGAGAGGACCAAAATCCACCTAAAGATCACCCAATTTGGTTAATAAAAAGTTACGTTATGAATTATTTTCTTCATACATGTATTATGGAATGGGTCGACCCTAACCACATGAGTAACTTCTTGGGTTAGTCTTAACCCAAGTGACCCTCCAAGAAATCCTATAAATATAAGATACATCAATATCACTTGGACACATCTTCTTTTATCTTTTGTATTGGTTTGGATAGGTTTGTCGGAAGGAGTTCACTAAAGGGTCTGAAATCATAGACAAAAGGTTCACTCGAGGTTACGGTCTTTTGGAACTTAGTCGCTCGCATAGAACAGGGCCTTCTAGTCCTTGGTTACTGGCAGAAAATCCTATAATATAGACTATAGAACCTTGGACACCAGCACAAAGGCCTAGTGGAGCTACTCTAGGTTCATAAGCAGGTCAAAAGGTTCTGGTCCCCGGTAGCTTGCACAAGGTAGCCCTCAGACCCATCCTATCATATTGGTCACTTTAACAACTCAGCAAGGGTATGACTTTAGTTTGTAATTTTCTTGCATAGCTCAGCTAGGGTGCGACTTGGGGCCATTGCAGTTCAGTGCGAGAGTCACACGCATAGAGACTTGCTGAGAGCGACTATGTAGTCAGAGTCGCTCACATACTATATTCATGAACGTGTTTAAGAAGTTCCAATGGCTCATAGATAGTGTTAATGAGGGTGACCTAGTTCAGATCTAGGGTTTTTAAATCTTGGCATTAGTTGGCATTAGTGATCAGGTATATTTGGGTTTCTCTCTACTATTATAAAGATCTCTAGAACTGATTTTCAAGTTTCTGCTACAAACATATGTATGGGCTCAATGACAGTGATAGCAGTACTCAACAATGTTTGTCATAGTGATAGTAGTTGACATTAGTTTGTGATAGCACATTACAACCATCAGTATTAGGGTTCTGATTCCTATCATGATTAGATCTATTTTATGGATATCTTTATTATTTTAGTACATATATAAAGTTATGGATCATTGTACTCTCTTTTGCTACATCATTTTATGATGATCTATGAAGAAGAAGATTTGCAAAGGTTTCCCCATATTGGGTTTTTCCCTGGTCTTGAACAAATCATGGTGTCTCTATGTGTGTGCATTCTTTCTTCTATTGTCCCTTTTATATTCCACCACATTGATGATGGTGGCGATGTTGTTTCTTCGTATGTAACTGCATATGTTGATGCATAATGTAATAGATCTAAATAATATAATGATGAAATGGGGTGAACTTAATGTATTAATGATGAAATGCAATTATCATAGCAAGAACAATGGCGCCTTAAGAAAATTGAACATGGTATCAGAGCTAGGCAGAAGAAAAGACATGGAGATCACTTTCATGATGACACCATTGATGGAAGCAAGAAGAGGATGGTGGAGGTATAAAAGAATTCTAGGGTTTGAATAAAATCCTAGGCATCTGGATGATTAGGGTTAAATGGATTCTATGATATTAGGGTTGAATAGAAAACCCTAGCTTATTGAAAATACTTGAGGATAAAGCACTTGTGGGATATTCTATGAATCCCTAGACAGGATAACCCCTAACAAACCTCGTTGGATACGCGAAGGCAACATTATGGACCATAGAAATTTGTGTCTCTTGAAGATTAGGTCAAGAGGGAGAGGATCACCTCTCATTGAAGATAATTCTTTCTTGACTTATGGTGCTTTTTACTTGATAGACTTACGGATAAGGTGATTATGTTTATTTCTTGTACTTCCTATTTGAGTATATGGATGCTTCTAACGTCCTTGATGAGATGTGATGGGGAGATCCTTCTTGAGAATCATTTTGAGATGCAAGTCTGAAAAGAGATGAAAAGGTATGATGAGAATACCTTTTCCTTTAATAGCTCATACAATCATATGAAAGTGACTTGGATATATGATTCCTATGATGAAGAGATGCACCTGGAGTTGAACATTTTGACCTTATTAATTTTGATGAGGCTATCTAAAATACTTGATGTTTGGCTAACATCTATGATCTATCTGTTGGATATCTTGATCCTATAAAGAAGGATAGCACCTCGGTTCTAGAAAATGATACTCTTGATACTTGTCATGATGGATTTAATATAGAAGGATAGTTCAATGAATCGTATACATGCCTCTACTGATAATGCTTGTGACATGAATGATTAAAGCATATGGAAAGAGTGATTGACACTCTTGTTTTTTTTATAAATCTTTATTGAATGACCTAATCTCATCTCATTGGTCATGAAGTCCATGTGCGAGGTATAAGTGTAAGATTGATATTCCAGATCTCTTACTACTTTTGGTCTTGTCTCGATGGAATATGGTTAAACTACATGCAGTAACTTGATGGAGTGACATGATAGAAATTTCTATTGTGTTCATAATATTTGAGATCTATCTACTGCTTTGAGTCCAAGCCTTTGAGGAAAATTTTATCTCATGATGCTCATAGCCATATTTTTATGACCTAGCAGATCTGATGTTACATGACTCTACTAGAGACATGTTACTTACATGAATGAAGATGAATGATGCAGATCCCTAGTTAGAGGGAGAATTGCTCTCAATTTTCTAACCCTTATTACTATTTTTGTGAAGTATGATTTATGTACATGTGACAATATTGATCTACAACAAAGTCGTAGATCTCAATCCCACATAGAAATTAGGGTTTCTTCTTCGGTCACAATCACTGATCTAGGAGATATCATCCTTAGTCGCACTCATTCTAAGGCCTACACAACATCTAGGAAGCTAAAGTCGCTCTCATTCTAACTTGAAGAGAGCAACCAGAGGTTTTGTTCCTAACATATCTTTCCACTCTTAACTAATTTCTGAAGTTGTTGAGTTAAATTGTTGATCATATAACGAAGTATTGTGCATGAAATTTGATGGTCACGTCGAAGATATCAGTACCACAAATGTATACAGATAACAACAATATTTGCTAGGAAGAAAAGAATGAATTTTTTCCATAACATGAACATGCATATTTAACTTGTGTTTGGAAGTGTCTGGGACATACATATTGATATTTCACTATGTTTTTGCTACAATGGGTTGACATGATCTGGCATTATGGGTATATATGAAAATTATTTTGTCATGATGCTTGACAATAACTTTGAATTGATGATTGAGATGTGCTTTGACTATAGATGTCTTTACAATAGTAATTCAGACTTGACCTGACGTCTAGTGATCTGATTTGGCAACTTTTTATTTTCCCTAATATAAATACTATGTGGGCATGATGACTTATCTGAGTGTCTGGAGATTTGCCTCATTGTTCTTAGAAAAATGGTTGAAGTAATGATACTTGTGATTTGTCATGAAAAATGGAACTTGCATGACTCATCCTTGATGTATGCATTTGCACCTAGTGACACGATGAATTTTACTATGATTATGAGAATGACTTAATCAAGTTCGGATTGATAATGCATGACTTATTGGCATGATGAAGTCATGATTTCATATGAGCTCCACCTGTCTCCTGGTTGAATGTATTAATACTATAGTAATGATAACTTTGATAATGGTGATGAGCTGGTTTCTAAACTTTGGTGAGTGGACTTTGTTGTTGATGGGTATGTTGGCTTAGCAAGGCATTATGCTTAGAACATTGCTATCTAGATATGTCTAGATTCGATAGTTATCTGATGAAGTCAGGATGATGAGTTCGAATGTACATCTCTCATATTTATTATGGTTTTCATTTTATATCCTAATGATTTACTTGTGACATGTGATGAGCCTTTGATGATCTAAATCAGAGGGAGATGACTTATGAAGCCCGAAATGATGTATCGTGGCATGATGATTCAGTTTCTGGAAATTGGGAAAAAGGTTCCACATTGCAAAGCAATTGGAAAATGTTTTTGAATAATGAAAATTTAAATCTTTGGATACTTCGATTTACAGTTCAAGATGTTTTTGAACTTGACATGGCATCTGACAGTTGTTTTAAGCATTTATGTTTTGTTTTTAATATCCATCTGTATATATATTATGTGCATAGAATCTTAATGAATTTATGAGTGAGTTTCTTCATAGAGTTTCTACCAAGCATGATTTAAAATATCTGCATGAGGTGTTCTAGTTTTGAGAATGAGATATTTCTCCTATGATATGTGTCTGCAAAGATGTATTTCTAATATTTAAGACTATTGTTGATAATAAAATTTGGATGTCACTTTAGTGTATGATATGCCATGATATCTTGGATGAGAGGTCCATATCATCACTGAGGCTGTTCATGATGTTGCTAGCATGGGTAACTGTGAGGCAGGATAAAAAAGATCCTTAGAGAGTTGTCTGAGAATGATCTAGATATGACATGGATATGATGGATACATTGTGATGATCTGATTGCCGGTAAGTCTCATATGTATAGTTGGGAACGAGATGCTCGCATATACTAAGACAATGTAGCTATTTGAAACAAGCTTAGGCTTGTGGTTGGCACCTGCTTGAGAGGGATGATGATTATGGTATTATTTTGTGATTTATGTGATTATATATGAATATGACATGATATTTGATTTGATGTTCTATATGAACAGGAAAAAACTGCTATTGAGATAAGAATATTATAAATATTATCTCAAAGGCATCTTGATTTTTAGAGAGCATCCCCTGTAGATGAGGGGCAATGTTGATGGAGGACACTGAGCCAACTCTACCCCCTGTTTGAGCTCCCAGGATGATGAATTGAGGGATAAGGGCTCCTTGGGTTCAGGGAAATATGTACAATAGGGTACTCCCCTATTTGTTACCTAGAGGGTTGAGGGTTTTACTCCCTTTTTTGGTCTTTGCAGAGTATACCTGAGTTGGCATCATACCCACAGGTAGGGCTTGTTGGGAATGTTACTCCTTGTCTGGCAAACAAGTTGAGGGTGTGCTTAGGGAATACAACCCAAGGTGATTATGATGCAGGTGTTCTACCACATGGCTATTCAGGGTCATTAATGGGAGGATCAATAGGCAATAGGATTCTAGGTCGAGAGTAATGGTTCCCGATGAAAATCTAGGTTGAGGGTAAAGCTACCCGATAAAATTATAGGGTTTGAGGGTGTACTCCCCTATGTGATACATGGTTAAGGGTTTACTCCCCTTTGTAATGAGTTATCCTATTTCTTAGCATGGGTGGAGACTTTTTCTCCCCGATGCGATTCCAGGTTGAGATGTGCTCCCTAATGATATGCTCTTCGATGATGATTGACGATGATATTCTAGGTATTAGCCCATCATCATAGCTTCCAAACAGCATCCTAATCGATAGAGGGTGGTATCTTTAGCTCCCCTCTGATAACAACTTATTTTTCTTCTAGATCCATGAATGTTCACCATACGAGTAGGAACAATCAAGAGATAAGCAGGATTACACAAAGGATAGATTGAGATGTAAAATGATGATTTGTGATGATGATGTTAGCACTCGAATTTGCCTCAGGCTGAGGAAGGCGAAACTCAAGGCAACATCAAACCAAGCCCAGCCTCGTAGCTAGCCCTACGAGGACAGGAGAGGGCTCTCTCCGGGTTTATCTCGGCAAGAGGTCTTCAAAGGGGCTGAGATGACCGATATGAATACTGATTTTAGGCTAGTAAAATGATAAGATAGTTTGATTTAAGATTTTTAGGGTTTTGTTGGAAAATAGGGAAAGGCAATTTTGGGTGCGGGGATGTGACACAGTTTTTGCAGAGGTCTTTTTGGGGCAAGGTAGGCAATCGTCCTGATGTCTTTAAAGGAATTGAATGGATAGAAATGACTGATGAGGAGCTAAGGAGAGCGAGAAAATTTCAGGAGTTCTCCTTAAACAGATGAAAACATAGATATTAAACAAACTTAAAGGCAGAGCATACAAGATTATGAATTCTACCTTAACACTTCATTTGTTTCATTTGCAGAAGAGAATAGTAGGAAAATGATACACATAACAAACTTACAAGTACATGAGAGAAACAAACCATCAACACAAATAACCACAGGAATCCCAAATAGTGTTGCAAAACCCTGGTCTTTCCTTTGCCAAAATTGCTGAGATACAATGTGTAATACAGTCTAAGCTTATCCCCCAAGAGTCCAACCATGAAAATGACTAAGAAAGTAAATAATATAGGCAAGCTAACACATTTCCTTGCCTCTAGGGGTCGAGCTCATCATCCTAGGAGCTGTTTCAACCAATTCTAAACTAAGCACTACAATCTAGGCAGTCAAAACAACTTGCCTCTATAAGTTAGGAAACCAATTCATTCATTAATTTTTTGCTATTTTATGAATGAATCTTCTATAATAGGTCAAAAAGTGTCATGTCATCATGAAAATACATTAGTTACATCAAAGAGGGTGAAAAATCCCATGAAAAGTCAAAACTAGTCAAAAGTTGCGTTGTCCTGAGCTGTAGATGAAAAACTGGCAAATTTCCCTGATGCGTAGCGCGCCATTTATCTACGCATAGCGCGTGTTTGAGCCCACTTTTGAAGCACCTTCCAGCATCGAAATGAGGCTTAGGTGGGCTTGTTGGAAAGGTCTGGATGCCTACTCTCCAGCCCAAGTGGAATTTCTCAATTTGGCGCCCATTTGCCCCTCCAAAAGTGCAATCTCCCAAGAATGCTTCCTGTGTGTCCAAAAAGTGGTAGAAGGTCATGTTTTGCTTGTTTTTTGACCATTTGGGGGCCCAAACCTCAATGAAATGTCTTGGAAGTGGCTGAGCAAGTGTAATGTTTGATGACAAATCCAAACATGTAGAGTTTTGGTGAAATGGACCTCCCCATCTTCAGGGTAGCGCGCGGCGCGCTACGCGTTGAGGGCAAAAACCTGTTTTTAGCAAAACAAAATTCAAAATTGACCAAAATTGCTCCAAATTTTCTAAATTTTGAGTTGGGCATGTATCATTGAGCACCATTCTCCTTCAAGGAGGCTTCGGTAAAAATATGAAGTGGATCGGCCCTTTTCGTCTGTTTTAGTGCCTTGGCCAATCGTCCTTTGAGTACCTTCATTTTCGCTTTGCACACATGCATGCGGGCCCAATAATGATTCTTCATTTGGGGGAGCATATCTTTGTCCCTATTTTCCTTGGCTAGCAACTTCTCTAAATGAGTGTTCACCCGAATGAGCATAGACCCTTGCTCAATAGGTGTCAAATCACCGGGTTTCTTGCGGGCCAAGTTTCGGACTTCTCCGATTCGCCGCAACTCATCAAAAGTGTGCTCATCTTCTAGCTGATGTTGGAAATAATACTGAGAGGGGGGTGAATCAGTATTATCAAGCAATTTAATAAATCTTCCTTATTTGATCTTTGAATTATTTTTGCATGTCAGTACCATAAAATAATGAGCATGAAAAAACAGATAGTCACACCAAAGAACACAAGATGTAAGGTGGAAACCCAATGTGGGTGAAAACCACCTGCTGCAATATGTCTCTATCTTCTTTCAATTTAGAAACTTCTTTTACAATGATTTTGTACTGGTGCAGTCCTTTACCAGTACGCAGGCTGCAACCTGCAGAGAGCTACAACTCTCTCTCTTTCTCGTTTTCCAGTCTACTCCTGGAAGGGAGCTACAACCCCCTACTTCCTTTTATAAAGCGTCAGATGATCAACAAGTACATAACAGATATAGACCACTACAGATATCAGATCAGCAATAACAGAATCAACCCAGAACACCTTATCAACAGAGAAATTCAATCAACAGAACATCTTAAAACAAAGACGCAGTTTTTCTTTCTGTGGCCTGCGACCAGACGCCGTTAACCTTCTGCTACTCTGCGTCCACACGCAGATATCCTTCTGCTCTGCTGCGTGCCCACGCACTGTTCCTTTGACTGCTCTGCGTTCTGTTGCTTCAGGGACGCACCCAAAGATATTATCGCGCCGCGTCTTTCTCTACAGAGACGCACCTCAAAACGCTATCGCGCCGCGTCCTTCTGCTTCAGAGACGCACCTGAACCTTGATCGCCCTGCGTCCCCACGCAGGTCTCTCTTTACTGTGCTGCGTCTCGGCGCACTTGCTCTTTACAGTTCCTGCGTCCCGGCGCACTTTCCCTTTACTGAACCTGCGACCCTTCAAATATAAGTGATATGAAGGCTTTAGGACAAACCCAATCAGTCAGATCTACAGATCTGATCATGCGCCATAGAGATCACAGTCCATCAGAAGATTCACCCTCTTAGATCTGGACTAGATCTCACCAAATAAGATATTCAACCCAAGACAATTGCATAATCCAAATGAACTCCTTTGCTTTATATAGGCAAGCTCCTCCCCAAAACATGGAACAATACCACGAGCCGACACCATAGAAACACAAAACCGTCGGCTAGATACCACACAAGAAACCCCCACGTGCTTTTCTCTACCTTGAAATGTGTGCACTGGGTAGACGCACCCCCTGAACGGCTGGCCAGCGTTCCTGGACGCGGGTTCTGCATGGTATACCTGCGGGGACGCAATTTCTGAACCTATTGCCTGCGTCCTTCTTAATTTTCAACAAACTGAGAGCCTTACCACTGGAGTTGCCATCAAGTACAACATCTGTAACATACAGTCATACCAGAAAACATAATGCCAACAATCTCCCCCTTTGGACTTGATGGTAACCTCACAAACTTCAGCTTCATTCTCCCCCTTTGACATCAAGGGCAAAGGGTATGCTCCCCCTAAGCTCATGCTCCCCCTGAATATGAACCAGATCTGCAGCAACGCACCACCATGAAAGAGATAGAGACATATTGCAGCTATTTCCAAGATCTCCTTCTCCATAATGCCAACAATGCATTATGTGCTCCCCCTGAGCCTGTACCACTAATAAGAAGAGGTTCAACAAGATGATGCATCAACAACCCCCAGCTTTTGCCTGAGGTATTCAAACGTGTCCCTGGGCAATGGTTTGGTAAGAATATCAGCAACTTGTTCCTTGGAAGGAACATATTCCAAATTGACTTTCTGTTCAAGCACTTGTTCCCGGAGAAAATGGTACTTGATTGGTATGTGCTTGGTTTTTGAATGCATAACCGGATTCTTTGAGATGCTGATTGCACTTGTGTTATCACATAAGATGGGGATAGGTGGTGTACAAGTGATTTGAAAATCCTGCAAAGTCTGCATCATCCAAAGGAGTTGAGTGCAACAAGATGCAGCAGCAACATATTCCGCTTCAGCTGTAGACAAGGCAATCGAACTCTATTTCTTGCTGAACCAAGATACCAGTCTGGAACCCATAAAGAGCGCACCACCACTTGTGCTTTTCCTGTCATCCACGCTTCCGGCCCAATCTGCATCTGTATAAGCATGAAGAGTAAGATCTGTATCTCTAGGATACCATAAGCCATAATTTTGAGTCCCTTGAAGATATTTGAAAATTCTCTTTACTGCCTGAAGATGAGTCTCCTTCGGATTTGCCTGAAATCTTCCAACTATTCCAACTGCATGCATGATGTCTGGTCGGGTACCTGTCAAATATAGTAAACTTCCAATCATAGATCTGTAGGTTGGTTGATGTACTGCTACAGATTCATCATTTGCACTGAGACTACATCCTGTGACCATGGGTGTACATACTGGTTTTGCATCTTCCATGCCATATTTCTTCAAAATCTGCTTGAGATACTTGGTTTGAGATAAAAAGATTCCTCCTTCCTTTTGTTGGATTTGCAAACCAAGGAAATATGTCAGTTCTCCTAGCAAGGACATTTCAAATTCTTTCTGCATGACCGAGGCAAAGCTTTGACTCATAGCTTCTTCATTGCTGCCAAAAGTAATGTCATCTACATACACAACAAGTATTAGCAATTTGTCATTTTCAACTTTTATATACAGATTGCTATCTGCTGAACCTTTTGAGAAACCTTGTTGATGAAGATATTTGTCCAACCGGTAGTACCAAGCCCTTGGAGCTTGTTTGAGACCATAGAGAGCCTTTTTCAATCGGCATACAAGATTTGGATCATTTCCAAGAATGAACCCATCTGGATGTTCAATGTACACTTCTTCTTCCAAGTCTCCATTCAGAAAGGCTGATTTCACGTCCATTTGAAATACTTTGAAGTTTTGAAAACTTGAGAGAGCAAGGAACATTCGGATGGCCTCAAGTCTTGCAACAGGAGCAAAAGTTTCTTCAAAGTCTATTCCTTCTTGCTGCGCATACCCTTTACAAACAAGTCTGCCTTTGTTTCTAATTACTTCTCCATTTTCATTCAATTTATTTTTGAAGACCCATTTTGTTCCGATAACATTCTTATCCTTTGGTCTAGGAACCAGCTCCCAAGTGTTGTTCTTTTCGATTTGCTCAAGTTCTTCATTCATTGCTTTCACCCAACATTCATCTTTGCATGCTTCTTTCACATTTTGTGGTTCAGTAGAGGAGAGTAATGCCAAATAGCTTGAGGCTTCTGCAACTGTTCTTCTTGTTTGTACACCTGCTTCTTTCTGCCCCACAATCTGAGATTCTGGATGATTCTTCTGAACATATCTGGATGGAGTTTTCTCTTCTATTCTTGTCTGCTCCTCTGGTTCTTCTTGAGGTTCTCGTTGGGGTTCTTCTTCTTCATCATTCTGTCTTTGAGGGTAGCCTTCATCTTCTTCTATATCTTCATGATGTACTTGCCTAGGAATATATCCCTTCTCATCAACCACTACATCAATGCTGTCAACAATTCTGCCAAGTCTTTTATTGTAGCATTTGTATGCTTTGCTATGTGGAGAATAGCCAAGAAGAATGCCTTCATCTGCTCTAGGTTCAAGTTTGCCAAGCTGCTCATCAGTATTCTTGATATAGCATTTTCTCCCAAAGATTTTGAAGTGCTTTACGGAAGGAGTTTTACCACCCCAGAGCTCATGAGGAGTTTGAGTGCTATTCACCCGGACATTTGTTTTGTTGAGAATAATAACCGCAGCATGTGCAGCTTCACCCCAGAAAGTTGCGGGAGTTCCTGATTCATCAAGCATAGCACGAGCCATTTGTTGGATTGTTCTGTTCATTCTTTCAACAACTCCATTTTGCTGAGGAGTTCTAGCTGTAGAGAATTCTCTCCTTATCCCATGTTCATCACAGAAATCGAAAAATTCATTTGAAGTAAATTCCCCACCTCTTTCGGATCTCAGGCACTTAATTTTGTGACCTGATTCATTTTCAACCAAGGCTTTGAAGGACTTGAATTTTTCGAATGCTTCATCTTTGTGCTTCATAAGTCCTAACCAGACAAACCTGGAGAAATCGTCAATAAATAATATCAAGTATTCCTCTCCTCTAGGTGTTCTTTTCCTGAATGGACCACATGTATCTGTATGTACTAGCTCAAGAGGCATGCTAGCTGATCCTTCTTTCTCTGGAAAGTTAGTCCTGGTTTGTTTTCCAAACTGACATGATCTGCATATGGTGTTGTCAGGAATTTTGATATCTGAAAGATCGCGAACTGCCTGATATTTGCATGCTTTCCTTATTTGTGAGAAGCTTAGATGTCCCAACCTTCGATGCCATAACCAGTGCTCTTCATCCTTGCTTAGATAGCATTGTTGTTGTCCTTCTTCAAATATGTACAGATTATTTGGAGTTCTTTTGCCTTTGAGTACTGTTTTACCTGTATCAAGATCACGAACAAGACATCCATTTGATCTGAAAATAACCTCGGTTCTTTGATCACACATCTGGCTGACACTTAGTAGATTATGCTTCAATCCATCAACATACAAAACATTTCCAGCCTTGACCTTTTCTTTTAAAGGAGCAATACCTTTTCCTTTTATAGTTGCAGGAGTATCATTTCCAAAAGAAACTTTCTTTCCCTTTTCTAAAGTAGAATAAGATTCAAGTTTTTCTTTATCACCTGTCATATGTTTCGAACATCCACTGTCAATGTACCATAGATTTTCCTGTCCTTCTGCATAAAATGCTATCCCACATCTTTCTGTTTGAGGTTCCTTTATTCTCCATGTTTTGGTGCTTGTGGCTTGTTCCTTTTTCCCTTCTTGTTCCTTTTTCTCCTGAAACCTGCTCCTGCATTCAGAGTCTTCATGACCAAAATTATTGCAAATAGAACATTCAACTTCATTTTCAAGAGCCGAAAAGTTGTTATAGGTCCTTTTTGTAATCATACTTCTTTGTTTTTGAGCTTCCCTAGTCATGATTGTTTTATATGCAACACATTGAGCTGCTTTGTGACCAAAGTTATGGCAAGAAAAGCATTGTCCATTGAAGAAGCTTCTACGGTTATTGAATCTACCAGCCAACTGATTGTAATTTCTATTTTCATCTATTCCTGAACCAAACTGAGAAGATTTTACCTGTGGATGGTTGTAGCTTTTGTTCACCCTTAAGATGGATTGCCCCTGATAGTTTCTGTTTGTAATTCGTCCCTGCTTTACCTGATTATCTTCATTGTTCTTTTGCTCATTTCTTCTTGCTGCATCAAGATAACTTTTTGAGGTGGATGCTTGAGAGGTTTCTCCATTATAGCCCAAACCTGTCTTGTTTAGAGGAGACCGCTGCACATTGATAATCTCATCCAAAGTTTCAGATCCTTTGACAAACTTAAGATTAATAGCTTTTGTTTTCTCAATTTCTTTTCTGAGACCAACAATTTCACCTTCTAGTTTTTCAAGATGTTTTTCCTTTTCATCAATTTGAAATTGTAGAGTATCAATGATCACATTCTTTTCTTCTATACATCTCTTGAGTCTAGTAATTTCATCGTAGAGATTATCCACATCTACAGCATCCTCATAATCATCATCTTCAAATGCCATTAACAGCGTATATTTATTACCTTGTTCATCTTCATCACTGTTTGATAAGCCATCACTATCTTCATGGGTGTAGTAGCTTTTCTTATTTGCACTTTGTTTCTTGTTCCATCTAGCAGGTTCCTTTCCTTTATCCTTATAAGGACATTTTGCAGCATAATGACCTACTCTTCCACAAGCAAAGCATTTGAAAGGTAGCTTACCTCTGAACCTTCCAGAACCCCTTTGAAGATTTCTGACAAAATTTGATTCTTCTTCCTCTTCTTCTGGAACATGGCTTGCTTCATAGTAATCTTCTTTAACTGATGCCTTAAAAGCAGCTTCCCTTCTGTCTGATGGACCTCCCTTTCTCATTTCATAAGCAGTTAGAATTCCATGTAGCTAAGACATAGTGAGAACACGGAGATTTTCCTTTTCTTCTATTGCAGATACTTTAGATTCAAACTTGGGGGATAATGATCTTAGAATCTTTTGAACTACTATAGCCTCTTTTATTTCTTCCCCCAAATTTTTCATACAATTAACAATCTCATCTACCCAAAGAAAATAATTAGCCACACTTTCATCATTATACATCTTGAGAGTCTCATATTGAATCCTGAGAGTTTGAAGTTTAGCTTGTTTTACCTATTCATCTCCTTCATAGCTCGTGATCATTTTGTCCCATATCTCTTTTGCTGATTTGAAGTGCATTACCTTCATGAATTCTGTTTGGGATATACTTCCTAATAAAGTACTGACTGCTTTTGCATTTGTTTCATACTTATTTTTCTCAGCTGGATCTGTAGGAGTAGCTGAAGGAAAAGCATAGCCTGTTTCTACAATGTCCCAAACTTCTGTACCAAGGGATTGAAGATATGCAGTAACTCTTACCTTCCAATAATTGAAGTTTGTCCCATCAAAAATCGGTGGCCTGATTGATGCTTCTCTCTCGTAGTTGCTCATGATGAACGATCTACCTTCAAGCGATCAAGCTTTTCTGAAGGACCTGCTCTGATACCAATTGTTGGAAATAATACTGAGAGGGGGGGTGAATCAGTATTATCAAGCAATTTAATAAATCTTCCTTATTTGATCTTTGAATTATTTTTGCATGTCAGTACCATAAAATAATGAGCATGAAAAAACAGATAGTCACACCAAAGAACACAAGATGTAAGGTGGAAACCCAATGTGGGTGAAAACCACCTGCTGCAATATGTCTCTATCTTCTTTCAATTTAGAAACTTCTTTTACAATGATTTTGTACTGGTGCAGTCCTTTACCAGTACGCAGGCTGCAACCTGCAGAGAGCTACAACTCTCTCTCTTTCTGATTTTCCAGTCTACTCCTGGAAGGGAGCTACAACCCCCTACTTCCTTTTATAAAGCATCAGATGATCAACAAGTACATAACAGATATAGACCACTACAGATATCAGATCAGCAATAACAGAATCAACCCAGAACACCTTATCAACAGAGAAATTCAATCAACAGAACATCTTAAAACAAAGACGCAGTTTTTCTTTCTGTGGCCTGCGACCAGACGCTGTTAACCTTCTGCTACTCTGCGTCCACACGCAGATATCCTTCTGCTCTGCTGCGTGCCCACGCACTGTTCCTTTGACTACTCTGCGTTCTGTTGCTTCAGGGACGCACCCAAAGATATTATCGCGCCGCGTCTTTCTCTACAGAGACGCACCTGAAAACGCTATCGCGCCGCGTCCTTCTGCTTCAGAGACGCACCTGAACCTTGATCGCCCTGCGTCCCCACGCAGGTCTCTCTCTACTGTGCTGCGTCTCGGCGCACTTGCTCTTTACAGTTCCTGCGTCTCGGCGCACTTTCCCTTTACTGAACCTGCGACCCTTCAGATATAAGTGATATGAAGGCTTTAGGACAAACCCAATCAGTCAGATCTACAGATCTGATCATGCGCCATAGAGATCACAGTCCATCAGAAGATTCGCCCTCTTAGATCTGGACTAGATCTCACCAAATAAGATATTCAACCCAAGACAATTGCACAATCCAAATGAACTCCTTTGCTTTATATAGGCAAGCTCCTCCCCAAAACATGGAACAATACCACGAGCCGACACCATAGAAACACAAAACCGTCGGCTAGATACCACACAAGAAACCCCCACATGCTTTTCTCTACCTTGAAATGTGTGCACTGGGTAGACGCACCCCCTGAATGGCTGGCCGGCATTCCTGGACGCGGGTTCTGCATGGTATACCTGCGGGGACGCACTTTCTGAACCGATTGCCTGCATCCTTCTTAATTTTCAACAAACTGAGAGCCTTACCACTGGAGTTGCCATCAAGTACAACATCTGTAATATACAGTCATACCAGAAAACATAATGCCAACAGCTGATTGTTACACTGCTCCAAGTAGTTGATTGTCCAATTGGTCGTTTCCAATTTCTGTTGCAACAAGCGATTTTCAGCCTTCTGTTGCTGAATTATCTCCTTT
This sequence comes from Pinus tabuliformis, assembly GCA_031772625.1. Classification (NCBI taxonomy): domain Eukaryota; kingdom Viridiplantae; phylum Streptophyta; class Pinopsida; order Pinales; family Pinaceae; genus Pinus; species Pinus tabuliformis. Next base: position 516,946,201 of record CM062815.1, read on the forward strand.
AGCTCCGAGCTAGGAGAACTGATGTCAAGGTCAATAATGTCTATGTCCAGATCACCTGATGGTCCCTCATCAATCATGGGCTGCTTGCCTCTCTCTTGTACCTGTGTTGCTGTCGAAAGCGAGGCCCCTTCCACCTGATGTGGAGATAACACTCGCTGTGCTGATGAAGAAGGCGAGACCCCTTCCACCTGGTGTGGAGATAATACGCGCCGTGAAGATGCAAATAAGGCCCTGTGGCCTCTCTGGTATGTAACACATGCTGGAGTGCTGACATGCTCGAGCTCTGGGATGTGAAACTGATGTGAAGGCCCTCCCTCATCATGGACAATCTCAGGGGGTGGCTGTGGCGCCGTAAAGAAGTCGCGGGAGATGAAATCCTCCCAAGCAATACCCTGCTGTGCCAACTAATGCATCACTATGATCTCGATTAGTGCATACTGATATATACTCTTGTGTTGCTGTGCAGGGTTCTTCCTTTGCACTAAGGGCACCATTCTCTCTATATTTCGGCACATGAAAAATGGAATGTTCGTCATTCGTACCCGGGTGAAATGCATCAACAAATGGATATGGTATGAATATAAACGTGAAAATCTGCCCTCACAAGTGAAATAGCGCATAATGAGCGTCATCAACGGTGCATACTCATCCCTTAGGAATCTGAAGGGAAAAACAGCAGTTAGGTGTCTCATACACCTGGGTTTGATATATGGTTCATAATGAAATCTTTCTAGTTGTTGGCGCTTGTTCCACTCCTCCCCAACATTTGGTATCCCGGTGGCTTGAGCAACAATTTCGGGTGATAGGGTGAAGTCCACTCCTGCAAGGTTCACCTGACCATTGTGAAAATGTAGGACAAACAAGCGGACTAGTTCTCTGTGATGTTGAATTTGTGAGATCCGCTCACAATATCCAAAGCATGATTGATACTGAAAACATTTCATTGCAAGTGGACAAGCTTGCAACTGAGCCAAAGAAGTGGGCTCCTCCCTGACATGCCGACCACCTTTACCACCCTTATGATGCCTCCTTGTCACTTCTATCTCCGGTGTCGAATCACTGTCATAACTCTGCTCATAATCTGATTCGGGTTCTGACATGGTTTTGAAGGCAAGATGGCTGAAATGTATTGTTGACTTTGCACCCAATTAACTATTGTTTGACTTTTTCAAATGCTGTCACCAAGGGGACATAAATACAAAGGGATTGTTAGGGAAAGGGGAACATGAGGGAATTAGGGACAATAAACATAAATAAGGAATTTAGGGAAGGCAACATGGGAAATCATAATATTGTGGGATTTTAAGGTGAAGTAGGGTTTGGGAATTTAGTAGGTTTTAGGGATTTTAGAGAGGAAGATTATAAAATTTTATGGAAAAATTTGAAGGAGAATGTTGGTGAAGATGAGGGAAAAGAGGGATAAAAAATGGGTAACCTTGGAGAACAAAATACTTTGAAACCCTAGCACAACTAAGTCTTTAAATTATCCACAGCAATGTAGGGTTTTAACTTCCCATTTTCATGGCATTTTTAACATATTAATTTCTCATTCATCTTCCAAAACCAAAACTAGCCATGGAGGAGAGGCCTACCTGAAATTTGCTTGAGAGAAAAGAGGATTTGGTAGCTTGCTGGCAGTTTATTGGGCGAAAAACCCAACGCGTAGCGCACCTTGCCCAACTTGTAGCGCCCCTCTGGTGCGTAGCGCCTGAGTAAAAATGCACTGGAAAAGTCGCGCTGATGCGTAGCGCGCCCCTGAAACTGCCCAATTTGCTCAATGACTCTTGAAATCACCTTTGCAAGGATTCACTTGGCTGGTGAGAGGCAAATGAGTTGCTAATGAAGAGTGATGTGCTTTTATATGCTCCTTTTTTATTTTTATTTGCCCAAAACCCACTTTATAATGTTTGAGTGTTGACACTTTTTGAATTAATTGGCTCTAACTTCTGGTTTCCTTTTTTTGAAAAAAAATTGGTTGAACTGATGATTTCTTCTGAAAATTTTTGCAGGGATGGCTTTTGAGATGCTTTGGCAAAGGAGACCAAGGCTGCGCTTCGACATTTGGAGAATTTGAAATTTTGACAATTTTTTACAAAAACGAGATAATAATCTTTGTTTTTAAAAAACAGAGTTTTGAAAACAAGGTGAAAATTTAGCTGTACAATAATGAGAATTATTGAAATGATGTTTTATGAAGGACATCCTTCTGGCCTGCTGGTCCTTTATGACCTCTCAAGACAAAAATTGACTCAACCCTAGACCTAAGACCTCGAAATTTAAAACAAGATGAATGACCCTTTGGAGATTTTATTTACTTAAACAAACCTGAACCAACAGTGCCAAACAGGAGGGGAATAAAAGACACAAAATCCTCCACCAGAGTTATGGCATGCCTAACGGAATGCAACATGATCACACTGATGGGACACCTAATCATGAAATGCAGAGAGCTTTGATCTCTGGTGGATGGCTACTAGACCGACTCTAACATTGGCTCCAATGGGGATTGTAGTTCCTTGGAGATGCCAAGAACTTTAGACCTTTGGGAGAGCAGACCAGTGCGTTCAACCATTGGGCAATGGAGTCATTATTTGAACGTATAACACAAAACCTTTGACACATTTATTGAATGAAAACTTGACCCAAACTAACTCGATGGCAAACTAAAATAACTTGAAAAAAAAAAAAACTGACTCAACAGACCAAACACAAACGACTCATGACTGACTTAAAACAAGACTTTACAAAGCTTTTTGGAAAAACGGCAGCAGTCCATCAAGATTTTGAATCATGATGACAACCACCTGCATACTAATGAAATATGTACAATCATGTATAATGAGCTTTCCAATGTAACCAATCCAGCAGATGGCTACATATTGAATTTTTGCTTCGATAATTAGCTGGCATATCATGCAGATTTTAAGGAAGAGTAAGAGGAGCAAACCGAGCAGCCATTGCTTTAGGTAGATTGGGTCTAGGAGTAGTAGGTGGAGTAGGTGTAGCTGTAGTATGAGGGGTATGGGGAGGTGTAGGCAGAGGAGAAGCGATATGGGATGAAGAGGGAGAATTGACTGTAGTTTCAGGATGTGTGACTATAGGGGAAATAGAAATAAAAGGAGGATTGGTCTGCTCATGCGGAACAGAAGCCGTGATAGTAGATCCAATATTGACAGATACAGTTTCGAGGAAATCAACAAGATTAGTGACTTGGATATCTGTCTGAAGGTGTCTTAGGATGAAATTTTCAACTAATTTATTGTGTCTCTCGATTTCAAGGGTAGCAGCAAAATCAGCATTGAGGACTAGGGAATCGAGTGCACTTTCAGATTTGGTTTTGAACAGGGACAACTTGAAGCTCTCGTCAAAATTAATGTCTTCAAAATACTTAAAAATAGATGGACATGAGTGAGATTTTAATATATCACTAGAATCTGAAGCTAGCTTGGATATTCTCAAAATATCAAGGAACAAATAGCTAATCAGCCTATGAAAACTCTCAACTTATCATCAAAAGTTCAGAGTTTACAAATGTACTGGGGTAAAATGCAAATGAAGTGCTGTATTCACAAGCTCACGGAGATTGACTGAAGCAGCGTTTATCTACTTTCGCTTATGCAAAGCAAAAGCGTTTCGAAGGCTACCTGGCATATCTTTAGACTCCGTCTAAGACTTATGAAATAAACACATCAACCTGCAAACAAGTTGTTCTCCCTAGTATGGTCGCCAATATGTTAGCGCTTGAATTTTCCTCAGGCTGAGGAAGGCGAAACTCAAGGCAACATCAAACCAAGCTCAGCCTCGTAGCTAGCCCTACGAGGAAAGGAGAGGGCTCTCTCCGGGTCTATCTCGGCAAGAGGTCTTCAAAGGGGCTGAGATGACCGATATGAATACTGATTTTAGGCTAGTAAATTGATAAGATATTTTGATTTAAGATTTTTAGGGTTTTGTTGGAAAACAGGGAAAGGCAATTTTGGGTGCGGGGATGTGACAAAGTTTTTGCAGAGGTCTTTTTGGGGCAAGGTAGGCAATCATCCTGATGTCTTTAAAGGAATTGAATGGATAGAAATGACTGATGAGGAGCTAAGGAGAGCGAGAAAATTTCAGGAGTTCTCCTTAAACAGATGAAAACATAGATATTAAACAAACTTAAAGGCAGAGCATACAAGATTATGAATTCTACCTTAACACTTCATTTGTTTAATTTGCAGAAGAGAATAGTAGGAAAATGATACACATAACAAACTTGCAAGTACATGAGAGAAACAAACCATCAACACAAATAACCACAGGAATCCCAAATAGTGTTGCAAAACCATGGTCTTTCCTTTGCCAAAATTGTTGAGATACAATGTTTAATACAGTCTAAGCTTATCCCCCAAGAGTCCAACCATGAAAATGACTAAGAAAGTAAATAATATAGGCAAGCTAACACATTTCCTTGCCTCTAGGGGTCGAGCTCATCATCCTAGGAGCTGTTTCAACCAATTCTAAACTAAGCACTACAATCTAGACAGTCAAAACAACTTGCCTCTATAAGTTAGGAAACCAATTCATTCATTAATTTTTTGCTATTTTATGAATGAATCTTCTAGAATAGGTAAAAAAGTGTCATGTCATCATGAAAATACATTAGTTACATCAAAGAGGGTGAAAAATCCCATGAAAAGTCAAAACTAGTCAAAAGCTACGTTGTCCTGAGCTGTAGATGAAAAACTGGCAAATTTCCCTGATGCGTAGCGCGCCATTTCTCTACGCATAACACGTGTTTGAGCCCACTTTTGAGGCAGTTTCCAGCATCGAAATGAGGCTCAGGTGGGCTTGTTGGAAAGGCCTGGATGTCTACTCTCTAGCCCAAGTGGAATTTCTCAATTTGGTTCCCATTTTCCCCTCCAAAAATGCAATCTTCCAAGAATGCTTCCTGTGTGTCCAAAAAGTGGCAGAAGGTCATTTTTTGCTTGTTTTTTGACCTTTTGGGGGCCCAAACGTCAATGAAATGTCTTGGAAGTGGCTGAGAAAGTGTAATGTTTCATGGCAAATCCAAACATGTAGAGTTTTTGTGAAATGGACCTCCCCATCTTCAGCGTAGCGCGCGGCGCGCTACGCTTTGAGGGCAAAAACCTGTTTTTAGCAAAAAAAAATTCAAAATTGACCAAAATTGCTCCAAATTTGCTGAATTTTGAGCTGGGGGTGTATCATTGAGCACCATGCTCCTTCAACGAGGCTTCGGTAAAAATATGAAGTGGATCGGGCCTTTTCGTCTATTTTAGTGCCTTGGCCAATCGTCCTTTGAGTACCTTCATTTTCGCTTTGCACACATGCATGCGGGCCCAATAATGATTCTTCATGTGGGGGAGCATATCTTTGTCCCTATTTTCCTTGGCTAGCAACTTCTCTAAATGAGTGTTCACCTGGATGAGGATAGACCCTTGCTCAATAGGTGTCAAATCACCGGGTCTCTTGCGGGCAAGTTTCGGTCTTCTCGGATTCGCCGCAACTCATCAAAAGTGTTCTCATCTTCTAGCTGCTTGTTACAATGCTCCAAGTAGTTGATTGTCCAATTGGTCGCTTCCAATTTCTGTTGCAACAAGCGATTTTCAGCCTTCTGTTGCTGAATTATCTCCTTTAGCTGCGAGCTAGGAGAACTGATGTCAAGGTCAATAATGTCTATGTCCAGATCACCTGATGGTCCCTCATCAATCATGGGCTGCTTGACTCTCTCCTGTACCTGTGTTGCTGTCGAAAGCGAGGCCCCTTCCACCTGATGTGGAGATAACACTCGCTGTGCTGATGAAGAAGGCGAGACCCCTTCCACCTGGTGTGGAGATAATACACGCCGTGCAGATGCAAATAAGGCCCTGTGGCCTCTCTGGTATGTAACACATGCTGGAGTGCTGACATGCTCGGGCTCTGGAATGTGAAACTGATGTGAAGGCCCTCCCTCATCATGGACAATCTCAGGGGGTGGCTGTGGCGCCGTGAAGAAGTCGCGGGAGATGAAATCCTCCCAAGCAATACCCTGCTGTGCCAACTGATGCATCACTATGATCTCGATCAGTGCATAATGATATATACTCTTGTGTTGCTATGCGGGGTTCTTCCTTTGCACTAAGGGCACCATTCTCTCTATATTTCGGCACATGAAAAATGGAATGTTCGTCATTCATACCCGGGTGAAATGCATCAACAAACGGATATGGTACGAATATAAACGTGAAAATCTGCCCTCACAAGTGAAATAGCGCATAATGAGCGTCATCAAGGGTGCATACTCATCCCTTAGGAATCTAAAGGGAAAAACAGCAGTTAGGTGTCTCATACACCTGGGTTTGATATATGGTTCACAATGAAATCTGTCTAGTTCCTGGCACTTGTTCCACTCCTCCCCAACATTTGATATCCCGGTGGCTTGAGCAACAATTTCGGGTGATAGGGTGAAGTCCACTCCTGCAAGGTTCACCTGACCATTGTGCAAATGTAGGACAAACAAGCGGACTAGTTCTCTGTGATGTTGAATTTGCGAGATCCGCTCACAATATCCAAAGCATGATTGATACTGAAAACATTTCATTGCAAGTGGACAAGCTTGCAACTGAGCCAAAGAAGTGGGCTCCTCCCTGACATGCCGACCACCTTTACCACCCTTATGATGCCTCCTTGTCACTTCTATCTCTGGTGTCGAATCACTGTCATAACTCTGCTCATAATCTCATTCGGGTTTGACATGGTTTTGAAGGCGAGATGGCTGAAATGTATTGCTGACTTTGCACCCAATTAACTGTTGTTTGACTTTTTCAAATGCTGTCACCAAGGGGACATAAATACAAAGGGATTGTTAGGGAAAGGGGAACATGAGGGAATTAGGGACAATAAACATAAATAAGGAATTTAGGGAAGGCAACATGGGAAATCATAATATTGTGGGATTTTAAGGTGAAGTAGGGTTTGGGAATTTAGTAGGTTTTAGGGATTTTAGGGAGGAAGATTATAAAATTTTATGGAAAAATTTGAAGGAGAATGTTGGTGAAGATGATGGAAAAGAGGGATAAAAAATGGGTAACCTTGGACAACAAAATACTTTGAAACCCTAGCACAACTAAGTCTTTAAATTATCCACAGCAATGTAGGGTTTTAACTTCTCACTTTCATGGCATTTTTAACATATTAATTTCTCATTCATCTTCCAAAACCAAAACTAGCCATGGAGGAGAGGCCTACCTGAAATTTGCTTGAGAGAAAAGAGGATTTGGTAGCTTGCTGGTAGTTTATTGGGCGAAAAACCCAACGCGTAGCGCACCTTGCCCAACGTGTAGCGCCCCTCTGTTGCGTAGCGCCTGAGTAAAAATGCACTGGAAAAGTCGCGCTGATGCGTAGCACGCCCTGGGTGCGTAGTGCGCCTCAGCTGATGCGTAGCGCGCCCCTGAAACTGCCCAATTTGCTCAATGACTCTTGAAATCACCTTTGCAAGGATTCACTTGGCTTGTGAGAGGCAAATGAGTTGCTAATGAAGAGTGATGTGCTTTTATAGGCTCCTTTTTTATTTTTATCTGCCCAAAACCCACTTTATAATGTTTGAGTGTTGACACTTTTTGAATTAATTGGCTCTAACTTCTGGTTTCCTTTTTTTGAAAAAAAATTGGTTGAAATGATGATTTCTTCTGAAAATTTTTGCAGGGATGGCTTTTGAGATGCTTTGGCAAAGGAGACCAAGGCTGCACTTCAACATTTGGAGAATTTGAAATTTTGACAATTTTTTACCAAAACGAGATAATAAACTTTGTTTTTAAAAAACAGAGTTTTGAAAACAAGGTGAAAATTTAGCTGTACAATAATGAGAATTATTGAAATGATGTTTTATGAAGGACATCCCTCTGGCCTGCTGGTCCTTTATGACCTCTCAAGACAAAAATTGACTCAACCCTAGACCTAAGACCTCGAAATTTAAAACAAGATGAATGACCCTTTGAAGATTTTATTTACTTAAACAAACCTGAACCAACAGTGCCAAACAGGAGGGGAATAAAAGACACAAACTCCTCCACCAGAGTTATGGCATGCCTAACGGAATGCAACATGATCACACTGATGGGACACCTAATCATGAAATGCAGAGAGCTTTGATCTCTTGTGGATGGCTACTAGACCGACTCTAACATTGGCTCCAATGGGGATTGTAGCTCCTTGGAGATGCCAAGAACCTTAGACCTTTGGGAGAGCAGACCAGTGCGTTCAACCATTGGGCAATGGAGTCATTATTTGAACGCATAACACAAAACCTTTGACACATTTATTGAATGAAAACTTGACCCAAACTGACTCGATGGCAAACTGAAATAACTTGAAAAAAAAAAAAATTGACTCAACAGACCAAACACAAATGACTCATGAATGACTTAAAACAAGACTTTACAAAGCTTTTTGGAAAAACGGCAGCAGTCCATCAAGATTTTGAATCATGATGACAACCACCTGCATACTAATGAAATATGTACAATCATGTATAATGAGCTTTCCAATGTAACCAATCCAGCAGATGGCTACATATTGAATTTTTGCTTCGATAATTAGCTGGCATATCATGCAGATTTTAAGGAAGAGTAAGAGGAGCAAACCAAGAAGCCATTGCTTTAGGTAGATTGGGTCTAGGAGTAGTAGGTGGAGTAGGTGTAGCTGTAGTATGAGGGGTATGGGGAGGTGTAGGCAGAGGAGAAGCGATATGGGATGAAGAGGGAGAATTGACTGTAGTTTCAGGATGTGTGACTATAGGCGAAATAGAAATAAAAGCCGTGATAGTAGATCCAATATTGACAGATACAGTTTCGAGGAAATCAACAAGATTAGTGACTTGCATATCTGTCTGAAGTTGTCTTACGATGAAATTTTCAACCAATTTATTGTGTCTCTCGATTTCAAGGGTAGCAGCAAAATCAGGATTGAGGACTAGGGAATCGAGTGCACTTTCAGATTTGGTTTTGAACAGGTACAACTCGAAGCTCTCGTCAAAATTAATGTCTTCAAAATACTTAAAAATAGTTGGACATGAGTGAGATTTGAATATATCACTAGAATCTGAACCCAGCTTGGATATTCTCAAAATATCAAGGAACAAATAGCCAATCAGCCTATGAAAACTCTCAACTTATCATCAAAAGTTCAGAGTTTACAAATGTACTGGGGTAAAATGCAAATGACGTGCTGTTATCACAAGCTCACGGAGATTGACTGAAGCAGCGTTTATCTACTTTCGCTTATGCAAAGCAAAAGCGTTTCGAAGGCTACCTGGCATATCTTCAGAATCCGTCTAAGACTTATGAAATAAACACATCAACCTGCAAACAAGTTGTTCTCCCGAATATGGTCGCCAATATGTTAGCGCTTGAATTTGCCTCAGGCTGAGGAAGGCGAAACTCAAGGCAACATCAAACCAAGCTCAGCCTCGTAACTAGCCCTACGAGGACAGGAGAGGGCTCTCTCCGGGTCTATCTCGGCAAGAGGTCTTCAAAGGGGCTGAGATGAGCGATATGAATACTGATTTTAGGCTAGTAAATTGATAAGATAGTTTGATTTAATATTTTAAGGGTTTTATTGGAAAACAGGGAAAGGCAATTTTGGGTGCGGGGATGTGACACAGTTTTTGCAGAGGTCTTCTTGGGGCAAGGTAGGAAATCGTCCTGATGTCTTTAAAGGAATTGAATGGATAGAAATGACTGATGAGGAGCTAAGGAGAGTGAGAAAATTTCAGGAGTTCTCCTTAAACAGATGAAAACATAGATATTAAACAAACTTAAAGGCAGAGCATACAAGATTATGAATTCTACCTTAACACTTCATTTGTTTAATTTGCAGAAGAGAATAGTAGGAAAATGATACACATAACAAACTTACAAGTACATGAGAGAAACAAACCATCAACACAAATAACCACAGGAATCCCAAATAGTGCTGCAAAACCCTGGTCTTTCCGTTGCCAAAATTGCTGAGATACAATGTGTAATACAGTCTAAGCTTATCCCCCAAGAGTCCAACCATGAAAATGACTAAGAAAGTAAATAATATAGGCAAGCTAACACATTTCCTTGCCTCTAGGGGTCGAGCTCATCATCCTAGGAGCTGTTTCAACCAATTCTAAACTAAGCACTACAATCTAGGCAGTCAAAACAACTTGCCTCTATAAGTTAGGAAACCAATTCATTCATTAATTTTTTGCTATTTTATGAATGAATCTTCTAGAATAGGTAAAAAAGTGTCATGTCATCATGAAAATACATTAGTTACATCAAAGAGGGTGAAAAATCCCATGAAAAGTCAAAACTAGTCAAAAGCTACGTTGTCCTGAGCTGTAGATGAAAAACTGGCAAATTTCCCTGATGCGTAGCGCGCAATTTCTCTACGCATAGCGCGTGCTTGAGCCCACTTTTGGGGCAGTTTCCAGCATCAAAATGAGGCTCAGGTGGGCTTGTTGGAAAGGTCTGGATGTCTAATCTCCAGCCCAAGTGGAATTTCTCAATTTGGTGCCCATTTGCCCCTCCAAAAATGCAATCTCCCAAGAATGCTTCCTGTGTGCCCAAAAAGTGGCAGAAGGTCATTTTTTGCTTGTTTTTTGACCTTTTGGGGACCCAAACCTCAATGAAATGTCTTGGAAGTGGCTGAGAAAGTGTAATGTTTCATGAAAAATCCAAACATGTAGAGTTTTTGTGAAATGGACCTCCCCATCTTCAGGGTAGCGCGCAACGCGTTACGCGTTGAGGGCAAAAACCTGTTTTTAGCAAAAAAAAAATCAAAATTGACCAAAATTGCTCCAAATTTTCTGAATTTTGAGCTGGGGGTGTATCATTGAGCACCATGCTCCTTCAAGGAGGCTTCGGTAAAAATATGAAGTGGATCGGGCCTTTTCGTCTGCTTTAGTGCCTTGGCCAATCGTTCTTTGAGTACCTTCATTTTCGCTTTGCACACATGCATGCGGGCCCAATAATGATTCTTCATGTGGGGGACAATATCTTTGTCCCTATTTTCCTTGGCTAGCAACTTCTCTAAATGAGTGTTCATCCGGATGAGCATAGACCCTTGCTCAATAGGTGTCAAATCACTGGGTCTCTTGCGGGCCAAGTTTCGGTCTTCTCGGATTCGCCGCAACTCATAAAAAGTGTGCTCATATTCTAGCTGCTTGTTACACTGCTCCAAGTAGTCGATTGTCCAATTGGTCGTTTCCAATTTCTGTTGCAACAAGCGATTTTCAGCCTTCTGTTGCTGAATTATCTCCTTTAGCTCCGAGCTAGGAGATGATGTCAAGGTCAATAATGTCTATGTCCAGATCACCTGATGGTCCCTCATCAATCATGGGTTGCTTGCCTCTCTCCTATACCTGTGCTGCTGTCGAAAGCGAGGCCCCTTCCACCTGATGTGGAGATAACACTCGCTGTGCTGATGAAGAAGGCGAGACCCCTTCCACCTGGTGTGGTGATAATACGCGCCGTGCAGATGCAAATAAGGCCCTGTGGCCTCTCAGGTATGTAACACATGCTGGAGTGCTGACATGCTCGGGCTCTGGAATGTGAAACTGATGTGAAGGCCCTCCCTCATCATGGACAATCTCAGGGGGTGGCTGTGGCACCGTGAAGAAGTCGCGGGAGATGAAATCCTCCCAAGCAATACCCTGCTGTGCCAACTGATGCATCACTATGATCTCGATCAGTGCATAATGATATATACTCTTGTGTTGCTGTGCGGGGTTCTTCCTTTGCACTAAGGGCACCATTCTCTCTATATTTCGGCACATGAAAAATGGAATGTTCGTCATTCGTACCCGGGTGAAATGCATCAACAAACGGATATGGTACGAATATAAACGTGAAAATCTGCCATCACAAGTGAAATAGCGCATAATGAGGGTCATCAAGGGCGCATACTCATCCCTTAGGAATCTGTAGGGAAAAACAGCAGTTAGGTGTCTCATACACCTGGGTTTGATATATGGTTCATAATGAAATCTGTCTAGTTGCTGGCGCTTGTTCCACTCCTCCCCAACATTTGGTATCCCGGTGGCTTGAGCAACAATTTCGGGTGATAGGGTGAAGTCCACTCCAGCAAGGTTCACCTGACCATTGTGCAAATGTAGGACAAACAAGCGGACTAGTTCTCTGTGATGTCGAATTTGCGAGATCCGCTCACAATATCCAAAGCATGATTGATACTGAAAACATTTCATTGCAAGTGGACAAGCTTGCAACTGAGCCAAAGAAGTGGGCTCCTCCCTGACATGCCGACCACCTTTACCACCCTTATGATGCCTCCTTGTCACTTCTATCTCCGGTGTCGAATCACTGTCATAACTCTGCTCATAATCTGATTCGGGTTCTGACATGGTTTTGAAGGCAAGATGGTTGAAATGTATTGCTGACTTTGCACCCAATTAACTATTGTTTGACTTTTTCAAATGTTGTCACCAAGGGGACATAAATACAAAGGGATTGTTAGGGAAAGGGGAACATGAGGGAATTAGGGACAATAAACATAAATAAGGAGTTTAGGGAAGGCAACATGGGAAATCATAATATTGTGGGATTTTAAGGTGAAGTAGGGTTTGGGAATTTAGTAGGTTTTAGGGATTTTAGAGAGGAAGATTATAAAATTTTATGGAAAAATTTGAAGGAGAATGTTGGTGAAGATGAGGGAAAGGAGGGATAAAAAATGGGTAACCTTGGACAACAAAATACTTTGAAACCCTAGCACAACTAAGTCTTTAAATTATCCACAACAATGTATGGTTTTAACTTCTCATTTTCATGGCATTTTTAACATATTCATTTCTCATTCATCTTCCAAAACCAAAACTAGCCATGGAGGAGAGGCCTACCTGAAATTTTCTTGAGTGAAAAAAGGATTTGGTAGCTTGCTGACAGTTTATTGGGCGAAAAACCCAACGCGTAGCGCACCTTGCCCAATGTGTAGCGCCCCTCTGGTGCGTAGCGCCTGAGTAAAAATGCACTGGAAAAGTCGCGCTGATGCGTAGCGCACCCTGGGTGCGTAGCGCGCCTCAGCTGATGTGTAGCGCACCCCTGAAACTGCCCAATTTGCTGAATGACTCTTGAAATCACCTTTGCAAGGATTCACTTGGCTTGTGAGAGGAAAATGAGTTGCTAATGAAGAGTGATGTGCTTTTATAGGCTCCTTTTTTATTTTTATTTGCCCAAAACCCACATTATAATGTTTGAGTGTTGACAGTTTTTGAATTAATTGGCTCTGATTTCTGGTTTCCTTTTTTTGAAAAAAAATTGGTTGAAATTGATGATTTCTTCTGAGAATTTTTGCAGGGATGGCTTTTGAGATGCATTGGCAAAAGAGACCAAGGCTGTGCTTCAACATTTGGAGAATTTGAAATTTTGACAATTTTTTACCAAAATGAGATAATAAACTTTGTTTTTGAAAAACAGAGTTTTGAAAACAAGGTCAAAATTTAGCTATACAATAATGAGAATTATTGAAATGATGTTTTATGAAGGACATCCCTCTGGCCTGCTGGTCCTTTATGACCTCTCAAGACAAAAATTGACTCAACCCTAGACCTAAGACCTCGAAATTTAAAACAAGATGAATGACCCTTTGAAGATTTTATTTACCTAAACAAACCTGAACCAACAGTGCCAAACAGGAGGGGAATAAAAGATACAAACTCCTCCACCAGAGTTATGGCATGCCTAACGGAATGCAACATGATCACACTGATGGGACACCTAATCATGAAATGCAGAGAGCTTTGATCTCTGGTGGAGGGCTACTAGACCGACTCTAACAATGGCTCCAATGGGGATTGTAGCTCCTTGGAGATGCCAAGAACCTCAGTCCTTTGGGAGAGCAAACCAGTGCGTTGAACCATTGGGCAATGGATTCATTATTTGAATGCATAACACAAAACCTTTGACACATTTATTGAATGAAAACTTGACCCAAACTGACTCGATGGCAAACTAAAATAACTTGAAAAAAAAAAAAAACTGACTCAATAGACCAAACACAAATGACTCATGACTGACTTAAAACAAGACTTTACAAAGCTTTTTGGAAAAACTGCAGCAGTCCATCAAGATTTTGAATCATGATGACAACCACCTGCATACTAATGAAATATGTACAATCATGTATAATGAGCTTTCCAATGTAACCAATCCAGCAGATGGCTACATATTGAATTTTTGCTTCGATAATTAGCTGGCATATCATGCAGATTTTAAGGAAGAGTAAGAGGAGCAAACTGAGCAGCCATTGCTTTAGGTAGATTGGGTCTAGGAGTAGTAGGTGGAGTAGGTGTAGCTGTAGTATGAGGGGTATGGGGAGGTGTAGGCGGAGGAGAAGCGATATGGGATGAAGAGGGAGAATTGACTGTAGTTTCAGGATGTGTGACTATAGGGGAAATAGAAATAAAAGGAGGATTGGTCCGCTCGTGCGGAACAGAAGCCGTGATAGTAGATCCAATATTGACAGATAGAGTTTCTAGGATATCAACAACATTAGTGACTTGGATATCTGTCTGAAGGTGTCTTAGGATGAAATTTTCAACCAATTTATTGTGTCTCTCGATTTCAAGGGTAGCAGCAAAATCAGGATTGAGGACTAGGGAATCGAGTGCACTTTCAGATTTGGTTTTGAACAGGGACAACTCGAAGCTCTCGTCAAAATTAATGTCTTCAAAATACTTAAAAATAGCTAGACATGAGTGAGATTTGAATATATCGCTAGAATCTGAACCCAGCTTGGATATTCTCAAAATATCGAGGAACAAATAGCCAATCAGCCTATGAAAACTCTCAACTTATCATCAAAAGTTCAGAGTTTACAAATGTACTGGGGTAAAATGCAAATGAAGTGTTGTATTCACAAGCTCACGGAGATTGACTGAAGCAGCGTTTATCTACTTTCGCTTATGCAAAGCAAAAGCATTTCGAAGGCTACCTGGCATATCTTCAGACTCCGTCTAAGACTTATGAAATAAACACATCAACCTGCAAACAAGTTGTTCTCCCCCGTATGGTCGCCAATATGTAAGCACTTGAATTTTCCTTAGGCTACGGAAGGCGAAACTCAAGGCAACATCAAACCAAGCTCAGCCTCGTAGCTAGCCCTACAAGGACAAGAGAGGGCTCTCTCCGGGTCTATCTCGGCAAGAGGTCTTCAAAGGGGCTGAGATGAGCGATATGAATACTGATTTTAGGCTAGTAAATTGATAAGATAGTTTGATTTAAGATTTTTAGGGTTTTGTTGGAAAACAGGGAAAGGCAATTTTGGGTGCGGGGATGTGACACACTTTTTGCAGAGGTCTTTTTGGGGCAATGTTGGCAATCGTCCTGATGTCTTTAAAGGAATTGAACAGATAGAAATGACTGGTGAGGAGCTAATGAGAGTGAGAAAATTTCAGGAGTTCTCCTTAAACAGATGAAAACATAGATATTAAACAAACTTAAAGGCAGAGCATACAAGATTATGAATTCTACCTTAACACTTCATTTGTTTAATTTGCAGAAGAGAATAGTAGGAAAATGATACACATAACAAACTTACAAGTACATGAGAGAAACACACCATCAACACAAATAACCATAGGAATCCCAAATAGTGTTGCAAAACCCTGGTCTTTCCTTTGCCAAAATTGCTGAGATACAATGAGTAATAGAGTCTAAGCTTATCCCCCAAGAGTCCAACCATGAAAATGACTAAGAAAGTACATAATATAGGCAAGCTAACATATTTCATTGCCTCTAGGGGTCGAGCTCATCATCCTAGGAGCTGTTTCAACCAATTCTAAACTGAGCACTACAATCTAGGCAGTCAAAACAACTTGCCTCAATAAGTTAGGAAACCAATTCATTCATTAATTTTTTGCTATTTTATGAATCAATCTTCTAGAATAGGTAAAAAAGTGTCATTTCATCATGAAAATACATTAGTTACATCAAAGAGGGTGAAAAATCCCATGAAAAGTCAAAACTAGTCAAAAGTTGCATTGTCCTGAGCTGTAGATGAAAAACTGGCAAATTTCCCTGATGTGTAGCGCGCCATTTCTCTACGCATAGCGTGCGTTTGAGCCCACTTTTGGGGCACTTCCCAGCATCCAAATGAGGCTCAAGTGGGCTTGTTGGAAAGGTCTAGATGTCTACTCTCCAGCTCAAGTTTAATTTCTCAATTTTGTGCCCATTTACCCCTTCAAAAATGAAATCTCCCAAGACTGTTTCCTGTGTGTCCAAAAAGTGGCAGAAGGTCATTTTTTGCTTGTTTTTTGACCTTTTGGGGGCCCAAACCTCAATGAAATGTCTTGGAAGTGGCTGAGCAAGTGTAATTTGTCATGAAAAATCCAAAAATGCAGAGTTTTTGTGAAATGGTCCTCCCCATCTTCAGGGTAGCGCGCGGCGCGCTACGCGTTGAGGGCAAAAACCTGTTTTTAGCAAAAAAAAATTCAAAATTGACCAAAATTTCTCCAAATTTTCTGAATTTTGAGCTGGGGGTGTATCATTGAGCACCATGCTCCTTCAAGGAGGCTTCGGCCAAAATCTGAAGGGGATCAAGCCTTTTCCTCCGTTTTAGTGCCTTGGCCAATCGTCCTTTGAGTACCTTCATTTTCGCTTTGCACACATGCATGCGGGCCCAATAATGATTGTTCATGTGGCGAAGCATATCTTTGTCCCTGTTTGCCTTGGCTAGCAACTTCTCTAAATGAGTGTTCACCCAGATGAGCATAGACCCTTGCTCAATAGGTGTCAAATCACCAGGTCTCTTGCGGCCCAAGTTTCGGTTTTCTCGGATTCGCCGCAACTCATCAAAAGTGTGTTCATCTTCTAGCTACTTGTTACACTACTCCATGTAGTTGATTGTCCAATTGGCCGTTTCCAATTTCTGTTGCAACAAGTGATTTTCAGCCTTCTGTTGCTAAATGATCTCCTTTAGCTCCGAGCTAGGAGAACTGATGTCAAGGTCAATAATGTCTATGTCCGGATCACTTGATGGTCCCTCATCAATCATGGGCTACCTGCCTCTCTCCTGTACCTGTGCTGCTGTCGAAAGCGAGGCCCCTTCCACCTGATGTGGAGATAACACTTGCTTTGCTGATGAAGAAGGCGAGACCCCTTCCACCTAGTGTGGAGATAATACTCGCCGTGCAGATGCAAATAAGGCCCTCTAGCCTCTCTGATATGTAACACATGCTGCAGTGCTGACATGCTCGGGCTTTGGAATGTGAAACTGATGTGAAGGCCCTCCCTCATCATGGACAATCTCAGGGGGTGGCTGTGGCACCGTGAAGAAGTCCCGAGAGATGAAATCCTCCCAAGCAATACCCTACCGTGTCAACTGATGCATCACTATGATCTCGATCAGTGCATAATGATATATACTCTTGTGTTGTTATGCGGGGTTCTTCCTTTGCACTAAGGGCACCATTCTCTCTATATTTCGACACATGAAAAATGGAATGTTCATCATTCGTACCTGGGTGAAATGCATCAACAAACGGATATGGTACGAATATAAACGTGAAAATCTGCCCTCACAAGTGAAATAGCACATAATGAGCCTCATCAAGGGTGCATACTCATCCCTTAGGAATCTGAAGGGAAAAATAGCAGTTAGGTGTCTCATACACCCGGGTTTGATATATGGTTCATAACGAAATCTGTCTAGTTGCTGGCGCTTGTTCCACTTCTCCCTAACATTTGGTATCCCGGTGGCTTGAGCAACAATTTCGGGTGATAGGGTGAAGTCCACTCCTGCAAGGTTCAACTGACCATTGTGCAAATGTAGGCCAAACAAGTGGACTAGTTCTCTGTGATGTTTAATTTGCTAGATCCGCTCACAATATCCAAAGCATGATTGATACTGAAAACATGTCATTGCAAGTGGACAAGCTTGCAACTGAGCCAAAGAAGTGGGCTCCTCCCTGACATGCCGACCACCTTTACCACCCTTATGATGCCTCCTTGGCACTTCTATCTCCGGTGTCGAATCACTATCATAACTCTGCTCATAATCTGATTCGGTTTTTGACATGTTTTTGAAGGCAAGATGACTGAAATGTATTGCTGACTTTGCACCCAATTAACTGTTGTTCGACTTTTTCAAATGTTGTCACCAAGGGGACATAAATACAAGGGGATTGTTAGGGAAAAGGGAACATGAGGGAATTAGGGACAATAAACATAAATAAGGAATTTAGGGAAGGCAACATGGGAAATCATAATATTGTGGGATTTTAAGGTCAAGTAGGGTTTGGGAATTCAGTAGGTTTTGCGGATTTTAGAGAGGAAGATTATTAAATTTTATGGGAAAATTTGAAGGAGAATGTTGGTGAAGATGAGGGAAAAGAGGGATAAAAAATGGGCAACCTTGGACAGCAAAATACTTTGAAACCCTAGCACAACTAAGTCTTTAAATTTTCCACAGCAATGTAGGGTTTTAACTTCTCATTTTCATGGCATTTTTAACATATTAATTTCTCATTCATCTTGCAAAACCAAAACTAGCCACGGAGGAGAGGCCTACCTGAAATTTGCTTGAGAGAAAAGAGGATTTGGTAGCTTGCTGGTAGTTTATTGGGCGAAAAACCCAACGCGTAGCGCACCTTGCCCAATGCGTAGCGCCCCTCTGGTGCGTAGTGCCTGAGTAAAAAAGCACTGGAAAAGTCGCGCTGATGCGTAGCGCGCCCTGGGTGCGTAGCGCGCCTCAGCTGATGCGTAGCGCACCCCTGAAACTGCCCAATTTTCTCAATGACTCTTGAAATCGCCTTTGCAAGGATTCACTTGGCTTGTGAGAGGCAAATGAGTTGCTAATGAAGAGTGATGTGCTTTTATAGGCTCCTTTTTTATTTTTATTTGCCCAAAACCCACTTTATAATGTTTGAGTGTTGACACTTTTTGAATTAATTGGCTCTGACTTCTGGTTTCCTTTTTTTGAAAAAAAATTGGTTGAAATGATGATTTCTTCTGAAATTTTTTCCAGGGATGGCTTCTGAGATGCTTTGGCAAAGGAGACCAAGGTTGCGCTTCAACATTTGGAGAATTTGAAATTTTGACAATTTTTTACAAAAACGAGATAATGACCTTTGTTTTTCAAAAACAGAGTTTTGAAAACAAGGTGAAAATTTAGCTGTACAATAATGAGAATTATTGAAATGATGTTTTATGAAGGACATCCCTCTGGCCTGCTGGTCCTTTATGACCTCTCAAGACAGAAATTGACTCAACCCTAGACCTAAGACCTCGAAATTTAAAACAAGATGAATGACCCTTTGAAGATTTTATTTACTTAAACAAACCTGAACCAGCAGTGCCAAACAGGAGGGGAATAAAAGACACAAACTCCTCCACCAGAGTTATGGCATGCCTAACGGAATGCAACATGATCACACTGATGGGACACCTAATCATGAAATTCAAAGAGCTTTGATCTCTGTTGGAGGGATACTAGACCGACTCTAACAGATGATACTCTTGAGATGGACATGGCACTATAACTACATGACAAATATGATCCATGATTATTCGTGATGACATTCAAACATTCCAGAATAACATATTGTTCAATGGATAGATATTGGCAGGTGGAATTCTTCCTTGTTGAGAGGGAGCATTAATTTTTAAAGTTGTGGTAAAATTACACCTTATATAGCTCAAATGACCAAGATAATGATTTCAATATATTCCTCCCTTTGAGAGGACAAAAATCCATCTAAATATTGGCCAATTTAGTTAAGAGGAAGTTGATTTATGAATTATTATATTCATACATGTATTATGGAATGGGTTGGGCCTAACCACATGAGTAAATGCTTGGGTCATTCTTAACCCCAAGTGACCCCTCAAGAAATCCTATAAATAGAATATAACTCAAGATAATTTGGACACATCTTCTCTTCTCTTTTGTCTTGGTTCGTACAGGTTCAACGGAAGGAGTTCGCTCAAGGGTCTGAAATCATAGCCGAAAGGTTCGCTCTAGGTTAAGGTCTTCTATATGTTGGTCGCTCACATAGAACAAGGCATTCCGGTCTTTAGATTCTAGCACACAATCCTATGACAGTGACTATAGACCCTTGGATCTTCGCACAAAGGCTTATGGGAGTGACTCTAGGTTCAGATGAATATCGGAAGGTTCTGGTCTCTGGTCGCTCACACCAAGTAGCCATGGGAGCAACCTTGTCATCTTAGTCAATCGCACAACTCAGCAAGGGTGTGACCTTACTTTATTGGTCACTCACACATCTCGGCTAGGGAGTCACTTTGGGTCTTTTCATTTTAGCGCAAGATTCACATGCATAGAAACCTCTTGAGAGCGAATCTGCAGTCACAATTGATTGGATACTGTATTTGTTAAAGTGACCCAGAAGTTTTAGTCACTAACAAACAATGTTGATGATGGTAACTCAACTCAGATCTAGGGTTTTGAGATCTTGGCATTAGCTGGTTTCAGTGATCATGTAGATTTGGGTTTCTTTCTACTGTTATATAGATCTATAGATATGATTTCTTAGTTTCGGTTGCAAACATATGTATTGGGGTCATTGAAAATGATAATAGTACTCAGCAGTGTTTGGCACAGTTACAACAATATACAGTAGTTGACATTAGTTCGTGAAAACACATTACAATGATAAGTATGAGGGTTCTGATTCCTATCATGATTAGATCTATTTTATGGATATCATTATTATTTTCCTGCATCGATAAAGTTATGGATCATTGTACTCTCTTTTTCTGCATCATTTGATGATGATCTAAGAAGAAGAAGATTTACAAGGGTTTTCCCCATAATGGTTTTTGCTCTAGTCTCAGATCAATCCTATTGTCTCTATGTGTGTGCGTGCTTTCTTCTACTGTCCCTTTTATATTCCACTACATTGATGATGATGGTGATGTTGTTTCTTCCTATGTAATTTCATATGTTGATATATAATGGCATAGATATGAATAATCTAATGATGAAATGGGGGGGGGGGGGGGGGGGGGGGGGATTAATGTGTTAATGATGAAATGCAACTATAATAATGAAGAACAATGTCACCTTATGAAAATTTAACATCCATAGAACCAAAATGCACCCAATGAAGGACCTACTCATAAAAAATCTGCACACTCCCATGATGAGACATCCCAAGGAGCTCAAGAGAAAGATATGACATTCACCAAATTTTTGCATGAATTAGCCAACATTTTGGGACCATAAATGAGTGGTCAGAAAATCACCAACGAATATTACCATTATGATCGTGATAAAAAGTCAGTGAATATGTTGGAGCATGAGGTGTTGGTGACATCTCAAGAAAGGCAATCATTGTACAATCTCAGCAGGATCATGAGTGAGATTGGGTAGACATAGGGAAAAGGAAAAACCAATATGTAATCTTACAATGAGAAAATGTAATTGTTTAGTGTTACTCTAGTATAAGGAAAATTGTGCCATGTTGGTAAATGATGTAAATATTTTTTGCTAATAAGTAGAATGTTGACTTTTTAAAAGAATACATATTCTTTAACTTTAATATTAATTAGATTTGATAATTTTTTATTGTATTTTATTGGTTATCAAAATTTTGTTTTCCTTAATTCACTAAACTGATATATTGGTTAAATGATCATGTTTTTATTATAATTTTTAGAAGAAGGATTGCAATCTCCAGAAATCTGATCGATTTATTTTATTTATAATTATTGAAATATTTTAATCATCAATATTGTTTTAAATATTTTATAAAAGAAATTATAGGCATTCAAAACACTAAATACTTGGCCCT
Source organism: Pinus tabuliformis (assembly GCA_031772625.1). NCBI lineage: Eukaryota > Viridiplantae > Streptophyta > Pinopsida > Pinales > Pinaceae > Pinus > Pinus tabuliformis. Next base: position 516,967,967 of record CM062815.1, read on the forward strand.
ATGATCATAATTGAACTAGATTAATCCCTCAAAGATCATTAAAATAGTTCTCCAATATAACTCAACCACCTCAAAAATCGCACCAAAAGTTGGGCCACAAAACGAGATTGAAGTAGGCCTTCAAAACACAAAATACTTGGCCTTCTAACCAAACCTGAACTCTTCCACAATAACACTGAGATTCAGCCTTCAACAAGTCTAGAACTCACCATCAACAACTTTAAAGATCAAATATGATGAGAAAAATAACTTTCATTCTCCACATCAGAAAAAAATCACAAATCAAAGAAATTTTCCGATTTATTTTTTCAACTGTCTAAATGTTCATCTGAAATCCGAAGCAATAGAGGAATTATGGAATCCCCATGGTAGGAAAATGTTAAACCATGAAAATCTCTCAAAAGCTAGAGAAACAATATCCGAAGATCTCTTATAAATACAAAAGTTTGATTGACCTTGAGGCGAAGCACATTAAATGATAAATAAATAAGATACTCACCTCAATTATTGATCACATTCAATTTTTTGCCCTCTTTCATTGTGATTTCTTCCAATTGACACGTATCTGTAATAGGTACAAGTATTGGAAAGAGACTTGCAGGAGTTGCAGGAAAGGATGGAATTACCAGTTGTACTATTACCATTGTGTGTGCACCCTACAAATAATAGATTAGGGAATGCATCTAGCGTTGGTAGGGCACACAGTCATTAGTAAAAATGCAATGGGAAATTCAAAACATGCCCCCATGACCTTCAAGTTTTTTTGTAGACCTGCCCCTGTTACAACCAATTGTCATTTGGAAGAAGTCATGACAAAAGACAATGGAAAATTGAATGTGATTGATATGTGAGATGATTATCTTATTTATTTATCATTTAATTGGCTTTGAACTTAAGTCATTATTTTTTCCTATGGCAAGCTCTTAAATTTCAACATCTTCTAACACAGAAGCTCAGAGTTCCAAATATCTCCTTGGGGCTAATCTTTTTTGTTGGAGAGTTGCCGATGCTTTGACTATATGTGTTCTCCGCTATGTATGTGAAGGAAATGGGTAACTGTGCTAGATTTCAGTGCCAATGCATCTAGAAGGTGTTATACAACACACCCTAGAGTAAATAGAACACACGAGCTTCCCTTTAATTCCACAATATTCGTGAGATATGATCATCCCCACGAAAATCTCTTCCTCTTTATCGAGTGTATGCATGTTTTTTGGTTATTGTTGGAGAATCTAATTTGAACCACCTGCTACATGTCAAAATTGTCGAAGTGTCATAGTTTAGTTTTAGTTAATTGAGTTTAGTCTAGTTTCACTGTAGTTATTTATGGCTAATGTCTCCAATGCAATCTTATTTAACTGATTCATAATATTCAGAAGATAAATAATCTACTCCATTGTTTTCAATCTTTCTCATAGTATCAGAGCTAGTTTGGACAAGACTCCTAGAGGGAGCATCAATGTGAGCAAAGTGGAGTAGTAGAGAGAAGAGGCAAGCCTACATAAGACTCTTTGAGAGAGTATTAGAAGCTCGAAGAATCTTGAACAATCCTATAAAGAAGTAGTAGGAGAACGAAGAAGCAAGCTATGGCTAAGCCAGCGAAGGCGAGGCAAAAACATATTGAATAAAGTGCAGCTTAAAGTCATATATGTTTTTTCAAATTGTTGTGATAACACTATTTATTATTTGGGTAAAATGCATTACTAATGTAGATGAGCACTCTAAGAGTTCATGTTAGGAGTTATTAATGAAGTTGAGGAGGTTTAAGAGCTGTGTTAGTTTCAAACACTTACAACCATTTCCATCACACGTTCCAGATAGCCTCAAAAATATCATTAGCCAAATTTTATTACAGTAAGCTAATTATAAGAATGAAGAAACACAAAAATTCAATAGAAACGCACACATGCCATGACCCATAAAAAGTTTGAAAGCACAAAATGTTAATGGTTAAAAACAAAAGACAGATTCAATGAAAAGTCCAAGAAATTACAGTTAGATATTCCAACAGAAAGGGTTAAAAGTTTGAACAAATTTTTTAAAGCTATATTGTCTTATTAGTCCCTGCCATAGGCATGGTGGGGACTATAGTAATCGAAATGAAAAGTTCCCAATATTTTAGCTGCTAGCTGTCACGATCGGTTAAGAATAAGCATAGTTTCTCTTTCACCATCTTATTTGGCCTCTTCCTGAGACGGGGAGGCAAAATCATATATTAAATTTATCCATTTTCTTCCATTTTTTTGGCATTTTGAAACTGTTGAAACTAATGTTAGAATTAATCAAAAGCAATAAATTCTAATAGCGAGTGCAGTAAATTTTTTCATATCATAAGAAAACTTGTAATTTATTTCAAAAGTCACCTCATGGTGCCACCTATTTGAAAATCCACCTCAGCCTACCACCTATATATCCATGAATAAAGCCATGCAAATGTCATTTATGTAGCCAAATCGCCTTTTCCTTCTATTCTTGGAGGTGAAGGTAAGATCCTCTATAGTATGGTATGTCAATATGAACCCATGAGATCCCCTTATGGAGTCACCAATGCCTCTTTAACTCCTCTAACGTTACCAGATTTTGTTCTTGTACTCCCCTGCAGATAACAATCTCAACACAAAGTTCCTGTTCATAAGGAAATGGAGAGAACAATGGAGCATTACACAATATCTATTGCAAAAGCAAGCATTATGACTTTTCCCAACTCTTGTACCTTTCTGCTTTGATACGAGTTCATTTACAATGCATCTCTAGAAAGCACAAGACAACATTGATTTGCAGACAACGATTATCCTTGATTTGATCTTATTTTCATTGTATCCATCATATTATCAAAGTCCATGGAAATGCAAGAGCCGTGTCTAAAGATTCAGATGCTAGAGATAGAGAAATTGGCTTAAAAGGTGAGCACAAAATGGTTTTGAAAAGCTTTCATTTTTATGATCTAATCATATTCTTTCAAGTACTTACATATAGAAATTTAGAAGTCATATTTTGGTTAAAAAAATAAACAAAACATGTTTTATATTGCTAAAATGTTACAAATATGTTACATAATTACAATGTTACGAAATAACTATGTTTGGATTAGACAGACACTCTCTGTGGGTTTTTTTCTTAGATAGGAAATAATTTTTTTGCTAAAAATAATTAGTTTTTGTTAGTTTTTTATTTTTCAATCATTGGTGTTATGTCTAGAATTTTCGAGAATTTTTAGCATATGCGCCAAAAGCCCATGAAAGTGGAGATTATCCTCAGATACATATAACAGTGAGGCAATTAGAAGCTATAATAGGGAGGCAATTATAAGCTATTATTTTATGAAGGGAGTCCATTGCAAAGATGAAATTGTGAGTAGCCCCAACATTTTGTAATTTTCATTGTATGAATTATTTTTAATCAAAACCATTCGATTTCCTTTGTCAAAGAAAATTTGAAAATATTATATTTAACATGGGTTGCGTATAATAATAGAGGAACATGTCATAGAATAAGAATATAGAAACTATCAATCTAGCAATACCAAATCTACCAATTGAATTAAATTACCATAGAAAGAACAAGTAGAAAAATCATGCATACATCATAATAGAAGAGTCCCAACATTTATCTAAAGGTAAAGTGTCAATTTCTATCTCCGCCCCTCATAACTAATAATTAGTAACTCCTAAATCAAAGGATGTTGAGGAGGCATCAATCCTGAAGATCTCCAACCCTCTCAGGTGGTCTTTAATGGTCGAAACTTGTCTCTATTGGCATGGAATATAAAAATGTTCAAAGTTGGTGTTCAATAAACATTGCTCCCGTAAATATGGTAAATCTATATTTATTAAGATGGCATATGATATGTGAAAAATATCTATCTATTATTAAATTCTATGGTAAATTTTCCTACATGAAGTTTGTGTATGTATGCCACAATTATCTGCTCTACAAAGGTATAGGGGAGGGGGAAGCTTACTCTTATAACGGGCAGAAAAAATCTATTCAATTTAGAAAAGTTGTTGTATGAGGCTTCCGATGTTAACCTAGTTTAGATATTGTCGTCGGTATTTGGTAAATTCTATTTTGACCATGGTGTATAGAAATGGCAGATTCTCCTATCTCCCATATTATGGGATGGGAGATTATACTTTTGCATGGGCTCCATTAATAATCGTTCAATGATCAAACAAGTGGGTTGCATGGACATAAACAAAAATTTAACTATGTTTTTTACTCTTATTTCTAATGTTAATTTTATTGTTTTTTAATTTATCACAAATTCATATAAAACATATAATAATTACAATAAAAAGATATATGAAGTGCAAGATGTGAACATGATGTCCTACATGGAGCCCATACGTTTTGTTCTAGGAAGAAGTGGTTTGCGGTGCTGGCATTTGAATTCTCCTTCAAATCCATAGCTGCTCGAGTGGTCTCTCCTCTTTAGTGGTCTCACCCATGTACAGTTTGTGGATGATTCCCTCACATGTTTATGGTGGTCACTCTAAATATGGCCATGCTTGCCTTGTGTTGACTTGATGTCCCAATGCACTATAAACCTGCCTTTTTTGTAACATTTTCTCTAACATGAGAGGTTGCGTCGTCATATAAATTATTTAAGGAAATGCCATCATAGTGAAGCAGTAATTTCAACATCACAATATTCCAATGGTGGGCTCGAACTCTTCAAACACTATATTCGGTTGTTAAAAGGATTAGTTTTATGAGGTGACTTTTGTGATGAAGTGTAGCTTATAGTGAATTTCAAAATTTTTACCATGACGAGAACCTTTTGGGATGAAACTGAAGAATATTTGAAAAAAAATTATGGAAGGACACCCTAAATTCGAATAGAATTATTACAATTTTTACCATAATCGACATAGTAGCAACCCAATAAAATTTAATCCTTAAAACACACTAGGACAAATTCAAAAAACTTTTGAACACTATAATAGACGAATTGCGACATCTTAATTACAGTAAAGGTCATGGAATATAATTCTATCACAATCTACTTGTAACAGTTTGATTGGTTAGTGTACACCAATCAGGCAAAGTGCTCCTCTGATTTTCTCAAGAAGACCCTAGTTTATACTATCATGGTCAATGTGTTGCTTATTACTTATGGTATTACTCTGAACAAGCTCAAATCTTCAAGGAAATTACTATTATCTATTGGGAGGGACTACCTAAAGGGCAGATCTAACTTCAGGGCTTGAAACAATGCTAAAAAGGGCCGTACATGTATGGGGTCTTCAAATGGATCTGGAACACTACAACTATCAATGTGTATGAATATTCATGATGTAAGAATGAGTTTAAGTCAAACATGTGAGAAATAAATCAGGTTAGAGAAAAAAAATAGGTGCAAAACAAATGGGTTGGAGGGGTTGCATTCCTCTCTTTTCTTGGAATTTCATGGATTGTGAATTTTGTGAGGCATGGCATGTGTTCAAAAGGTATTTCCAAAGAAAAAAAATGTATTATGATACTTAAATACATTATTTCAATTATATTTTATGTTGACCTTCTCAATTCTATTATATAGCATTTTCTTAAAGTCGCTTGTTTCTGAACTAGCAAACATATGGCTTTTTGGTGGGAAAAAGAAATCAGTTACCCACTCTAATGGTGGTAAAAAATTCGCTTACCCATTTTAATATATTTGAAAAAAAGGTCTATGGTTGGAAATGTTTCAAGGACAACACTAAAGAGAAGGAAAATTTCCCAAATTATATGATATATCTAGTGAATTTCATTTTATGGCAACCTTCCCAATTCTGTTTTATGGCTAGTTTCTCAAGACACTTGTCTCTGAACTAGAAAACATAAAATTTTTTATTGTAAAAATATCATTTACCCACTCTAATGGTTGTAAAAAATTCACTCATTCTAAGATATTTAAAAAATGTGTCTTGCATGTTTAGGTCTATGATTGGAAATGTTTCGAGGACAACATAAAAGAGAGGGAAAATTTTCTAATTATATGGTAGATACCTAGTCATAACCTATATCACTATTAATTTTCTTTCCATTAATAAGTTGAATACATGCATGAGTCACGATAATAATTTCACTTATACTTTTCAAGCATTGGCAACATCATTAAAAAATTTAGTACAACTTTCTTTGGTTAATATTCAAGGATTTATGAGCTAGCGGATATGAAAAATGCTCATGCCCATTAGATAGAAAATTAATATCAACTTGTTTTTTCCCATCCCCTCATAATTGGTTAACATTTTGAAGTTTTTTCCCATCCCCTTATAATTTGTTAACATTTTGAAGTAGTCAAGGGTATTCTGCATTTGTTTCTTAATTATGTGCTCCATTTGAAATGCTTGCCTGCATTTTTTTCATTGTTTTTTCCATATATTACTACTTATTCTTGTACCAAGAAATATACTTAAAAGAGACCCACATCCTCTGATGGGGCTTTTTTTTATTTCTTTCCGTTCAGCGCATTTTGTAAGATAGTCAAGGAAAAAAAGAACAACTCATATTGCTTGAGGTAGGTGAAATAAGGCATAAAAAATCAATAGCCTTTTGTTGAAAAGGGTTTGGCTAGAACTAGTTACAAGGGTGTAGCACCTGTCTTCTGAAAATTTCCTATTCTCTAGAGATAATTACATGACCATGCATACTCTTCTATAGCTCTAAAAACATATGGACAATAGTACGCACTTTGTGTGTAGTCCTTTGGGCTGCAAAATGTCTTTCACGAAGGTTTCCATAGCATATGCTGAAAATGTGATAGATCTCATCCTCTATTTCACATCTCTGCCGAACATAATCAATATCTTGTTTGTACAAGCTCCTAGAAATTCAAGGCAACACTTTGTTTCACCAATGATCTGTGATGATTTTCAAAAAAGGTTGTGGCAAAACCCCACCAACAGCAAAGTTATCTATATCAGTGAACCATGGCGTCCTTGTGCTCATTGGAAACAGGGGCATTTGAGGACCATACCTTCAACATGGTTTCCTTCTACCTGATTCACTAACTATGATAGATGATATGCAATTATGTTATATTTCTGAGATTATCTTGGATGTCTAAATTGAACTCCTGAAGCAATATTCATCTAGAACTTGATTGTTGAATTTTTTATGAATAGTCAAAATAAATAAGGAAATATTTTTTCGCTGAATGAGCATCTCCAATCAATATAGTGAAGAAGCAATTGCTTTATTTTGGATATTCACTAAATAAAAAAACCCTGCCATGCTATGAGATAACCCTTTTCTCAAAACACCAGGAGTGGAGGGGTGTTTATTCTGCCTTACACCCCTATTTATGGAAGCTATAAGAAAAAAGCCATAGTGGAGGCCTAGTCGGTATGTCTACATTTATTTTTATTTGTTGACAAATAAAAAAGCCGAGAGGTCAAGAAAGTCAAAGCGACAACATGAGATGTTTGAGATATTTTTAGATTTGGAGGTGAAGAGGTAGAAGAATTTCATTCTTCCCCTCATTTTAAATGCCAAGACAACTAAGGAGGCCTGAGACACTCTTGAGAGGAGTTTTGGTGTAAGAGGGAGTATTGAAGTTGAATATGAAGGTGAATCTATAACAACATATGTACAAGGAGATGAAAAGTTTTTTGAATCCAACTGTGCTCAGCCACAAGTGGATGATGTCTATGAAGAATTTGTAGAAGAAGAAGAGAAAGAGCACATAGATGCTCTTGAATCCCATTATGCACATATGCAAGTGGATGACAATTTTTTTAAATCCAGCAATAAAGATTGTTGATGACAATATGATGAATCCATCAACAAAGCTTGTTAATGATAATTTGATAAATCTAGCAACAGAGCTTGCTAATGAAAATTTGGTGAATAGAGTAACAGAGCTTGCCCAGGAAAATGAAGCAACCATTGGAGTAGTTAATACTATGGTAAATCATGGAATTAATATTGTTCATGTAAAATTTGATGAAGATTTATTGACTAAAGATGCGTGGTTGCAAATGATTCCACAAAAACATCATATTGGGATAATGTTATTTGGTAAGACAGAGATAGAAAAAGAGACAGAGAAAGAGGGAGAGGCAAACAAGGAATCCCAAAAAGAGAAAACACAGATAGAGGTAGAAGTAGAGCTCGAAGTGGAACACAAGAAATCTCTCATTGCAGAGTAGAATGAATAAAACCAATGTGGTTCTGCAAATATTTTTAATTCTAACATTGATTTTCAATGTGCAAGTAAACCTGACGATGGTGAAGAAGGGTTAAATTTCCTTGAAGCATGGCTTGCAACACCATGTCGAGATGAGTTTTGCGTAGAGTTTGTGGCAATGAACCTTGAAGACAACTTTGATGATGAAAATATTAATGAAATTTTCAGCTATTGTAGGCCTCAAGAGATGAAATTGTATTATGGACTTATGTTGTAGCAAAAGATGGATGATGAAAATAACACTACAGAATATTGTATGTGTTAGGACTCAACATACAAGTCGATTTTTGAAGAAGTCCATGATATGCTTAGACAACATGAAACAACAGAAGACATGCACCAGCAAATGAAGAAACTAAGGTTTGAAAGATACAATAAGAAGAAAATGCTAAACAATTTAGAGGCTACACAATCTCGAAGAAGAGAAGAATAAAAACAAATGTATTTGTAAATTCTTGTTAAATTGTAAAATTTTAATTAAATTTTTATGTGGTTGTAATTAAGAGGGAGTGTTGGAGAATCTAATTCCAACCACTTGTTAGATGTCAAAATCTTCCATCCAACTGTCCTACATTAGTTTATTTTAATTGAAATGTCTTAATTAAGTTCAATTAATCTATTTTAATTAAACTAAATTTTATTTAACTAATTAGTAATATTGAGAATAAAAACACTCTACTTGAGAGTTTACCATATTTGTCAATTATTTCACTTTAGAGATCTCCAAGCTATGAGGACTACCTTCACTTTTCCTAATTTATTCTTACTTTTTGTGTTTATTGATCGAGCTCGTGATCCCCACATTCCGTATTCGTTCTTTTTCGTTTCTCAGCTTTGCATTAATTCGTTGCGTTCAAAATTGTAAATATAAAATCCTAAGCCTAAATGCATCAAACCGTGGCCTTCCGTGTCCGTCATGGCTAATTAAATTAAATTTATTATACAGTTATTCATAAATAAAGCAAAACAGTTACTAACTTGATTTAATTATATGGATCCGGAAAACAAAAGCGATGATTTTAAAATAGAAAATTTAATCCAAATAAAAATTAAATTAAGAATTAATTAAGGTAGTTATGGTTCCGATATTGTATGAATGCTTGATAAGTTAAATTAAATATTTTATCATAAAAAACTAAAGAAACTTAACGCTTAAAAATAAAATTTAAAAGTAAAATTTAGTATATTTATATATGTAATGAAATGAGATATTTTTACAATATCATGGTTTATTAATAATTAGTGTATACAAAATTACAATTTATTTTATATAATGATTTTTTTTTTAAAGTTAATCAATTTAATTAGAAAAAAAATAATTATATTTAAAATAAATTTATTATTAATAACAATATTGTATAAATTATTGATAATTAAATTAAAATTGTAAAATTCCTTTTCTACATAAACATACTTACTTGATAAAATTAATGAATAATCTTAATAATGGAATACATATAACTAAATTTTAGTTTATAATTAAAATTAAATTCACCAATAATTATAATAAAAATATTTAAAATGATATCTTCACTTCAGAAATATTACCAATTCAAATATCCCTTTAGTATTTACCCCCAAATATCTTTATTTATATATATATATATATTGCTCCCCGGTGGACATTGTTAATATTTTGCAGTGAATTTCTTTTACTAGGTGGTGGCTGTTTCTTCTTGGGTTTTTGTTCCTAGGTGGTCGATGTTTTTCCTGGTGATAGATTTATTTTATTTTGTAATGCATGCTTCTAATATTATGTTGTGGAATTCTTTTATTCGAAGGTGGGCAATCAAGATTCATAACTCAAGTGCTTCGTTTTTTTATCTATTTTTTTTCGATCAAAATCACTTTAGAAAATTTTTATAATTATTTGAGTTTAATAGAGAAAATGATAGGGAAAAAGAAATATAACATAAAACCAATTGAAACATTTAACTATTTCAATTTAATTGAGAAAGTGATAGAGGAAAGAGAAATAAAACATAAAACCAATTGAAAGAGTTAGAAAATATAAAATATTAGGGTTCAAGATTCCGCTAAAAATAAAAGAAATAGAAAAGCACAAGACAATCAACCACTAAGCCAAATTGCACCCTGACATTAAACCCATCAAATATAAAATGAATAAGCTAATTGAGCACAAATTTCACCGAAAGAGCGAGTAATGGAGTGGGAGACTTTGAAATAAAGATCTATAACCAGGCGAAGCCTGGATTTCAGAGCAGGTCGGACCAAAATAACCTTCCAATGTGGCCGGAGCCACCTCCGGCGGGTCAAGGTCGTCACCTGCACTTGTCCGACACCAGAGCGCGTGCGTATAAGGTATTCGTGAGGAGCAAACTGTTCAACTTCCACATCTTCAAACGCAGAAGCCGAGAGCTCTGAAAATCTCCCTGGGGCCAATCTTTTTGGTTGGAGAGCTGCCGGTACTTTAACTGCCCGTATTCTCCGCTATCTATATGAAGGACATTGGGTAGCCATGCTGGTTTTGACTGCCGATTCATCTCCAACGGCGCGATAGAACAGACGGGATATTCGTGTGGTATGAGCAACCCCACGACACTTTCTTCCACTTTATCGCGTCCATGCACGTTTTGTCGTTGTTTGGCCTTTGAGATCTCCTAGCTCGGGATTGGGACTAATATAGGCCATCCCTTTTTCTAGTTTATTCTCGCTTTCTGTGGTTATTGATCGAGTTCGTGATCCCCACCTTTCAGATTCGTTCTTTTTCTTCTTTCAGCTCCGCATTAATTCGCTGAGTTCAAAACTGTAAACCTAAAACCTAACTCTAAATGCATCAAACCCTGACTTTACGTGTCACTCATGGCTCATTAATTTAAATTTATTTCAAGGGTATTCATATAGAAAATAAAACATATAGTTTTGAATCTTGTATTGCCAATTCAATATACAGTTATTAACTTGATTTGATTATATGGATCTAGAAAACAAACTTCATTTAATCATATGGATCTTCTGCATGGATCCAGAAGAGATGATTTTAAAATAAAATGTTTTATCAAAATAAAAATAAAACGAGCTAGGTATGAAAATATCTATTGTATCATGGCATGATAATTATCATATATATAAAATGTAATTTTAATTAATAATGGAAACTCTCTTTGTTTTAATAGGATTGTTTATAAGATACGCTTACAAAATTATAACTTATTTTAAAAGATATTTTTTAAATTAATTAATTTAATTAGATAACTTATTTTAAAAGATATTTTTTAAAATTAATTAATTTAATTAAAAAAGAAAAATAAGGCAAGTATTTTTCATAAAAATTTTAATTTTTGATTTAACATTATTAATAAGAATATTGTATAGTAATTATTGATAATTAAATTAAAACTTTATATACAGAGATCAGCATGTATAATTAAATGATAATAATAATAGTTGAATATCTATAACTGAATTTTAATATATTATCATAACTAAATTTACCAATAAATATAAAAGATATTTAAAATAATATCTTCAATTAAAATTTAATTTTAATTATTATTTGTCTAAAGTACCTTAGGTTAGTGAATTGTGGTGTTATGGTAAGGCAACCCATGCCAAAAAATCATAAAATCATATATATATATATATTTATATATATACACGTTTGTAATATGTTTGGGTAATGGATTTATTTTACTTTGTAGTGATGATCATAATTATATGTGTGGAATTTTTTTTTACATTGCCTTGGATGTTAGAAATTACCCATAACCCAAGTAAGGTCCTTATCAATTCTCTTCCTTATTCTTTTTTATTATTATTTTCTTAAAATTATGAGTGATTGCCACATATGTCAAAACTTCAACCTAGCAATGGGAAATTGGGCAAGGTCATCCTACACAGTCTTCATGAATCATTTTAATGGATAAAATGAGAGAGGTAGAGAAATAGAACATAAAATAGAATTAGTTACAATCACTAAAAACAAATTCAAACATTTAGAAAATAAAATATTAACTATTCAAGAAAATTACACCTTAATAAATGAGATTAAAGAGTTAAAATAAAAACTAGATAACAATATGGCCCTAGGTATTATAGATAATAAATTAGATATCGAATCCACAAAATATGGAATGAACAAACTAATTGAACTAACTCATGAGAGGAATAAGAGAGTCTTGAATCTTATAATTTCATGTAAAAAAGAGAAGAAAGATGAAGAAACCATTAAAATAGTAAAATAACCATTAAGTCACAAATTGAAATACTCATCTCATAGAAGCAAGAAAGTCTAGAAAAATACTTGAGAATAAAGATACATGAATTCATGTTAGGGTAAGTTGTAGTGACAATGAATTTTCCATACTCATTAAATAAGCAAACCTAAAAGGGATAGAAATATTTATAAATGAGGACATCATCGAACCACATAAAATTATTAAAAATAGGAAAACTATTAGGCAAACCTAAAAGGGATGGAAATATTTATAAATGAGGATGTCATCCAAGCACATAAAACTATTAAAAATAGGAAAACTATTATTATGGATAGAGACCAAATATAGAGTAATAAATAGAAATTTAAAACTTTGTGGCTCCTCTTCTTGAAGTAAAGGTCCTATGTTATGGTGAGTCCCAAATGAAACTAATATTATTTTTTAAGATGAAACTTGGGAGCATGATGATTCTAAGGCCCTTCACATTTATGGATTCATTTTGTGGTCAAATAGGAATAAGAAATCCTGTCATAGAGGAATTGGATGAATATCATATTATATAAAATAAAGTATGTGTCCTCACACTAGAATTCATAGGTTAGATCTCTTCAACCAATAAATTTTGATCCCATTCTCTAACATTAGTGCTAAGAAGATTTATATCACAATTTATTATTTAGCACCTATAAGTCTATTGTTCATAAGAAAAATAATCTAAATAAGAATTTCACTTACAATATAAATAATTAAATTTAAATATAATTTAACATAATATATTATAATTTAGCTAGTAAATTTATGAAATATTTTAGGAAAATTATACTATAATTTAATGAAGTCCATATGCATGTTTATTTTGTAATAGGGCTTTCAAAAGGTTAATTTAATTATCCATATATATTAAGTGGATGGTAGGTTTTTAGCTTCTATGGAATATTCTAGAATATTTTTAGTAATAGTCATGTATCAAAAGTTGAATTGCTAATACATGGTATTGATCCATAACATTATAACAAATCCTATTTACAAGTTAAGAATATCCATAAGTAAATAAATGAATCTCCATGATTAATAATCTTGTTATACATTTATCTAAATGTTTAATTTATATATTAATTATTTTCATAATTAACAACAATTTGAAAAAAAAATATATAATTAATTTTATTATTTTTTATTATTTTATTTTGATAATATCTATATTATAAAATAAGTTATTTTATAGTTATTATTATTAATTGATATATATTCACATTATTTTCCACTCATTATATAAATTGGAAAAAATATTTTATAATATTATTTATTTCATATTAGTTTATATTTATATTATAACATTAAAGTACAATACACTACTAATTTTTTTTACAATACACTACTAATTTTTTTCAAAAATTATATATATATATGATAAATTTTAATATAGTTTAATTAAATATAATTGTTTTTTATAAATTTAATTGATTTAAAATTAAATAATGATTTTAATAATATAAATTAATAATATTTTATTTTAATACTATATTGTAAATTAAACAAATATTTGTACATATTTATACGTATGTTTTTTTAATTATTAAATTTTTTGATAAATTAAGTTATAGTATATTTGAATTGACATCCCACCTTAAAGAACATTTTAACTATGTACCATTCATTATCAATCTAAAATCCATAAATTTAATAAGTGTATAACAAATTAAATCATATTATTTATTTTTTATATTAATTGTTTTTCATATTTATTTTTCTTGATTTGTTACTATAATATATTCATTAAAACCTTCATTCGATTATAATTGCGTTAATATAGCAATAGGTTTAATGAAGTGCACACAGGTTTAGGTGATAGTTTAATTATTTCCAAAATAGAATAAGGAGATAAAAACAAGATTCGCAATTATCTTCGTATTACATTTTTTTCATATTAAAGTTGTAATACCATCATGAATTTATGAACCTATTGAAAGTAAGATTATAAATATTTTATATTATTTTCAATTAAGACAAATAAATATATATGTTTATTTTTGTTTTTATTAAAATTGATATTTAATTTTTATTTAAAATAAAATGTGGCTCAACAAAGAATTCCCTATCTTTTTAAACATAATCTATTGAATTTTTATAATTGAAAATTAAATATTATATATATATATATATATATATATATATATATATATATATAAACTAATATACTTTAATTTAAAAAAAAAAAATAATAATATATATAATAATTTATAATGTCACATGAAACTAAATACACATTCTTTAAACATAATTATAAGTGGGATAGTTTAAGGATGTGAGAACCATGGTTGTGAGTTTTACAATGCTTGTTTTCGATTGAAATGTAATTGTGCAAGCTCCTCACCCCACTAAGGGCTTGTATGACGGATAGAGCTACACACAAGGGACAAATCCACTCCATGCAATCGTAAATCTGGATTTCCCCTCGGATCTCCACTTCAGCGTATGGACTAGGTGGGCTCGGTGCCCTTGATGTGTTTTCTACTCCATATCCAAATAAAAATTTAACTTGGTAATCCACATTTCCACGATTTCATTTGGTTTGCACATCTGAACCATAAATATAGTTTCCTCTCTAGCTTTGAGAATTTAAGAGAAGGTGCAAATCCCTCGTGAATACTTACAACTTATTCATGAAGGTTGTAAACTTCACGATCAAAAATCCCTCAAAGACCGCGATATTTCCAACGATTCCAAGATTCACATTGTTAAGACAATTAAAGGTGGAGCCAAAGGGGGGCGTACATATTCCTTAGGCCGAATAAGATATTTTAAGGACGATTTGAATCCTACACTTTCCTCACCAAACCTCAAAAGTATTCTAGTTCTACATTCATGGTGGATTAGAAGGTTGAAAACCTTTTTCTTAAGGTTAATAATCTTACATGCAACTTAATTGCTAAGGATTATGAGCGACAAGGGATTATCTATTGCGTAAATGGATTTTGGCCTTTACCATCAACTCTTCACGAGTGGGTTTATCCTAATTGTTGGCGAGATGTAGAGATTATTTTGTGTTCTAAAGATTTTTTTTGTTGTGGTCTTTCACATGATGGAAGATCAGACAAGGGTCCTTGGTTTTGGGGTTCGGCTAGTCTTTCCTTTCAACCTTGGTTTCTAGACTTTAACCCTCTTTCAATGCCATATTTGGAAACCCCAGTATGGGTTTAGCTTCCAAATATGCCCTATGGATGACCCGAAGGATATATGAAATTAGCCTGGGCATTTCACCAAAATCAACGCTTATTTCAAAAGGAATCATGACTTGTCTGTATGTGTGTGTAAGTGGAGCTTATAAAAGGTCTGCGAGTAAATATCCTCCTCAAAAGGAAAGACAAGGTTTATGAACAACTCGTAGATGATCCCTGCAAAAATTGTCAACAACTTGGCAACCTTCAGGTTACTTGTCCTTATGTGCAAAGTCACCCTTTGCAATCAAAAATAAAAAAAGAAGAATAGTGGATGGCAAGATCGTAAGTGACACAAAGCTTCTAAGTCCTTTGTAGCTCATGGTTCAGAGAAACTTCAGAACAATAATGCACCTGATGAAGGATCCACTCATCCAAAATTTGCGCAGCTCCAAGATGAGACATCCCAACACGCATGAGAGAAATTCATCTTATTCGCCACTTTTCTATATGATGTAGACAATATTTTGGATACACAAAAAGAGCCAGCAAATATGTTGGAGCATGAGGCATTGGGGACATCTCAAGGAAAGAGATTACTGTACAATCTTTACAGGATCATCACAAACCCTTGAATTGGGTAGGAATTCGGAAAAAGGAAGGATAAAAAGGAAAAAACAATGTATAATCGTTGAACCTAAATCTAGAAGGAGAGAAAATGTAATGTTGTTTAGTGTTCTTCCAGTAGATGGAAAACTATAACAAAAAATGAAACATGTTGGTAAACAATGCTAATATTTTTCTGCTGATAAATAGAATGTTGACTTAGCAGAAAAAATAAAATATATATATTCTTTAAATTGAATACTAATTAACTTTTATATTTCTTTATTTTTTATTAGTTATCAAAATGTTATTTTCCTTAATTCATTAAATTGATATATTGGTTAAATGATGCATATATTTCAAGTAAATTTTATTATATTTTCTTATTATCATATTTAGAAGATTCATTGAACTCCTAATATTACAAACCGAACTATTCTATAGTGTTTCTAATTCGAAAAGAGATTATAGTATTCTAATTCGAAAAAAAATAGAAATTTGATCAATTTATTTTATTTATAATTATTAAAATATTTTAATAATCAATATTGTTAAGAATATTTTAAAAACTTAATTATACATTATTTTATTAGTGTCATTGAAAAAAAAAAATTCATAACATAATCAATATAGAATCTAGTAAGTGTTGAGAGGGATCAAATCTCATCAGATGAAAATTTATTTTAGAGAGGAAAACCTGGGAAAAGAACTTGTACATTCCAAGATTCAATCCTTTAGTGGTTAAGCTACACACACCTAATTTTCGATTATTTAAATTGCAATTTTGAATCAATAAATGGAATTAATTCCATGAAAATCACTAAGGGAAATTGGATTCTGTACACTAAGCAACATAAACTTGCAATTCCTATAAATCATTGCTCAAACAAAATTAACCTAAAACTATGTCTTAAAAATCAAAATGTAGATTAGCTAGATAACTCAGATGTTTTAGCCATAAGAATTTTTTTTTCAATTGTTTTATAGAATATACACAATTTATTTTTTTAACCATAAATAATATATGTATAGTTAACACTAAAATATTTAGGTGTAGTCTATATTAAAATATTTAGGTGTAGTCTATATTAAAATTGGACTTGAGGAATTTAATTTTTTAACAAATCAAAAATTGTTTGAGGCTAGGAATATTCTTCACCTCAATCTCAATCCTATAGAGTTCGAAAAATGAAATGTCACATTTTTCAGTTTCAAAAAATATAATAACAAATTAAATTAAAATAAATTATTATTTCTTTCTCCACTTTTTAAGCGGTTGCTTCTATTCTCTTATGCCGACGTTTGGATTTAACTCTTTATCACACCTTCATCACCTCGATCACCATCGTGATCGATTAATCAACCACCTCTAAACTTCGTCTATTTTAATTATCACTTAAACCAAGGTAGCGAAAAGGATCTTGATTGATCTGTCTTCTACCTCTGTGGAATATATAGATGGCATATCATATTGGCTCCATCTTGCTTGTAAGTCATGAGAATGAAGATTTATTTACGATCTTGTAAAAAACAGGGCTTGACTGCAATATAGATGTTGAGTTTCATTACTAATGTAGTAAATATTTATGTTTTTTGGATTGGGAATATTGTGCAGCAGTTCATGGGAAGTAAAAAGTACAAAATTCTTAGTACAACAATCCTTTGTGGTGCATCCAAGAAGAAATATGAGAAATCCAAAAGAGATGAGATTGATAACAAAGTAAGAGGATGTGTGAAACTTATGCCTTATAATGTAGTCCCCATGAATAATGAAATCTTGGCTTTCAAAAACATTAAACCAACAATGTACAATTACATGTATATATAGAGTTTTTATTTTAGTTTTGGTTTTAGTTTAGGTTTTACTTTTTAGTTTTAGGTTTTTACTTTTATCTTTTAGGTGTTACTTTTCCGATTAAGTTTTAGTTTTGGTTTTAGGTTTTACTTTTTGGTTATGGTTTAGGTTTATTATAATATATTTTAGTTTGAGTTTTTCGTTTTAATTAGTTTTAAATATTAGGTTTAAAATATTTAGGTTTTAATATGGTTTAATATTTAATATTCTATTTGTATGTTTAAAATATTTTGGTTTTAATATTATGGTTTCTATATATTTAATAATTATTAATTTGGTTGATATATGCCTATTAGAATGTATTAATCACATTTAGTAATGTGTTTGTGCTAATTTTAGTAATATGACATTGAAATATTTTAATATCATGAATATATATATAATTTAAATGGAATAGTTTATATATATATATATCTATATATATATATATATATATATATATATATATGATGACCCCATGATTATTGGTATGGCCATTACTCTTCTCCTTTATCTTTGTGATATCACTCTTTTAGCTAGGTCTCATCATGATCTCGACAAGAAGCTTGGAATCATCCAATATTTTTGCTTCTAGATGAGTATGACTATAAACATTGATAAGACTAAAGTCATGATAATTAAATCCAAAATAATCAACTATGAGAATTTCATGTATGATAATAACTACTTGGAGAATGTTTCTTCATATAAATATTTTGGAATTCACATTCATCATCAGTTCAATTTGAATTAAAGCATTGAGAAGAGGATAATTAGAGGTTGTAAAGCTTATTATGGGTTTGACAATAATTTTAAGTTGATAGATCTTTGGGCATGGAGTAAAAGAAAGTTCCTCTTTAAGACTCTCGTTGGCCATAATATTTTATATGGATGTGAGGTTTGGCTTTGTTTTATGTCTACAGAATTGTGGAGGAAGATAGAGTTGATCCAAAAGAAATTGATGACATGTAACCTCATTATTAAAGGAAATAATTCATACACTAATCTCTTGATTGAATTTGGCCTTTCTCCCATTGAGAGCATGGTTATGGTTAGGTATCTCATGTATAAGGAGAAGTTATACAACATGGAAACCAGGAGCTACCCTAAAATTGCTTCTAACTCAAGAAAACACCCCACCTCTATTATAGCACCATTTACCACCCTTAGTAAATTTGATGCTCTATGATATGGCCTAGGGAAACCCTTCCCTACCACACTTGGTCCATTTTCTAAAAACCGATTTTTTAAATCCCATTTGTGATTTTTCCATATCTAAAGAGAGTGTACAAGCGGGTCAGTGTGGTTTATGGGTTTGACCTCATACCCACCTACTATAGCTCGTGACCAAATTGATTCCCAACTGAAAAAACTAATTTGGAGAAGTATAAATACATCTCCATGGGAAGGCCTAAGGGAGGAGAAAAGATTAGATATTGATATTATAGCTAATTACATCCCTAATCAAGTCTGAAGATATCCATGTTCCTTCTGCACTCCCAAGTCATAGGAAACCCCTATTTCCTTCTTGAGATGTTCATCATCGCTTCATCACATCCTTGTGTATACTTATGGAGGAGGATTGTTGAGTCTTGGGCAAGAAGGATCTGAAGGACGGTTTCATTTGGAGCCGGTGGATGACTCAAGTTGTAGTTCTTCCGTATTTTATGTAGGCTACATTAACAAAGAACCACTGTCTTGTTCATGATGATTATGGTCTTTATGCATTAATTTATATCATGATTTGCTTATAAAATCTCGGGTTAATGCTTATTTTCTTACATGATTATATGATCTAACCTTGATATCATGAACATGCTTTCAATTATCTTTGGTGTATATGATTTTTCTTGAATGAATTGCAGGTCTTAAAGGGCAAGGAAGAAGAAGAGGGTTTGAACTCTATGGCAACTACTTCAAGCATAGGACCTATGGGTAAGAACTTTTGTACCATGTTTAACTCCTTAAGTATTATGACTTCTTGTTTGTGTGTCTCTTTATGTTGTATGCCCTCTGTTCTATTGGGGTTCCCATCCCAAGACCCTAGTGTGATTCTACTTGTAATATAATTGGTGAATTTGCTCAGGAAACCATTCTTGCTTTTCCTATACTAGGTTGTTTCTTCTTGATCAGGGCCTGCTTGATTGATTTATTGCTTTTACATTGCCTATGACCTGCTTTCTTCCCGGACATCAAGTATGATCTTTTCAATCAGGCATGGATTTTTTTTTCTTTGCTGAGCTTTTCATACACATTTTTCATAGGATACAGGTGCGTATACATGCTAGTTTCTTCAAAGAAACACGCTTATATGTGATTTTCCTTTGTTCCAGTCAAGCTCTACTTTTATGCAAGTTTTTAGTTTCTAATTTTCTTCTTGTTCAAAAACCTAGTAAACCTAGGGTCCTCTTTTGAGTAAAGTTTCAGTTTGGGCTTGGCGTTCAAGGCTTCTTGTAGAATTTCTTTGTTGTTTTGACTTTGCGAAGCAAAAGATTGGTTGTAGTTTTGTTTATAACCCAAATTTTGGATTGCTTTCCTTTTTTGGTTGACCTAATTTATTTTTCATGGTTTTTGAGTGCCTCTTTGGCTATCTTGAAAGTATTTCTTGATGTTGTTTTTGTTTGCTGAAGTCCTTTATACTAATATTCAGATTAATCTATGCAAGTCAATAGTACTTTGTTATTTCACGTTTTATTCTATTAATGATGTCCATAACTTGCGAATTTTGCGACTCTTTATACTTGTTTTTGGTCTTGGAATTTTAGTAGTCTTTGTGTTCTCAAATGCTTCTTTGGGTTCTTTAAAAAAGGAAAAGACAAAAACATCATTCCTTCCTTTCCTTTTCTTTTCAGTTTTTGTTTTTGATTTCTTCATTATTTTTGAGAAATTGTGAACCTTTTTCGATTGGTTTTGCTTCATTTCAAGGGAAGTTTATCATTGAATTTGTGCTTTGCTTGTAGTCAAGTTGGAGTTTTGATCTTGTGAAGGAACACTTTTGATTATTGTATGAGCATCCATAGAATCTCGCACCATCATTATATTTTGAATTAAGTTAGTTTGCACTGCAGGAATTTTAGTCTTTTTTGTTATATTTTGAGTATATGGAGTTTGTTTTCTGAAAAAGAAAAAAAATATATTTTAGAATTTTATTCATAGAACCTTATAGAAATATCTTTTCATCGAAGAAAAATAGCTGCATTTTCATATAGATAAGTTTCTATTGATTTCTTTTTCATCAAAACACCACATGTTGCACTCTCATTTTACCAGTGACCTAAAGAACAACCTTTTAAAATCAAGCACTTAATTAAAAATAACTAGAAATTTTTTTCATTTGTCATTAATTACATCAATAAGTCTAGCTATTTAAGGCCTTGGAATATGTGAGTGGAGAGTTAACTCTCCAAGGCCACTCAAACTGTTAAACATAGATGTTGAATAATGAGTGATATCCAGTGTTGTTAGAAAGACCGAGAAAGCTCCATTACTGGGAGTCAAGCACGAGGGAGAGTGAAGACGACGAAAGAGAGATACCCCCTCTCCTACTTGTTGGATCCTGCCACAAGACTGTTCTTCCCGACTTTTGATACGAACTGGTGTCCATAGTTTCTATTCCTAGGGACCACATAGGTCACTGTAGAGGGGAATCCAACAGCACCTGTGGCAAGTGTTGCATCACATTCATTAGTACTTTCGGGGGTAATCCTGCAAATCTTGGGTACTTGCATCAACAAAGGCTTTTGTCTAGGGGTCAACATAATTGTTTCTATCACCTTCACTGGTAGGCTTGGGCCATCATTATCCAAAACTATCTTCGAAAGGTCCTTGATCTTGCTTTCTTGTATTTTGGTGTCTGCTCCTTATCATACAGAACAAAAATACTTGGAAGTCTCTTGATTGACTGTATCTTTTAGGGACCTTTTTAGAGAGTGATATTTTCTCCCAGTTGGCCATAGCTTTATAGTTTTTTTGAGTCTTTAATTAGTTCCCTTAAATAATTAAAAGTGGTTTATCGATGAGTTCATTAGTCTAGGAGGACTCGTGGGCTTTCACCTATGAGTGCAAATCATGTTGGTGATTTCCTCAAGAAGGCGTAGGAGAAATTCTGTCGGTGATTTCCAATCAGTGGTAACGGACGTAATAGAGATTGATCCTCTAGTTCAAGCTATTGTTTCACAGAAGAGATCTGGTTTAAGTCAATATTTGGAGACAAAATACTCTAGTTCTTTGTAGAGTCCTCTTCCAATCGAAAGATGTTATAGAGGTTCAAAAACTTCGTGATGATTCTATGACTTCTTCTTCTCCTCTCCTTCTCAATTATCCAAACATTCTATTATGTTTTGGGACCCCAAACCACAAGCCTTCGAGCCCTGGTCTATGTCAGTATTTTCCTTTGATGGCCACTACTGGGAGGATGGTTTCATCTATGAGTGCTACTAGTGAACATACTCCTTTCTCAGTACAAGGAGGAGGTACAATTTCCATACCTTCAATCACTCCTAGCACTACGATCTTTAGATCTACCTCCATTCCATATTTGAGTGGGGGCACACAATATTTTGCCTCCAACACTAGTTCTTTCCCCTTTGGAATGCCTTCGAATGCAATTCCTTCAGTACCCTTAAATTTTTCATCCGTTGCTTCCATGTCTATGATTTCCATGGTGAGTGGGTCATCTTATTTTAAGGGTTTCCCTTTTGGGAGTGATCATATACCACATTCTAATCCATCTGTAGGATCAATACCTTTTCCATCCTAAGGCCAAGGTTATAATCCTTTCCAAGGATGGACTAATCTAGTTGTTAGCAGCTTGGGAGCCAGGAATCAGTTCTCTTTCAGCCAGTAGGGGAACATGTCATACTCCTCCATGGCTTTATTTCAGAGTTTTTCTCCCTTTGTCAATGCATGGAACCCTTACCAAGGGATCTCTGCTCCATTTAATACCTCAGTAGGGGGAAATTTAACTGCATATGGAAATTTTTCAGCAAGAGTTGGACAAACTCTGAGTTTTTCTAGGTCACAAGGATTTCCTTATGGTTCTAGAACTTCTACGAATAACCTCACGCAAACTAGTGCCTTCATAAATCCAGCATACTCATTTCAAAACATTGGGAATTCTGCCTAGAGTGGGTGGAATCCTCAAGATCCTCTAGTCTTACCTTTCCTACCAATTGTAAACTTGTTGAATCTAGCAAACTTGACTAATGATCCCATTTGACATAACCTGATTTTGCCTTCGGTTCCAACCAAACTTCCATCGGACATGCCCAAATTCAAAGGGAACAATGGTGAAGAGCCAGGCAACCATATAGCTACTTTCCATTTATGGTGTTCGTCGAACTCCCTAATTGATGACTCAATCAAGTTGAGATTATTTTAATGCACCTGGGAATGCGGCTAAATGGTATATTCAACTTATAGGGGGCACCTTCACTTCGTTTGGTGACTTGGGCTCCATATTTTAAAACCATTTTCAGTTGCGCATCTGTTATGATGCTCAAACTGAGCTCTTAGCTAATTTCCACAAAGACCAAGCAACCCACATTTCTGATGACATCCAGGAATGGAGGAGAAGGAAGATGCTCTTTAAACTTGATATTCCCCAAGAATTCCTTCTTGAATGGTTTCTCAAACCTTTGCAGCCTCTTGAAGGTGCTCGTCCTGCCAACATGTAAGGGGATACCCCCGGTAAGAAGTCCCAATTAGACCTTAGATAATTTGGTGTAGAAGTCCTAGTAGTAGGTAGTACGGTAATGCCTTGACCGTGATTTCACACAGAGGAAAGTAAGATAACTCTGTTGGTAGCAAGGGTGTGATATGTATAGTAAAACAGGGAAGGTGTATGAGAGGTTCTAACACACTGTGGGTGAGGTGACTGCGCCCCATGGAAACCTCTGATAGCACTCGACTGGGAAGGGAACACACAAGCAAAGATACAACGCAACATGGAACGCAAGTTAGCAAGAAATCCATAGTGATGGTTAAACCAAAAGTACATTTCAGAAAGATGCATACATACTTATACAGAATAGTCTATACATGCATGCGTAAGAAAGAAAATACATATATCATTTAGAGTAAACCGGATAGTATAGAATAAAATACAACATATGCATGAAACATGCTGGCTCTTGTTATATTAAAAAGTGTAAGTTGCAGTCATATGATACATCCATGTCCAACCACTAGTTCAAATAGTGGAATGTTACAACCATAACCGCCTGCTCCTCCAAATTTATGTACTAGCTCTGCGTAGTGGAGAAGCCATGTCTCATTACAATACTATCCAAGCTCTCTCCAAGATAGTCTTATCAGAAGCTTCGCTGACCAAAATCCTTTACTATGAGTTAGGAGGTTCTATTTATAGAAAAAGGTAGGGTGACCCTTGACATTCCCCTTTGTGACAATTCATCTACCCTCATGAATCTTCGTCTACTCTATGACTGTTACATCTGACTATCAACACTTGACTTAAACTTGATAGGACGTTCCATTACAATGCACATGTGCCCATGTGAGACAAAATGGCTTCAGCAAGCCATGCAAGACATCACCGACACTCCATTCATTTGGTAAGCCCAACTCTTTGACATGCTTGTGATGGTGAATGTGGTGAGCTAATGCCAAGCTTAGTCAACTGTGCTGGTGTGCCTGCACCCCATGGTGACATCTTACTGAAGTGAACTCTTGCCTTTGTTGCATCCATGTGCATTGGAGTCGCTCCTTCATCCATCTCATCTGCTAGCATGGCCATGCTATTCTTGGTGCAACCGAACCAGAAACACACTGATGCATAGTGTCTATGCTAATCTTCCAGTGTGTGTTGTTGGTCATGTGCATCAATGGTCAACTACATGCTTAACTCCAGTCAGACTTGCTTCTTGTCTTCTCCTTGGTGAGTGTGCTAAACAGGTTGGATTGCATGTGTGCACACAATGACATGCATGCTGATGAATCTTTTGCATTTGATCAACAACACTTCTCACCATGTCTGCACCGTGCCAGCTATTGGATAGATCAATAACTTGTACGGGTGTAGTTTCATCCATGAGTGCATGTTGTGCTCCCTATTGTTCTTGTTCCTTTTGCAACTCATTCACTTGTCTGTGCAACTCTTGTTCTTCCTTGAGTTGTTGCATCAACACATGCAACTCCTTCTTTGTTCCACGCTCTATCTCCGCATGATCACTGTGTCACCTCATAGCCTGAGTCTCCAAATGTGCTTTCATCATCAGTGGATCTACTTGAGCTTGAAACTCTGTTCTGCCTCCTTGTTGTCAACAACCTTCCTCTTGCATTCGTTGTATCCGGTATGTTGCCTTCAGTTGTTGTTCATGATACTACTCGTTTAAATGCTTTTGTCTTCATATATTGATGTCCTTGTCTATGAACAATGCGATGTCTTCATGAGTATGCAAGCTCATAGACATTTGATCTACTGCATCCCCATGTGTGCTTTGAATGATGTCTTCAACTCTACTCTCCTGGAAACCCTTTCACCTCTGTTGTTGAGAGGCAGATGAACACCTACGATACCTGGAGACATGGAAACACTCATGGCAAGAAATCTGTCAGCTTAAAACCAAAATGAACTTAAGAAATAACTTGCAACATACATGTGTGACTGATCATGAAGGTTGCACAATTTCTGCTGGGAGGTCGGGAGACTGACTGCCAATACTACGCAAGGCACAGTCTGGGCTGCTGTGACGCTAACTAACTGTTGGAACTACATAATGCACAGTCCAATCTGGTTATTGACTGCTAGAATTGTGCAATGTGCAATATCAGTTGGCAATGGTTTTAGACCCAGTGACTGCATTGCATAATTTTCTGGGCTAGCAGTCGGTGTCCCTCAAAATTGCGCAATGCAAGATTGGAGGATAGTCACTCGGCAGCAGTGCACATTTCCTTAGAGGAAGATAGAGCCTTCCCTCTCAAGATTGTGCAATGCTCTTTTAGTGAGGAAGAGTTTGGGACAAGGCTGTCCAGACTCGCCGACGAGCAAATGAAAGAGAATGTGAATGCAAATGCATGGTGATACTAAGTGTAAGAATAAGTGAATGATTATGCATGCAAATAGTGAATGAAAGATTCAAAAAATGGAACAACATGCATGTGGGTGAGGTGAGTCGTCGAATCAGCAACTATTTGTGAAAAATAGTTTCATGCATGTGACAACAATTAGATGTTAACAAAAGTTGAAACTGTGCTAATACAAGCCAGTATGTATCAAAATAACAGCAAGCACTGACTAAAATCAAGTAGACAATGTTCATACGAAGAAAAACACAAAAAGTACCAGAAATGCAACACAAGACATGGAAAGTGGGCTTACCCCAAAACAACTAAGATGAATGTGTTGAAAACTCCTATATGTGATGTGGGATGCTAGAGCTACAAGGTTGATGTGAGGAATGAGCTATGCAGTGTCCGGTTCATGATTTTTGATAAAATCAATGTTGTGACGTGCATGCCACAAATCTAGGGAAAGTGATGCTTGGTGGGAGGTTTCTTAAATGATCCTTGCATGTAATGTCGAACTTCCAAAAATAGATCCCCGAAACAAGCGATGCCTTTGCATGTTGTCTTAGGAGAAGCAACCCATGCATGCAAGTCTATTTTGCTCGGTCGCGAAGGGAATTGTCCAACTCAATTGCACATGCAAAAGGTTGCTCAACTGTTGGGAGAAAATGCAAATTTTTGGCTGGGATCTAGGATGGCTGCTTAGAAGACTTGAGAAAATTTTTGGGTAGAGCAGCTGACTGCTACCGAGATTTATGCAAATTCTGGGCTGAGTAGCCCAGCTGGGAAGGATTGTGCAATTTTCTAAGTGAAGCTTGCTCTATAGAATTACACAATTATGGGGCCTAGCAAGTTGCTAGTTAGGATTGTCGAATTTCTGGAGCGAAGGCTGATTTCCCTCCAGATTTGTGCAAATTCTTGAAGGAGCGACTCAGCCTTCTATTGGACCAAGTTTGGATGAATAACCTGTGAGGGGAATGCATCAAGGTTTTATCGACAGGCTATCTTTCTACAAGAATATCACTAGAGATTGTGTACTTGATGAAGCAAGACATGTTGCTATGAATGTTGGTAGGGAGGCTCTAAAATGAAGCTAAGGCAGAATTTTGGAGCGTGGTTGTATCCGCTACAACACTTGATGACACAGTGGTATAAATCTAGCTCTCTTAATGGACCTTGTTCGTGAAAAGCAAGTCTAACACCTCCATAAGTATTTTTCAGTTCAGAGCTTATCTTGGTTTCACACCAGCTTGATTGTAAGATGTAGTATCTGCCAGGATCTTGGTAGATTGACACAAATTCTAGGCCAAGTCAACACAGTTGTTTCGATTGGGGTGATGGGCTATATTGTCTCATAAGCAGTATAGTCGTCAGAGTCTTAGTTTCATCTTTGGTGTTGCTTCGTTGCTAGCAGGCCTGGACAGTTCCACAGCAGAGTCACATAGGAACACAAGCGTGGCTCTGCTACCAGCGAGAATGGTCAAGACCCCGATGGAGTTACTTGCATCACTTCTCTTTGCAGGAAACATTTCTCTTCTTTTGCCTTATTCATTTTTCATTTTTTCAAACTTTTTTCACTTTTAAATTTTTTCATTTTTCATCTTCATAACTGTGCATGGCACTTATTCATTTCAGAGGCGGAAGAGGGATCCCAACTTACTAAGAGAAGAATAGGTTATTCCTATAGAGAATTATCTTATTATACCTCTGACGTGCTTGTTAAGGTTTTCCCCCTCAGCTTAATCTACTTCACTGAGCTGACAAGGATTAACCCAAAAACAACCAACTAGAGTAGGTGATGCTAATGAGCGTGCAAATGTTGTGTTTTCACCAAGGTTCACTTCAAACAGCACATATTTTCCATTGATGTATCATGGAATGAAGACAACAAGTTCTTACATAAGAGAGCAGGCAACAGATAGCCAAATGTTGATAGTTGTACAAGTCCCCTCGTACTTTACCCAGCTTGATTTAAGAGTCATACATGGTTTCATGAGAAACTAACCTACGAACAAAACAAGCAAACAAAAAACAAATCAAAGCAAAATCAGAAGAAAAAGAGAAATCAAAGCAAGTAAGCAAACAAGGAGGCAAGTGAATAAACCAACAAAGCAAGTAACAAAGAAGCATGCAAGTAGACAGATTGAAAACGAACACCACTCCTACTCCTAAGATAATGATGCATGGGCCATCTCACGTGAAGTGATACTTGCAATGCATCCACCATCACATTAGTTAACCCATGTTGGTGAAGGCATGGTTCGCGAATAAGAAAACCATTCGAACTAGCAAACAATAAAGATATAATAGTGAAGACAAACACACTTCGAGTTTTCAAGAAACCAAAAAACAAAGATGAGTGAAAGGGCATGACATGCACTCTGTTGGACTGCAATGGTGATGTGCTACACTACATGCAGATGTTGAGTGTGTTCATTCTCTTGACTATGACATGCAAGAAAATTTCAGAAAGGTAGACCACTTATTATGTGCATGTGTGCTGGCTGTGTAAAATTGGTCCAACGCATGAGTGATGTGATCATGTAGTTCAAGTGGAGGAAGCAAAATTTGGGTGTTTGGCTGATCTTTAATGCAAAGAAGAGAGTGATGAGGAACCTTGAGTGTTTCAAAAATTTCCTAACCGAAAGTGAAACCAACCTCAAGACAACGAGGGCCTAACATAACCATCATCTCGGGCTGAAGTGCCTCGACAGCCTACGGGGTTTCAACTTTGTTGATAGATAGATCATCATAAGACCAATGTCTTGGAAAGATTAACAAGGATTGAATCAACATCGTGATCAGATGAGGAAGTGGATAGATCACGACAACCAAGATCAGAAAATTCAAGATGTTTGTCCGCATCCTCATGATATGATGAATCAAGCAAAGGGGTAGATAGGAAGCAAATATTTTCACCTTTTGTGTTTTCATGAAAGATAGATGACATATTGGAAGGGTTTTCCAAGGAAGATGTGTCCTTTCTACACTGTAATGACAGATTGACATCCGACGTGTCCTATCAATGATTGGAAGTAGAAACATCTGGAAATGGGTTTTCACAAGGGAAATCAGCAGTGGAAGAATCACAAGGGATGTCAGTATGAAGCGGATGAGGTGCGGCTGTAAGGGAGTCATCCTTCATAGGATGTTTTACATTAGATTCCCACACACACTTTATCATGAATGATGGCACAGTTTGGTTGCATAGCACAAACTCTGTCGATAGCTTGATCCTTGTTCACAATAGGTGAGGTGTCCAGAATGGACGAACATAAGACACTACAATCCGAAGGATCAATAGAACGTGAGGACGGAGGTCGAGTGAATGAACCCACGTGACAACCAATAGGCTTGCAAGCCAAATCTGCCCAGATATCAAGAGCAGGTGGGGCGGGAGGATGTGACATCTCAACAGATGTATGTGCATGATCTCCCACATCACTCCGCATTGGTGGAGCTGTTTGATGAGGTGAAGGTGGACAATCACTTGTGACAACGACTATGCCTGCTTGTGATTGCTGATGTAGGAGCATTCGACCCAAGAGAAAGTCATTGTAATTAAGTAGACATGGGGGGTAATGTGTTTTAGGGAAGTTAGCTTCCTAAGTCTCAAGTTAATGTAATATTTTGTCTTTTAAGTGATTTAATTAGATGATGTGAGATGTGTGTAAATGCTCTCAAATAAATGAGAACATGAGTGGGCAATAATGACAAAAGAGTATAAAGTCAATTGGGACCCTTTAAGTAGTTCCACGATTCGAGGAACTAATGAGAGCTCTTAGGAATTAAAAGGAGAGGAGAAGTGGACATAGAGGATAGAGTACATCTAGGAGTCAGTTCAATAGATTTAGGAATCGAAGCAGAATTAGTTCAACAGAACTTTCTGGTATAAATGTAAGCCTACAGGCAGAGAAGAAAGGAGGAGGCCACTGATATTGAATAACAGGCCTGTGAGAGATAGAGAAGTCTCGATTGTAATTAGTCATTTATATTTATATATATAAAGGTTCGTTCTGAACTGTGTAAGCATGTTGATGAATATTGAATGATTGAATTACATGTAAACTATGAATTTGTAGGTTCTGTGACAGAGGTTGTAGGCAGAGTTCTATAGAATAAGCAAAGGGAGAGAATGATTCAGAGGAATCATCACGGGTCTTAGAATCCAATTGAAGAAACATAGTGAAGCTCTGGAGAGAAGGAGCAGAGTGATAATTTGCAGAGGATTTAAGCTCAGAGTGAGTTGAGTAGCGGAGGCAGAAGGCGAAACCCTGAAGGGAAAACCCAAACCACAGAAAAAATGCTAAAAAATTAGCCTAAAATCTAGGTAAAAAGGAATTGCGAAGAAGTGAAGTGTTAATGCACACCAACCGTTAGATCTTATAGATCAACAGTCAAGATCATTGCGCATGAGGAAATGTTGAAATATCACATCAGCGAACTTTAATGAAGGAAGGCAGGTTTATAACCTTAAGAGGACTTCGGGTGGAAGGAAAGCCGTAAGCAGTTTTTACCATTTGGCTCCGATTCCACTAATCGAAGGACACTTAATACTGGAGGAGAGAGGGAAAACTACTTTATCGGGTGGTTAAACCCCATTCTTGTTTGCTACCTGAAATAATTATGAACCATTAGATCTACTAAATGTAGATCAAAGACGGAGAATTAACATGCCAGTTGTTGATCAGATCGGAGAAGGGTGAATGCAAGTGATAGTGGAATAATGAAGGGCTGATATGCGACATCATGATATCGTCGATAGGCCGATCGTCGATCGAAGGTCAGCGAAGGAATGGCACATTGTTGATGGAAGGCTGGGAAGGAGTGGACCCAAGGGTATTTGTGAATGTGGACTTATAAACTTTGAAGTCTAGCCCAAAGGTTCGAAGCGAGATTTCCTTTGTTTCCGGTGTTTTCCTGTGTATTCAAAAAAAATTATGTGTTCGCATATCGGATGTGATAGAGCCAATTTTAAAGAAACCATGGAGGTGCCACTACCGATTGCGATTTTGATAAAGGTGAAACCTCGATAACTGTGTAGAAGTTGTATAAAGGCGAAAAGGTATGTTTTGTGAGGTTTTCCTTTGTAAATGGTTTATAAAGGAAAAGAGTGTTTATGCATTAAAATATATGTAACCAATGGTTGAAGAGGAAAGGTTATATATGTGTGGTATAAGGGTTAATGAAGGTTACGAAGGGTTTTAAAGTCCCAATAGGAAGGATTTAATGAAAGGCTTTAATAAAGTCTTATATGAAGGCTCGAGGGTCAATAATAGTTCTGATAAGTATATATGGGCTAGGGGTTAGCCTATGTTGGGGTTTTATATATCATTCCACATAGGAATGGATTAATGGGGCCTTAACCTTTAGAGATGGTAGATTTGACTCCTTGTTAGTTAAATTCCTGGAACTAATGTGCTTATGCATTGTTTATGCATACTGTGGGTGTAAGCGGGGGTAACCCTCATCATTTGGTATCAGAGTAGAATTGTAATCAGAGCAGGGAAAGATCTCCTATGAAAAGGAGTTTGCACATAGAAGAAGGGAATGTGCATAAGTTAATTGATGAATGATAGAGACTACAACAGAAGATTGTAAGGGGAATTTTTAAAGTTCCTGGGAGATTGTAGTAGTTCCAGCAAAGGCTTGGAGTAGACAAGAACAGAGGATTCCTTGAAGAAAAGTGAGAGTCAGATTGCTTAGTACAAGTTCTAAAGGAAAGAGGACTTGGAGACTAAACAGAGGACAATCCATTCAAAGTGTAGAAGAATGGGAGAAGAAGATCATACATAGATCTTGGAGGTAAGATAGTGTGTTTTGTTTCAAATTGAAATTAAAGATTGTGGTTGTAGATGAAGAATCTCAGCAAAGGACATCAAGAGAAGTTGTGAGAGGAGAACTAGATGTGTTCTTGAAGGTAGAGTAAGGAAAACACTTTGAAGGAGAAGTGGCAGTGAAACTGAAGAATCCAATAAGAGGTTTGATAGACAGGACAACTGAAGTGTTCTCAAGAGAGAGTGAGAGATTGAAAAAGCCTAGAAGGAGCAAAGGTCTTGCTCAAGAGGAGGTTCCAGATAGAGGACTCATGCTTACCAAAAGACTGAGTGAGGAGACCTTAGTGAGGTAAGATTGCAGCGATGAGGACTAGCTATTGCAGAGGCTTGTTGCAGATGAGTGAGGAGCTCATGAAGGAAGAGAAGAAGAAGATGACTACTGATAGTCATAGCAGAGGTTTAGAGAGAAGCCACAATAGAATATATGAGAAGAAGAATGCCAAAGCAAATGGCAAGAGGATGAGTCAAGAAGAAATTGACCAAGAGATTGCAAAGTTAAAAGAACATCTCGTTGCATTAAGGAGGATACTAGAGGAAAGCCAAAGACTAGGTTGGGTCTTGAGGAGGAAGCCAATGAAGTGGCATAAGTTACAGAGAAGGCTGCAGCAGAGGCAAGAAAGATAGTTGATGGAAGAACTCAAAGAAGCTAAGTTGGAAATGGAAGAGTCCATTTGTCAACCAGAATAGGGAGAAATTCTAGGAGGAAGTGAAGATGAAGACTTGAAGACTGATACTTCAAGTGAGGCCAAAAGTTCTAATGATTTTAAATCTGACAGTTTGTGTATGCATGCAGATGAAACATGTAAAGAAGGAAAATTTACTGATATTGTTATAAAGGAGGAAGAAGACGAGCATAATCTAAATTCTATTCTGGAAGAGGATGAGATAGATAGGTCTCATATACAGTTGGGGAAATATATCAAGAAACCAAGTGAAGGGCTTGAGGAGATTGAAGAGGAGACATCGAAGAATTTCTGAGTGATAAAGAGAACTTGGAACAACAAGGGATATGATGGTTGAAGCATCAAGTGAGACCACAAGGTTTTATGTTTTTGAAACTGATAGTTTTTGTATGATGGTAGGTATTGGAGGCCAAAAAAAACCTTTTGAAGATATCTTTAGGGGAGATGAAGATTTGGAAGTAAAAGGTGACAAATAAAACTTCTTAGAAGAAGAAGAATTTGACTGCATACAAAAGAAAAAGTCTATGGATGAGTCTAAAGAAGCTTTCATAGAGATGAAGAATTAGGATCTTATTCTGATGAAGAATGAAGGAATACTCTCTCAAGAAGGTAATCAAATGAGTTTGATTAATGTTATTGATAAAAAAAAATACAGGAGAATGTTAATGTAGATGGTGAGAGAAGAATAACTCTGGGAGAAGAGTTATAGAGGGACAGCAAGGCAAAATGTACTAAAGAAAAAGAGACTATGTTAGATAAAAACATAGTAAAGGGTCATCAATTCACCACGATGATAGGCACAAAGGAAATAGCCATGGAAGCTATTGAGACAGTTAGAAAAAGAGAAGGACATCTATTGAAAGCTGTTAAGAAGGAAGAAGTCTATACAAAAGACTTAACAAAGGAAAAAATAACATCTGGTGATTTATTAGTAACAAAGGAAGGTATGGAGAATTGTGTAAAATTTCCAAAGTCTACTCCAATTGAAATTATTGAGTTATATAGAAAATTGGATTTTCAAAGAAGGGAATTGGAAAAATAGAGAATAGATGCTCAAGAGAGACTATTGGAAAAGGAAAAAAAAAACATTGTCATTAATTACAATCATAAGAAAAAGGAGATGGATATGAAAGTTCAGCAGATTGACACTGCAAAGGAAGGAATTCACTACAGTGGACAAGATTAGGAAGACATCATTGGAACAGATGATGTGGAAGAGAGACTAGTTGACAATCTCACGAGTTCTTCTAAGAATTCAAAGTAGCATACTGATGTCTTGACAGAAGAGAAAGAAACAGAGCAACAAGTTGAATTTTTGCCAAAAGAAGATAAGGCACAGAAGCCTTATGTTTTTAATTTTAACAAGTGTTTTGTAAGTGCAGGTTTAGTTGAAGATGCAAGAGGCGATTTGGCACAGATGAGAAACCAAATAAAGATGAAAGAAAAAGATTCTATGGAAGAATTCAATCAATGGAACAGAAATGCTCAATTGCTGGAGAAAATGTTGGAAAGTCATGATTCAGTGTAGATTGAAATAATCATGAAAGAGGGTAAGGATGATAGGGATGCAGTTAGCATAGGAGTCACAACAAAATTTGAAGCAAGAGTAAGAAAAGCAAAAGTTGGAACAAGAGAAAAAGTAGAAGAAAAAGTAAACCAACAACTACAAAGTGGAAGTAACCAGCAATGATTTGAAGAATTAGTGGACAACAACAACAACCTAAAGGAAAGAGAAAAAGGAAGAAGTAAGTGGCAAAGTATGGAACAGTCCAAGGGTGTACTGGATATAGAGATTGAAGAAATGTGGCAGTTGATGATGAAGAAATTCAAATGGAGGAAAATGGTAGCAGTAGGAAGAATAATCAATAAAAGTATGAACCTAATTGACAAAGAGAAGAAGATGGAGCAGAAGATAGCAGAAGTACAACAACAGCAAGGGAAGAAGACATTTGGGTAGTTACAAAACAAAGTATGGAATCCAGGAAGGCAATTACCATAAGGCACATGGTCAGGAGATTATGAATATTTTCTAATTTGGGAGTTTGATGGAGGACCATTCGACCCAAGAGAAAATCATTGTAATTAAGTAGACATAGGGGGGTAATGTGTTTTAGGGAAGTTAGTTTCCTAAGTCTCAAGTTAATGTAATATTTAGGCTTTTAAGTGATTTAATTAGATAATGTGAGATTTTTGTAAATGCTCTAAAATAAATGAGAACATGAGCGGGCAATAATGCCGAAAGAGTCCAAAGTCAATTAGGACTCTTTAATCAGATCCATGATTTGTGGAACTAAAGAGAGCTCTTAGGAAATAAATGGAGATGAGAAGTGGACATAGATGATAGAGTTGATCTAGGATTTAGTTCAATAGATTTAGGAATCAAGCCAGAATTAGTTCAATAGAACTTTCTGGTATAAATATAAGCCTATGAGCATAGAAGAAAGGAGGAGGCCACTGATATTGAATAACAGGCCTGTGAGAGACAGAGAAGTCTCGATTGTAATTAGCTGTTCATATTTATATATATAGACGTTCATTCAGAACTGTGTAATTGTGTGGATGAATAGAATTACATGTAAGCTATGAATTCGTAGGTTCTGTGACAAAGGTTGCAGGAAGAGTTCTATAGAATGCATAGAGGGAGAGAATGATTCAGAGGAGTCATCACGGGTCTTAGAATCCAATTGAAGAAACAGAGTGAAGCTCCAGAGAGAAGGAGCTGAGTGAGAATTCGCAAAGGAGTTAAGCACAGAGTGAGTTGAGCAGCGGAGGCGGAAGGCGAAACCATGAAGGAGAAACATGAACCAGAGTGAAAACGCTGAAGAATTAGTGTAGAATCTAAGTAAAAAGGAATTGCGGAGAAGTGAAGTGTTAGTGCACAACAACCATTGGATCTTATAGATTAATGGTTGAGATCATTTCGCATGAGGAAATGTTCAAATATCGCATTGACGAACATTAATGAAGGAAGGCGGGTTTATAACCTTAAGTGGATTTTGGGCCGAAGGAAAGTCGTACGCAGTTTTTACTCTTTGGCTCCGATTTCACTAATTGGAGGACACGTAATAGTGGAAGAGTGAAGGGAAACCACTTTATCAGGCGATTAAACTCCATACTTGTTGGCTACCTAAAATCATCATGAATCGTTGGATCTACTAAATGTAGAACAATGGCGGAGAATTAACATGCCAATTGTTGATTGGATCAGAGAAGGGTGAATGAAAGAGACAATGGAATCATGAAGGGCCGATATGTGACATTGCAACATCACCGGTAGGCTGATCAAAGATTGGAGATTGGCGAAGGAACGGTGTAGTGCTGAAGGAAGGCTGGGAAGGAGCGGACTCAATGATATTTGGGAACGCGGGCTTATAAACTTTGAAGTCCGGCCCAAGGGTTCGAAGTGGGGTTTCCTTTGTTTCTGGTGTTTTCCTCTGTATTATGGAAAAGTTATGCATTCGCATATCGGATGCGATAGAGCCAATGTTAAAGAAACCATGGAGGAGCTGATACCGATTGCAATTGATGTAAAGGTGAAACCTTGATAACTATGCAGAAGCTGTATAAAGGAAAAAACGTATGTTTTGCGGGGTTTCCCTTTGTAAATGGTTGATAAAGGGAAAGAGAATTTATGTGTTAAAATATATGTAACCAATGGTTGAAGAGGAAAGGTTATATATGTGTGGTATATGTGTTAATGAAGGTGATGAAGGGTTTTAAAGTCCTAATAGGAAGGATTTAACGAAAGGCTT
Source organism: Pinus tabuliformis (assembly GCA_031772625.1). NCBI lineage: Eukaryota > Viridiplantae > Streptophyta > Pinopsida > Pinales > Pinaceae > Pinus > Pinus tabuliformis. The sequence goes on from CM062815.1 coordinate 517,004,213, forward strand.
TAATAAAGTCTTATATGAAGGCTCGAGGGTTGATAATAGTTCTGATAAGTATATATGGTCTAGGGGTTAGCCTATGTTTGGCTTTTATATATCATTCCACATAGGAATGGATTAATTGGGCCTTACCCATTAGAGATGTTAGATTTGACTCCTTGTGAGTTAAATTCCTGGAACTAATGTGCTTATGCATTATTTATGCATACTATGGGTGTAAGTGGGGGTAACCCTCATCAATTGTGCAGTTCCATCATCGGATTATGAGTGGGATTCAAGTGATTTCAATAATTGTGGATTTTTAGATATGTAAATAAGATACTCAAATATCCCATTGAGAAATTCCCAATCAATATCATCTTCAGGGAATCAATATGCAAGATTACAAAAGCCCGTGTCAAACTGTTCAACAAATTCATCGGGTGCTTTTCGTAATTTTAGAATTTCTTTGTTGGGTGCTTTATGGTCAAAGTGATTGAAAGCACGGTCTATCTCTACAACCAAATGAGCAAGAGAATGAATATATTTTTCAGGTAGCATGTCACACCAATGCATTGGGTGCCCTCGAAGAGTGTAGATGAACATCACACAACTCATGTATTGTTCAAAGAATCAATGTCTTTCACATGATCCTACAATGCCAACCGCATGCCTAACCAAGCCTACATGTCATCCACTAACATATGTTTTATGAGACAAGTTATCTGAGAACTTTTCCGAGATAATGAAGTCATTTCCATAAGACATGCACTCCGAAAGAGCAACTCGGTAGTTAGTCATGATAGATGTGTAGAGATTCAAAACAGATGTGAGGACTCAGCCTATCATCTGGGCCTCCTTCTAGCACCAAAATGTTGATGGTGTTGGACCCGCCAACATGTAAGGGGATCTCCCCGGTAAGAATTCCCAATTAGACCTCAGATTGTTTGGTGTAGGAGTCCTAGTAGTGGGTCCTACGGTAATGCCTTGACCATGATTTCGCACAAACGCAAGTAAGATAACTCTGTTGGTAGCAAGGGTGTGACAGATAAAGAAAGATAAGGAAGGTGTAGGAGAGGTTCTAACACATTGAGGGTGAGGTGAGTGTGCCCCTTGGAAGACTGTGATAGAACTCAGCTTGGAAGGGGACACACGAGCAAAGATACATCACAACATGGAAGGCAAGTTAGCGAGCAATCCAAAGTGATTGTTAAACCAACAACACATTTTAGAAAGATTCATGCATACTTATACAGAATATTCTATACATGCATGCGTAAGAATGAAAATACACTTATCATTTATAGTAAAATAGATAGCATAAAATACAATACAACATATGCATGAAATGTGTTGCCTCTTGTTATATTAAGAATTGAAAGTTCCAGTCATACGATACGTCCATGTCCAACCACTAGTTCCAATAGTGGAACGTTACATCCACAATCGCCTGCTCCTCTAAAGAGATGTACTATCTCTCCATAGTGGAGAAGCTAAGGCTCATTACAATACTCTCAAAGCTCTCTCTAATATAGTCTTATCAGAAGCTTCAGTGACCAAAAGCCTTTACAATTAGTTATGAGGTTCTATTTATAGCAAAGCGTGGGGTGACCCTTGACATTCCATTTTGTGATAGTTCATCCACCCACATGACTCTTCATCTACTCTATGGCTATTACATCTGACTATCAACACTTGACTTACACTTCACAAGACGTTACATTACAATGAACGTGTGCCCATGTGAGACAAAATGGCTTCAGCAAGCCATGCAAGACATCACCGACACTCGGTCCATTGTGGTGAGACAAGCTCTTTGACATGCTTGTGATGGTGAAGGTGGTGAGATGATGCCAAGCTTGGTCATCTGTGATGGTGTACATGCACCCCATGGGGACATCTTGCTGAAGCGAACTCTTGTTTTCGTTGCATCTGGGTGCATTGGTGTTGCTCCTTCATCCAACTTGTCTAGTAGCATGCACATGGTCTTCTTAGTGCAACCAAACTCACAATACGCTGATGCATAGTGTCCATGCTAATCTTCTAGTGTGTGTTGGTGGTCATGCACATCAACTATCAACTACATGCTCACCTCGAGTTAGAATTGCTTCTTGTCTTCACCTTGGTGAGTGTGCTGAATGGGTTGGATCGCATGCGTGTGCAAAAAATGAAATGCATGTTGTTGAATCCATTTCATGTGATCAACAACCCTTCTCACCATGTCTACTCCATACTAGTTGTTGGGATAGATCTATAACTTGTAATGGCACAGTTTCATCCGTGAGTGCATATTGCACCCCCTGTTGTTCCTGTTCCTGCTACAACTCATTTTCTTGTTTGTGCAACTCATGTTTTTCCTTTATTTGTTGGTCCAGCACCTGCAACTCCTTCTTTGTTCCATTCTCTATCTCTGTGCGATCGCGCTGTCACCTCATTGCTCGAGTCTACAAAGATGCTTTCATCATTAGTGGATCTACTTGAGCTTACAACTTATTTCTACCTCCATATTGTCAACAACCTTCCTCTCACATTTGTTGCATCTGGTATGCTGCCTTCAGGTGTTTTTCATGATGTTGGTCATTGTGTTTCTGCTACCATCATTTCTTGATGTCCTTGTCTATGAACAACTTGATGTCTTCATGAATAGGCAAGCTCATAGACACTTGATCAACTGCATCCTGAAGTGTGCTCTTAATGGTGTCTTCAAATCTTCTCTCCTGGAAACCATTTTAATTGTGCTGCTAAGATGCAGATGAACACCTGTGATATGAAGAGACATGGCAAGAAATCTGTTATTCGTAAACCAAAATGAACTTGAGAACTGACTCGCAACATACTTGTGTGACAGATCATGAAGGTTGCGCAATTTCCACCAGGAGGTTGGGAGACTGATTGCCAAGATTATGCAAGGTACAGTCTAGGCTGCTCAGAGGCTGGTTGACTATGCAAGGTATAGTCTAGGCTTCTGAGAGGCTGGCTGACTGTTAGAGCTATGCAATGCACAGTCCATTCTGGTTGTTGTCTGTTGGAATTGTGGAATGCACAATCTCAACTAGAAATGGTTGTAGGCTCAGTCACTACATTGCATAATTTTCTGGGCCAACAGTCACTGTCCCTCATAATTGCACAATGCAAGATTGGAGGGCAATCACTGGGTAGAATTACGCATTTCCTGAGAAGAAGACAGAGCCTTCCCTCTCAAGATTGCGCAATGCTGTCTTGGTGAGGCAGAGTCTGGGACAAGGTTGTTCAGACTCACCGAAGGGCAACTGAAAGAAAATGTGAATGCGAATGCATGGTGATACTAAGTGTAAGAATAACTGAATGCTCGTGCATGTAAACATTGAATGAATGATTCAGAAAATGGTACAACATGCATGTGGGTGAGGTGAGTCACTGAATCAGTAACCGTTCGTGAAAAACAATTTCATGCATGCGACAACAATGAGATGTCAACAAAAACTAAAACAATGATAGTACAAGGTAGTATGTATCAAAACGATAGAAAGCGCTCATGGAAATCAAGCAGGCACCATTCATACGAAGTGAAACACAAAAAGTGCCAGAAATGCAACACAAGACATGGAAAGCGGGCTAACCCAAAAACAACTGAGACAAATGTGCTGACAACTCCTAGATGCCATGTGGGATGTCAGAGCTACAAGGTTGATGTGAGGAATGAGCTCTACAGCATCCGGTTCATGAGTTTTGATAAAATCTAGGTTGTGATGTGCATGCCACAAATCTAGGGAAAGCGACACTTGGTGGGAGGTTTTTGAAATGATCCTTGCATGTAACCTCCACATGCTAAGAATATGTCCCTAAAACAAGGGATTCCTTTGCATGTTGTCCTGGGAGAAGAAACCCATGCATGAAAGTATGTTTTGCTCAGTGCCAGAGGAAACCGGTCAATTCAACTCCACATGAAAGAGGCTCCTCAACTACTGGGATAAAATGCACATTTATAGTTGGGAGTTGGGCTAGCTGCTTAGAAGATTTGCATAATTTCTAGATAGAGCAGTTGACTGTTGCCCAGATTTGCACAAATTCTGGGTTGAGTAGTCGAGCTGGAAAGGATTGCGCAATTTTCTCAGTTAATCTTGCTCATCAAAATTGCACAATTCTGGGGCCCAGCAGGCTACCAGTTAGGATTGAAAAATTTCTAGAGGGAAGGGTGATTTGCCTCCAGATTTGCACAAATTCTTGAAAGAGCTGCTCAGCCTGCTGTTGGACCCAGTCTGGATGAATAGCTTGTGAGGGGAATGCATCAAGGTTTCATTAACAGGCTATCTTTTTGCAAGAAAATCACTAGAGCTTGTGTACTTGACAAAGCAAGACATGTTGCTCTTAAGGTTGGTAGGGAGGCTAAAAAATGAAGCTGATGAAAAATTTTGGATGATGGTTGTAGCCACTACAACACAACCTAAAATTTCTAAGGATGTATCGTTCTCAGGTCTATTCACTAGAGAACAAGCTACTTTTAGAGCTGAGTAGCTAGAACTCATATATTCTCAATATTGGATTCTTGAGAAAATTTTGTCTGATGCTCCTAGATCTAAGGTTGATCCTTCCAGGCTGAAGCCCGGTCCCCATGTCGACGAGCTAGTCAGATGAATTTATAATAGCAGAGCTAACCTACTAAACCAACTGTAGCAGTTGTCTTTGCAAACTACTTCTTCTATTTAGGCATCGCCATCAGTGCCCTTGCCTTCTCAACCTTCATCTTTCAACGTCGTTCAAAATTTTAACCCCAAAGGAAATAAACAATTTGATGGGAAAAAGAAAGAACATGGTAAGAAGAAGAATTGGGATGGGAAGGGTAATGAGAATAAGCCTGGAAGTATTGCTAGGGAGGGTAAAAGAGACTCCAAGAAGAAAGTGAATTTTCCATGCAAGTTATGCAATGGTGACCATTTGACTCATCTTTTCCCAAAGATTCAAGATGCTCAACTCTTGTTGGTTTAGCAGGGGTCTTCTAGCTCCCAGACTATGCTAACTAACCCTTTTCCCCAAGAGAAACAGTTGTTAGCTGGCGCGAATACTAGTATTGGTATTCCCACTGGGGGCAACCAGGAAGGGAAATATCCATCAAATGATTATATCATGAGTTCACATGTTGACATTTCTACATGGTCATGTGATTATGGTGAACCAAAATCATCTAAGGCCAAGAGTACTCTTGATGTTTCAGAGCCACTCCATATCAAGAGGCCCGTAATTGAGTCTATACCTTAGATGTCGAAAGGCTCTGCAAAGTGTTCGACCATCAATCCCAATGCCAAGGCTGCTCAAAACTAGTCCATTGTAGAAGATCTTTCTCAGAATCCTTGTGCCATGTAAACATTATAGGTACTCTAGTCACGCCCAGCATAAAGGAGTGTGTTTCTCACTGAAATCGGAGTAATATATCCAAAGAACTCTCTTATCCTTACATTCAACATGTGGAGTATCAAGAAGAGACTCCCACATCATATGGATTTCCAAATCAAGTATACATACCAAACGACCAATATCGTTCGAATCGTAGTTTATGAGGGAGCTTCCACATGCATAATGCCTATATCATGTTGGAAGGCTATTAGATCACCTCAGGTTGTTCCATCACCTACTCTCTTAACATAATTTGATGGTCACTCTCATAGGCTGAAGGGGATTATTCCAGCCTTTCTTGTTTGTGTTGGGGGCAAGGTTGTAAATATTTAAGTAGAAATAGTTGATGCAAATTTGGATTATAATTTCCTTTTGCAAAGAAATTGGATTTACGAGATGGATGCTAATATATCATCATTATTCCGCATCCTCTATTTTCCTCATGAAGGGAAAATTGTTATTGTTAATCAGATGGATTATTCTCTGGGTGAATCTAATGCATCTTTTGAATCTATTGTTCCTTTAGTAAACAATCTTAAGAAACCTATTGAGAATCTAGGAGTTGGGATGTATTCTTCCTCAATGGGTACCTTTGATTTTCCAGCTCCTATTAATCAAATCATGCTATTTCATCTTCCAAGGCACCTTCTCAAACAAAGTTCTTTAGAACTCATTATTTCTTGGATCCTTGGCCCTTACCCTCTTCTACCACCATAATAGATTATAGGAAAGTGGGTGGAATGGAATTTCCTATGTCTGCAGCTAAAATTTCTTATCGATCTCTAGTTAACACTACAAACTCCAATCCTACTACTCTTTCACTGGAGGATCTAGATGGGGATGTGGTTCTGGCATTCAACTTCTGCTATGGATTGCCTAGATATTGTTTTTCCATCCGAAGAAGAAATTCTAGAAGAAATGATGGGTATTGAGAGACCATGGTATGTTTTCCATCATCGGCCATATTTCCTCCCTGATTTTTGAGAAGTAGAATCAAGCTTGTCCAGTCCTTCTTCTACTAGTGATGTTCACGCAGTTTTAAATCCTTTCACTCCAGCACAATTTTCGTCTGAAGGTAACATTTTTGTCATTGCAAAAACTGTTCTAGTGAACATCTCTAGGAATCACAATGTTATTGAGAATGTATTCAATGGCGCTGATTGTTCCCCTGAAGAAATTCGAATTTATAATGATCTTTTTAAAGAGTTTTGAGATGTGTTTTCTTGGTGTTATGAGGAAATGCTTAGGATAGATCCATATATAGTCCAACATGAGATCAAGACATATGAAAATGAAAAACCTATTCACTAGAAGCTTTGATGTGTAAACCCTAGGAAATCATCATCTACCAAAGATGAGGTTGAAAAGTTGCTTCAGGTAGTTTTCATATACCTCATTCCTTTAACTGAGTGGGTCTCGAATCCAGTCCCGGTTGGCAAGAAGAAAGGAACGATCCATGTGTGCATTGGCTTTAGGGACTTGAATAAGGCTTTTCCTAAAGATAATTACCCCACACCATTTATTAATCAAATTATCAATGGTTTGAAGGTAATGATATTTTCTCTTTTATGGACAGATTTTCCAGTGATAATCAAATCACTATTCGTCCAGAAGATCAACATAAGACAACTTTTATTTTCCCCTCATGTACATTTTCATATAAGAAGATGCCTTTTGGCCTTAAGAATGTTGGAGCTACCTTTCAACAAGCCATGTCAGATGCTTTCCACAATATTAAACATATTATCGAAGCCTACATGGATGATTTAGCTACTCGTTATTAAAAGAGTATTAATCATCCCAAGCATCTTTGATTAATTTTTGAACAATCTATCATTTCTACAAAATCTAATTGAATCCGAATAAGTGTGTTTTCACCGTCACATCTTGTCAGTTGTTATGATTCATTGTTTCTACTGAAGGGATTCATGTAGATATCTTCAAGGTTGAGGTAATAGTTCAGTTCCCTCCCCCGTCCACTATTCTTCAACTTAAGAGTCTTCAAGGAAAAGTCTATTTCTAAAGGAGATTTATTGTTAATTATGTCGAGATTAGTAAAGGATTTATGAGACTACTCAAGAAAGGGGTCCCATTTCTATGGGATGATTTCGTGCAATGATCATTTGAGGCTTTGAAAAAGCATTAACCTCTGCTCCTTTATTGAGTCCACCTAATTATAGCAAAGACTTCCTTTTATATCTCGCTAAACCAGAATGAACTATTGGTATGGTTCTCGTTCATGAAGATGATACTTTCACTGAGAACATAATCTATTATCTGAGTCGAGGCTTAGTGGGCCCTGAAATGCAATATTCTCCCATTGAGAAATTACCTTTGGAAGTTGTCCATGTTGTATAACAAATTAGACATTATATTCTGCATAGAAAAACTTTCGTCTTAGCAGTTGTCAATCAATTTTAGTTTGTTCTCATCAAGCAATTGATTGGGGGAAATAAAATACATGGATTGTCATTTAGCAAGAGTTTGATCTCAAATTCATGTTAGCCAAGTCTAAGAGATCATTAGTATTTGCAGAATTGATCTCAGAGTTTCCTTGAGAGGAAGAAATATTTTATGAGGAATATTTTCCTGATGAACATATTTTTCTTATTTCCTCGTAAGATCCTTGGTATGGAGATATCATTATATATCTTGAGACTTTGAAGTTTCCTCTCACCTTTTCGAAGGATAAACGTAGAAAGTTATGTCACTTGGCTAAAAGCTATATTATTATAGGTGACATTTTATATCATTGCAGAGTTGATTCAATCCTTAGACGTTGTCTAACCTTAGAAGAAGTTGAGTATTTGCTAAATGATTGCCACAATGGAGCTTGTGGTGGTCATCTATCTGGGCTTGCAACAACCCATTTTTTTTTGCATCTAAATTACTTTTTCCCCTGAATCTTCAAGGACTATGTTGAAGTGGTCAAGGGATGCCACCATTGTCAAGTTTATACTCGGAAAATGCACATGCATCTAGCTTCGCTCTTTCTTGTGACTACTGTCCATCTGTTCACGAAATGGGGTATTGATTTTACTACTTTCAATCAACCTTTGGTAGAAATCATAAGGATATCATCATAGGTCTTGACTACTTTACTAAGTGGGCTGAAGCTATGCACACATTCAAGAATGATGATGATACAACATCCCTGTTTCTATTCAATCAAGTCATTTCCTGGTTTAGTATTTCCAAAGATATTTTCACTGACCATGGTAGTCACTTCCAGAACCACATGATGTCTCAATTGGCTCTTAAGTTCGATTTTCTGCAAGAGGATTCATCTCCTGATTATCCTTAAGCCAACGAGGAAGTTGAACCCATCAATAAATCTGTAAAAGTAATCCTCTGGAGGATTATTAACAAAGATCAATCTAATTGGTACATTACTCTATATCTTGCACTTTGGGCATATTGAATGTGAGTCAAGGCTGCTACAGGTTTTACTCATTTTCAACTAGTTTATGGGTCGGAATCAATTTTTCTTGTGGAATGTGAAATTCCTTCCATTAAATTAGTTGTTGAACTTCTTCCAGATAACTCTAGTATTGAAGAACACCTCATTCATTTGAAACATCTCGATGAGCAGCATCGAGATGCGGCCATAATCAACGAAGCTCATAAAAAGAGAGTAAAAGCTCAATATGATAAGGCTCTTCGTCTTAGGGTTTTCACTGAAGGTGATCATGTCTTGGTTTATGACCAAGAAAAATATGCCTTGTGGGTAGGAAAGTTAAAATTTGTGTGGTATGGTCCCTTCATTATTAAAAAGGTTTTGAAAAAGGGAGCTGATGAGTTGGTTGATTTTGAGGAAAACGAGTTCACAGAGCCCAGGAATGGGCTCTATCTTAAAAAGTATTTTTATTAGGCTTTAGCCTAGCATTTGCAAGGTTGGAATAACGATGCCTACTATTGGATATACCATTGGGGGTTAAAGTAGGAGATCATCTTGAATAATAAGGATAATATTAAAAATGTTATTACTTCCAAATTTAAGGATAAGTTGTGGGACGTTATGGTTAGAGGTAAAAAGGAAGCTAAGGTATTATAAGGAGTCATTCTCAATCTGGAAAACCAGAATTATCTTCTATTTTAACCAATGCTAAGAAGAAAGTAAAGATTTCCAACATAAGAACCAATGCTCATGAGATTTGCAGTCAAATCAGGCATTGGTCTATTCTCAAAAGACCCTCAGACAAAAGAGTTTGTCACGTTTGTGACACTAAGAGGGATGAAGTTGAAAATCACTTTCTCTTTCGTTGCGTGATTCTTGCTCACATCTATTCTAATTTCGAAAATATTTTCTAGGCTATCAATCTTCTTGACTTTCTAAGTTAGAAAAACAACAGTGATGTAGGAATGCTCCTCTCCCTTATTTTCCATTATAGAGGTAAAATGTTAAATAATCTCAATTAACCTCTTGCTTTTATCCTTTATTGTCAATCATATAAATAAAATATTAAAGAATCTAGGTTATTCTTTTATTTTCTTAAGGTCTGATAGATCATATCGGTCTTCATGGATGTTAATCATCATCACATTTCTCAGTCAGAGTGAGTGAAATATCTTTAACATGTATTCTTGTTGTAATATCAATAATGAACAAAGTGATCATAGTGAAATGGATAATTAAATCTTTGTGAAGCTTTTAACTATAAGTAATCAAAAGTGTATATTTAGTTTTATTTTTTTTTACAGCCAACATTGTTTTTTATTTAGAGATTATTTATTTATTTTTTTATTTTAAAAAGGACATGTGTCAAATAAAGGTTGAACGCAAAATTAATTACATATCTCAATCATATTGGGTTGTAGAAATGTGTCTCTCAACACAATAATATATATATTTTTTAAATTGTTCTTTTTATCTCTATACAATTGATATTGAAATACTTTATTTAAGGTAGACATTGAAATATTTTTTTACTATCCATATTCTTTTTCAATACCAAATACGAACTTTGCATCAAACATAAAGAAATTATAAATCTCTTTTACACTTAATTTCTTAAAAGACATCTAAAAGTAACATCTAATTCAAATACAAAATTATTAAGAAAATAAAACTTATATATCTATATATCTATAAATATATCTATATATATATATCTATCTATATATATATATATATATATATATATATATATATATATATATATATATATATATATATATATATATATATGAGCCATTAAATAAAATGTAATCATTATCATAGTTGAACCAAATAAAAAAAAAGTGGAAATAGAAATTTAACACATACATAATTTTCTACTTAATTTAAATCTAAAAAAAAATTGCATTTTAAGTTTAACGATATATATATATATATATATATATATATATATTCAATTTAAAATCTACATATTTTATACCCCCAATCCGGGCGTGATAGTGAAGTCGAGGTGGGCCAGAGGGGATGGGAGGTGGAGGTGGCAGAAACCACCCACTTGGGCCCAAGGACAGAGGGGACATCAGGATGTGGGAGATTGCAACAGTAGGAAGGGCAGCAAGAAGGATAGAGCAGGGAGGAGGAAGGTACAAAATGAGGATAGGTGTGGTTGAGAACAGTAGGGAGAGAGGAAGGTTTGGGGGCAAGCGAGTGGGAATGCATAAGAGAGCTAGCAAGTGGCATGAGTATAGAGAGGTACCCACCGTAGGAGCAGCCAGAGGCACAAGGGATTTAATGAAGGAAATAGATGGAAGCGTCAGAGGTTCATCATTCCGAGGAGAAGGAATGAAAGAATGGCCGGTGGGAGGATTAGGAGGACATGTGGGATGTGGGATGGAAGAAATCAGTGACAACAGGATAAGACAAAAAGAGACAAAGGAAATTTAGAAAGGGGATAGCTGCATGCAGAGAACGAAGGCAAGGGAATGAGAAAAGAGAGGTCGCAGACACAGGAGGTGGACGCAGTCTGGTGGATCCATATGGGTCCATAGAAATTGCTTGTATGTAACCCTCAATGTCCTAAATAATACAATTGCAGTGATGTTTAATTCAGAGGTATTAAGGAAGGTGGCTTGGGATAGGTAGGACGCGGAATGAGTGAAGACCAGGGGTTCCTGGAACTCTAACCTGGTATGAAATGATAATGAAGTGGAGAGATATGGTAAAATTAAAGGTTCGCCTTGGGAAGATGAGTAGAGAGGGAATGAGGGAGGTTGGGGAGACAATGGGGATCTCGTTAAGGGAGAGCGGAGAAAGATAGCAACCCTGACCAGGTGGTACGTGAGGCACGGAAGGGAAAAATCAGGTAGTCGAGATAGAGTGGAGGGTTTTCTCAGGGCCAATGAAGTAAGGCTATGGATAGCCTAACTTGATGTGAAACCAAACTGGAACTTCCAGAGTAAGACCGAGGGGCTATGTAGGGGCACAATTCAAGTGGGGATACCGAAGAGGAGAGAGGCTAGGAAGGGGAACCCTTTTGAAACTCATAACAGGGATAAGGAAACCCAATGTAGGGACTCCTGTAGGAATATAAAGGTGGACCAACAGGTTGTGGGATTCCAAGGAGCGATGTATGAGAGAGGAGAAGATTTGAGGGGCCGAAAAATGTTAACTCAAGAGCCATCAGGGGGGAATCTAAGGGAGAAGGGGGGAAACCCAAGTTGCCAGGACTTGGGCAAGAGGCCAAAACTGAAACATATAAAAATACAACAGTTTGGGGTGTACACATATAAACTGTTGATATTCCTTATGTTATTGTTTTATGTTTAATAGAAATTTGAGTGCAACACAGTTTGGAGGCTCGAATCTCGCATTGTGCTTTAGCGAGAAATCCTAGAGAGGAGAAAGAATCGGGCAAAGAAAATCGCAGCTGGGACAAAGAAAGTATGGCTAGAGAAGGAAAATAGGTGGGTAAACGAGGCAGTAGAGGAATTGGAAAGGTAGGGAAATGGACCACCTAGGGGGATGCAACCTCCAACAAAGGCCAAACTAAGCGATGCGGGAAGATTGGAAAGGAGCATAGGTAGACTCTTATCAGTGCGTACATGGCTGGAAGCACACGAGAGGTAAGGGTACAAATAGTTGGATGTGAGAGGGAAATCAATGACAACATCACCAACCTAGACATTCAGAGAGAAGAGTGTGAATCCATGATCGAAGATCTGGGGAACACCCGCAGCCGCCACACTCTATTCTGGAAAACAATCCAGCAATACTGGGTTATGAAGAACATAATGGCCCTAGCTATGACACTTAACAAGGAACATGAACTAAACAAGGAACATGAGGTACATGAGGAAGCCAAAACGAAGGAGCCAAGAAGGAAGGATCTCATAAGTGAGATAGCAACAGTCCGAATTCAAGTCTACTGAAACAACTTAGCTCTGAGTAAGATAGAGAAAAGTCTACATGACATGAGGAGAATCGAGATGCTGGGGTCCAGTGCTGAAGCCCTAGCCCCGATGGAGTACTCGCATGATGAGTAAAACAGAATGCTAGACAAATTTTTGTTTTTATGACGAATATCATTTACATTCCTAAGTTGATGTTTATTATAGATAGAATAGCAAATGTTGCATGGATGGTAGAAAAAGGCTTATTTAAATTTTGGACATCTTTTAACACTGACAGGTGGCCAACCTGGTTTCCTACGGGCAGGTTGAGGCCACCTGATACTATTGGAAAAATATGATTATGGTTGGATAATATTAATAGAGAAAGTACTACCAAGCTTACAAAAAAAAAAATATCTACATATTTTATGACTATATTAAAAATATATATATTAAAATAATAATGATTAATATTCACTAAAATCTATATGGTTTGTTTAGTAAGAAATTGATAGTGTAACATATGATGCAGGAGCATCTAGCACCCTTAGAAAAAGGGAGGAATCCAAAGTGAAGGAAGAGGAAGACGTGGACTAGGGGAGAAAAACAGGGAAAAATATGTTTTAAAATAGATTTAAAACATATTTCAAAATTGATGGATAAAGTCTCGAGGAGACTTATCAATGTAATCTTCCATGTGTATATGGATGCATTCATGTAAGGAGAGCTTTAAGGGCTTTTTTTGGAGGATTGATTGGATCCTTCCATGATTCGATCCAACAATGCTTCCTTATATATATATGTGTGTTGAAGCTATGTATTTGAGTGTTAAGAGAGGAGAGACAGAGTGATATAGATAAAGATTGTGAATTAGAGTGTTTACAATGTAGCCAGAGGAGAAGTTTGTTCTAAGGCTGAAATTCCTTAGATGTAATTTTGCTGCATTTATGATAATAAATATATGTGTGTTGTGTTTACAGCGTGTCTGTGTATATGTGTCTTTTCAACTCTGTCTCATACATATGTGCTGATGATTTAAAGCTGGTTGTATGCATGTTGATCGACCATCAGGTGTGATGGCGATCCAGAGATGTTAATGTAATTATGTTTGTTTGATAGGCTATGGTGGAACTTTGTTTAACATACTATTCCTTCAAATGGCAGATAAAATCAAATTAAAGAGAAAACAAACCAGAATTCCCAAGAACCGTTAGATCTCTTAAGATCAACGTTTCGGGTCCTTATCACATCGGCAAAGCATCTTGGCTGATATCGGAACCGGCCCTTGTAATAGAGTGATAGCGAAATGCAATTTAAATCGTAGCCGTCGGATTGAGGCTTCAAATCGAAGGTTTATATAAGATCGGCGATCACATATGAGAAAGGCCAAGGAATGGTGAAACATAACCATTACATTGATGGCGATATCGCTGATAATTTAATCAGTAATCGGAGGAGTCGGGTATCGGAGGTCAGAGGTGGAGCAGTGCTGAGAAGCAAGAAAAGGAATGGACCTGCCGATATATATAGAGGCGGTTCTATTATTTTTTAAGTCTATATATGTGAACCAGAATGGGAATTACATAGTTTTCCCATGTATTGTGTTACCGAAGAGTTAAAGCTTGAACGCTTAACTAAAAGCTCCTAATAGTTGAATGGGAAAATGGGCTTAAGGATTAAGGCCCATGTGTATGCTTCCGATAGGACATAAAAGTGTCGATAATGTTATATGGATTCGGGTATAATTTAAGTCCATGGTTAAAGGCTTAGGTCCTAAGGGAACGCTTCCGGTAGGCTTTGTGGAACCATAACCCATAGGCCTCAGGATCGATAATTAAATGAAATGGGATTTTGATTAAGCCCCAAAATCTCATTCCCAACATTTGGTACCAGAGCAGGGAAAATTTTCCCCCGTGAAAAAGGATTCCAGAGAGAAGAAGTAGGAGGTACAATGGTTTAGAGTATGAAGAGTTATGGTCTTACTGTCGCACAGAGAACGACAACAGAAGATGAGAAGATTTGCAGTAGCCTAAGAGCAAGGTGCTCAAATGAAGCTGAGAAAAACTTCCAACTGTGGTTGGGTAGAAGTTGTTGAGGCAGCTCCACAATTGCGATTGTGGGTAGAGTTGTCTTAGAGATAACAATTCCAACAAGAGAAGTGTTGGGTAGAATTCCTAGTTAGCTAAAGGTTGAAGGAGAGAACCATATAGCTTTCCAAAAAACCAAGTCCAGAGGAGAGCTTGGTGAGGTAAGTGGTAGAAGGGAGGACTTGCTGTTGCAGAGGTTTGGTTGCAGCTCACAGAAGACCATGAAGGCAGTTCCATTGAAGAATGCAATGGGTAGAATTGCTAAGGACTAGGAGAAGCATATGACCAGGAGGTCATAAATTTTTGTGTCTCAAGAGTCTGATGCAGGAGCATCTAGCACCCTTAGAGAAAGGGAGGAATCCAAAGCGAAGGAGGAGGAAGACATGGACCACCGAAGCAAAACAGGGAAAAATATGTTTTAAAACAGATTTAAAACAGATTTCAAGATGGATGGATAAAGTCTCGAGGAGACTTATCAATGTAATCTGCCATGTTTATATGCATGCATTCATGTAATGAGAGCTTTAAGGGCTTTTGTTGGAGGATTGATCAAATCCTTCTATGATCTGATCCAACAATGCTTCCTTATATATATGTGTGTGTGTGTGTGTGTGTTGAACCTATGTGTTCAAGTGTTAAGGGAGGAGAGACAGAGTGATATAGATAAATATTGTGAATTAGAGTGTTTACAATGTAGCCAGAGGAGAGCTCTCTTCTAGGGCTGAAATTTTTTAGATGTAATTATGTTGTGTTTATTATAATAAATATATGTGTGTTGTGTTTACAGCGTGTTTGTGTATATGTGTCTTTTCAACTCTATCTCGTACATATGTGCTGATGATTTAAAGCTGGTTGTATGCATGTTGATCGACCATCAGGTGTGATGGTGATCCAGAGATATTAATGTAATTATGCGTGTTTGATAGACTGTGGTGGAACTGTGTTTAACACAGTATTCCTTCAAATGGAAGATAAAATCAAATTAAAGAGAAAACGGACCAGAATGCCCAAGAACCGTTAGATCTCTTAAGATCAACGGTCCAGGTCCTTATCACATCGACAGAGCCTCTCGGGTGATATCGGAACCGGCCTTTGTAACAGAGCGATAGCGAAATGCGATTTAAATCACAACCGTCGGATTGAGGCTTCAGATCGATGATTTATATGCAATCAGTGATCGCATATTGGGAAGGCCAAGGAATGGTGAAACATAGCCGATACATCGATGGCGATATCACCGATAATCTAATCGGCGATCAGAGGAGTCAGGTATCGGAGGTCAGAGGTGGAGCAGTGTTGAGAAGTGAGAAAAGGAACGGACCCGCCAATATATATATATATATATATATATATATATATATATATATAAGCGGTTGTATTATTTTTGTAGTATGTATATGTGAACCAGAACAAGATTTACATAGTTTTCGCGTGTATTGTGTTGCCAAAGAGTTAAAGCTTGAATGCTTAACTAAAATCTCCCGATAGTTGAATGGGAAAAGGGGCTTAAGGATTACGGCCCATGTGTATGCTTCCGATAGGACATAAAAAGGTCGATAATGTTATATGGATTCGGGTATAACGTATGTCCATGGTTAAAGGTTTAGAGCCTAAGGGAATGCTTCCGATAGGCTTTGTGGAACCATAACCCACAGGCCTCAGGATTGATTTTTAAATGAAATGGGATTTCTATTAACCCCCAAAATCTCATTCCCATCATTTGGTATCAAAGCGGGGAATGTTTTCCTGTGTGAAAAAGGATTCTAGAGAGAAGGAGTAGGAGGTACAATGGTTTAGAGTATGAAGAGTTATGGTCTTACTATCGCACAGAGAATGATAGCAGAAGGTGAGAAGATTTGCAATAGCTTAAGAGCAAGGTGTGCTGAAGAGAAGCTGAGAACAACTTCCAACTGCGGTTCGGTAGACGTTGTTGAGGCAGCTCCACAATTGCGATTGTGGGTAGAGTTGTCTTAGAGATAACAATTCCAACAAAAGAAGTGTTGGGTAGAATTCTTGGTCAACTAAAGGTTCGAGGAGAGAACCATAGTGCTTGCCAGAAAACTAAGTCCAGAGGAGAGCTTTGTGAGGTAAGTGGCAGTAGGGAGGATTTGTTGTTGCAGAGGTTTGGTTGCAGCTCACAGAAGACCATGAAGGTAGTTCCACTGAAGAATGCAATGGGTAGAATTTTTAAGGACTTTGAGAAGCATATGACTAGGAGGTCATAAATTTTTGTGCCTCGGGAGTCTGATGTAAGAGCATCCAGCACCCTTAGACAAAGGGAGGAATCCAAAGCGAAGGAAGACGAAAACATGCACCAGGGGAGAAAAAAAGGGAAAAATATTTTTTAAAACATATTTAAAGATGGATGGATAAAGTCTCGAGGAGACTTATCAATGTAATCTGCCATGTGTATATGCATGCATTCATGTAATGAGACCTTTAAGGGCTTTTGTTGGAGGATTGATCAGATCCTTCCATGATCCGATCCAACAATGATTCCTTATATATATGTGTGTGTCTATGTGTGTTGAACCTACGTGTTCAAGTGTTAAGAGAGGAGAGACAGAGTGATATAGATAAAGATTGTGAATTAGAGTGTTTACAATGTAGCCAGAGGAGAACTTTTTTCTAAGGCTGAAATGCCTTAGATGTAATTATGTTGCGTTTATTATAATAAATATATGTGTGTTGTGTTTACAACGTGTCTGTGTATATGTGTCTTTTCAACTTTGTCTCGTACATATGTGATGATGATTTAAAGCTGGTTGTATGCATGTTGATCGACCATTAGGTGTGATGGCGATCAAGAGATATTAATGTAATTATGCGTGTTTGATGGACTGTGGCAGAACTGTGTTTAACACAATATTCTTTAAAATGGAAGATAAAATCAAGTTAAAGAGAAAATGGACCAGAATTCCCAAGAACCGTTAGATCCCTTAAGATCAATGGCCAGGTCCTTATCACCACGGTGGAGCCTCTCGGGTGATATCAGAGCCAGCCTTTGTAACAGTTTGATAGCGAAATGCGATTTAAATTGCAATCGTCGGATTGAGGCTTCAGATCGACGGTTTATATGTGATTGGCGATCACATATCAGGAAGGCCAAGGAATGGTGAAACATAGCCAATATGCTGATGGTGATATCGCCGATAATCTAATCGGAGATCGGAGGAGACGGGTATTGGAGGTCAGAGGTGGAGCAGTTCTGAGGAGCAATGAAAGGAATGAACCCGCCAATATATATAGAGGCGTTTGTATTATTTTTGAAGTTCATATATGTGAACTGGAATAGGAATTACATAGTTTTCCCATGTATTGTGTTGCCGAAGAGTTAAATCTTGAACGCTTAACTAAAAGCTCCTGATAGTTGAATGGGAAAAGGGGCTTAAGGATTAAAGCCCATGTGTATGCTTCTGATAGAACATAAAAGCACCGATAATGTTACATGGATTCAGGTATAACGTAAGTCCATGGTTAAAGGCTTAGAGCCTAAGGAAACGCTACTGATAGACTTTATGGAACCATAACCCACAAGCCTCACGATTGATTTTTAAAGGAAATGGGATTTTGATTAATCCCCAAAATCTCATTCCCATCAACATACCTCTAATTACTTGATTTTTTTGAATTCTTTTTATAACATTACCCTATATTTTCATAACGAATAATATCATCTCTTCCTAACTCCATAAATTTTCCATGTACATGGTACTATCATTATAACTCTAAATTTTGCTATTATTTTACGAGGATAGTGATTGCATGAAATGTTTTCCTAACTCATTGGGGCTGATTAATAATGAGATCTTATGACTTTCCGTGGGACGGTTGTCCACAAGTCCTTAATTTATTATAATAATGTACTCAACAAATAATTCACTTTCAGTTCATGCTAGGTTATGTTTCAAGGTATTAAAAGCTTGAGTTTAGTTATACTTTATCTCATCCATCTTCTTATTGGAGGACTTATTCTTCCACCTTTTCTTAAATATTTTTCCCACATATAACGTGGACTTGGGTTCTTACAATACGCTTTTATATAAGTTTAAAAGGTAAACATCTTAGCATTACTATTCCCTTCTGCATATCATTTATTCAATATTAATATTTTACCTAATTTACTCCTTTGAATACATGAATGGGTTATCACGCACATTATCATATTGAGTCCCTAGGTCTTGCACATATTCTAGGGTATTGTTGATTTGCTTTAAAACGGTCGGTCATTAATGCAACAATTTCCGTTTGTTAAGAGAATATCTTGCATTAAAAGATTTTTCCACCTTTAGTCTCCAGGTGTTCATCCCATGGTCCATGGAGTTATTTGTCTTATAGATGGCTACGGTTTACTACGTTTATCCAATGGTGGCGTTTGTTTTGGGTTCATCCAAAAAAATCTTTCTCACTGATTTGGAAATTTCATTTTGTTCTTCTGTATTAGCAAAGTGTGGCTTGAGTGATGTTAAAATTAAATAATAATAATTATATTTTAATTAAATAATTTCCTTATACTATAATTACTTAAACAAATTCCTATTTCTTCTTTTATCTAATTATTTACTATATTCTTTTTAATTACCTTATATAACCAAATTTCATTATCACTAATATAATTATGTTAAAGTGTTTAAAATGTAGAGAATACTTATTTGAATCATTCACAATGTTGTATCAATATCAATTTTAGTTAATTGAGAATTATTACAGTGAAAGGCCCCCTCTAGTTTTACTAAACAACTCCTAACATAACAACTCCATAATTTAATTTGGATCTATATCAAATATTAGGTTGATATAATATCACCTTTTGAATGGGTATAATATTTATCAATGGTTTAGGTTAGAGCTCATGAAAGTCTAACCCAACCTTTATAAATATTAAAGCCTTCGCTATTTTCTCTTTCTTCATGTAACTAATTGAACCAGTAACTCATACTTCAATAGCATCTTCCAAATATATAATTAATATTAAAACCGTGATAAAAAAATTTCCATAGATTCTATAAGAGAAACATCCTCTTAAACATCCTCTTAAATCTAACTTAAGTATAGATTCTATAAGAGAGACATCCTCTTAAATCGAACTTATGATGTAAGAGAATCAAACCACCACACTAAAATAAAGTATTTTACTTCTGGAAAGTTAACATAATTGTAAGCAAAATGGTATCCTCATAAAAATATGAACGAAATGCCAAAATTAAGTGCTTAAGTGAGCTAAAGTGCCACTTCATGTAATATATTTGCTTGTTACCATATTTTGAGATTAAATCGAGGGATCATAGGGATAGTTTCAATATAAATAGGAGTTTGTTTAATTTGCTGGAAGTTCATCTTCCAGTTATAAATTGTGAACCTGTGGGCGTATGAAAGCATGGTCATTAGAATGTAAATCTGGCCATCCAAGACATTATAATTTCATATAATATATATTGAGTGACATTTCCGTTTGTAAATTGAATTTGCATTATAATTTTTTGCGTTGAATTCATTGTAGTGTGTGTTATATTTATGATCAGTTGTATCAAGAATCTGTGTTTCCTCGTAATCAATTTTATATTGTTGTGTATGTGTTATTTATGATCAGCTTGATCTGTGTTTCCTCCTAATCAATCTTATATGCAAAAGTTTGGAAGAGTAGTTGCGTTTTTAGTTAATCATCACTGCGATATGAGATTCAAGTAGTTAAGGGTTGAATTTCCATGAAGAAAAACACTTATGTGAATTACGTTAAAGTGCACTGAGTTGCATGCAAAAAGGTCCTTCTTAAAGCTGTGTTGAAGAGGGAAAGAAATCCAACCTGAGATCTAGAGAATGATTCTTGAGGGAGAGCATACACCACTGATGAGGATGTAGTTTAACGGCATGAACAATTCTGTGAATAAGGCTTAACACATGCGTAATTGTTGTTGAGAACGCTGGGTCTCTATCGTAACTTTTGGAAATTGGAAGGTTATATTGGAAATAATAATCCCAACCAGCACAATAAACATTGTGACGGTTAAAATCTTTTAGTGTTTTAATGGCATGAACAATTCTGTCAATAAGGCTTAACACATGCGTAACAACATTGGAAGGTTATATTGGAAATAATAATCCCAATCAGCACAATAAACATTGTGACGGTTAAAATCTTTTAGTGTTTTAACGGCATGAACAATTCTGGGTCTCTATTGTAACTTTTGGAAATTGGAAGGTTATATTGGAAATAATAATCCCAACCAGCACAATAAACATTGTGAGGGTTAAATTCTTTTAGTGTAAAAACAATTGTTTTTACTAGCACTTAAAATTGTTTTGAGGGCATATTGTTTTTAGCATATTCACTGAGAAATGGCAACATCAAGCACAAGATTGTCTAATCCTCACATACCTCAGTTCAATGAAAAAAATTATGATTATTGGACTATTCCAATGAAGACCTTGATTTCTTCTCAAGACATTTGGGATTTGGTGGATAATGGTTTCCAAGAACATACAGACGCACAATGCCTTATCCAAACCAGAAAGAGATTTTTTAAGGGACAAGAGGAAGAAGGATTCAAAAGCCCTGTTATATATTTTCGAAGCAGTTCATGAAAGTATTTTCCCAAAGACTATAGCAGCAATGAAGTCCAAGCAAGCATGGGACACCTTCGATACAACCTACCAAGGCATGGCAAAAGTCAAGAAAACAAAGCTGCAAATGTTGAGACGAGACTTTGAAACACTTTGTATCAAAAAGTCTGAGAATGTAGACTCGTTTTTTACACATGTAAGTGGGTTGGTTACTCAAATCAGGTCTGATGGTGAGACATTTTAGGAAAGAAGAATAGTTGAGAAAGTTTTGAAAAGTTTGCCAGCAAGGTTTGATGCCATTTTGTGGCCATAAAAGAGACAAAGGATCTCTCACAGTTCTCAGTGGATGATCTTAATGCAACATTGATTTATCATGAACATAGACAGAATAGAGCAACAAGCTCCTGATTGGAGCATGCCTTCAAGACATAAGTATCATTTTGTCAAGGTCAAGGGAGAGGAAGATCATATGCTAGACGAAGAGAAAGAAGTCCACATAAAGGTGGAAGAAGTAGTCTTTCAAGCTAAAGTGGAAGAGGCAGCAATCAAAATCCAAGCCCAAGCCAAAATCAAGCACAAGGTCAGAGGTATGATAAAACTAAAGTTCAATGTCATTACTATAAGAAGTATGGTCATTATGCAAATCAATGTAGAAAGAAGCGATATGACATTAGTAACAAACCAAGTGTAAATTTCACAAAAGAAAATCATAACCATGATAGCATGTTTTTAGCTTGTAATGTAGCACAGGAAAATCAGAGTGATATATAGTATTTAGATTCAAGGTGTAGCAACCACATGTCAGGAAACATAGAAATGTTTTCCAATGTAAATGAAAGTGTGAAATCTAAAGTGACATTAGGGACTGATAGCAAAATCTCTGTCATGGAAAAAGGTAGAGTTAATATCCTAACAAAGAAGGGGGAGAAGGAGTACATCTCAGATGTTTACTTTGTCCCCAGTCTAAAGCATAACCTCATAAGCATTGGATAGTTTATGCAAAAGGGCTACAATGTCTTCTTCAAAAATGATGTGTGCACAATTTTGGATAGGCCTCCAAGCAGACAGTTGATTGCAAAGGTTCTAATGACAAACAACATAATTTTTCCCCTAAAATTAAAATCAGATTTGTAAAAAGAAGGTGCACAAGCACAACTGTCAATGAACTCACAAGAGAATGGAATAAAAGAGGCCATTGTCACACAAGTAAACTTTCAAATAGAGGTAAATATGAAAACTGGTTATGGAATTTGAGATTTTGTCATCTTAACATTGGTGGTTTGAATTTGCTGCATTGGAAAGGCATGGTGAAGGGTTTGCCACTCATAGAAAAACCAGACAACCCATGTAAAGGATGTATCTTGGGCAAGCAACATAAACAGACATTTCCAACAGGAAAGTCAGTAAGGGCAAAGGAACCTTTGGAGATTGTCAACTAAGATTTATGTGGACCAATATAGACACCATCAATTGGTGGTAGCCACTATGTATTGACCTTTAGATGACTACACAAGGAAGACATGGGTCTATCTTCTAAAACAGAAAATTGAAGTGTTTGAGTGCTTTTGCTAAGACAAATCTCTTGTTGAGAAGCAAAGTGGACACTACATCAAAGTCCTCAGGACTGACAGAGGTGGAGAATACATCTCAAATGATTTCCTTTGTTTTTGTAGGGAGCATGAAATTCACAAGAAATTTACAACAAGGTATACATGTCAACAAAATGGTGTGTCAAAAAAGAAGAATAAGACCATTATGGAAATGGCAAGAAGTATGATGAAGGCAAAGAATTTTCCAAATGATTATTGGGCTAAAGTTGTCGCTTGCGCAGCATATATCTTGAATAGATGTCCAACCAAAAGCATTTTGAACATAGTTCCTGAAGAAGCATCGAATGGAAGAAAGCATAGTGTCACCCACATGAGAGTTTTTGGATGTGTGGCGTATGCACATGTCTCAAATGAGTTGAGGAAGAAGTTGGACAAGGGGGAGAAATGTATATTTGTTGGATAGAGTGATAAATCCAAGACTTATAAACTCTACAATCCATTAACCAGGAAGGTCATAATCAATAGAGATATGTAGTTGATAGAAGAGGAAGCATGGGATGGAAGTTTAGAAAAGATAGTAAATGTCAAAGCATGCATACCACATGAGGAGAAATAGGAATTAACAACATCAAGTAATTCCTCAACAGTGACTCCCTCCACACCTATTCAAGCGCAACAAAGGAGGTAGCAAGCAACACCATCAACAAATAATAAGATAGTTTTGTGCAGCCAAGCAAGTGCTTCTCCAAACACACCGCAAAGCACAACACCAAGTGACATGTCACACCCATCTTTAGCAAGCACAAGAAGACCAAAATTCATAAATTTAAATGAAATTTATGAGCAAGATGAAGTTGATAGTAGCGCTGGTCTAAATTCCTTATTTTTCTTCTTTTTTCATGTAGATGACCCAATCCATTTTGAGGATGCAATCAAAAAAGAAAAATGGGTTGCGGTAATGGAGGAAGAAATAGAAGCAATAGAAAGGAATGACACATGGGAGTTAGTGAGCCTTCCGAAAGGAAAACATGGCATTGGAGTGATGTGCGTCTATAAGACCAAAAGTAACATTGAGGGAAATATTGAAAGGCACAAAACAAGGTTAGTTGTCAAAAGATACAAGCACCAACATGGAGAAGATTATGCAGAGATGTTTGCGGGAGTCGCGAGGATGGAGACAATGCGTGTAGTTGTGGTCATTGTCGAACAACATAAATAGAGAGTGTATCAGATGGATGCAAAATCATCATTTTTGAATGGGGCATTGAAAGAGGATGTGTAAGTTGCACAACCGCCAGGTTATGAGGTTGAAGGCCAAGAAGACAAAGTGTATCGGTTGAGGAAAGCTCTTTATGGGTTTAAGTAAGCACTGCGTGCATGGTATATCAGGGTGGATGCCTACTTGTTGGAAAATGGTTTCGACAAATGTGATGGTGAACCCACTCTCTACATCAAAGAGAGCGAAGGTAAGATTCTCATTGTCATCTTATATGTAGATGATTTAATTTTTACAGGTAGTGATGATTACCTCATCACTGATTTCAAACAAGTCATGAAGAGTGAATTTGAAATGACTGACTTGGGATTGTTAAGATAATTTTTGGGCATAGAACTGAAGCAAACATAAAATGGCATTTTTATCTCTCAAGCAAAGTATGTGGTATACATTTAGGAGAGGTTTACAATGCAGAAAAACAAGGCTGCACCAACTTCAATTGTCATGGGGTTGAAGTTGAGCAAATAATATTACAGCAGTAATGTGAATCCGACATTATACAAAAGCATGATAGGCAGCTTGATGTATTTGACCGCCACTAGGCCGGATATAATGTATGTAGTAAGTTTGGTGTCAAGGTTCATGGAGACACCTAAGGAGACACATTGGCAAGCAACAAAAAGGATTCTAAGGTATGTCAATGGGACAAAACAGTATGGCATTTTGTACACAACAATCAGTGATTTTAGGTTGGTTGGTTATACTGACAGTGATTGGGCAGGAAGTGTCGATGACAGAAAGAGCACATCAGGATATGTTTTTCATTTGGGTTTGAGAGCCATTTCATGGGCCTCCAGGAAGCAACCAATAGTGCCACTATCAATAGCAGAAGTTGAATATGTCGCAAGAACAGCAACAGCGTGTCAGACAGTTTGGATGAGAAGGATGTTGAGGCATCTTCGTCATGACCAGGACGGAACGACAACCATTTTCTGCGACAACATCTCAACAATTGCATTGACAAAGAATTTTGTCTTTCACAAAAGGACCAAGCATATTGATGCTAAATATCATTTTATCATAGATTTCATTAATAGTGATGAAATTTTGTTGCAACACTACAGACCACAGGAGCAATTTACTGATATCTTCACAAAGCCATTGGCACGTGAAAGTTTTGTTTATCTTAGAAACTGTTTGAGAATTGTCAATGGCGGGAATTGTGATTAAGGGGGAGTGTTGGAAATAATAATCCCAACCATCGCAATAAACACCCTGACAACAACCATGCTTATCAAAACTATTTTTGTAGGTTGTGTCTCTATTCGAATATGGAAGGATTAAAGCCAGGCGCGCACTATTCCGCAACACAACAAAGAATTGAAGTCCTTTAATGTATTTAGGTAAATATATATGTGCATGAATTTACTACGCGAATATTTCCCACATTTCACAAACACCTGCTCGAACTGTCAACACTCAACAACAACATCATATTAATTATTTGCTCTGTCATGCATTAATGTAAAAATTGTATGTTGAGATAAATATGTATGTAAAAGTTATTTTGCAAGTAAGAGAGTTAGAGAGAAAAAGAGAGCGAGAGTCTCTGAGGAGAAAATGGTGGAGCATATTTTGGTTGGCTCAAGAAAACAACAGTTATGTAAAACTTATTTTGCAAGTAAGAGAGTTAGAGAGAAAAATAGAGGGAGAGTCTCTGAGGAGAAAATGGTGGAGCAAATTTTGGTGGGCTCATCAAAACAACAGTTATTTTGTTTTACTGTGTGTTATTCCACCTGAAGTGTTAAACCTTTGTTTTACTTGGTGAATGAGCCACAGTCTCATGTGAATGTATTTTTCATGATTTAGAATTCAATCCAAAGTTTTTATTGTGTTGCTCCAACCTTACTTTGTTTTACTCTCTGTTTTTGCCATGAGTGAATTCTATATTTTTAAGTCTATGTAATAGCTGTGGAAAATCCAAGTCCGTGAAATCATCTTCATGAAGAGTCATAGAGTTGCGCAAAATCAGCTTTGCGAAGTGTCATAGAGCTATGCGAAAGTACCTTCGCGAAAGTCACTCCTCTGCCTCTCCGCGTAAATTTTTTTAACATGTTAAATGGTATTTTAAGGAGGGCTAACATGCTAAGGTGTAACAACATATGAGATTAGCTAGGCATGAAAATGATATTGATGCCTAGCTAAATTTGAAACATTAATATTTAACTCAAACCATCTACTGATCCGCAAATTTCATTGCTTTACTAGCATGTACATATTAATAACGCTAACAATACCACATATACTATAGCATGCCAAGTGTGTGGTCTAAAATTCGGATGCAAATTAGAGTTTAATTTAATGTCAACTCGGGAAAGTAAACTTAGAAGTGCTTATCTAAAATATATAGATCTAGAAAGATTCCTAATTTGTCCAAGATCTTAAAGTCCCCTTACAAGAACATATTCATTAAGATCTCTTTCAATAACTAATCAAACTTCGATCTAACAATTGATTGAGATCTATGATTCTCTTACAAGAACATATTCTACAAGATCTCTTCCAACATTAGAACATCTAATAAGAAATTAAAAGCTGAAATGAAATAAACCTATGTCTAATAATTGTATGAGATCTTACAGTTTTCTTACAAGAACACCTTCAAATAAGACTCTTCCAATATTAGAACATTTAAAAAAAATTGAAAGCTAAAATCAAGCAAAAACATAAAATAAATTATAAACAAATAAGCATGCAAGTGAGGCCATGGGGGCCCTCCATAACTTTGACAAGCACACCACTTCAATGGAGACTCAGATGTAGAAGCAAAAGTGAAGTATGATCCTTTATTTCAAAATCTCCATTACAAACCAACTCTAAGACTACAACTCTAAGCTTCTAAGATTACATACTCCAAAATTCTAAGATTACAAAAACTTCCAGATTACAAATGGAGAAAATTGTACTCCTATTTATACAATGGGATGAGTAACAAACTCATAATGATCATCCACTAATCTCTCTTTAGTTCCATAAATCTCGCAACCATTTTTAACTATTTTCCCATTATTACAAAATATGATCCCACAAATCTCTCAAGCATTTTTAACTACTTTTCCATTATTACAAAATATCATCCCTTTGAATCCTCCATAAATCTCTCACATATCTTGGATAAGATATGCCAACCAAATCCTCCATGATCTTCTCCTTAGGAATTAGATAAGATATGCCAACCAAATCATCCATGCTTTTCTCCTTAGGAATAGGCTTGCATAATTATCTCCTTAATATGGTGGAGGAGATATGGATAAGTCTCCTGGAATTAATTCTTCACATATTTCCTACACATCACAAAACTCACATATTCTTGAGATATATATAAAAATATGTATATTTTCTAATATTTAATCATAAATTCACTTGTAATACAAAAATGAATAAATGGAAAATAAGAAGGTGAAACCCAAATGTATCTATGAAAATGATATGATAAATGGTTAATGGGACGATGAAATGTAAGTAATAGTGAAGAAAAAGGTGCATGAAAATATGACATTTCTGAGTCCCAACATCCTCCCCAACTGAACTTGTTGCATTTCCTCATGCAACCATGCATGTGTCTCTTTAAGAACATTTGGCATCTTGAACAAATTTGGCTTTACATGATGATGTCTTTAATAATGAATGTTTCCAGGATATGTGAAAGACATGAGTAACAACTTACATTTTCTTATGGTTGGTTCTTGTGTGACAACCATGAATACAAAGAATGTTGGTTCTTGTGTTAGCAACATTCATTTCGTTTTCTATTCTCTTTTCTTCAATAATAATGTAAACACTCACTGGAAATCATAAGCTATCAATGTGCATAAGAAAGCCCTTTTGTAATATTAATGAAGCGTGCCAATATTACATATGAAGCAAAGTGCAACAAACTATCATTGGAAAATAGATGTTGGTGAATGGTAAATGAGCAAAAATGGAGTGATAGTGGTGAAGAAATGGAATCATGGAAGTGAATATGTAGTCTGGTGAAGAAATAGAATCATGGAAGTGAATATAGTTCTCCCCCCCTCAACTGAATTGGTTGCATGTCCTCATGCAACTTGACATGGCTAATGAAAGGAAATGTAGCATGGTGAGGGAATTTTCCAAAATATTCAAGTTAGCATATAAGGAATTGCATGGTTAAAGATTAGAAAACAACATACCTCTACTTATCCAAGAATGATGAACTATGCAAGAGGAATGTAGCTACTGCTGTTGCTGCTGCTGGATCAGGAAAATGTGACTGATGTTTTTGTTACTGGATCCTGGGAAATGAAGGAATCTGAATTGCTGATGCTGAATCATGGAAAATATAAATGCTGAAAGTGGAACTGTGGTACTCTCATAGATCAGAATTCATGCTGTTGTAACTGCTGAGGGAGTTGTGAAAAAGTGTATAGCGTTTAGCTGCTACTAAACTTCATGGTACAATTCTAATCATGCGAAAGAATGTGTCGTTGTCGAGAATGAATAGAAATCATTGGATTACCAGCCATTGATGTATGCTGTTAACCAATGCGAGGCAACTCACCATTGATGTCAATGAGTGCCAAGGTACCCGAGTACATCTTGCGAAGTGCGAATGGATGTGTTGAGGTCGAGCCACTTGCAAGATCTGAAGGTCAAGGGACATTGATGTATTCCCATGATTGTCAGTGAGAGAGCTTGCCATTAAGGCATGCAAGCCTCTAGGTACTCAAAAGGAACTCTAGTCTATTTCCTAGATAAGGTGCTGATGTGGATGGGGCAAGACTTGTTGAAAAGTGGGCCTTAAGGAATCCCACATCAGTCAATGTGAGTTTGTACAAAAAGATTTGGTAGGACTATAAATGGAAAGAACTCACGAACAAGCAATATGGATCAGCATGGCGAGGAAAACAAGGCAATGTAATCATGGAAAGGGAATGAGTTTTATTCAAAAGGAAGTAATCATGACGCAAAAGGATCATTGTGGAGTGGAAAATGTCATGATATGTGCAGTGAAGAATTAGCTCCTTCAAGCGTCCAAAAATGGATGTAAGGAAATGCATGGTGTATGAAGATGAACTCTTGCTGTGAAAAATGGATATGGAAATGTTATGCTTTATGGATTTACAATTGGTGGAATTCAAAATCTGCTTCAAAAAGGGAGGTGCAAGGTACTGGTTGTGGAGTTGGATTTGTCTTTATAATTTCGTGAATTGCAGTCTTTGGAAGACCAATTGTCGTCACAATGTAATCTCCTTGTGATCACTTGATTATCCTGTAACCTGTAAAAAGACTTGGCAGAAAGAAAACATAAGTGTGTTTAAGAAGAAATGGCCATTTCCTTCATGATTCTTACGCAAAAATTTCATACCAAATAAAACATATTAAGGACAATCAAAGTGTTGAAATTGACTTAATCATGATATTCAAATCAATCCATTCTTAAAATAACCATGAAAAGTAATACTCCCTGTTTCGGTCAGATGAAATATACTCGGCAAAAAGATTGGCATTAGAAAGATCTATTGTGGTCTGCATATTAGTATGTGATATAAAAGCATTCAACAGAAATATGTTATGCCAACTTGAAGCTATTGAAACAAGATAATCATCATTTATAGAATCCTCCGAATGTTTGATAAATCGATCCTCAAAATTTGTTTCCAAGTGTTCCATTTTTTATTTATTTTCAAACCTGCATGAATTTTGTGAAATTTATTTATTTATTTATTTATTTTTATTTTTATTTTTATTTTTATTTTTTTATTTTTTATTTTTTTTATATATAAAAAAACAAAAGAATGAAAGTCATTTTTTTTTTTTTTTAAATAACAAAATTAAAAAATCAATTTTTATTTATTTATTTATTTTTTAATAAAGAAATCAACAAGAAAATTTCTAAAAATAAACTAACACTAAAATGGATTTTTTTTCAATATCCTTAAAAAACACACAAAATCCTCTAGAATCAATGAAAAATATGGCTTTTTGTCTAGAAAAATTAGGAGAAGATAATGCAAATGCCAAATCTCTCCAGGATAAGTCAAATCCAATTTTTTATTTTTAATTATTTTTAAAAAACTAAAATTTAAAAAGACTAAGTTTTATCTAAAAAAATTTTAAGATGATTTTTCACTTATTCACAAAATTATTTATTGTTATATTGCAGATTAGTTCTCCAGCAAGAGTATTTTTATTTGAAATAAATCAATAGATTTTCTGATCTTCCAAATCGCAAGAAGCGCGGGAAGAGAGCATACTAATCTCTTGATTTTTTTTTTTTTTTTATTTATGCAGGTTAGCGTGGATGGATAAAACACTATTAAAATCCGCGAAAAAAAAAAAACACAATTAAGATCTATGACAAAACGTTGCATTATCTACACTCTTTCTGCAATGTCGAGGGGCATTTAGACTCTCAGAAGACAAATCTTTCCGATAATCAGGCTCCTGGCTCACCCGTGATACAGAAACAAGACATAGAAATGCAGAGATGAAGCAATTCTTTTTATTCATGATGATTTATTTTTGGAAAACAAAACTAAAAACTTCTAATGACTTCTAATGAGAACTCATTTTTATTTTTCTAATCTATTCTATATTAACTTAAAAGATGTTTTATTTTCTATGTAAAATAATGCTTCCAATGAAGCCATCTATGGACTAAAAATTCGAACATGCTCATATCAAGATTTAAAAATTTTATATTATGATTTGCAAGTATGTGAGAATCCTGTCTTAGAGTTGGCTCAAGGTTATTGTCCTTGCTCTCCAAGAAGCACCTGTTCAACATTTTTAAATTCATCATCCGTAGATGGATTAGTGAGAAATGGGGGATTTAAAATAAAAACTGAATTTAAATTATCTATGTGTGAAAAAGAATGCTCCAAACTTTGAAATCCTTTACGAACCTGCTGCCACCAAGTTCCACAAATTAGTCCATAAAAACAAATGCATAAAATCAATTACTAAATCCTTCTAGTTGCACTTCCCCGGCAGCGGCGCCAAAATGTGTGGTTTAAAATGCGGATGCAAATTAGAGTTTAATTTAATGTCAACCCGGAAAGGTAAACTTAGAAGTGCTTATCTAAAATATATAGATCTAGAAAGATTCCTAATTTTTCAAAGATCTTAAAGTCCCCTTTCAATAACTAATCAAACTTCGATCTAACAATTGTTTGAGATCTATGATTCTCTTACAAGAACATATTCTACAAGATCTCTTCCAACATTGGAACATCTAATAAGAAATTAAAAGCTGAAATGAAATAAACCTAGATCTAATAATTGTATGAGATCTTACAGTTCTCTTACAAGAACACCTTCAAATAAGACTCTTCTAATATTAGAACATTTAACAAAACGTGAAAGCTGAAATCAAACAAAAACATAAAATAAATTATAAACAAATAAGCATGCAAGTGAGGTCATGGGGGCCCTCCATAACTCCGCAAGTGCACCACTTCAATCGAGACTCAGATATAGAGGCAAAAGTGAAGTATGATCCTTTATTTCAAAATCTCCATTAGAAACCAACTCTAAGATTACAACTCTAAGCTTCTAGGATTACATACTCCAAAATTCTAAGATTACAAAAACTTTCAGATTACAAATGGAGGAGATTGTACTCCTATTTATACAATGGGATGAGTAACAAACTCATAATGATCATCCACTAATCTCTCTTTAGTTCCATAAATCTCGCAACTATTTTTAACTATTTTCCCATTATTACAAAATATGATCCCACAAATCTCTCAAGCATTTTTAACTACTTTCCCATTATTACAAAATATGATCCCTTTGAATCCTCCATAAATCTCTCACATATCTTGGATAAGATATGCCAACCAAATCCTCCATGATCTTCTCCTTAGGAATTGGATAAGATATGCCAACTAAATCCCCCATGCTTTTCTCCTTAGGAATAGGCTTGCATAATTATCTCCTTAATATGGTGGAGGAGAGATGGATAAGTCTCTTGGAATTAATTCTTCACATATTTCCTACACATCACAAAACTCACATATTCTTGAGATATATATATAAATATGTATATTTTCTAATATTGAATCATAAATTCACTTGTAATACAAAAATGAATAAAATGGAAAATAAGAACGTGAAACCCAAATGTATTTATGAAAATGATATAATAAAAGGTTAATGGGATGATGAAATGTAAGGAATAGTGAAGAAAAAGGTGGATGAAAATATGACATTTTTGAGTCCCAACACCAAGCATGCAATTATAATATGTAAAACTAAATCCAAAATTATAATTTCCTATCCATCTATCATGTTAACAAAGAAATCTAGATTTCATAATAAAATAAGAGTACAATGCACACTGACTGAAATTTGTTGCATTGGAAATACTCATAAATAGAGCAATACCACCCAACCTTGAACTGTCTCCAACAATTCTCCCCAAGCTAAGAACTTTTTTCAGTCAAGAATCAATAACCTTTTTGATTCCTAGGTGATTTCTTTTATAACTTTCTTCCCAAAAAAAATTTAGTAGCCTTTTCCCTAGGCCTTATATGTTTTAGTTTGTCAAGAAATATTATTTTCTTTTTCTTTAAAACACACTTTTCTCTGGAGTAATGCTTTCTTCTACCCCAATTAGTATTTATCTCCAAATAAGTAAATAACATGATTTTTCTCTTCCATTATCTTAATTTAATTTATTTTTAATTTTTTGCTTATGGGAATTATTTTTAGGAGACTTTTAGAGGAGGTCCATAATGTAGAATTGACCACCAATAGCTTTTTCTAAGTTGGAAAAAAGTCTTCTAAACTCTAGTACCATTTCCTGAATGTTTACAAGCAATTTGTTTATTAACTCAAATAATAATAAAATAATTACATCATCACATAAGTCTTATCATGATTTCCATCACCACTAAATCCAATAATAATCGAATGTCTAAAATTAATAAATGTTTCAGAAGAATATCCATAGGGGTGTTACATCTCTGCGCCCTTTTTATAAACATTGTACTCGGTGTTTCATCAATTCCATCTTTTCTTAAGATGGGAAGGAAATTTCTCGTGCATTTCCTCTTTCAATTGTACCATCATCCTTTCAATACTAAGGTGCTTCCACTTTACTTTATTTTGCATGATGGGTGATTCCTAGAGTAAAACATACTATTTATCTTCATTTCATGTTTATTTCTCAGCATACTTTCCTATTTTCATTCATGCATTCCACCTAAGCATCATCTCCCTGCACCCAAACAAAATTATCCACATGCACGCAATGAGGTCAACAACATTAGTATAATGTCAAAAAAAATAACAATAAGTCCTTTTTTTTTTGGCACCCTTAATTAATGAGTTTTCCAAGTAATATGGATTCCATCCAATGTTTCTTTCGCAAACTTTAGATGTGTGAAATAGACAATTTCCTTGAAGGTTGTTTATGTTACGACAACTAAATTTAGAATTCAGTTACTTACGTTTCTATTCCTTGAAATTTAGACTTCAGTTACTTATTTTTCTATTCCTTATTGTCATAATTATTGACCTATCATATGAGGTAGCATTCTATCATATAATATAATTTCAAACATGCATTTGTTATGCATAACTAAAGTGTAGGAAAACCTCTTTTCTTTACTACTTTTCATGGTTCTTACATTATTGTCAATCCCACCACAAAGTAGGCCCGGTCAAGTCCATCCTCGTTGTTTTGCCACTTATTTCATACACGTTCATATTCACAACTATTAAATCATAAGAGTATAGGATTTATAATACCAACTTAGGTAATTCGAGTGTTGTAGTTAAGGAAATTAAATGTAGCTTCACCAATTTGCATCATGTTTTTTCTTCGTTTGCACTTCATCTACTATTGTCCTTTGAATCATTTTTTAAATATATCGTTTGTCTTCACACACAACACGTTCGTATAATTGGTTTAATCAATTCCATACATTTTCATACACACGTGTAAATATTATAACAATACGTAAATTAGAAAAAGTTAAGTTTAAACATTTTTCTTCATAGTTATGGCAATTATATATATATCCACTCTGTTAGGCTACTCCATGATTTCAATTATCATTTCCATCCTTCTAATCATTATTTTGTTTAATAACCACCTAATTTGTGAAGTTTTTAATGAAACCACAATGCTAATCTCTAACCCCATACAAATTGGAGACCATTTCATTCCTAAGATTGATGTAGAACATTGATTTATTTGATCTTGTTAGGTTCTCTTTCCATTACTTTTGAGGGATTACATGTTTTTTCTCTTTATTTTAGGTTTGGTCCTTTTTACTTTCATTCATTTCTATGTAAGGGCAAACGATTTATACATCTTTTTGGCATTATCTCTAAGTTCCTTCGTGTTTTTCTATTTTCTTAGGGAAGTGAAAATGCCATTATTTCTATTATTTTCAACTTTAATATTCTCCAATTATTCTACCTACATTGTCATTTCTATGACTCATTTTTCCTTTAACCACAATTTGTGGTGAAATTCTATCTCATGCTGCGTATATATCACATATTTTACATGTTTTTTTTTGGTGGCATTCCTTCACCGTTATGTGCTTCATTCTATCCTTACACAATTAAACAAAATTTAAAACTTTCTTCTTTTATTCATGAACTATATGCCTCCCTTGATATCTTTGAATATTAATTACTTCACGCATTTTATAACAACTAATTCTTCAATATTTGTTGTATTCTCAGTCTTCTAATATTGCATTTTCTATCTGTATTCTACAATTTAAGGTTATCCACCAAGCAATAATGAAAAAGTTGACCTTTACACTTGCATTATTTTATTCAATAAGTACCTAGTCTACACAAGTGTTTCCTCCCCTACAACATTTATTTGGATAAGTCTTACATTTATCCTATACAAGAACACCTTTTCGTGATGAGTCCATTGACTCTAGGGCATGTGAGCCTTATATAACAATAATAACTACTCAAAGCCTATAGACTATATTGTGTAACAAAATATTTGGAAAATAAATTCTCATTATATCCCTATCTCCCTTTACGTCGGATTGAATAATCTACTACAGTAATAATGTGCATATAATAGTAGGCTTGAAAGCATTTACTACTTATATCTAATAGATATTTTAGTTTGTAGCAAACTAGTTTTATATATATATATCTATATCTATATATATATATATATATATATATATATATATATATATATATAGATATATTTCATTTTCTTGATTATTTAGAAATATAAATGGAGGAAATTCCCCTTAACATTTTTTTTTGGGTACTTTTCCCTTTTATTTTCCTGATATTTCATTTATAACAGTTACTTTTCTCATTTATATCCACTCTGTTATTCAGTAGTCTATTATTATCAAATTATATTACCTTGCTTGAATTCTTGCAACCACCTTTATTCAATTGTTCTTTGTACTATTATTACACTTAGAACTAGGAATGGGATCACTTCTTTCGTTACTAGATACTTTACTCATCTGAGCTGCAAGCTCACGATGGCTTAAAGTGGTTACCTCTCTTATATAACAAGTTTGTATATGGAGTAACATTGTAGCTACATTATTGACTTCACACTATAACCATTTTTAATGCCCTATATTATTTTTGTTTCTTACTATTAATGTACAAAAATTTTAAATGAGTTGTAGTACTTACACTAAGGAAAACAATCTATGCAAAATCTTTATATAAAATTAGTAAGCTCATTATGTTTCTCATCATCTACTGTATGTTGGCATTGCATACCCTTTAAATCTGAATAATTAGATATATCAATACTTTTTCTTTTTTTCTTGATATATTTGCTAGATTAAAACTAGAGCCATTTCTCCTTTTAGCATAGCTATAACATGCACATGCCTTATCCCCTCATCTCATCCCATTTATTTAAGTTTCTCTAATTGAGTCATATATTTCTTATTGTTCGTCCTATCAATTTACATTTCTTAATGCATCTCACCCTAGTAAGGGTCTTTTTAGGATATATATAGTTAAACTCTTTTACAATATGTTTTAAATAGTTAGGCCTAATTCTTCCTAATAATACAACACTTGTGTTCTATTTGTAGTGATAAAAAGTATCATAGTATTGAGGTTTCTATTCTTCAACCTTTTCAAGAATTGTTTTACTACTAGGTAGTTTTAGTTTTCAAGACCTTAACTCCTTCCTACAAATATGTAGTAGAAAGTGATACTTTGTTTTCTATTTGAACCTAGGTATGTTCTATCAAATGACAATTCCTATCTTACAGTTGTGGGTTAGCTCATAGACCTTAGCTCATAGACCTTAGTATTATACTTAAATTTCTGATACCATTTGTAACATACCTCCAATTACCATATTTTTATTTTTTTTCATTTTATAACATCATCATAAATATTCTTTCATAAGGAGTAATATTATGTCTTCTTTAACTCTATGAATTTCCCTGTACATGGTACTATTTTTTATTTCTTAATGTCTTCCTAACTCACTAGTGCTGGTTAATAATGAGATATTATTACTTTCCCTTCGATGGTTGTCCCCAAGTACTTAATTTAATAAAATAATGTACTCAACACATAATTCACTTTCACTTCATGGTAAGTTATGTTTCAAGGTACTAAAAGGTTGATTTTAGTTATAGTTGATCTCATCTATTTTCTTATTGAAGTACATATTCTTCCAACCTTTCATAAATATTTTTCCCACGTATATGTCGACTTGCGTTCTTACAATTACATTTGAAAGGTAAGCATATTACCATTACTATTCCCCTCTACATAACATTTTTTCAGTATTAATATTTTACCTAATTTACTCCTTTACTACGAGAATGGAATGTCACGCACATTAATATGTTGGGTCCCTAGGTTTTCCACATATTATGTGGTATTGTTGATTTTCTTTGATATGGTTGGTCATTAATGTAAAAAATTCCAGCTGTTAAGAGCGTACCAGGAATTAAAGGATTTTTCCACCTTTACTCTTCACGTTCTCATCACATGGACGATGGACTTACTTGTCCTATGAATGGTTACGATTTACTACATTTATCCAATGATGGCCTTTGATTTGGGTTCATCCAAAAAAAACCTTCTCACTCAGTTTGAAATTTCATTTTGTTTCTTTGTATTAGCTAATTGTCGCTCTAGCTAACTATCACGGGTTTCAACTTTTTGGAGCCTAATGGTTGTCTTCAATCGACTGACTACCATTAATGGTTTTTCGAGGGAATTCTTCATTGATATTTAATTCATTGCTAACACGAAAGATAATCTTTATATTCCCTCTTCTTTATGGTGTTATTTGGAAAAATTAGATTCATATAGTTCTAATTGAAATTCCATTCCCACCATTTTGTTTGGTGTCTTATCCTCTTGGAATGGTTATTTCATTCATGGTTAATTTTGGAAATGGATAAATCACCTCGTATGCCTTTCCAACTAGGATTTTATGAGTTTATTAATTAGCTCCACAAAAGTTGATTGAATGGTAATGACAACTTCACCCCATGTTTCCATTTGACTTTTTTTACTTTCCAAACTAGATTATTATGAGTTTATGAGTTTATTAGCTCCACAAAAGTTGATTGAATGGTAACGACAACTTCACCCATGTTTCCATTTGATTTTTTTTAATATAATCCCATTTGAGAATAAAAACCTAACTCATTTTTATATAATAATGTTTTTAGTCTAAACCAACCTTGAAAATAACTACTAATTATTATATTTATTATGAAAACATATATATATTATTATATTTATTATGAAAACACATATATATTCTCTTTGGTACAATAGTTATAGCGCCCGTGTTACATTCTCAACTAAATTTATTATTATTATATATATAGCATCTATATATAATTCTTGATTTTACCACATTTAAAAACGATATACTTTTCCTACTTCTTTTAAATCTAAATTTATTATTATTACCCTATATGCCTTACCTAAAAATATTGTTTCAATTAAAAACCATTACTTGATTTCTTTCGCCAACCTAATAGTTACAAACTTTTCAATATTTGATGGCCATGCATTTTTATCTTCCTTTACTATTATACTTTAGTGAAGTGATTTCCTTATACTATAGCTACTTAAACGAATCCTTTTTTTTTTATCTAATTATTTACCTTGCTCTCTTTAAGTCATCCTATATATAGACACATAAAATTTATCATTTTCGTTATCACTAATTTAGAGAATACTCGCTTGAATCATGCACATTACTCTAGGTCATGCACATTACTCTATCAATTTTCTTTAATTTATTGCCAATTATTAAAGCGAAACATCCCTTCTACTTTTACTAAAGAACTTGTAACATAACAACTCCATAATTTAAATTGGATCTATATCAAATTTTATGTTAATATAATATAACCTATTGAATGGATATAATCTCTACCAGTTGCTTATCTTAGAGTTAATGAAAGTCTAAGGCAACCTTTCTAAATATTTAAGGCTCCGATATTTCTTCTTTCTTCCTGTAGCCAAATGTACCATTAATTCATGCTTCAATAACATCTTCAAAATATATAATTCAAATTAAAAGCCTAAGTAAAAAAAACTCGCTGGATTCTATAAAATATAGAATCTTATTAAATATAATTCAGGTGTATAGGATAGGTTGAATATAATGTCTCTCAGCTGAATTGATCATCTTTTCTGGGTTTTTGGTAGTGATTTAAATCATACCTCATCCTCCTTATCATGTGATCTGGGAAGATTATATACATTCGGTTGAATATTGACTGTATGCAAGTGTCGTATAATTTATCTCTTAATATATTATCCTCCTTTTTTCTTACTGAAAAAAACTTTGCGTTATAATTTTGTGAGTTGAATTTACTGCTATGTATGTGTTATTTTTGATCAGCTTGATCCAAAATGTGTTTCTGTCCCCGTAATCAATTGTATATGCATAAGTTTTGAAGAGTACTTAGGATATTCAGTAAACGATCACTGTGATACGAGATTCATGCAGTTAAACGTCGAATTTCCATGAAGCAGAGCACTTCTGTGAATTACGTTAGTGGACTGAGTTGAATGGACAAAGGTCCTTAAAGCTGCGTTGAAGAGGGAAGGAAATCCATCCTGAGATCTAGAGAACGATTCTTCAGCTAGAGAATACACCACTGAGGAAGTGTTTTAATGGCGTGAATGATTTTGTGAATAGGGCCCAACACATGCGTAACCGTTGAGAATACCAGGTCTCTGTAGTAATTTTTGGAAATTGGAATGCTAAATGGCATTTCATGATCGGTTGACACACTAACGTGTAACAACAGATGTTATTAACTACGCATGAAAAAGGTATTTATGCCTAGCTGAGTTTGAAGCATCAATATATAACTCAACCATCTATTAATCCTCAAATTTCATTGTTTTACTCACATGCAAAGATTAATAACAGTAACATTACTACATATATTATTTTAGGCCAACAATGAAATTGTAATATGTACTACTAAATCCAGAATTGTAATTCCTTATCCATTTTTCATCTAACATCACAAAACAAATAAATCTAGATTTCATAATAATATAAGAGTACAACTCAGGCTAACTGAAATTTGCTGTTTTGGAAATACTAAATAGAGAACGTACTACCCAAGACACTTTCCATCAAGAATCAATAACTATTTTGATGGCTAGGTGGGTTCTTTTATAACTTTTTTTCCAAGAGATTTTTAGCAACTTCGTGCTTTAAGATTTACTAACCTTTTTCTTAAGCATTTTTGTTTTAATTTTTTCAAAAAATATTTTTTTTGTTTAAAGCACACTTTTCTCTCTTACCATCTTTTATTTCACCCCACTTCTTATTTATCTCTAACTAAGTAATTAACATAAATTTTCGCTCCCATTATGTTAGTTTAATTTATTTTTAATTATTTTCTCTTAGGGTTTTTTAAGGAGACTTTTAGGGAAGGTTCATGATGTGGACTTGACCACCAATATCTTTTTCTAAGCTAGAAATAACTCTTCTAAACTCTAGTGCTATTTCCTTAATATTTCCAAGCAATTGGTTTACATACTCAAATAATAATAAAATAATTACATCATCACATAAGTCTTATCATGACATCGCCATTAAATCAAATAATAAATGAATGTCTAAAAGTAGTAAATGTTTCAAAAAGAGAGCTATAGGGGTGTTACAAATAGCAACTCTTTAACATCTTATTTCTATGTTCAAAAGCAAGTGAAAAAAGATCAATATAATTTTGCTACTAAAAATGTGAAGAATGTTGGTACTCTCACAAACATTTTTAAAATTAGATCAAATATGAATGTAAGATGGACTATCTAAGAGAAAGTTATTTTCATCTTCAATCCTCTTAGTATCGCATTAATGAATATGTTATGGTTTTGGGAATTCACGGACATCCAATTTAACTATGGAGCTTATAACAATGAAATACTATCCTAACAATGTTCATTTTCTTGATAACACTAATCAAGTCAAAAAGATATTGTTGTTCATTTTCTTGATAACACTAATCGAGTCAAAAAGATATTGTTGGTTTTCTAGATTGGTTGAGTTCTTTATAATATTTTAATTTCATTTTTCCTTCCTTTTCCTTTAACTCTTTATTTTCCCACTATTTCTTTTTAAATGAAAGTAAAAGAACCAATATAAAAGATATTGTTGGTTTTCTAGATAGGTTGAGTTCTTTATAATATTTTAATTTCATTTTTCCTTCCTTTTCCTTTAACTCTTTATTTTCCAACAATTTCTTTTTAAATAAAAGTAAAAGAACCAATATAAAGATGATAAGACTAGAA
Source organism: Pinus tabuliformis (assembly GCA_031772625.1). NCBI lineage: Eukaryota > Viridiplantae > Streptophyta > Pinopsida > Pinales > Pinaceae > Pinus > Pinus tabuliformis. Next base: position 517,045,054 of record CM062815.1, read on the forward strand.
CAACCACATTAATAATTATAGTTGATATGTAATATACATATGTCAACCAAATTAATAATTATTAGATATATGATAACCCTAACATTACAATTTAGTATTTAAAATCTATTACCTAATATTTTAAACCTACTTATTAAATATTAAAGATTAAACCATATTAAAACCTAAATATTTTAATGAAAACTAGTAATAAAACCTACATTAAAACCCAAAACCAAAACTAAAACTCAATCATAAAAATAAAACCTAAAAGGTAAAAATCTAAAACTAAAAATTAAAACTTAAACTAAAACCGAAACTAAACTAAAGCAGGTATATATACATTGTTGCCTTAATGTTTTTGAAAGCCAAGACTTTGGAAAATTAATGGTAAATTCTTGTTATGTCTACGATACTTCTTATTAGATGTTATAGATTCCTCCAGAGTTGGTTCGTTTGTTTGTTTTTTGTTTTTTTTTTCTTCGGTATAAATCACCTCACTATCTTCAGTCCTACACCATTCGAAGGTTTGGAAAATGTCAGATGCCTCAATTGGGGATTTCTTAAAACTGTTGACTTTGTTCACCTTTTTGGCATTGAATTTATTTTTTTCATTCTAGGTTAGTGTACAATATTTGTTGATATTAGGCTTTATTGTTGGTGGTGTGTTGACATGACTTCATGAGAATTTTTAGAATTTTTATCTACCCCTCTGGTTTCTCTATTCTATGATTTGTGTTGATATGTTTTGTCATGCACATATTTTTGTCATTTATGATAACATGTGTCATCCATCTCAAAGGGGTTGTCTGAGATAGTAGTATTATCATTTATTGGTCCAAGGAAGTAATATGACAGTAAGAAACCATGCATTTCCTCATTGGGTTAAGTTCAAGGAAGCTTGAATTTTGTTGCATTTTTTCCTAGGTTACATATATCTAATGATCCTACAAATAGCATGGTTTCTTAGTAATCATCAATAGCTTTCAAACGATATATCCTACTATGAAAGAATATTCCTAGATGATAAGTTAGAGCCATTTGAAAACTTGCATTAATAGAGGCCCAAAAATATAGGAAAAAATTCCCCAAGATTAATCCATTAACCAATGTGCATCTTTAGGAAAATCTATGGTAGATAGTATCGTGACATGCACAAACTCTGACAAAGTTAAAGTTAGAGAATGTATGCTCTGATTAGATAACTTCAAGAACCAAATAAGGAAGTGAATGGTGGATGATGTCAAGAGGTGCAAAACATTTAACCAGTATTTCTAGATAGATAAAATGATGAAACATGGTTAGAATTCATTGAAGTAGAAAATGGCATATCGAAGTGAAGTTTCAGGAGATGTGGCATTAAAAAGGAATGAAATTTAACAAGTTTATGTTGGCCTGATATAATGACATCGAATATCGACACTTGGAGCATGTTGATTGGACCAACATAATGACTTCGTAGCCTAAAAACATGGTAGTTAATCACAAGACATCACTTTGCTACAAGTAATGCATATAATGACACATCATCTTATGATGTTAACATGATGACATGGCACAAAAATGGGAAACCACATGGAAAGCATATTTGGCACACTCTAGTTGGTGAAAGGGCAAGAAAAAGGTGACACATGGCATCCCTCATAAGATGACACATGGCTCGATGATGGCTCGATGATGTCATGATGATATCATCAGTAAAACATCCATGGACCCCTGAGGACTAGGTCACTTGGTGAGGCCACATTATGTTAAGCTCCAAAATACTTGGGTTTCAATAAAGTCACTCTCTGTTGATCATATGGACATGTTGATCTAGTCATATGAATGGTCAAACTATGGATATGCATAATCGATTTATTTTTTAAGGATGTTAATGGTGTTGGCCCTTAATGGGTCTCATTAATACGAATATATTAAGGTCCATTGTACTATCCTCCAGCCATTAAAACTCTCATTTTCTCACATTAAGTCACATTTTTAGCCATTATATGCTTGGTAAGAAGACTAAAGGGTGTTTTTCATACTGCATGGTCTAATGTGATTAATATGTAGGAAAAGGAAGCATTTTTGGATATATTTACTATGAATGGGCTTGCTAAAGACATCTATAGAGAATATAGGGGTTTGTCCACTTCATTAGCTCTCCAACTCGGCTTGAGATCAAAGATTCCTCACCAACAACTTGAATTCACTAGAAACTGAGGAACTATAGTTCATGTGAAGATCAAAGTGAACCAGATCCACCAATTTCGAGATTTTGGAGGGGAGCATTCCTCCTTTCAAGGGAGCCTCCCCTCAACTACTTTTTTATAAATAAACTAACCTAAAGGCTCATTAGGGTTCAAATTTTTGTTGAAGATAGGAGTACCTACTGATAGCCTCGTGCTAGATAATGTTATTTTCATCTTTCATATGATGTACATGACTCTTATTTTCTATGAATGAGAAGTTCTCTATTGTCCTGCATCTCAGTTACTTTTGGAGGGTTGAAACCCTCAAGTTTGGGCCCAACAGAGAGTCTTTATTCCCTCTTTTGTATTATTTCCTTGTTCTTGTTCAAGTCATTGCAATTCTTTTCTTGTTTAAGTAGGAATTACATCACAAAACTTGTAATTGTAGGTTTTTCTTATCACCTCTTTTGTGGGAAGAGTGGTAGGAAGATCTACAATAATAACCCAAAAACATGTGTTTATCATTTATTGGAAATTTTTAAGTGTTGGATTGTAATCCTTCTACATGCTTGGTTTCTACAACTTAGAAGTTAGTAACATTGATATGAAAATTAGAGTTGTGTTGTATGGTAGAGTGGATTTTAATAAAATTGAAATCATATTTTCCATGTTAACATATTTTGCTGTCATCTTGATTATTTGATGTGTGTGCTTGATTGGTCTGCAAGGATTCTTTTCAACTTGCAGGGGTGGGAACACTCTTCCACATCCACCTAGATGATTCCATCTCTCTCTTTGACACTTCAAATAGCTTGCAAACACTGCCACCAGGATCACTCTTCTAGGGCAAATGAAGGACACCATGGGCATAAAATTTGGTGCAAGATAGGCCTCCAAGGGGTATTAAGCTTGGATAAGGGGCTCCCACACCCTTAATTAACTTTAATTCACCTTCATACACCTCCTTCACCTTAAAGATACCATTTGTTTCCCAAAAAATCTCTCAGACCCGCTCCTGTAGCAAAACAGGGTCTCCTGTAACGCTTCTTGTAGCAATGACGTAACATTGCTTACTTCAACTAGATTCACTGCAGACTTTGGCACTTGCATTTCAAAGTCTAATAATGGCACCCAAGCTTTGATTTGATGATTAAGTAAGACTCTAAGACCACTCCAACCCCATCCTTTCCTCACTGCAACTATAAGACATCAAGTAGAATTAGACTTAGCAATTTTTTTCCATAGTTGTGTTGAAGACTGGATTCCTCAATTTTAAGCAAGTTGCAAATAGATAAATCATTCATGAAAGTAGGCTATTGATATTATTAAGTGTGAAAATATAGTAGCATGATTTACTTCTACAACTAGACTATCCTCTTCTTGTCATGCAATTTTCATTAGCATTTAAATTTAATGAATGACATTTTCATTTTAGTAGTTAGATTCATGTTCATCTCCTTGCAATAATGATATACTTTAATAATAAATTATTTTTGTAGTTAGTTGAAGTAGTGGTCTCTAAATACCTTGATCCGATCTAATGACTGATGGTGACATGCGTAGAACCTAACATGTTGTGGATATAGCATTGTCACCTCTAAGTTTGTATGAACCTAGGGTTGGTAATTTAAGTTGAGAAGCCTTGGGAGTATATCTAGTCAAGTTTACACGTGCAACATGAGTGCTATATGATTGGGGGAAATATTTTCAGATTGGGGCTATATCATATCCTAAGGAGATGTGTGAGGGAAGAGGAGGTATTTGACATCCTCTCAGAATTCCATGATGGACCTTAAGGAGGCCACTTTTCTCCTAAGAGGACAACGTTAAAACTTATACAAGTAGGTTATTACTCGCCCAACTTATATCATGATGCAAGGAGGTACACTAGCAGGTGTGATCAGTGCCAAAGGAAGGGTAGTATCACACCTAAGGATGAAATTCCCTTACAACCTAAAGTGACTCTAGAGCCATTTGATAAGTGGGGCATCTATTTCATTGGGCCCATTTACCCCCCATCAAGACAAAAGAAGTATATAATTGTGAGAACTGATTACCTTACTAAATGGGCTGAAAAAAATGTAGTTAACGGAACAATTAAGTTGAAGTTGGTTGAATTTCCGAGGGAGAACATATTATACAATTTTGATTTTCCAAGAGAGTTGGTCACTAGTGAGGAAACACAATTCATATCAAATGTGATCAAACATATTATGAAGAAACACCACATCAAGCATAGGACATCCACTACCTATCATCCTTAGGAAAATTGGAAACTCGAGGTCTCAAAGAGAGCATTGGAGAAAATTCTAACCAAGGTTGTTAGCAATAACAAAAAGGTTTTGGAAAACAAACTTGTAGAAGCCATTTGGGCCTACAACACCACTTGCAAGACCACCACTGGGTTTACTCCATTCGAACTAGTCTATGGGAAGAAGGCCATCTTTTCCATTGAATTGGAATGCAATACCTTAAGGATGGAAACTCAATTAGACTTGGGCTTCGTTGCATCACAATAAGAGAGGTTCGTCCAACTCAATGTTTCAGATGAATTCAGGTTGCAATCTCTCTTTCACACTAAGGTAATCCAACTATAAAGGAATATTTGGCATGAAAAACACATTAGGGAGAATAATTTTCAATAAGGTGACTAGGCCTTGATGTATGATTCCAGATTAAAGGATCTCAAGGGAAAATTAAACACAATATGATTGAGTCACTATCTAGTGGAATTATGTCATGAGAATGGGTTCGTCCAAATTAGAACAATTGATGAGGAAGGTATTCCCTTACTTATCAATGGTTATATATTGAAGTTGTATAAATTACCTCTCTCTAGGGAAGAGTTTAATAGTTCAATCAACAAAGAATTCAATGTGATTGGGAGGCTCACAACCCTTAGCCCACGAAGTTCCAAAAAGAAGGAAAAATAAATAAAAATAAAGGGCCTAGTTGAAAACCTCCATGACGCATCTAAGTCCAAATATATGGTTGAAAACCTCTATGAGGAAGCCCAAGAGGAATATATATATATATATATATATATATATATATATATATAATAAAGACAAGGAAAATAACATGAAAAGATACAAAGGTGAAAACCTCCTTTGAGGTGCCTAGGGTAGGCATGTGGGTTGAAAACCTCTCCAGAGGAAGTTTTCATGTCTAAAAAATAAATAAAAATAAAATAAGACACAAGGGGGGAGTCATTACATCAATATTGCTAACATTTCTCTTTTGCAGGACTCTAGATAATCAGAAGGACAATGGTTATAGAATAGGATCCATAATTCATTTCTGCATCTTTCCCAACCATCCATTGCATTTCCATCCTCTTGATCCACCTCCCTACCTCTCTCCATCATCTAGCGAACAATTGAACCATGTTTTGCCTCATTTTTGAAATGCTACAACATTGTCTTGAATTGCTACAGGAGAAACTTGAAATGCTAAATGAGGGATATACACTTCGAAAAAGGGGAAAAAAGTTCATTTTTTCCTTAGAAAATGTTGGGATAGGTCTGTTAGCACCTAAATCTGCCTTACGATGAAGGAAGGCAAAAATTAGGGTAACCACAAACCATGCTCAGTCTGGTAGCTAGCCCTACCAAAGCAGGAGAGGGCTCTCTCCGAGTCACGCTCAGCGAATGGATAGGCAAAATGGTCTGAGATGACTTACAATGGCGATATTTACCTTAGGCTAGTAAGTGAAAAGGGATTTTGGAAAATATTTTATGAAGTGACCGAGCTTCTGGGATGTATATGGGACTGGCGCTCAGTAAAGAACAGAGAATTGAATATGAAAGCACAGATTTTTCCGTGAGGCAAGGTAGGCAGCAAGCGCAGCAATTTCGGCTTAAGCTAACACCGAATGGAAAGCTTGTTGAAGAGAGTGAAAAGGGCATGGTCGCACGAATCCTTTTCAATAGAAGAGTAACACTGTACATGAAATTTTCCCACAGGGAGAGCAATATAAATTGAATTCTACCTAATCTCACTTAGAAAATTTCACTGAAATGAAGCATGAAATGAATTATGAAACATAACAAGATACATATGGAACATAAGAACACATTTGCTACACTCACGACCACAAGAATCTCATGAAACATAGTCGCTGCCTTTCATTAATTCTCTGTCAAAAATACACAATGCAGAAATCGAGTTTCTTTCCCACAGTCTCCCAGAAGTTACAAGCCAGCCAACCCTTTGCAAATAACCTGCATACAATATATAGAATGTGTGGAGATGAGATGGAATGCCCAGGGGTAGGGAAGTTACTCAAATCATTTCGAAAAGGAGATGGAGAGCCAACGATCAGCTACAGGTGCAGCACTCTCAAGCATCACATTTGGTTGTGGTGACCCTTTGCATTCTTTTGCCACTTGGATAGATGCCCATCTGGAGAGAAAACTCCTTAAATGCTACCTTTGGTGCCAGAAAACCGAAGTGTTGATGACCGAGCCCACTTGGGGAAGTCGCCACCTGAAATTGCGCGAAACGGGAGCAAATTGGCAGTTTTTTCCCTTGTGCGGCGCACAAAATTCTCTGTACATTGTTCCACTTTGGAGCCTATTTTGGGGCACTTGAAGGTGTCTAAAATGTGCCCAAGTGGGCTTGTTGGAAAGCCTGTCCTGTTTTCTTTCTAACCCCACTGGAATTTCTCAATTTCGTGCTCATTTTCCCCTCCAAATCTTCATTCTCCAAGACTGCTTTCTGTGTGTCAAAAAAGTGGCAGAGAGGCCATTTTTGGGTTTTTTTTAACCTTTAGGAGACCCAAAACTTGTCAAATTTTCTTGCTCGGACACCAGTAGTAGTATTTTTAAATGATGAATCCAAATATTCAAGTCGTTCCTCGATTAGAGTCCTAGAATTTTAGCGTCGCGCCAGTGGCATGGTGCACAGGGAGGAATTTCATGTTTTATGCCCAAAAAAATTTGCCTGTGACCAAAATTTGCCCAAATTTTTTGGAATTTGGGCTAGAGGTTACCTATGAAGTGCTATGTTGTGCCAAGGAAGCCTCAGCCAAGATTTGAAGTCGATCTTGCTCCTTTGCCTCCTTTTCCTCCTTTGCCTCTTTTGTCACTTTGCTCAATTTTGCCTTTAGGCTCCTCATTCTTGCTTTGGAACTCATGTTTCGGGCCTGGTAGTGATGAGTCATGCACCTCAGCTTGTATTTCTCCCTATTTTCTTTGTCCAGCCGTTGCTCCAAGTGAACGTTCACTTTCTCTAGCACATACTCCGGGTCTTCGTCTCTTTGCTCCATAGGTCTGCCTTGTGCTGCCAGGATGTGTCGCCAGTTTTCCTTGATCATTTGCAACTCTATCTCAGCTAGCCGATCCTCAAGTTGCTTGTTCCTCTGCTCCAGATACTGCATGTTCCACTTCGCCCTATCCAAGTTCAGGGATAGGTTCTCAATCACAGACTGCTGCTCGTGAATGATCTCTCCCAGCTCAACATTTGTAGGTTTTGCATCAGTCTCATCATCCCGGAGGAGAAAAAACTTAGTCCCTTGCTCACCTGATGGCCCTTCCTCCTGCACTGGCTCCTTGAACTTACCCTGCTCCTATGGTGTTGATGTCGGAAGCGAGGCCCCTTCCACCACGGGTGGAGATAACACTCGCTTTGCTGCTGCGAACAATGGTCTACTACCCTTCTGGTGTGTGATGTATACTGGCATGGTGGCAGTCTCATGGTGCTCAAACTGTTGTGAAGGACTTCCCGTCTCATGCTCAAACTAATGTGAAGGACCTCCCATCTCATGCTCTGCCTCTGATATCACTGGTGGAGCACTGAAGAAATCACGGGAGATGAAGTCCTCCCAAGCAATACCCTGCAATCCCAGCTGATGGTCCACCGAAATCCGGATGAGAGCAAAATGATAGACACTATTTAGTTGCTGTCGTGGGGTCTTGCGCTGCATGAAGTTTTTCATCTTCTCAATGTTTTTGCAGATGAAAAATGGGAGGCTCATCATCCGCACCCTAGTGAAGTGCACGAGCAAGCGCATGTGATAGGCATAAAGGCGAGAAAACCTCCCCTCGCAACTGAAATACTTCATTATCAATCTCATGAGTGGGGCATACTCATCCCTCAAAAATCTGAATGGAAAAACTTTGGTGAGCTGGCTCAAGCAACTGTTCTTGATGTAAGGCTCATAGTGATGCCTCTCCACCTTCTTCTTCTTATGCCACTGCTCCCCAATGTTTGGTATCCCTGCTGCCACTAATATAGCCTCCGATGTCAAGGTGAAAGTGACCCCAGCCAGGACAGATTGGCCTCCCTGTAGATGAAGTGAAAAAAGGCGGGCCAACTCATGATAGACTTTGACATTCGACACCCTTTGACAAAATTCATAACATACCAAGTGCTGGAAACAAGACATAGCAAGTGGGCATTCCTGCAGCTCAGTGAGGGTGTTTGGCTCATCTCTAAGATGTCTGCCGCTCCGGTGATGTCTCCTATGGGCCCTCTCTCCTAAAGATGTGTCACTGTGGGTACCCTCCTCATAATCTGATGAATTTTCTGATGCCATTACTCCTACTTGTACCCTGAGTTTTATACTGCCCTCTGAATCGAATGAAACTGATAGATGCTCTGAAAATCTGTCAACAAGGGGATAATAAAACAGGGGAGTTTTAGGAGGGGAATGATGAAAAGGGGAATAGGGGTTTAAGGGAGAAATTGATCAGGGATTTTGGGAGTGTTTGGGGTATGGTTTTGAGATATTTTGAGCTATAGGAATAAAGGGGATGAATGGATATGATTACAATGTAGCTAGGGAAACTATTAGGGGAAACTGCTTCAGGGAATTAGCTGATAGAGGTAGGGTAGGAGCATATTTTAGCAATCATGTTACTGCAGCAAAGCCCTAGCTTTTTGCCCTTCTTTGTGTCATTTTTGGGTTTACTTAATAAAAATTTTGCCTTTGACTTCACGGTCGCCAAAATCATATTTTTCTTTAATTTAAGGATCAATGGTGAAAGGATCTAGGGCCACCTTTGCAATTATGAGAGCCATTTATAAAAATTTAGGTGATTCGATGTTTTTTTTAGGCTCATAGGTCTGTGCGCCACGCGCTTTTCCTAGTGCACTACGTGCCAGGTATGCGCTGCGCCAGTACAAATTTAACACTGTGGCCAGGCTCCCAGTGCACCGCGCCAACTTGTGTGTGCACCGCGCACTGTCAAACGACATTAATTTGCTTGGAACTCTGGGGGTGGGTCTTAGTGGAGATTTCTAGGGGGTTTCCTTAGGAGACAAGGTGGAATGGAGGTGACAATGACGAGGAGTGAGGGGACAAGGGGATGGGAGCAAAACCTTGGTGGCGTCTTCACAAATTTGCAACCCCGTTTATCATTTTTGCTTTGATGATTATTTTCATGGATGGCCAATGTGCTTTGGATATCATTCAACATCTTAGAAACACCAAACCATTGACCAAATTGACAGAGAAGAGGTTTCATTTGAGCCTACCTCTTGCTTGCCAGCTTTCAACCGGGATATAAAACAACTTTGCAAGTGTTTTGAGCTCCCTGGCTGTGTGCGTCGCGTGCCAAGTCTAGTGCGCCATGCACTCTGAGTGCGTCGCGCCCTTGTTGATTTTGCACTGTGGGCTGGCTACTAGTGCGTCGTGCCCTCTGCATACGCCGTGTGCCCTGGTGTATGCGCCGCGCCCTTTGGAAACTGGCTCTCCTTCACTCAAAACCTCATGAATTTGCTCTCTCACCTTTGTAATTTCTCTCCAAGCTTGCCAAAGCACAAATGGTTTTTGTTTTGGGTAAAAACAAGTATATATAGGCTTGGGAGAGTTGTGTTTAATTTTTTCTTCTTTGAAAACCCACTTTCTAATGTTTATGTTTTGCACTTTTTAATTGACTTTAAAACACTCTGCTTTTCATTTATTCTTTGAAATTTTGGCTCTCATGATGGGAATTTCGGCATTTATTTGCAGGGATTGTTTGACTAGGAACTTGGCCATGAAAACCATGACTGCATTTGAAAAATCAACTGGCAATTTTGTGGAAAAATTTGTCATAGTTGACCTTGTTTGACCTTTCTTCAAAACAGAGTTTTGAAGAAGAGTCGATGTCTCTTCAGGTGATGATGGAGCTTTCTGAACCATAGCTGTATAAGGTCTCCCTCTGGCCTGCATGTCTTGTTCTGGACATGTTTTTTCAAAGACCATATTGATGATTTGCTAGACCCAGCAATAAAAAGGACTTTGTCCTGTAATATGACCAGACCTTGACTATCATGAACTTCATTGATTATGGACCAAGACCTGGACCAGCAGGGGCCAGACATGAGGGAAAATGAGTAGCATGACTTTCCCCGTCAGATCATGGCATGTCCCTAGCGAAATGCAGCTGAGTGGATGGAGCGGGACACCTAAAATTGAAATGCACAAAGAGCTTTGATCTCTGATGGAGGGCTGACCACACCGACTCTAAAATTCGCTGCAATGGGGGGTGGTAGCTCCTTGGAGGTGCCAAGAACAACAGATCTTTGGAGGCGCTAGACAGTGCCTTTTATCCATTGGGCTATGGAGTCATCATTTTGATAAACAACACAAGACTCTGACTTATTTATAAAACTGGAATAACCAAGAAATTGACTCAAACTTGACAATTGGAATAACTCAAAAAATGACTTTACATACTGAAACCAAACTGAAATAGAAATGGTATTTACAATGATAGTGGAAGCAGTGTTAATAGATCAACAATGATACCGCTTGAGCATCCGACCATTGAACGACCCTCCAGGACAGTCTTCCCCGTTCATTTCCTTCAGAAGAAAGGCATTTTGACCTCTATATGCTGCGATTTTGAAAGGACCTTTCCACAGATTTTTGAACTTTCCGTGCTTGCCTTTTTCTTCATTCCTTTCATCCCACTTCAGCACCACATCATCCAACTGAAATTTTGTCTGCTTTAGCTTTTCTGTCATAAATTTTCTTTATCCTGTCCTGCAACTTGGATGTGTTTTTGAAAACTTCTTCTCTTGTTTGCTGTAAGTGGATCATTTGATTCAACCTTCTCTGCATGGGATCTTCCTCACTGTTGGCCTCCTAAAGAATTTTGACCACCGAGGCAGCAAGAGAAGTGCGAAATACTGTGTCCACTCCATAAACCAACTCAAACGGTGACATACCAATAGACTTTTTCTGACTGATTCGAGTTGCCCAAAGTGCATGGACAGGCCTCTTGTTCCAGCTCTTCTCATTTATTTCCAGCAGCTTCTTGATGATGTTTACCAAAGATTTATTCAAAAATTCTACCAATCCATTTCCTTGTGGATGATAGGCAGTTGAATGACCCAAAATTATATGATATTTATGACAAAATTCTACCATCCTTTTCGATTTGAAAGCTGCTGCATTATCCGTGATTAATTTGTTTGGACAACCAAAGTGAGACAAGATGTTATTTTCGAGGAATGAAATGATTACCGTGTCCGTCGCTTGTCTGGTAGGTGCTGCCTCTATCCATTTTGTGAAATAGTCTGTTTCTGTAAGGATCCACCTATGCTGTCCGGAAGAGGCGGGATGAATTTCCCCAATGAAATCCAACCCCCACTGCTAGAATGGAGTGCTCACTTCGATAGGCTTAAGTGGAAAAGGTTGTAATTTCTGTTTCCCTTCGAAAATTTGACACTTATGACAGCGCTTTACCATCTTATGGACATCAACAAACAAAGTAGGCCAGTAGTAACCCACCCTCAAAATTTTGCTCGCTGTTGATTTCCAAAAATGATGTCCACCACACTCTCCTCCATGGAAATCCTCCATGACATTTTTTGCCTCCTCTTCCACTAGACAGTTTAACAAAATGCCACCGGGATCTTTCCAATACAGTGCAAAATTCAAGATACAAAACTTGGCAGCCTTCAATTTGAGTGTTCTCGCTTTGTTTCTAGCCATGTCGGGCGGTGGTGATAGATTTTTTAGCACATATATTATATCAGAATACCATGGGGACAAAGCAAACATTTCAGATACATGAACTAAAGTTCCTTCATCATTCTCCTCGGACATGGCAGCGATCAGATTTATGTCCAATGCATGCAAATTTGATTCAGCCATTAGCTCCGCCAACCCCTTTCCTTTGACCAGCTTTGTAGGCTTTATCTCCACATCGTATTCTAGCAAGGCTGCGATCCATTTTCCTCTTCTCCCTTCCGGATCGATCTGCACTAAAACATCTTTCGCAACAGTATTAGGAACATAGGCTGGAATGTGAGAATGTGGGATATACACCCGGAAATCTTTCAGTGCCTTCACCAATGACAGGGCTTGCTTCTCAATGATGTTGTACTTCAAAGCTGTATCCCTTATAGCCCTGCTAAAGAATGCAATGGGTCTTTCATGATCATCCCTCTTCTGCAATAGTACCGCTGCCATAGTGTGCTCAAAAGCAAATGAAAACAATATGAAATATTGAGTGTAATCCGGGTTGACTAGAACTGGAGCTGAAGAAAGGGCCAATTTAACCAAGTTGAAAGATTTTACAGCCCCATCTGTCCATTTCACCTGGCTGTCCTTCTTAAGCATGTTGGTCATTTCTTTTAAGTGTTCCGCAAGATTAGGCACAAAGCAACGCAGAAAATTCATCTTACCATTGAATGATTGTATCTCCTTTTTGTTCCTGGGCAAATCGATTTTCTAAATTGCTTGCACACGTGCTGGGTCTATGTGGATGCCATCTTTTGAAATGATATGCCCGAGTAATTTGCCTTCCTCCATGGAGAACAAGCTCTTCTTAGGATTCAGCGATAAACCATATTTTCTGCATTTTTGAAAGACAATTTTTAGGTGATGCATGTGTTCTTCATCAGATTTTGAAAACACCATCAAATCATCCAAGTACACCACCAAAAACACATCCTTCTCATTTGCAAATGCCAAGTCCATTGCCCGCTGAAATGTGGCACCTACATTCTTTAAACTGAATGGAATTTTGGCATAGTGAAAGGTTCCCCATGGAGTGGTGAATGTTGTCTTGTCTCTATCATCTTCATGGACTGAAATTTGGTTATATCCGGAATAACCATCAAGTAGCGACATACGAGATGCCCACACTACTCGCTGAAGTATATGGTCCATCTTGGGCAGCGGATAGTTGTCCTTCAATGAGACCTTGTTTAGATTTATGAAATCGATGCATAGACGGATCTCACCGGTCTTCTTGCATACAGGTACTAAGTTAGATATCCAATCTGAAAATCGGATAGGCACAATGATACCTGACTTGTACAACCTATTTACCTCATTTTCGATAGATGGCAGCAACTTTGGATTGATCCTTCTCAGTTTTTGTCTAAATGGTTATTGATTGGGCTTGATAGGTATTGTGTGTTGAATGATATTCGTATCATAGGTCTTTAAATCAGAATAATCCCAAGAAAATACATCTGCAAATGAAACCATCAAACTGATATATTTGTCTTCGATTTTTGGCGGTAATGCTTTGGACAATTTCACCAACATTAGATTGGCAGTTGTACCGATGTTGACCTCTTCGACACCCTTCTTTGTCGGCTTCAATGTTGGCTTGCGGTCTACATCATCCTGATCGAAAACTTCCTCTAGGGGTATCAAGCCTTTAGGAATGATTTTATTCTTCAGCTGCAATACGTCCATTTGATTGATCTGCACTTCTTCTGTACCATTCTCTTTGTTCTCATTGTTTTCCACATCAATTAAGGTTTCTTTGAACTTGCCTTCATTGAGCAGAAAATCCTTAATCTCCTCATCATCTTGGAACACTTGCCAATGTCGTTGATTCTCTGGAATGGTTAGACGGTGCTTGACATGGATTTCAAATTTATTGCTGGAGTTCATGGGGATCTTCAAGCTGCTCGCTGCCTTGGCAAGAGCATCAGCAATACTATTTTGTATTCATGGCACACATGTCAAGGTGTATTCGGAAAATAGCTTCAAGATGTCCAAAACTACATTATGATAGGCTCGCATGCTAGGATGTTTTGCTTGATACTCACCTCTGACCTGTTTTATCACCAACTCAGAGTCGCCATATACTGAAATCCTCTTTGCATTCATCTTTCTAAGAATCTTCAGGCCAGCAATCAGAGCTTCATATTCAGCTTAATTATTGGAACATTCAAAGGCCAGCTTGTAGGAGCAAACTCTCACGTTGCTAGGCACTTTGTTTGGGGTGGAGAAAGGACTGCGTAACCAAACACCAATACTAGCTCCATCATTCCCTACTGCTCCATCAAAATACATGGTCCACAAGCCTTCTTCTTCTTCTTGCAAGTGCTGGAAATCTATTTGCTATGCCTTGTCTGCTTGCTGTCCATCATTTTCAGCTGATTGCCCAATCTTTTGCTGCTTTTCTTGTCCTTCTTTCTTCAAGATTTTTCTAAAATTTTCCGTTATCTCCGGAATGTCGTCCGCTTCTACTATCTGACTATCTATCTTGATCAAACTATCTGAAAACAAAACAACAGACTATAAATCTGTATGTACATAGTTTATAGGATGATTTATTGGCTTCTCCTTGCTTGTGATCATATATTTCATCTTTTGTTCCCGGTATAACTTTCTCATTTGTCCAAACACAGGGATTGTTGCATAGGAGAAATCCAGCTGTAGTGTCCCTTTCAATTTCACTACCCAAGGCGTGGAAAGAAGCATGCCAAACCTTGGAGGAATGTCTACTACCACTACATCCATCAGAACGTTTTTCATAGGAAGCTGATCTAAACTCACAACTAAGTCTTTGATGAGCCCTATGCACCTTACTCTGCTAGAATCAAATGAATAGAGATCATGATATTGGTGGGTGATGTCCAGACCAAGCTTATCCATGATAGCCTTGGGCATGAGATTGTGAGAGGCTCTGGAATCGAACATGGCATTGTGTTGCACAAAGTCATGCAATCGTAAACTGATATAGAAGGGTGGAACATCGCTCTCAGGAGACTCACCATTCATCGTTGGCCCAAAAATCATTTCAGGCTGATCATCTTCCACATTTACCATGTCAAACATTGGGTCCAAATTCAACATTTTAGAAATATGTCCTCTATAACCGCTGTTCTTCATGGTTTCAGTCAAAGGGATGGATACCTTTAGCTTAGAAATCTCATTCTGTAGGCTGAAAGCGGGAGTTCTTTCTACCTCTTTGACTGGGATCTCTTTCCTTTCCTTCTCTTTTGATGTGGCTGGTTGCTGTGATTGTTCTACTAACTTTGATTTGCTGCTCTCCATAACAACCGCCTTCTTTCCCTTTCTTTGTGTAGCTGATGGATCATTCTTTGTTGTTTCCCCCTCCTTCTTTTTCTAAATTGGTTTGGGTGGTACATATCTGTTTCTAAGGGAGTATCGCTGCTGTTGTGTAGACAAAGCATTCATATACCCTCTTTGATATTCTTCTGATTCGTCCTCCAACACGGTGTCGCTAGCTAGAATAAAATCGGTGTCTTGGTGTGTAGCTGAATTTACTGCACATTCTTCTTCTTCAGTGATGTAAGTAGGCAGCTTATATGGAGTAAAGAGATGGTTTTCCTCGCCTATTACATTCCCATCCTCATCTGATTTCAGTCGATGCACAAAATTCTACTGCAAAGGTGTTTGTACCGGCTGTTGTGCTGTCTGCTCTTGAGTCCATTGATCTCTTTGTCTTATCATATATTGTGGTTGCTGTTGGCCACGAAAGTTAGGATTCCTAACTTGTGGCTCTGGCTTGTCAAGTTTTACCCTCTCAAGCATCTGTTCTACCTTTTTGAGCAGCTGATCCATTGAAGAAGATTCTTCTTTCACCGTGGTTTTCTTCTCTGCTTTCACTCTTGCTCTTTTGGACAGCAGATTTGCCTCAATGCTGACCGCAATTTTCTACATGTCTTTCATTGTAGCTGGTTCTCTTTCTCTTAATTGGTATGCCATGTCAGCATCAAAACCATCCAGAAACTTCATCATTGCTAGTCCCACATGTGGCTTTAGATGGTCTGGGATTTCGTTGTAGACTGTACTAAATCTAACACAAGAATCTTGGACCGAATGACCAACATTCCACTTGATTTGTTCATACTCGGCCAGAATTTGAAGGGTATTCTTTTTCACTTCCTACCTATTCAAAAATTGTCTTTGTAGCTCAACCAAGGTGGTGATACTTGCAACCGTCAAACCTCTGAACTATTTCCTCACATCACCTGCAAAAATTTGTACAAAGAGCCTCATTGCCACGTTCTCCGCATCTATCTCATGAAGTTCATAGAAGTCTGCCATTTTATCCACATGTTGTTGAGCTGTAATATTGTTAGGAGTACCATCAAAAAAAGGATTTTACTTTGATAATTGTTTGGCATGTCATCTAGGACTTGGGGTAGAACAAGGGGTGTGAAACCGGTAGCCATCATTCTTGGTGGATTTGGCCTTGGAGGCGTTGGCGGAGTGTGCACAGTTTCCAAGGGGCTTGCACTTGGAGTTTGGGGCTATGTGGCAATGTAATTATCGATTAATCTATTATCTCTTTCTGTTTCAAGGTCTACGAGAAATTGTGGATTGGGGACGGTATAATCAACATCCCTTTCGGATTTAGACTCAAAACAAAGATATCTCAAACCGTTCGTCAAACTCAAGGTCTTCAAGATACTCAAAAATGTCGGGACATGAATGGGATTTGAACACGGGAGTTATGGTGCTTTCTTGACGAAGGAGTCTTGGGATCAAATTGGGATTTTCGTAAATATGAGGAGGGTTCGGGTCTGGATTCACTCTGGTATATTGTCTCCAAGCCAGCGTGCAATTGGGATAAATTACGGGACACAACCAACTTACTCAGCCTTTCCAATCCTAAGCTCATCATCCAGAAGCCTAGAATCCTTATAAAACAAGGGGATCTGATTTTCAACTTGTCCCCAGTGGAGTCGCCACTAAGTTAGCACCTAAATCTGCCTTAGGCTCAAGGAAGGCAAAAATTAGGGTAACCACAAACCACGCTCAGTCTGGTAGCTAGCCCTACCAGAGTAGGAGAGGGCTCTCTCTGAGTCACGCTCAACGAATGGATAGGAAAAATGGTCTGAGATGACTTACAATGGCGATATCTACCTTAGGCTAGTAAGTGAAAAGGAATTTTGGAAAAGATTTTATGAAGTGACCGAGCTTCTGGGATGTATATGGGACTGGCGCTCAACAAAGAACAGAGAATCAAATATGAAAGCACAGATTATTCCGTGAGGCAAGGTAGGTGGCAAGCGCAGCAATTTCGGCTTAAGGTAACACAAAATGGAAAGATTGCTGAAGAGAGTGAAAAGGGCATGGTCACATGAATCCTTTTCAACAGAAGAGTAACACTGTACATGAAAGTTTCCCACAGGCAGAGCAATATAAATTGAATTCTACCTAATCTCACTTAGAAAATTTCACTGAAATGAAGCATGAAATGAATTATGAAAGATAACAAGATACATATGGAACATAAGAACACATTTTCTACAGACACTACCACAAGAATCTCATGAAACAGAGCCGCTGCCTTTCATTAATTCTCTGTCAAAAATACACAGTGCAGAAACAAAGTTTCTTTCCCACAGTCTCCCAGAAGTTACAAGCCAGCCGACCCTTTGCAAATAACTTGCATACAATATATAGAATGTGTGGAGAAGAGATGGAACACCCAGGGGTTGGGAAGTTACTCAAATCATTTCGAAAAGGAGATGGAGAGCCAACCATCAGCTATAGGTGCAGCGCTCTCAAGCATGACATTTGGCTGTGGTGACCCTTTGCATTCTTTTACCACTTGGATAGATGCCCATCTGGAGAGAAAACTCTTTAAATTTTGCCTTTGGTGCCAAAAAACTGAAGTGTATATGACCGGGGCCACTTGGAGAAGTCGCGACCCGAAATTTTGTGAAACGGGAGCAAATTGGCAGTTTTTTCCCCTGTGCACCGCGCCAAATTCTCTGTGCGTCGTGCCACTTTGGAGCCTGCTTTGGGGCACTTGTAGGTGTCTAAAATGTGCCCAAGTGGGCTTGTTGGAAAGTCTATCCTATCTACTTTCCAACCCCACTAGAATTTCTCAATTTGGTGCTAATTTTGCCCTCCAAATCTTCATTCTCCCAAGACTGCTTTCTGTGTCTCAAAAAAGTGGCAAAGAGGCCCTTTTTGGGTGTTTTTGACCTTTAGGAGACCCAAAACTTGTCAACATTTCTTGCCCGGACACCAGTAATACTATTTTTCGATGCTGAATCCAAATATGCAAGTTTTTCCTCGATTAGAGTCCTATAATTTTAGCGTCGCGCCAGTGGCGCGGCGCACAGGGAGGAATTTCCTGTTTTATGCCCAAAAAAATTTTCCTGTGACCAAAATTTGCCCAAATTTTTTGGAATTTGGGCTGGAGGTTCCCTATGAAGTGCTATGCTGTGCCAAGGAAGCCTCAACCAAGATTCGAAGCCGATCTTGCTCCTTTTCCTCCTTTGCCTCCTTTGCCTCTTTTGTCACTTTGCTCAATTTTGCCTTTAGGCTCCTGATTCTTGCCTTGTAACTCATGCTTCAGGCCTGGTAGTGATGAGTCATGCGCCTTGGCATGTCTTTCTCCCTATTTTCTTTGTCCAACCACCGCTCCAAGTGAATGTTCACTTTCTCTAGCGCATACTTCCGGTCTTCGTCTCTTTGCTCCATAGGTCTGCCTTGTGCTGCCAAGATGTGTCGCCAGTTTTCCTTGATCATTTGCAACTCTATCTCAGCTAGCTGATCCTCAAGTTGCTTGTTCCTCTGCTCCAGATACTGCACGTTCCACTTGGCCCTATCCAAGTCCAGGGATAGGTTCTCAATCACAGACTGCTGCTCCTGAATGATCTCTCCCAGCTCAGCATTTGTAGGTTTTGCATCTGTCTCATCATCCTGGAGGAGAACAAACTTGGTCCCTTGCTCACCTGATGGCCCTTCCTCCTACACTGGCTCCTTGCCCTTACCCTGCTCCTGTGGTGCTGATGTTGGAAGCGAGGCCCCTTCCACCCCGGGTGGAGATAACACTCGCTTTGCTGCTGCAAACAATGGTCTACTGCCCTTCTGGTATGTGATGTATACTGGCATGGTGGCAGTCGCATGGTGCTCAAAATGTTGTGAAGGACTTCCCATCTCATGCTCAAACTGATGTGAAGGACCTTCCATCTCATGCTTTGCCTCTGATATCAATGGTGGAGCACTGAAGAAATCACGGGAGATGATGTCCTCCCAAGCAATACCCTGCAATCCCAACTGATGGTCCACCAAAATCCGTATGAGATCAAAATGATAGACACTATTTAGCTGCTGTCGTGGGGTCTTGCGCTGCATGAAGTTTTTCATCTTCTCATTGTTGTTGCAGATGAAAAATGGGAGGCTCATTATCCGCACCTTGGTGAAGTGCATGAGCAAGCGGATGTGATAGGAATAAAGGCGAGAAAAACTCCCCTCGCAACTGAAATACTTCATGATCAATCTCATGAGTGGGGCATACTCATCCCTCAAAAATCTAAATGGAAAAACTTTGGTGAGCTGGCTCAAGCAGCTATTCTTGATGTAAGGCTCATAGTGATGCCTCTCCACCTTCTTCTTCTTATGCCACTGCTCCTCAATGTTTGGTATCCCTGTTGCCACTGATATAGCCTCCGGTGTCAAGGTGAAAGTTACCCCAGCCAGGACAGATTGGCCTCCTTGTAGATGAAGTGCAAAAAGGTGGGCCAACTCATGATGGACTTTGACATTCGACACCCTTTGAAAAAATCCATAACAAGCCAAGTGCTGGAAACAAGACATAGCAAGTGGGCATGCCTGCAGCTCAGTGAGGGTGTTTGGCTCATCTCTAAGATGTTTGCCGCTCCGATGATGTCTCCTATGGGCCCTATCTCCTGAAGATGTGTCACTGTGGGTACCCTCCTCATAATTTGATGAATTTTTTGATGCCATTACTGTTGCTTGTACCCTGAGTTTTATGCTGCCCTCTGAATCCAATGAAACTGATAGATGCTCTGAAAATTTGTCACCAAGGGGACAATAAAACAGGGGAGTGTTAGGAGGGGAATGATGAAAAGGGGAAGAGGGGTTTAAGTGAGAATTTTTTCAGGGACTTTGGGAGTGTTTGGGGTATGGTTTTGAGATATTTTGAGCTATAGGAATAAAGGGGACGAATGGATATGATTACAATGTAGCTAGGGTAACTATTAGGGGAAACTGCTCCAGGGGAATTAGCTCATAGAGGTAGGGTAGGAGCATATTTTAGCAATCATGTTACTGTAGAAAAACCCTAGCTTTTTGCCCTTCTTTGTGTCATTTTTGGGTTTACTTAATAAAAATTTTGCCTTTGATTTCATGGTTGCCAAAATGATATTTTTCTTTGAGTTAAGAATCAATGGTGAAAGGATCTAGGGCCACCTTTGCAATTTTGAGAGCCATTTATAAAAATTTAGGCGATTCAGTGTTTTTTTTAGTCTCACAGGTCTGTGCGCCGCTTGCTTTGCCCAGTGCACCGTGCGCTGGGTATGCACCGCGCCAGTGCAAAGTTAACACTGTGGCCGGGCTCCCAGTGTGCCGCGCGCCCTGAGTACGCCGCGCCACCTTGTGTGTGCACCGCGCACTGTCAAACGACATTAATTTGCTTGGAACTCCCGGGGTGGGTCTTAGTGGAGATTTCTAGGGGATTTCCTTAGGAGACAAGGTTGAATGGAGGTAACAATGATGAGGAGTGAGGGGACAAGGGGATGGGAGAAAAACCTTGGTGGCATCTTCACAAATTTGCAACCCCGTTTATCATTTTTGCTTTGATGATTATTTCATGGATGGGCAATGTGCTTTGGATATCATTCAACATCTTAGAAACACCAAACCATTGACCAAATTGACAGACAAGAGGTTTCATTCGAGCCTACCTCTTGCTTTCTAGCTTTCAACTGGGATATAAATCAACTTTGCAAGTGTTTTGAGCTCCCTGGCTGTGTGCGTCACACACTAAGCCCAGTGCGTCGCACGCCCTAAGTGCACCGCGTCCTTGTTCATTTTGCACTGTGGGCTGGCTGCCAGTGTGTCGCGCCCTCTATGTGCGCCGCGCACCCCGGTGTATGTGTCGCGCCCTTTGGAAACCGGCTCTCCTTCACTCAAACCCTCATGAATTTACTCTCTCACCTTTGTAATTTCTCTCCAAGCTTGCCAAAACACAAATGGTTTTTGTTTTGGTTAAAAACAGGTATATATAGGCTTGGGAGAGTTGGGTTTAATTTTTTCTTCTTTGAAACCCCACTTTCTAATGTTTATGTTTTGCACTTTTTCATTGACTTTAAAACACTCTGCTTTTCATTTTTTCTTTGAAATTTTGGCTCTCATGATGGGAATTTTGGCATTTCTTTGCGGGGACTGTGTGACTAGGCACTTGGCCATGAAAACCATGACTGCATCTGAAAAATCAACTGGTGATTTTGTGGAAAAATTTGTCATAGTTGACCTTGTTTGACTTTTCTTCAAAACAATGTTTTGAAGAAGAGTCGATGTCTCTTTAGGTGATGATGAAGCTTTCTAAACCATAGCTATATAAGGTCTCCCTCTGGCCTGCATGTCTTGTTCTGGACATGCTTTTTCAAAGACCACATTGATGATTTCCTAGACCCAGCAATAAAAAGGACTTTGTCCTGTAATATGACTAGACCTTGACTACCATGAACTTCAGTGATTATGCACCAAGACCTGGACCAATAGGGGCCAGACATGAGGTAAAATGAGTAGCATTACTTTCCCCATCAGATCATGGCATGTCCCTAGCAAAATGCAGTTGAGTGGATGGAGCGGGACACTTAAAATTGAAATGCACAAAGAGCTTTGATCTCTGATGGAGGGTTGACCAAACCGAATCTAACAAGGTCCACCAAAATTCCTTCATCACTTATCTGCTCCATTTATTTAAATTCATCCTCAAAGTTCCACTTCGACCATACATTAAAAAACATAGAAAATAGACTCTGCCTTCACCTTTTTCACCACCTTCACCACCCTATGATGATTCTAATCTTGTCCTTATACACCCTATGATTTCTCCTAATTCCTAAATGAAATATGAGGTCTGGAGGGGGAACTAAGTGACTACTACATGAAGGAGATCGATCCTTCAGCAGATTTAACATTGAACAAGACCTTCAACAACTTTTCTTTATTATGACTCCATAGTAGAAGATCCAGGCACCCTAAGGAATGATGAGGCCATTCCTTAAGCTTATAAAGGTCAGAAAATCCCTAAATAAAAGATGTAATTTCATCTATCCACTCCAACAACATCATATTAAACACTTGAAGGAGGCTTGCATGGGAGAAATATTTCATCAGTTGACTATATCATCATGTCGTGAAGACGTGTGCATAAGTAAACAAGGTAAGTTGCCACCTCTAGGGGTGAATTAATGAATCATCAACTTACAATAAACATTCATGCATCTCCAACGCTTCGACATCACAGGTGGGGTCAGATATCCCACCCCTCACTTATTCCCTATGCACATAATTGTAAAAGAAAAAATGTTTAATGACCTAGAATGGAGCTTTTATGGGTTGGAAGTGGACAGTAAACTTAGACACCTTTTATTAGTAAACTACAATTTACTCATCCACCAATGCAATGTGTAAAATTCAAATTAAGAGGTGTGATGATTACAAGGAGTGGTGCTAACGGTTAAAAACGGAAATTGATGCAAGATCCAAGTCCCCAAAGCACTCTGAGCCATTACCACAAAAGGGAATAAAAGTACAGGGATTGATTCCACTTGCACAATTGCTCATTTCTAGAAAACATATGGAGAGACCCACCAAGGCACTGAAGAATGAGCTAGATGCTACGAGAGTCTACCTAGGGTGCCACCAAACTAGTATAGGTTAAGTTTGCAGGTGCTACAGGAAGATCTAAATTCCTATAGGAGCACATAAAAGAAGTTATATGGATGCATTAAAGGGGGAAAGGGAGCTAAAACCAACAAAATTTTTCCTCGATCCCTCATGCACATGAGAGAGTCTTCTTGGAAAGGGTAAGTGGTCTTCTCCCTCTCTAATTTCCATACACCTATGTGAATAATTCTACTTAATGTGATTTCTCCCTTCCGTATAGGTTGAAAATAATGGATTTGAGACTTCCGCAATCTGCATTATGTGTGGTTATATCTTTCGGACCCATCGCATTTTGTTATTTTATGCATTGACGTTTCGAACCATCCTCCGTGGTTCATCATCAGGATTTAGATTTGTGAAGAAGTGAGAGACAGATGAAGATAAATAAATAAAGGTTAAGGTGGGTAGTATAAGGAGCCGACAAGTTTTGATGAAGGTGAGGTTTTTAATTAATTGATAATTAATTTAATTTTATTTTAAATTTACATTTAAATTTAATTATGATCTTTGTTTTAATTTAATATGTTTTCATTTAATTTAATTTGGATTTAATATAATTTACTAACTTAATTTAATTTAACTTAATTTAGTTTAATTTTAATTTAAATAAATTTTTTATTATGATTTAATTGAGTTTATATATATTTGGTTTTAATCTAATTTAATTTTGATATAATGTAATGTATTTTTATTTAATTTAATATTAAACAAATTAAATTATTAAATTATATTAAATTAAATAAAAATGCATTACATTATGATTTTATTTTAATTTAATTTGTTAAAATAATAATAATAGTAATAATAATAATAATAATAATTATTATTATTATTAAATTATATTAAATTAAATAAAAATACATTACATTATATCAAAATTAAATTAGATTAAAACCAAATAAATATAAACTTAATTAAATCATAATAGAAATTTTATTTAAATTAAAATTAAACTAAATTAAGTTAAATTTAATTTAATTAAATTAAGTTAGTAAATTATATTAAATTCAAATTAAATTAAATTAAAACATATTAAATTAAAACAAAGATCATAATTAAATTTAAATGTAAATTTAAACTAAAATTAAATTAATTATAAATTAATTAAAAACCTCACCTTCATCAAAACTTATTGGCTCCTTATACTACCCACCTTAACCTTTATTTATTTATCTTCATCTGTCTCTGACTTCTTCACAAATCTAAATCCTGATGATGAACCACAGAGGATGGTTCGAAACGTCGATGCATAAAATAACAAAATGCGATGGATCCGGAAGATATAACCACACAATTCTACTTAAATCGGGTAGCTTATAAAAACCATTGTGCATAAATTTCCTTTAAAAATTTATCATATAAGAAGGTAAGATAGGGACAAAGAAAACTTTATTTAATAGTAAAAATTGTCATCCTTCCTTTCCTCTATTAAAAATAAAACTAGCCACTATCTTTCCACCAGAGTGTTAGAAAATTATATATTATGGAGAAATGGAAGACATAAAATATATTATAGAAATATAAACACAGAAAACACATAAAGTAAGAGAGACACAAATATACATGGTTCACCCAATTTGGGATACATCCATGGAGAAACAGTTAGTCCTTCCTGTTATATTATCCAGCAAACTGAAGAGATACAACCTACAACAGATCCACTGTAATTCCTTCTTCTCTCTCGCTCAATCTCCTCTCTCTTTCTCACTCAAAATACAGATCTACATAGACGCAATACAATTCACTCATATATAGCAAGGGGTTGCCTTCTAGGGGAAAAAACCCTAAATGAAACATAACTTCTATCATCAGATTTCCTCCCAATGAACAACCCAGATTGACTACGAAATCACAACATTTTACAAGGCAATTTTACATATATTTTTAGCTTCGGGGGTAGTAGGGGCCTCCTAAATATCGCTTCCGCCCCCCTGGACCTCCCTTGAAGCACAAATAATCATGGGTGGCATTGCCGCCACATTACGAACTCAGGTCCAATGCAATGATACCTCTGAATAAAGAAGATAATCAGGCTCCACACCCAACAATCTCCTACTTGGAGATTGATTATAGCAACTCCACCACTGCTTCATTTGCTAGATAATGACTTGACTTTGAACCAGTCTATTTGTCATCTTCTTTATCATACTTGAAGACCAATTGAAACTGAGTAGAATCTCAGTTTCTCCTTGGTTACAACTTTTGTTAACATATCTGCATGATTTTGGCTAGTGTGTATATTTTCCAACTTTAAGTGTCCATCTTCCAACACTCACCATATGAAATGGTACTTGAGATGTATATGTTTAGTCTTGGAATTAAATGCAGAGTTCTTTGAAAGATGTATGGCACTCTGGCTATCACTATATAACCTGCCTAACTCCTGCTTCTTACCCAATTCATCCAGATGCCTTTGTAACCAAATCATTTCTTTGCTAACCTCTGTAGCAACAACATACTCTGCTTCCATTGTTGAGAGTGCAACCACACTTTGCAGTTTTGAAACCCAGCTGACAGTTGTTTCACCTACAGTAAACATATACCGTGTTGTGCTCCTCCTGTTATATCTATCACCCGCCATGTTTGCATCGACATATCCCTGTAGAGAAATTCTTGAACCACCAAAGAATAATGCTTGATTTGTGGTACCTCTCAAATACTTGAGAATCCACTTCACCGCCATCCAATGTTCTTTTCTTGGATTGTTCATGTACCTGCATACAACGCCCACTGCATGTGCAATATCAGGCCTTGTGTAGACCATTGCATACATTAAGCTTCCAACTGTTGATGCATATGGAACTTTTAACATATAAGCCATTTCTTCCTAAGTCTTGGGACACACCTCCTTACTTAGTTTGAAATGACTAGCCAAAGGTATACTAACTGGTCTTACATTTTGCATATTAAAGCTTTTCAACACATTTTTTATGCACTCACTCTGAGACAATGTAAATTTTTTATTCTTCCTATCTCTAGTTATTCTCATACCAAGGATTTGTTTTGCAGCACCGAAATCCTTCATTGAAAATGAGTTCACCAATTTTCTTTTGAGAACATTTATTTCATACATGTTAGAGCCTGCAACAAGCATGTCATCTACATACAATAACCTTATAATATAGCTGCCATCATTTTTCCTTTTGAGATAAACAAAATGATTAGAGCGACATGTAGTATAACCTTATTCAGACATAAACCTGTCAAATTTTAGATACCACTTCCTTGGACCCTGTTTTAAGCCATACAAGCTTCTCTTAAACCTACACACTAGTTTATCCTTCCATTTTACCTCATATCCTTGTGGCTATTGCATATATATCTCTTCCTCCAAATCCCCACGGAGAAAGGCTATCTTTACATCTAACTGCTCAAGATGCAAATATTAAGCCGCTACTAGACTTAAAATAGTTCTGATTGAAGTTATTTTACCAACAGGAGAATTATCTCATAAAAGTCTATACCCTTTTTTTGTGCAAACCCCTTCACCACAAGTCTAGCTTTATACTTTTTTCTACCTCCATCATCTTCCTTCAACCCGTAAACCCATTTATTCTACGATGTCATTTTACCTGTAGGCAACCTGACTAAGTCCCAAGTCTGGTTATGTGCTAAGGATTCCATCTCTTCTTTCATTGATTTCTCCCACTTCTTCTTGGTTTCTACCTGCACTACTTCTTCATAATAGTCTGGTTCACTAGAATCAGTCAACAATACATAATATAATGAAGGAGAGTATCCTTCATGGGGTCTACTTATCCTGGTAGATCTTTTAACACCACTTTCAGGTGTTTGAGGGGCTTGTTTCTGTTGTGGTTGTTGTTGCTGTTTTGGCTATTGATCACTATGACTTTCAGGCACCTTCACTTTCTCTGTGATCTCATCAAGCACTGTGTATTCTCTATTGTCTTTTTCCTGTTTCTTTTCCTACATATGATCCTTATACAAAACCTTTTCATTGAATATGACATCACTATTCCTAATAATTTTTTGTTTTTCATAATCATAAAAGTGATAACCCAAACCGTTAACACCATATCCAATAATGGTACATTTCTTTGATTTTTCCACAAGCTTTGTTCTATTTTCTTTATTAATGTGGAAAAAGGCTTCACAACCAAAAGTTTTTAAAAATGAATAGTTTACTTTTTTGCCTGTCCATGCCTCCTCTGGAATACCACCATCCAAGGAACTTGAAGGCCCTCTGTTTATTAGATAAATGACAGTATCTATAGCATCTTCCAAAAATTGTAAAGGAAATCCTACATGCAATCTCATGCACCTTGCATGCTCCATGATTGCCCTGTTCATCCTTTCTGACATACAATTTTCTTATGTTGTTCCTAGAACTCTCTTCTCTCTACAAATTCCATTCTCTGAATAGTACCTATCAAACTCTTTGTTGCAATACTCACCTCCATTGTCTGATCTGAGACACTTCAACCTTTTTCCTATCTTATTTTCAACCAAAGCTTTCCATTTCTTGAAAGTATCAAATACATTAGATTTAGTTTGAATATAATAAATCCAGGTTTTTCTAGTTACATCATCAATACAAGTAATATAACAATGAGAAACACCAAGAGATGATACCTGAGCAGGTCCCCATACACCTATATGCACAAGCTCTAAATTTTCACTCTTCTTTTCTTTCCAAACTCTGAGGAATCTCACTCTCTTCTATTTCCCATAAACACAATTCTCATGGAATTTTAAATCAACATGCTTCAAACCTGGCAACAAATTTCTTGAGTGAAGGATCTGCATCGCCTTCTCACTCATGTTCTCGGTCTTATGATCCCACAATTCCAATATTCTCTTGTAGAGGTTAAAGCATTAACTGAATTAGAAATACTATTTCATAAATACAATGTACCAACCTTTTCTCCTTTTGCTATTATCATGGATCCTTTAGTGACCTTCCAAGTTTTATCTATAAAAATAGTCACATAGCCTTCACCTCCCAACTAACCTGTTGAAATTAGATTTTTCTTCAGATCTGGAACATGCCTTACCTCCTTCAATAGCCATTTATTTCTATCCCATTATTTTATGAAAACTGTACCCATTGATTATACAAGGTTTATCATCACCCAATCGAACTTGTCCAAACTGTCCTTGAACATAATCATGAAAATGTTTCCTATCAGATGTGGCATGGAATGAGGCCCTTGAATTTACTAACCAGGCATCAATAATATTTTCTAATGAAATTATCAAATCATATTGCAACACATCACCTGTTAGATTGGCTTCATGATTGTTTTCTTATTGCGTGTCTCCTTCTTTTTCGTTCCAAGACTTGGAGTATTTCTTTAGGTGTCCTTTCTTCCTGCATTTCCAGCACACTATCCCTGATATGGACTTAGATCTGCCTTTCCTTGACGTACGGTGGTACCCTAGGCTCTTTCCTCTTTCCATTTTTCTTCCCCTAGTCTCTGCAGTCAAAGCATTACCTTATGTCTCACCAGAGATTTTCCGTCGCATTTCCTCGCTAAGGATTGCACCGACAACATCATCAAACTTTAAATTACTAAATCCAGAGATAGAGTTACTAATGGCCATAACTAAACCATTCCAACTTTCTGGCAATGAGCATAGATATAATAGAGCCCTAACTTCATCATCAAAAGTTACCCCTACAAAACTTAACTGACTAGTAACTGTATTAAATTCATTTAAATGTTCAGCAACAAATTCACCTTCTGACATCTTCATATTAAATAAATGCTTAGTAATAAATAACTTATTTAAGGCCGAGGGTTTTTCATATAGTTTGGCCAATGCTAAAATTAAACCCTATGTTGTCATTTCCTTTGAGATATTAAACTTTTTCTATGCCGCTAGGCACAACCATATTGTTCAAAGTGCCTTTCTGTCGAAAATATCCCATTCTGTGACTGTCATACTTGTTGGCTTCTTTTCCTTTACGCTCAATGGCTAGTACAAATATTTTTGGTACAAATAATCTTCCATCTGCATTTTCCATAGCTTGTAGTTTTGGCCGTTAATTTTTTTGACCCTAAACCTACCATCTTCTACCATTGCTCCCACTCAATCCAAGAACCCTTCTCTCTTGTGATTTTATCAGCCGATTAGACCTTCGCATCTAGTACCAGTTGTTAGAAAATTATATATTACAGAGCAATGGAACACACAAAATATATTGTAGAAATATAAACATAGAAAACACAGAAAACAAGAGAGACACAAATATACATGGTTCACCCAATTTGGGTTACATCCATGGAGAAATAGCCAGTCCTTCCTTTTCTATTATCCAACAAACTAAACAGATACAACCTACAACAGATCGACTATAATTCCCTCTTCTCTCTCACTCAATCTCTTCTCTGTTTCTCAGTTAAAATACAGATCTACATAGACACAATAAAATTCCCTCAAATATAGTGAGGGGTTACCTTCTACCGAAAAAACCCTAAATTAAACATAACTTCTACCATCAAATCTCTGCCTAATGAATGATGCAGATTGAATACGAAATTACAACATTTTACAAGGCAATTTTAGATCTATTTTTAGTGCTGGGGGCACTGCCCCAATCCCCTGCCAGGGGAGGCCTCCTAAATATCATTGCTTTGGCCCCCTGGACCCCCCTTACAACACAAATATTATGGGTGGCATTGGCGCGACATTAGGAACTGGGTCCAATGCGGTGATACCTCTGAATAAAGAAGATAAGCAAGCTCCACACCCAACACAGAGACCTCTCTGAGAAAAATATTGAAAATGCACCTAAGATAACCTAGATAAGGATAAATAGGAGAAATGGGATGAGGTTTCAACAAAAGAGAACCCACGAACATAAAATTAATCCCTAAGAATCCCTCTATTATGGGCATTTTTCTGAGACATCAATGAATGGCATTCTTTCATCAATTAATGGGATGTGATGATGAGATAAGTCAAGAATTTTCCATGGCCCTGAATTATCAGGGAGAAAATAATGCCACTACTATTGTTAGAGGGATTTCCTTCGCTTTGAATGGAGAACTCATAAGAAGAGTAATATCCCTACCATTGGGATTTAAATGGGCCAAAGAGGATAAGGCAGTAGGTGTTACAGCCAAGAAAAACTTATTCCTTCATAAATAGAATCTTGTAGAAGATAAAAATGGAGTGAGAAGAGAGAGCCTCCCTCATGCTTGGGATGAAGTGGCCTACCACGTCCTTAAATACATATCCTATGAGGGGAGGTTGATAATTTTGTATGCCTATCACTTCAGGCTGTTCCATGAGCTAAGTTTCCAGACAGAGTTACCAATTCCAAAGAGACTCAATGTTCAATAGTTCCTCTTATAGTCCATCATTGAAATGAACCAAAAAGTGAGGGAAGGTATGCACTTGCGCATTTCCCATCATGACCTCATGAAGAAAAGTTTCATGGATTCCTTAAAACACCTAAGGAACCCTGTGTTGTGGACTGTATTTGTAGACATGGATAGGGAGGTTCTCATTAGAACACAAACCCTAAACTCCACACAACAAGAAGAAACACCATCCTATAGTACTGGGGGTAGGGAAGAGAAGTAGAAAGAGAAGGATAAAGAAGAAACAAAGGAAAGAGAGCTAGGGAAACAAGAGTAGGGGAAGAGAACATTGAGATGCCCTCCAAACCTCAAGGGATAAAAGATATGGAAAATAAATAAATCTCTCACCAGGAAACTAAGAGCAAGAGGTGGTTTCCAAATTGGCCACACTTGGCACACTAATCAATCCCAAAAGAAGGCAGCGAAGGAAACAACCCTTGCACGTTAAAACAAGGAGGATTATTATGATAAGTCAAGGGAAGCCTCAAACTCTTTCAAAAGTCCCAATCACCATTGATGAATCAACAAGAGAAAGGGAAGAACTGGGACCTAGTCAAGGGAAGATTGAAGAAGTTAGCTCTCCTAAATCCAAGAGTAGATAACATCTACCATCGATAAGGTGGACCACCAGTAAATAAGTAACATCTAAGAGGCTCAAAGAATAATTTCCCCTATTTTAATAGAAAAAATAGACGAACTACATGAGAAAAAGGAGGAGATATAAGAGAAACATGGATTTCTACACGAGAAACAAGGACTCCTATAGAAGTAACATGATATGATATAGGAAGAGGCAGCCACATCAAAAGGAAAAGTAGAAGGTATCCAAGAACTCCAGGAGCCCGATCCACAACCTAACCTTGAATTCTATTACATATTTTTTGATGGAGGTAGGATTATAACTGAGAAATTTTCTATACCACTCTTCTTTGTGTTGGAAAAGGAAAGAGGTAGAACTCATGGATGGATGAGAATTTCAAGATCCAAAAGGGTGGAATATGTAGGCCTCATGGAGGAAAAAGTAAAAAAAGTGAGCATGGAATTAAACAAGTTAAGGCTAAGTGACTCAATCATGAAGGAGAAAAAAAACAAAGAACAAAAGGCTGAGAGAGTAGCAACAAGAAAAATAGGTACAACTTGCCACTATGGAAAGTTTATCCATGGAAGCCATACAATGTAGGCTACCATCCAAATCCTATGCCATCTTCCTCAAGAAGTAGTGGTTGCAATTCCAAATAAGTAAATTAGCACAATATGTCTCTTTACCTTTCCAAGACTACAAAAAGTTCATTTAATTTTTCATAAGGGAAAGTATTGGGGATAAAGCCAAACTAGCCTATTTTTACATGCATAATATCATCCTTGCAGACGCGAATTTCTAGGACCCCATCTAAAGATTAGGGGACATTCAACTCATGGAATTAGCCTCTTGGTTGAACAATGAGGAAACAAGATTTGAAGAAGTAAAGACGATAATGAAAAAAGAAGAGAGTGAGCCCTTATAAATAAGAGAAGATTTAGTGAGCCCCAGGGCTTTCATTAGTAACCATAAAATCACCTCCATTGACCCTGAATCAACACCTTTAGGATTTTAGGGCTAAAACTTTTGCAGGCTTGCCAAACATGACATGCCCTACCTCACAGATTGTAAACAAGAGTGTATCACTCTCCATAAATACTAAGGTATGCATGGGAGATAACCCCACTATACAAAAGAATCATATCAAGGTTGAAGATTAAGTGGATAGGACTCAAAATCAGTCCTCCCTTACTATTGGGCTTATGGGAGAGAAGAAACCAGGTAGAAGAACAGAAGGAATGGATGAATATAGTAGCAAATGTAGGTTTTTATCCATAGGAAGGCAGACCATCTGAGATTCCTTGGGATTTCAGTCATCTGAATAGAAAATGGCATCAACCCATGTTATTCATCCACCCATGGAATTTACCCATGGTAATGTAAGTGGCATCCACCCATGGTATTGTAAGTGACATCCACCCATGGTATTTCCCCATAGTATTGTGACATCCACCCATGGTATTCATTCACCTATGGAATTGACCTGTGGTATTTTGACTGAGAAATACTATAAGTAGCAAGCTACATTTTGGAAGACAAGTTACGTATAGTATTTTTTAGTCACAATACCACGGGTCAATTCCATGTGTGAATGAATACCATGGGTGGATGTCACAATACTATGGGAAAATACCATGGGTGAATGAATACCATGGGTGGATGTCACTTACAATACCATGGGTGGATGCCACTTACAATACCATGGGTAAACTCCATGGATGGATGAATAAGATGGGTGGATGAATAACATGGGTTGATTCCATTTTCTATTCGGATCATTCGAAGAGGCCACCAGGGCCATGAATTAACTTCACATCAATGAATAAGTTTCTCAAAGGGGTGAGCAACATCTTCAATAGGGGGGTGACGATAGGTCCCATCAATAGGTATATTTTGAGGTCCATTGTGTTATCCTCCAGCCTTTAAAAATCTCCCTTTCTCACATTAATTCACATGTTTAGCCATATTATTCTTAGTAAGAATACTAAAGGGTGCATGTATTATTGCATGGCATAATCTGATTAATATGCAGGGAAAAAAACATTTTTGGAGATATTTACTACGTTGGGGATTTTTGGAGACATCAAAAGAGAATATACAGGGCTTATCCACTTCATTAACTATCCAACTCAGCTTGAGATCAAATATTCCTCACCAACAACTTGGATTCACAAGCATCTAAGGAACACTAGTGCATGTGAAGATCAAAGGGAACTACATACACCAATTTTGTGATTTTGTAGGGGAGAATTCCTCCTTTCAAGGGAGAAGCCCCTCAGCTACTTTTTGTATAAATACACTAGCCTAAATGCTTATTAGGATTTAATTTTTTTTGAATCTATGAGTAGAAATTGAGAGCCTCATGCTTGATAGTGTTATTTTCATCTTTCATATGATGTATGTGACACTTATTTTCTATCAATGATAAGTTCACCATTGGCCTACATATAAGTTAGTTTTGGAGGGATGAACCCCTTCAGTTTGGGCCCAAATCAGAGGCTTTAGTCCATCTCTTGTAGTATTTCAATGTTTTCATTCAACCCATTGCAATAATTTTATTGTTTAAGTAGGAATTACATCACAAAACTTGTATTTTCATGTTTCACTATCACCTCTCTTATGGGAAGAGTGGTTGGAAGATCTACAACAACATCGCAAAAACATGTGCTTATGATTTCTTGGAAATTTTTAAGTGTTTGATTGTAATCTTCTGTATTCTTGGTTTCTAAATCTCATAAGTTAGTAGCATTTATTTGGAAATTATATTTGTGTTGTAGGGTAGAGTATATTTTAATAAAATTCAACTCATCTTTTCCATGTTAATTTATTTTGTTGTAATATTGATTATTTGATGCATGTGCTTGATTGGTTTGTAGGGATTGTTATTGACTTGTAGGGGTAGGAATACTCTTATACATCCACCTATACCATTCCATCTCTCTCATGGACACTTCATATTTCTTCCAAACTCTGTCACCTAGATCACTATTCCAGGACAAATGAAGGACATTGTGGTCATTAACTTTGGTGCAAGATAGGACCCTTAGAGGTACTGAGCTTGGCTAAGGGGCTCCCACACCCTTAATTAACCTTAATTCACCTTCAACCATCTCACTTCACCTTCAAGATACCCTTCTTGTCTTAAAAAATCTCTCAGACCCCCTCATGTAGCAGAACAGGGCCTCCTTTAACATTGCTTACTTCAACCAGATTCGCTCCAAACTTTTACCCTTGCATTTTGAAGTGGAATAATCACCCCCAATATTTTATTTCATTATTAAGGAAGACTCTAATACCACTCCAAACCCAGCCTTTCCTCACTATAACCATAATACATCAAGTAGAATTAGACTTAGCATTTTTTTCCATAGTTGTGTTGAAGATTGAATTCCTCATTTTTAAGCAAGTTGAAAATAGATAAATGATTCATGAAATTAGGTTATTGATTTGATTAAGTATTCAAATAGAATAGCATGATTTACTTCTGCAACTAGAATAGCCTCTTCCTTTCATGCAATTTCAATTAGCATTTAGATTTAATGAATGGAATTTTCATTTATGTAGTTAGAATCATGTTCATATCCTTGTAATCATGATATGCTTTCATAATAAGTTCTCTTTGTAGTTAGTTAAAGTAGTGGTCTCTAAATACCTTGATCTGATTAATGATGAAGGGTGACATGAGTAGAACCTAACCTATTGTGCATATATCAATGTCACCTCTATGTTTGTCGGAACCTCAAGTTGATAATTTAAGTTGAGAATCCTTGGGAGTAGATCTAGTCAAGTTTACACGTGCTATAGGTGTGCTAGAGGACTATTATGGGATTGGGGGAAATATTATAATATTGGGGCCAAATCAAATCCTAGGGCTATGTGTGAGCCAAGAGGAGGTTTTTTCATCATCTCATCATGCCATGATGGACCTTATAGAGGCCACTTTGTTGTTAAGAGGACAACCTTCAAAGTTTTACAATCATGTTACTACTAGCCCGCATTACATCAAGATGCAAGGAGGTACACCACTAGGTGTGATCAGTGCCAGATTATGGGTAAGACCACACTTAATCATGAAATTCCTTTACAACCTCAAGTGACTCTAGATCTATTTAATAAGCGGGGCATGGATTTCACTGGGCCCATTGATCCCCCATTGAAATGGAAGAAGTATATCATTGTGAGCACTCATTACCTCACTAAATGGGCTAAAACAAAGGCAGTTAACACAACAACTGGGTATAAGGTGGCTAAGTTTTTGCGGGAGAAAATTATGTGTTAATTGACATGTTGGATAGAGTTTACTAATGCGTAAAGTGGTTGCATGGACTGAACCACAATTCCCATTCCACATCAAGATGACTATAGACATGTTAGGTAGAGTGCCTTCCAATTGACACATCAAATCGAGCTAACTATGTGGTGATAGAAATGTTGTATGAGTTACACAATAGATCGAGAAATTTTATATGTGTAGTGGCTCAAGATAAAATCTCATGGATCTTTGTCTTTGAACTAATTATTATTGGGTAATTTAATTGGTGGTTAAATTACTTGCATTAAATTATCAAACTAGGACTCATATTCTTATGAGGCAAACTTACACTGTATATGCTAGGAAACTAACTCTCAATGAATAACAATCTTATCTGTCAAAATGAAATTGCAAGTCTTAAAATGAAATCCTATTCATGAGGAGATCGAAATGAACACACACATTTTCTTTCTCAAAAGGAAATATCTAATGGAGGAAATAAATTTTGAATAAGAAAGAAATGAAAGATTTAATTTATTGAATTGAAATGATACATCTATTCTAAGAAAAATATTGTGATTTTATGTTAAGTTCTTCATCTCATAAATTATGATATGGAAATCACAAAGTCTATTCTAAGAGAATTGATAAATCTAGTGTAGAAAGAAATGAATTTTAACTCTACAAAGAAATAGATCTTAATTCTAAGAAAGTAGTAATAGTTCTATGAAAGCAATAAATTCAAATTCTAGGAAAGGAATAAACCTTTATACTAGGAAAACAAAGGCATTTTATTCTAAAGTAATAAGTAAATGATTGAAATGAGATTTTGTTAATCAAATAAACTCGAGTTTACTAGTGTGCGCATTTCAATTTAGAATCATTCTTCACTAATGAATATCTATAAACTTGAGACTAAGAAAACCCAAAAATAATTCAGATATTTTTTATTATTTTTTACTTTCCTTGGGTACTTGATTTGTGCAAATGAAACAAAGAAAGTAAGAAAATGACAAAAAAACTACGAACGAAAAATATATTGTTTAAATGAACAAAAGGTTAACCTAAAGTTTCAAATGAAAATAGAGCATAATGAAATTCTAAATCAAAGCAGGATTATAGTATCTCGTACTTCTATAGGGGTCCCTCTTGAGATGCGCAAGTGACTACAAAATTTAGAACACAAACATAAATAAACCACTATAAATTATAAATGCAACATAACCAATTTTTTATTACTGGAGTGCATAAGACAAAGATTCAATACATTAGTCTTGCAAATAGAAATCAAATTCCAAAGTTATCTATTCACTTCCAAGTGAAGAATATTATAGAGCTTACATCATAACTAAATTAAGAGTCTAATTATGGCTTGAAAATAGAGCTAAAGTGACATCAATATTTTAAATATAACAAAACATTTCCTTTTCATGATTCATTATCAGAGAATCGAATAATGAATGTACGTATCATTAGCCTTGATCCATTGACTCTTCATTATATCGTCAAGTCTAGATCCTTTAATCTCTCTCTCTCTCTCTTGATATTTTTCTTTCTACAACTATGCCACAACTGATTTAACTGAGAATTTGACCTGAATGATGTTTTGAGCCTATGAGAATCCACCTATGGATGACAGGTGGATCACCATATTGAAAACATCTATAATTGTGGATATGCTCCTACTAACTCATAACACACAAGAACCTATAGACCCTTTGAATTAGTTGCAGAATGTTATAGGAGCTACAAAATTTACACAATTTGCTAGCTTATCTCTAGTCAAACTAGTTTTATAAACAAAAGCTTATATATTTGAGATGGTAATGGAAATTTACAATATTAATGTATTTTCATGGCCTAGATGGTTCTTAACTCATGGAAGAGGTGTAATGATATGGGGATATATTACAGAATAGGTGAAAATGAAAGATAAAAATTTAAAGAATAAATCAATTTTTTAGGCTTAACATTCCCCCATGGTTAGGGTTTCCCATGTCCTCTTGCACCTGTGGTTGTAAAAAAACAAAAATTGTAGTAGTGTTCCTCAAAGAACTGCTTCTAACCCCTGAACCAAAACATCCAAATTTGATTGTATTCCTTTGCACTTCATGTAGAATAACCATCTTGGTTTCTATAGCATATTGTTGTTATTATTGAGCTTTTGATTCTCTTTATACTTGTAACACATGCACAAAAGAATTATCTCATTTTGTGCCTTGATCAATTTATTTTCATCTTTTATATGGTTATTCAATCATTTTAGTTAAAATATATCCTGCTTCAGTGTTTTAATAACTTCTTCTTCCTTAAGACAAGGAATTTTTATTTATAATTCAGGTTGATAAAAAAATGGAATGTCATTATGCAACTCTAGCTCAAGACGAGATTTTATATTTTCTTGTTGTGCTCCCTTCTCCAATGACTCAAAGTAATAATATGCTTATTGTTCAACAAAATATACCTCTAGATATTTTCTTGTAAAATATTAATGTGGCACCTTTGCCTCTATCTCATCAATCTGTATGATCTTGAGTCGATCATGACTCATTTGTCTAGTCATGCATCTTGTCAACCCTCTATTCTTCCTTACTCACTGCTAATGTTCCACTATTTCTTTCTCTCTTTTAATTTTAATACTCTGCCTCTAAGGTTTCCTCTTATTCTTCTTTAGAAACTCTACTTGTTTAATTTCACTAGCTTTCTTTCTTCTAATATCCTCTAGTTTGTCCTTCTTATCTGTTTGATTTCCATGTTTTCTCCTTATCTACCCGTGAAGGAGTTTTATTAGTTTTTGAGTTCTTTGGGTGTGATACATTCCTCCATGTATTCAATGTTATGAAATTTTGTCTCTGTTACATTTTCAGCAACCAAATTCTCATTTCCTTTAACTGCTTTCTTAGGGTCGGGTTTCAGAAACAATGTTAATACTAAATGGTGGGGGGGGGGGAATCAATATTAAGGCGAATTAATTTTTTCATCCAATTTATATTTAACATTTAGACTTGGAAACCATCCATATAACCATCAAAAACATATCATGTGGTAGCAATATGAAATCAACACATGAACACACACCATGAGCAACAGACACATTAGGCACAAAGGTTTGACGAGGAAACCCTTCAAGGAGAAAAACCACCAAATATTGTTTGTTATTATGATGTAAATAAGAGAACCTAATCTGTTACATCAAATTTTTTTGTTGAGCCAGCATTCAGAGGAAGCACCAACCAGCTTTGATTGTTTGCTAGCACCCACTAGTAGGCACCAACTCCCTCATTTTGTAGACACTTCATCATCTTACCAGAAGCACCAACTTCATGGATTTTTTGCAAGTACCAAATAGTAGCTCCTTGGATTTATGCAAGCACTAACTTGTAGGAGCCACCAACGCCCAAGCCTTCCTCAAATTCTTAGTGGAGATGGAAGAACCAACTTCCTGTATGTAGGCTCCAACTCACACTTAGTAAGGAACTAATGTTTTGTGTAGATGGAGTCCACTCTGCTTGATATTAGCTCTATTCTCCTCTCCACTTGGCTCTCTGTTTCACTCAACAACATTCACTCATCACAACCCTCGTAAAAATATCTCTCCGCTTTGCATACTTTGAAGCAACACATTATGCTCAACCCTCTTCTCTCAACAACATACACTCAACTATCGCCCTTCTTCTTCTGCTCAGGAACTTTTACTCTTTTCTCTCCATAGGCACTCTCAGCCTCTTATTTATAGCATGGGCTCACTGATCCTCTTCTCAGTAGCCCACATGTAGATATTTATAATCTCAGTTCTCTTCTTCAGCACAGACACACTTTGCCTCTCTTCATTAATGCACACACACATAGCTCTCGTCACAACTCTCTCAACAATGTTGCACCCACCTAGTTGCTCAATAGAAATCTTGAGTTTTGTTCCTCTATTGCACACTAGTTGATGTTGTCCCTATTGTCATTGACACTTCCAAAGTGCATACTTCATGCATGACTTCCCCTACTGCACAGGACAAGTCTACCTAATTAAGATCATAACTACAGTAAGTTTGTACATAATGTTATTGCATCAAATTTCATGGCCATTATAGCTGCATTAACCATAAGAATGGGCACCTGTGCATTTGTTTGTACTGAGAATTAATTCTCGTCCAAACTTCACATGAAAAACAAGCTTCCCATGCTGATTAATTTACCATATAACTTAGATCGTAGTTCAGGCATGGCTCTTTAGGTCCATGAGTAGAGCTTCTCCACTTAGCATTGTTTTTAGTTGAATCCATTTTATTGTGAAAGAAGCCTTAAGCATGGAAAATTATGTTTCAAGACAGGGTCCATTAATTTTCCTTTACATCGTGGTCGTTTAATGTCTTGAATTAGAGCTCTCGACATTCACCTTTCACTCCATCATCCTTGCTTCAAACTATTTCCTGCAGGTTTTCATGCTTAGATTCATTAAACTCTTCACCAGCTACTGGCTCATCCATGCATACATAAATAATTTATGGGAAATGGCCAATTTGACCTATCTACCAAATATGGTGGAACCTTGCCAAAGTAGTTGTTGATGAGTTC
Organism: Pinus tabuliformis; assembly: GCA_031772625.1. Taxonomy (NCBI): domain Eukaryota; kingdom Viridiplantae; phylum Streptophyta; class Pinopsida; order Pinales; family Pinaceae; genus Pinus; species Pinus tabuliformis. The sequence goes on from CM062815.1 coordinate 517,084,811, forward strand.
ATCCAAATCCCAAAGGATTTTCTCACTGAAAGTCTTTCCAAATATAACTCCATGAACCTTTTTTATTATAGCTACAAATGCTGTCAATTCCATCAATTATGATCGTAGCTTCTTTTGATGGCACCTTTACCTATTTTCTGCCTAATGATTGGGTGTTGTGACCACTGGATCAAGGGTGAAAATGTGAAGTTGGGTTACACTTCTTGCCATTTTTTGAGAAAAAAATATCATTTTTAGAAGTTCTTCAACTTTCAACAAGCGAAAACAATTGTTTTATTTAGAATTTCATTTTACTATAAAAAGGATACTTGTCAGAAATTTTATTAGCATTCTACTACTTATTTTTTGAATTTTTTATACACATTTGATATGTCAACTTAACAATTATTTGACTATGTGTTCTTTAAAAATCAAGGGATTCATAACACGTCATGTTTCTTAGCACCACTGCATTCTTTGTTACCTTGTCGTTTTTGAAAAAAAATGTGTTCCAACATTCTAGAGAGACTCTACTTCAATATCCTTTATATTTATGAAGCCAGCTCATGAACATCATAATTACTAGAATTTTTTTAATTGAACCGATATGAAAACACTGTAGATTTTGAAGATGTTTAGCAGAGCGTCAAATTTCTCAACATATTAGTTATAAACTAAAAATCTAAAAACTACCCATTATTGAAGATAGACCAATGTAATGAACCATAATTTTTTGATATCTTTTTATAGTGTATATTGGAAGATACAATTTTTTGGTTTCACTGAATCATAATGAGCTTCAGAATTTTTTTGCACACAATTTTTTAGAAAATTGATTAAAATTAACAAATTTCTATGAAATTCCATAAAATTTATATCTACTCAAAGTTGACTCCATTCTGAGAATTCCTAAGAATTCTTGTTTTTGTTTCGATAGTAAATTCACCAAAATTGATGGAGTTTAAGCATTCCAAAGTTGGAAAAAGGTGACCAAAGCCGAGTTGTTGTAGAGTTGAAGGTTAAACCAGTTCCACAGAATTAAAATTAAATTCGATCGAACTTTGTTGGTTGTCAATGCCTATTAAAATAAATAGAAAAATAATTTGACCAAATTACATTAAAAGTTGGGCCGAATTATTTTAAAAAGTTCGGCTGAAAATGTGTCGATATTTTTCATTGGCCACCAAAATGAAATGATGCTACCCTAAAAAAAAATTGTTTCGCGTGAAACGATATAAATAGGTGCAGCCAAAAATTCATTTCCACACACTTTCCTCATTTAGAGTGAACTTTTAAGGTAAATCTTCTAGGCTGAATTTTTTGGAGTTAATTTTGAAAGTAAGATTTTTACGCTGAATTTTTTGGATGAAATTTTTTGGACTTAATTTTTAAAGTAAACCTTTTGGGCTGAATTTCTTCAGTGATATTTTTTAGCTTAATTTTTAAAGTATGTCTTTCGAGCTAAATTTTTTAAGTGAGATTTTTTAGCTTAATTTTTAAAGTAAGTCTTTTGGGCTGAATTTTTAAACTGAGATTTCTTAGCTTAATTTTTAAAGTAACTTTTTTGGGCTTAATTTTTAAAGTAAGTCTTTTAGGTTGAATTTTTAAAGTGACTTTTTGAGCTAAACTTTTAAAGTGAATTTTTTTTAAAGTAATTTTTTTTGGCTAAATTTTTAAAGTGAACTCTTTTGGTCTAAATTTTGAAAGTGAATTGTTTTTGGAGGATTTTTTTCAAATTGACCTTTTTCGGTTGGATTTTAGAAATCTACATAGATTGAATTATCATGGGAAAACAAAGAAATTGCAAGAAAAAATATTATCAAACAAGAGACATTGAGGCTCTAGATAACATGAGAGAAACTATTAGAGAAGAAAGAAGGAAGTGCATGAAAAGATTGAAAGGGAAAATCAATCTCAACTAGAAGTTGAAGCACGTATGTAAATTTAAACATTATAAATGATATTTAAAATTTAACTAGTGTATTGTGAAATTTAATTTCTATTTCATGAACTAATTTGAAAAATATTTTGTAATGTAAACAGAGAGAGATATTCCTCATAACATTGATGATGAGATTGAAAATGTTTAAAGACAAAGTGAAAAAGATAATGAATCAATGATTGATGATGTTGAAAGAGATCCAAATGAAGAAGTTGAATCACCATCAAGTATGTGTATATATATATATATATATATATGTATGTATGTATGTATGTATGTATGTATGTATGTATGTATGTATGTATGTATGTATGTATATATAGATAAATAATCTAACCATATTATAAGATATCATGCTAAGTTCATTATTGAGAAGTTCTTCAAAGATGAAAGTGTGACATTTCAAGCTGAAATTTTGAGAGGTCTCTTAACATAAAAGAAACTAAAAGACGCTACAACCCTATTGGGTATTCAAAAATCAACAAAAGGCAAATAGGTGAAAGAATATGTGATTCATAATATAAATAGTGCTCTACAAAAAGTTGGAAGATATAGAAAGAAAAATGATCTAGCTGCACATAGAGAAATACAAATGGTAATGGTTTCATCAAGTACTAGAGAAAATCATTTGGCAAAATATATGGCAAGAATATTAGAGACCTCACGAAAAACATTGCACAAACATAGAAAATTTCAATTACAAATAGCTGTAAATCATGAGCTCAATTGTTGGACAGTTATTTGTATGGAACCATACAATGATAGACTTGGATAAGATGTTAAAAAAATAATATATGAATATCAGATGAAAAATTAATGTCTTTCACCAAAAGAAAGGGACATGATGCGACGAAGAATATCAAGAAATTAGTATGAAGAACATGCAAAACATATCTTGGACACCACTCAAATGGAGTTGTTCAATGAGTTCATAGAAGAGAATCATAGAATTAATTCCTCAATCAGTACTTTTGTGCAACAAAAACCATGTTATGTTAAACCTATCATTGTATGTGACAATTTTTTATCTCGTTATCATGTGGAATTTCAATTATATTATGACACCTTCCTTAATTTTGGTAAAACATTTTGGAAAAAATCACCTCCTCCTTCCACTATCCATGATTTCATATCCGAAATTCTATGTTAAAGATAAAGTCATGAATTATTTTACCAAAAGTAATGTGTTGTTGGTAAAAATTGTGATCATTGTGGAAATTTGACTTTATTTCATAACATATATTATATTCATATAAATGATCAATCATTGTCTAACCTAAAAGTGAAATGGAAGAGAAATGAATATATCCATACATCAATTAGTTCAAATAATAGTAAAAGTGCTAAAATTATTGAATTACAAGAAGAAGAAATTCCTATGATAGAGGTTTTGAATAAATTTGAAACAAAAATTTATAAGTACATAAAAAATTCACATAGAGCTCGATGGAAGGACCTGCAATTCAAAAAATCTCGTGAAATGTTTCCATCAGGGACCATTTTGTCAATAATTTATTTTACGAAATACATAGCGAATATTATCATTCTTACCAAGTCTCTATGCTTATCCATATTCTATATAGACATGATGAACAAAATTTTGATGATGTAGAAAGCACTAATGAGAATCAACATGTTATTAAAGAATATCAATTTATATCAATGATGATCGTACACATGATACACATTTTGTACAACATTTTTTTGATAATATTTATGAGTGATTGAAAGGTCATGGAATAAAATTCAATGAACATTGGATATGGTCAGGTGGATGTGTAGGTCAACTCAACTCTTCATAGTCATTCTTTTGGTTGTGTCGTCTTCATAATAAAACCCATATTAAACATCATTGGAATTTCTTTGAGACTGGTCATGGAAAAGGAGAACATGATGGTGTAGGGGCATGTATAAAATGAGCACTTAGAAGATATGAAATGGACCACTCTACAGATAGTCTTGTCTCAGCTGAATAAGTTGTTCAATGGTATGATGTTGCACAAAGTTATTAGACTAACCCATCAAGGGAGGTACAAAGCTATGTACATATATGTCAAAATTAACTTGTATATAGTTTTAATATATGATCATTTTTATTAATTTTATAATTTTAAACATTTATAAATTATATAGTTTAAATAGTATGACAATGATTATCTTCAACATATATAAATTGTATTTTAAATAACATATTTAAATTCTTGTTTGAATTTATATAAGTTGTCTTGGCATATTGGAATCGAAGATGTAGATAGATCGATTACATATCAAGCTAAAATAGTAAAAGGGACTCAAAAATTGCATTGAATTAAAACAAAGGATTACCAAAACGTGTTTTCTTGTTTTTGTCCTGTTTGCATAGAGGACACACAATGCAATGATGTTTGTGAAAAAAAATGTATGTAAAACCTTGGCAACATACTAAATTAAATACAAAGGGGAAAATGTTAGTTGCAAGATTCAAAGAGATGGAATCAGAGGAAACTATAATATCATCTAAAGGTCAAGTTTCTGATCTTATTAGAGAAGGTAAAATTTCAATTGGTTCCAATATATATATATATATATATATATATATATATATATATATATATATATATATATATATATATATATATTATGTTTTTAAAATCAATGTCTATAAGTATCTAAATAATAGTTAAAACACAGAGCCCTAGAAATAGATAATAAAATCAAGTCCATATTGATAAATTTAATTTCATATAAATTATGATCTGAATTTACAATTGTTTTCTTGTGCAGGAGATGCTTTTTCTATAGTTGCACCGACTAACAACATAGAAAATGTGAAGTATTATTGGATGCGGTGCACTGAATGAAAGATGAATTTATTGCAAGACTATGATGATAATGGTTTTATATATAAAAGAGGGTATGTTATACTGAAAGGTTATTTTTTCCAAGAAACTCACCAAAATGAGAGTAATGTTTACTTTCAATACTATCAGGTTGATGTCGTAAGTTTTCAATATAGTCACTTGGTTTGTGAAATGCACATAAAGTGGATAGAAGTTCAATAAAAAAACAATTGAAAGTTAAAAAAGGGAGAATGTCAGAAGTTGACCATTATTGGATCATTGAAGATGGAATTTCATTAGAATTTTTTTAATTGAACTGCCAACAATTTCTTCTAATTGGATTCATCTTTTATAAGTTACATTAGAGGAAATTTTAGCCTAAAGGTGCCCGTAAAATATTCACGTAATTTCCATATCTGTAATGTACCCCTTTGGCCTATCCCGGAATAATAGCTTATTAGGCTCCCAATTTTGTAGTTTTTTCTTTTTCTTTACAGTTAAGATCTAATTATTGTCTTATGTTTACTATGGCCAACATTGACCATGCATATTTTTTCTTGGTTTGAATTTATTTGCTTAAGATCTTGTTTGGATTATGATTTGAACATTTGCTGCGCGCGGCCCGACCCTCTGCAACTAGGGTTCTGCGTGCCTGCTGCGCCTCCCAGGCTGTTGCGCCTCTGCGCACAGCCTCGCCCCTCCCCTCTGCATCTTTCCTTCGATTGCCTTCTGCTGTGATCGGCCCACCCCTCTGCATCCAGGATCCTGAGCGACAGCAGCGCCGTCAAGGCTGTTGTGCCTCTGCGCACAGCCTCGCCCCTCCCTCTGCAGCCAGATGGAGGCTCCTGAGTGCTCTGCCCCCCCTGGGGATCCGCCCCCCGAAGTCACTGGATTCAAAAATTTGATATCGAATGGAACAATCCAGACTCCCTCAGCGACTCAGCAAAATTCATCAAAAGAATGGATTCGATTCCATCTGTTGCCCTGCCATAGGAGGACACCTGCAAAGCTGCTCTGAACTTGGCAGAAAAAGGCCTCATAGGCCAGTTTACAGGCCTATGGCCCTCTCCCAAATCCGTGGAGGATTGGACCCAAAGAAATTGGCAACCTCTGATCAAAAACGGAGTGAAGAGTACTTCGTGGGCAAAGGGTATTTCGTCTTTGTTTTCGAAAGCTCGGAGGACAGAAGCTTAATCTTCAGAAACGGCCCCTACTTCATGGGACCACAGGGACTGTATTTAAATCAATGGAACCCAGACTTTGATCCCTCCCAAGACGTCCCATCTGCAGTGCCGGTGTGGGTTAGGCTTCCGCATCTGCCCCTCCACTGCTGGAACCAAAAATCGTTCCAAACCATTGGTAATGCATTAGGCAAGTATATAGATTAGGCAGTAAGAAGGGACCAATACTCTTGCGCGCGCATCTGCGTTGAAGTGGACCTTGAAGAAGGATTGCCTGAAGTGATCAAGCTCACGGTGGCAGGATGGACGCACATCCAAGAGCTTGACTACGAACAACTTCCTTTTAAATGCAGACACTGCCATGGCTACGGTCACTTCGCCAATAACTATAAGAAGAAAGCAGAGGAGCAGGCTGAAAAACAGAATGGAGAGCAATGGACCCTAGTCCAGAGAACAGCGCATGCAAAGAAAGACACAGGAAAAAGCGCAGCAACTAGAGACAGGAACAACGTCACCCTATCTCAGGAAGTAGGAGAAAACGCAAAAGGAGCCGAGGAGGTGCATCCAGACCCACCGATTAAAGACCAGGCAAAAGAGATCCCTGAGGAAATCCCTTCGGAAATCAAAGAGGGAGAAGGAGACATTCACATCGAAGTCACCCAAGGCAGCCCCTCAAACCCCATGTATGCCGAAATCACGAAGAAAAAACCAGCTGACAGCTCTGAGTCCTCAGAGGAAGAACTCTTTGAGAGGCCATCAAAAAGACCCGGAAGGAGATCCCGCAAGGAAAAAAGAGAAGAAGAAGCAGAAAGGCTCAAAACTCAAGGGAGACAATCCATGATAGAAATGACAATCGGGAGAGGTAATAGGCCCAGGTCTTCCAAGGGCGGCTCCACCCCAAGCATAGGTAAATAATGAAGTTAGTCTCTTGGAATTGTAGAGGACTGGGGAGCCCCGCAAAAATAGAAGCAGTCAAGGACCTCTTAAAATCGGAATCCACTGATGTCCTCATGCTCCAAGAGACTAAGATAGCAGGACAAGCCCTGCTAGAAACCAGTAAAACTAAATGGAAGAAAAATTCAGGCATAGCTGTCAACGCCCGGGGATCCTCGGGAGGCCTGGAAACGCTCTGGAATGAAGAACAGTTCCAATTGATCAGCACTTATCAGACCTTGCATTGGATATATACAGAAATTACCCACATTCCAAGTAAGTTATCTATCTCTCTAGTTAATCTATATGTACCTGTAAATTATTCAGAAAAAAGAGAGTGCTGGAAATCCTTGGCAGAATTCCTTGAACAGGAAATGCCCAACAATATCATTCTCGCAGGAGATCTCAACATTGTTTTGAAAGCCAAAGAAAAAAGAGGAGGCACTGAATCCAAAGACTCCATGGTAGGTGTTGTAGAGGAGCTGGCCTAGATCTGGGACCTTCAAGACTTCAATCCTATCCATGGTCTATTCACCTGGTCAAATAAAAGAAATGGAACAGATCATATCTCTGCTCGGCTTGACCGTTTTTTAGTGCAATCCCTCCTCATGAACAAGAAAATCATAACTACAAGAATTCTACCCAAACTGTCCTCGGATCACAAGCCAATTTAGCTCTGTTTAGAAGACGAAGAGGATGTGGGTCCCATCCCATTCCGTTTCTCTCCTCAATGGATTGAAAGAGCAGGCTTTATGGATACGGTGAAAGCATCCTGGAACACCCCCATTTCAGGTTCCCCAAGCTTTTTTTGGGAGCAAAAACTGAAGCTAACCAAAAAAGCTTTGAAAGAATGGATCAAGAAACCATCGCCCAACCCGTCCTCTCTTAGAGTTGCAGCTGTCCAGGCTTTGCATTCCCTTCAAAATGACATGGAGCGTGAAAATATCAATGAAAACCTATTGGAAAAGGAAATCAAAGCGCAGAGAGCAGCCTACCAATCTTTTAGAAACGAGGAAGAATACTGGAGATTAAAGTCCAGGCGCCTGTGGCTAAAAGGAGGGGACCGCAATACCTCTTTCTTCCATCGACAATTCAGGGCTAGATTGTCAAGGAATCATATAGCAGAAATAAAGACTATGACGGGCCAAATCTGCAAGGGCAATCAGCAAGTCAAAGAAGCTGCAGAACAACACTTTCAGAACCTCTACAGCCCGGATAACCAAGGAGAAGAAACAGAGGAAACAGAATTTCTCAATCACATCCCCTCATTAATTTCTCAAGAGGACAACACAGATTTATACAAACCTGTTACAGAGGAAGAAATAATCAAAATTGTCTGGTCCATGGACTCCGACAAGGCCCCTGGGCCGGATAGATTCACCATTCATTTCTACAAAGTTTGCTGGGACATCATAAAATATGACCTTCAAAAGATGGTAAGGGGTTTCATGTCAAAAGCTAAAGTAGGTGGCAGCACAAATTCAACCTACTTAGCCCTGATTCCCGAAGACTCTAACCCTGAAACTTTCGCCAGATTTAGGCCAATTTCATTATGTAATGCTTCCTATAAGATCTTGGCAAATCTGTTGGCCAACAGAATGAAGCCCTTGCTCCCTAGAATCATCTCTATTTCCCAAGGAGGCTTCGTGAAAGGTAGACACATCCTGGACAACGTCATCCAAGTTCAGGAAACCATTCACTCAAGCAAGCAGAGGAAAGAGAAAGGCATGCTAATAAAGTTAGATATGGCGAATGCGTTTGACAGAGTCAATAGAGCATTTCTTAGCAAAGTCTTGCTCTCCTTTGGCTTCTCCAACCAGTTTGTCAACCTTCTAAAAGCCTGCATGAACAATCCTTGGATAGCTCCGCTCATAAACAGCAGACCGGCAAACTTCTTTAAAGCCAAGAGAGGCATCAGGCAAGGATGCCCTCTCTCTCCCTATCTCTACATCATTTTGGCTGAAGCATTAAGTCGAAAACTTGAAGCAGAAAGACTGTCAGGATCCATCCCGGGCCTCAAATCCTCCAGCAGCACAAGGCCCCTGAACCATGCATTATTCGCAGATGACTCGATCCTTCTGGGGGGCGCCTCAATCAGAATTGCAAAAGCCTTTGGCACGGTCATAAAGAACTACTGCAAAGTCTCAGAAGCATTGGTAAACGAAAGAAAAAGTGAAGTATACAGCTGGAATACAGATCAACAGGAGCTAAACAATATAGCCATCACTCTTAGATTTAAAGGGCACTCTCAATGGGAGAGAATCAGATATCTTGGCCTTCCCATAATCTCAGGAATAAATAAGAGATCGCTCTGGACTAACATTATCTGTAAATTCAAATCCAAGATCTTGAAATGGGGAGGACACTGGTTGACAAAAGGAGGTAAGGTCATTTTAATCAAATCACAGCTCTCTTCTTCAATAACTTATCAAGCAGCCTTTCTGCTTGCTCCCAGAAATATCATGGAACAAATCTCCTCTTTTCTTCGAAACTTCCTCTGGCAAGGAGGCAGGGGCAACGATAAGAAACTCCACCTTGTAAATTGGGAAACAGTCAAGAAACCCACCGTTGAAGGAGGATTGCAAATCCAAGATCCATCTCTGGTCAATCTCGCTTTAGGAAGCAAGATCCTGTGGAAAATGTTAAATGAGCCAAGTCATGCTGTAAGTATCACTCTGCGAACAAAATACACAAACAGAAGTGATTTGAGAAACCTTCACTTGGACTACACAGTTAACAGCACGCTGTTGTAGCAGCTCTGCTACAAAAGCAGCAAAACCTTCAAACGAAACCTCTATAGAATCCCAGGGAATGGCAAGAGAATTAATCTTTGGCAAGACAGGATAATGGGGCGAAATCCACTAATCGAAAATGAAGAAATCGCAGGGTTAAGGGATTGGTTAACCACAGCTGGGAAGTCAAGGTTATTCGACATATCCGCTTGGGATCAGAGAGGCGACTGGGCAGGTTGGGCAATCCCTGCTCCTCCAGCCCATCTCCAACAGCAGCTGAATATCCTCATGGACCTGATCGAAGAGGCCGCCCCGATTCACAAATCGATGCAAGATCGTTGGGGCTGGGGCCTTTCAGGTGTTTACACAGTCGCTGAAGGCTATAAAGCGAGCCAGATATCGGGAAACAGCAGTTACAGTCAGGCGTTTTGGAAAAGCATTTGGGACCCGGCAGCGCTCCCGAAAGTTAATTTCTTTGCCTGGACAGTGATCCACAATAAAATACTAACAGGTGACAATCTAGTTAAGAGAAGCTCCGCTGGTCCTCATTGGTGCACCCTCTGCAGAAGTAATGACGAGACTGCCCAACACCTCTTCATCGACTGCCAGTTCGCAAAGGAAGTATGGGATTTTACGCTTCAAGATCTCCACATAAGCTCCCCTGCACATATCTCAGTTCCAGACCTCTTCGCTAATTGGAATCATCGGTACTCTCGACATATCCCTCAAAAAACAATTTGGTACAAAATCTAGAATGCGTTGCCCAAGTATGTCTGTTGGAAGATCTGGTTGGCCCGTAACCAGAAAGTCTTCAAGGAATACCATCTAACACCCCTGCAAGTTGTAGCTAAGGCCAGATCCCTTCTTCTAGAATCGGTGCAGCAACAGTATTTTAAAGAGGATGCATCTCTCCAACAGAAAGAGAAGCGATGGATCGGAAAGCTTGAACTGCAAAGTAGGAAAATCCTCCTTTCCCCTAAATTAGAACTCCCAACCTGGAAGAAGAGAGACACAGATGAATCATTCCAGTTATGGTGGAAAGCTCAAAACTTGCATACTATCTTCTTTGACGGGGCTTCTAAAGGAAACCCCGGCCCCTCGGGTGCGGGTGGGATCATCTTCTCTCCTGAAGGGCGTTCCAGGGATTCTTTCTACTGGGGTCTCGGCGTGAAGTCTAACAACCAAGCAGAACTGCTCAGCCTCCTTAAAGCTTGTCAAATTGCCAGAGAAAAAGGGATCAAGGATATCCAGATTTTTGGAGACTCAGAGATCCTCATAAAAAAACTGACCGCCGGAGAGATATTCAGAAACGTAGGTCTCAACAGAACTCTTGAAAGATTGAAAAGAGTCCTTTCTTTCTTTGCATCTTATAATCTCTACCACATTCTCAGAACCTCAAATAGCGAAGCGGACTTGTTGGCAAACAAAGGGAGCGCTCTGGACAGAGGGTGGTTGTTCATCAATGATGACAGATTTGTAGAAACCCCTCCATAATGGTCTAGACATAGTAGCTGTTTTAGAAGTGCAAGCAATATGTAAACAGTGCTGCTTCGGCAAAGCCCCTCTCTTTTTCCACCAGATTTAATAAAAATCCATATCCGTTTTAGTTAAAAAAAAAAAAAACATTGACCATGCATCATTAATATAATGATTTAGCATGCATAACTATTTAATTAAACTACTCTTATCTGAAGCAATTCTTCTACTTATGCAATTAGAAGCATGATCCCTCAAGTGTCCCACATACACTAGAGTTACCACTTGATGTTAAATGTAACAACTATCTTAACACTATTATATGAGCATTTCAGAATAATAACTTCAAGGAGACATTACGGAAATCATTAACATCACACACTATAGTTATCATTTTCCGACTCCTTAAGTATGGGTAAAGGAATATGGACACATCAAGCCAATAATAGTTGTAGCCATTACATAAGAAAACATTAACATCGGTAATCTAGTTATGAATATTTGTCATATGCAAATTCTACTAGGAATGGGTCCTAGAATTGTTATCCATGAAACATGCTTGTACAGTTAACTTCACACTAGAATGCAACATGCACAGGAAATCCATAATTTCCATAGCAGAGATAAATTTAAACATAGTTATATCTTTGCTAAATGATTTTAATCTCATAACAAGTAAGGAAACACATACCATGCATGTGCATCTCACCAAATTAGAGGGAAACATCATAAGAATACATTATTCATCAAACATTCTCATGAAGGATAAATTTAAGAACTCTTCTCATAAAAAATTGGAACAATAATAGAGAGAGAGTAAGAATCATCATGCACACATTCCACACATCTAACACCAAATAAACCTCACTTGGAGTGGGAAGCACCACCACCCAGCCATGAATCACCTCTGATTCCCCCCGAGCCAAGGATCTTGGCAAGGATCAATTGCCCTCAATTGATCGAGGCACTGGGTATTTGATACCCTTTTTCATGATTTAGTTACCATTAGTAGTGTCCCGCTTCATGGATTGTTCCATTTTCCTAGGTCTTTTCTAGAAAAGCTCATCTTTATCTCTCGGAACACTTTTCCACTTAAAAGCTTTCCTTTATCTCCCACAAATATTTTATGTTTGATGGATATTTATCTCCCATCCATCTGATGGATATCCAGTCGATCCAAACTTATCTAGAATCACATCTAGAAGCTTATCATGAAAGATTCATCTCTATCCCATTCCTCATGGTATTTGGCAAGCATCTCCTCTCTCTTGGTGCTCCACCCTCCAAGAGATTTATATTATTAATTTATTTAAAATCACATTTTCTTTTCATATTACATATCACTTAGCTTTCCTCAACTTAGGTTTACAATATTTAAAACACAAGGGAAGATATCACACCTAGCTTTAACTTAGCTTAGGTTTAAAATAATGTAGTACACAAGGGAGGGGTGTTACATACTCCCCCCCCTTAAATTTTACACCCTCCTTGTTGTATCACTACATCATGTCCTCATTCATAGGTGGCTAGTTTCTAAATCAACGGCTCTCATGGCTTTGCCATTTAATGCAATTTTTCTGATGTACATCTGTCACAACGAGTGCTCCCAGCGCCTCTCTTTCCATAACTACATCAGTCTCAAGGAGTGATCTCCTTTCATAACTATCTATAACTTTTTTTTCAAACCATTTGTGAGAATTTATAGATGCAGAAGTTTAACTATGATAAATATCATAGTCTGTTACTTAATATTATTAAAGCAACTATTGCTTATCAGTTATTTTATTTGAGGAATGCATGTTCTGTACTTGCATTATTTCAAGCCTTTGTGTTCTTGTCAAACACCTTCTTCTTGCTGTCTCTCTGCATACAATACATCAGCTAGCATATTTTCCACATTAATATGCCTGCAAGGTCATAACAGATTATTTCACATCACAATATATATTCATATACATATATTCATCTTAATTGTATGTATGTCAAACTGCGGTTAACCATAGTTACTTATACCAAACTTACTTTCCTTCTTCTGGGTAACCTCCAGCTTGGTTTACCTGGCCAGACATCCATCAAATGACTACTACATACCCCCACACAAGGTATGTTATACACACTAGTACACATTTCATTTTTCAATCTTGTAGCATATGTAGTCATAGGGTCCCATATGTATTGCTGTACATAGTCCAGCTATGGTAGAGCTTATAATACCATCCTGATGGTGTCACCTGCATGACATAAAATTGATCCACATATTTTTTCACTATGTTAGTATCATACCAACATTCATTTATCATGGTCCATCTATGTAATTAAGAAAGGTTTTATGTCATGTGTAAATCAATTCCAGATGTCATGTGGTCACAATATCAGTCACATATTATTGGCTTAATTCATATTTTCATCTTAATCATACCTTCTGCTTAATCTTCTAAAGAAAAATATTAACTCATAGCTGTTGAAGTTTAATATTCATCAGATCATTAGCTCACCTCATATGTTTTACTTTTTCCATGTTGGTTATGCATGAACATTTTTACTACTTTCAATCCTACACTTCCTGTTGCTGTAAGTGTTTATGATCTCACAATATTTACATGTTAGCCCATTCTTAACATTAAATCACCCTTTACCAAAAGATGAATTATCTATTTTATGAATTCTTTTTTGAATCATGCAACATTTCCTTATGTTGTCCAAACACCTCATCAATGCAATCCAATAAGAGATCCTCTCAAAATTTCTTGGTACAAATTATGACATCAATCTATTTAAATAGATTTCTTAATATCATTTAATTGACCCCGTGGTCCATACCATTTGTGTTACTTCATCAATTACTATGCTTTTTCGTTCAAGGATACTTATAGGTTCTATTATGCATATCCATAAAAAAGATTCATATGTCCTCGAAACTTGTTAAGGTTAAGTTTCCCCTTAACCATACTTTCTTCCAATCGAAGAGCAAGTCACATTGTAAGATGATGCATTAATCAAAGGATTAATTTGACCACAATTTGTACAGTTATATAGTCTTATACTATAACATTCTCTCACCATCCTTTACCTTGGTATAGTAATTTCATAGCAATTATACCATTTATAAGTTGTTTTTATAGCATGATGACCATAATTTAATCTCTTATCAGAATGATAGTCTAGTTTTATGAGAATTTCGGTTCTTGCATTCATGAAGGCAACATATGTAAGTATGCCACTCAAGTAATGATATCTTCCACCCATATGCATTACTTGTTATTAATTTTAACAAAATCGAATAACATTACTTTTAAGGCATTTGCTCCCTAATGCATGTTATAATATTTTTGGTTATAAGATTTTTAGTGTCAGTAAGATTAATAACCTTCAATTTCTTTGTCCAACATGACTCCTAACATAGCCATACATACTTTATCTTTTTACTATTGGCATATATCAGCCCAAGAATGTATGTTATCAATATATAACTTCAATATAGTTCAACCAACTCAAATCCCCTGCATGTAGGAAGAACCAAATTTCTACATGTTATGCATATTTGTAAGCATTGATAGTAGCATAGCATTGATTCTACAAATCCCAACTATGCCGAACAAAACATACAGTCTATCACAGCACAAAAATAATTCCACACTACTTTACCAATAGAATCATTAGGTTAATCACGCTCTTTTCCTCTACAAAGCATACTCCCCCTTACTAGTCATTGGTGTAACCAACATTTTTATGATTGTTCAGCAATGACTTTTACTTTGTTTTAACATGTAAGAGACTATCATAACCAGAATTCATTAGAAATTCCTTACATGGATGGTTCATATGAATCTTTACTATGCATGGATACTATTCATGATCCTTTTTAAAACATGTTTATCCGAATAACCACTTAGTCAGACTATGGTAACACATACAATTTATGACAATGCATAGGTATATGTATCATTACATAACAATACATCAATGATAGAAGCATGGTTTTCGTTACTACCTAAGATTCTTTTTCAAGGTTAGGTGATTTTATTTAGCCATTCATCTATACTGCATTTGTACCAATCACTATTTAAATCCTTTACCCATTGGAACATTCAATTCCAATATAGTTTTTCACACAGTCCATCAACCAGTTCATGTCATGGTTTGGGATGTTGATCCAATGGTAGAAATTCTTTTAGAGTTTTTAAGAAAACTTTCCAATTTCTCTTCGTCATCTATAATACCAATGTTTGCCCAAGTTTTCCTTAGGTACAACTAGCTTCTATCATGCATATATGTATGTTATCTTCACTTCTGACACCACAATCTCCACATGTGCAAGCATGACTATTTGAAAATTTACATGAAAGGAATCAACCGACTAAAATAACTATAACTACAGGTAGAAAACTTCCTTTGCTTATATACATAAATTATTACACAAAGGGTAACTAGAGCAATGAACAATGAGCTTTATAGAAAACAAATCAAATTACAAATGCATTGGCCATAAGGATAACATTAGAATTTTGTCTTGAAACAAACTTGAAGATACACATGTATTTAGAGACTTTAGTACCCTTTGAAGACCCAATATGCACTATGTAACAAGATTTTTCCACTCGATCCCTCTAAATATCCCCATACACATCAGATCCAGATCCTCCTTAGAATCATAATGAAACATCCATGAACCATCTGGACTAGATAAAACATTGAACTCTATGGGGTCTATACATGATCCATTCACGTTTTAAGATACATTTGGTATGAATTCCATGTCATGTCTTCTAAACAAGAAAACTTGATTTCTATGCTTATGTGTGTATTTTAACAGATACAATGTTCAGTTGTACCATATCCAAATTTTTGTAAAATGCTGGCCCATCAATATCCATATCCATTTTATAATTTGTATAGTATTAGTATTAAATTAGGATGCAATTGCTTTTTCAAATATGACAATAGTTCAAAAGGCAAGAATGATTCAAAAGGAAAGTAAGTGGGGTTTCTCCGACCTTTCTGTAAAAACTATATAGCAATTGCTAGCATGAGGGATAATTTTTTAAAATAATACAGCCTTATAAATTTAGTAGTTTAATAGCACTTCCTCCTAGGCTCCTATTACGTTGATTATACAAGTTATATTATCACAACATTGTTCGCTTGTTTTCACCTATTCTTTCTTTTGTTGGTAAGATATTTGAATGCAGGAGATTTGAATTTGTCCCATTCATCAATTTCCAAATTATTCATCTAGAAATTTCACTTTTTAAAAGGTTGTGGGAGTCCATTCCAATAACGAGATTGTTTTCCCATCCCACTAATCCATTCAAAATCACAGTGAATTCATTAGAAGATATATCCTCCTGTCTATAATTGTAAGATTCCAAAGGTGGAAAAATATGAGAGATTACACTACAAAATTTTAAAGGTAACAATAGCTTCTTTGCAGCCGTAATTAAAGTAAGGCTCCACTTGTGTGCAGTTACTTTTTATTTCAGCAACAACATCCCATTACATCCTTGAGTGACATTCTCTTCAATTATACAGTTGTGTATGAGCTGAAATTTTCAAAATGTAGGCGATTAGAATATTAAAAAAATGTTTGCATGTAAACATATGTCGACAAAACTTAACACTCTAAAATAGTGGTGTGGTTCCACGTTATACACACACGAGCAGAGTCTAAAATATTTGAATTACCATAATTTTGATTCTCTTGGAACACATGAACAATGCTTAATTTAAACATGAAATAGGTATTTCTTTTTAGACTGAAAATCCAGATCCAGATCTGCTGGCTGACTGAGTCATGGTAATAGTTACTTCTCTAGGCTTAGTAGATGGCATCGCATTTATTATTATTATTATTATTATTTAATTTGTCATCAAATTCAAACGAACTCTTGATCAGCGTTGAGAGATCATACAGTGGAAAATGGACAGATATGACAAGAAGGTGAATAATTCTGCACATGTTCATCTTCTCCCTGCAACCAAAATTCAAGACTTCTGACTTCTACACCTTCCCTACAAAAACTTTTTTCAATTAAATTTAAAAACTACCTGGCCAGTCATATCATTATTAATTTAAAAACTACTTACATCATTGAGTTCCACACTAGAACAATGGTGAGCAGTGAGGTAAGTGAAACAATGGCAGAATCCTCCAGGATGAGAATGATATTTGTTTTTGCATTGTTGGGGCTTTCAATATATGTGGGAATGGCCTGTTTCAACGAAGCTTGATCAACCTTTTTACTAACTTTATACCATGTGCCGTGGAATCCCTACCATGGTCACAACTTCCTTAGCTAAGGAATGATCAAAACAACTTCAATAGCTTGAGATCAACTTCTTGAACAAATCCAGAGACCAGTGAGCATTGCCTTTGACCATCAAGGCAGAGGACCTTACACTGGTGTAGTCGATGGTTGGGTCATGTTTTGGAATGGATAATAGTTGTTGCAATTTGTTGTCACCTCACCCAATAGGTCTAGTGAGCAAAAAAAAAAAAACATCAGCCTACTTGTATATCTAAACCTTAGAATTCGAATAGGAGTTGACCTAAATATGAAATAAAAATGTGTAACAACACGTACGTAAAGAGGAAATGAAAAAATTTTATTTGAAGACAATAATTCCTCATTTGATTTTTATATGTTTATTCCATGGACATAGTCGAGCACCCACCCATGAGGATAATCATTATCCCATGTCTTCAATCGGCAAATTCGCACTTGTTCTAAAAAGAAATGGCCATGCTGGAAACTATGGTGAAACAGGTCGAAAGTAGTATTTAAGTTGAAAGAATAGTCTTATCAAAGAAATAAGGCTTACAACTTTACAGAGTCCTTCATCTAACAAAATCATTCCAAACAAATCCATGTTGATGGTAACTCTTATCCATAACAGCTTGCTTCTACTTTTCTTCATTGATCCCTTCTTGGAAATGACCTCCAACTCCATGATTTAATGGCTTGAAAACAGTAATCTTATCCCATACAGAGATATGTTGTTCCAATAACCGTAAAGAAAAATTTCGGCTTTCCAGGAAGAGTTTCGATAACTCACATAATTCCTTTCCATATAATTCAGATATGAAGGTCGTAACTAAAATGGAAACATCAATTAAGAAATTTTTTGGTGATGTTTCTAAAATTTATGATCAACAAAGGCGAGCTTTGAGGGTGAGAGAGTTATAGCAACAATTCTAGTTTCTTAACAACCTTTTCTTAATCCATTTATTTTCGTAACTAGCAAGCTTGAAGCTTGTTCATACCTTCCTCCATGTCAGCATGGCTTTAAATGCCAACAGTCACTTAAGTCTTAATTAGATCCTCTATCAGTTATTATCATCCATATCCTTAGCTTGTTATGCATGACCTTCTGTACGTTTTATCGCAATTTCCAACAGTGCCACAATCAGTTATATTGGGGAGGGTGACGTTGAAAGGGAAATGATAGCAGTAATGTTGTTGCTCTATCCCATGCTTTTACAAAATCCCTTAAAAGTTAAAAGCGCTTTAACTTACTATTATTTTTAAAGCATTCCTAATCCCCTATATTTATATGGATTCCGATTCAAGCTTTTGCACGACATGCAATACCCAAAAACGTGCCTTTCTTTCCGTGATTTTATACTAGTGATGCTGTGAATTTCTGATTTTTTTTCTTCTCAACTAGAAGGGTTCAAATTATGACATAGTCATAGTAAGATAGGAATACATTTATTTCGCTCACCCACACCATTCTAATTACAGTAAATTTACTTTAGTGACCGAGATACATGATCTTAAAGATTTGGAGGTTACCGTATTAGAGAAGAGATCATTGAACTATCAAAGGTTGGTTATGCATTATTTCTTTTCACTCTATTGTATATATGAAACCAGTAATAGTCTATGATTGAAGTTGAGACTCCAATTTGCAAGGTAACCTCAATAGTCATCTTGAGATTCTTATACAATTTATCTTTGACAACACTATTTCACTCAAATTTTCCAATTTGAGCTAAATGTGCGAGAAACACCTTGGAACTTTCTCAATGGTCAACCCTTAACCATCCTTAACAACCCCCAATCTGTTCGACGAAGTACAATAATAAAATACGCTATCCCTGATTAGATGTGGTTGGAAATGGTGTTTCGATCCGTTCTGGGTTCGAAACCATATCAACTAGTTCGAGATCAAACGGTCCCTTCCATTGTTAACAGTTAGCAACAATATATGATTAATTGGTGGATTAAATTTCCACTATAATTACACCCTTTTTGGATTCAATTTTCACTTGATTTACTTCCTCCCGCAACTCATATCTTTATCATCGACATCCATTGTTGGAGGCATGGCTGGTATGACCAAGAGGTCCCAATAGTGGACCGATTTTATAACCTAAATCAAAATAATCAAGAGTTGAGCCATAATGGAGGACCTATGTTATGTACTACACATCTCTTCATATCTTCCACCACTATCATTGAGTCTAAGCCTGTGACCTTGATATAAACACATCGATTTCATTATCAATATCATACATGCATATTCGATTTTTATAATTTAGAACCCATCAACCAATATGCTACGGAGATGGATTAGTCCATATGCCTCATTATTTGAACCTACGCCTATGATACCATTTGTAATGTATCCCTTTGGGCTATCTCAGAATAATAGCTTATTAGGTTCCCAATTCTGTAAATTTTTCTTTTCTTACATTTAAGATCTAACTATTGTCTTAGGTTTACTGTGGCTGACATTGACCATCCATCATTAATATAATTAAGCATCATCAAGGTGATCTGACCAACCCTTGTTTCAACATGCATAACTAACTAATTAAATTACTCTTATCTGAAGCAATTCTTCTCCTTATGCAATTAGAAGCATGATCCCTTAAGTGTCCCACATGCACCAGAGTTACCACTTGATGTTAAATGTAACAACTATCTCAACACTATTTATGACCATTTTAGAATAATAACTTCAAGGAGACATTATGGAAATTATTAACATCACACACTATAGTTATCATTTTCTGACTCCTTAAGTATGGTCAAAGGAATACTGACATGCACCTCAAGCCCATAATAGCTGCAGTCATTACATAAGAAAACATTAACATCGATAATCTAGTTATGAATATTTTTCATATGCAAA
Source organism: Pinus tabuliformis (assembly GCA_031772625.1). Lineage (NCBI taxonomy): Eukaryota > Viridiplantae > Streptophyta > Pinopsida > Pinales > Pinaceae > Pinus > Pinus tabuliformis. Next base: position 517,105,011 of record CM062815.1, read on the forward strand.
TTCTACCAAGAATGGGTCCTAGAACTATTATCCACTAAACATGCTTCTACAGTTAACTTCACACTAGAATGCAACATGCATAAGAAATCCATCATTTCCATAGCAGAGATAAATTTAACCATCCTTATATCTTTGCTAAAAGATTTTAATCTCATAACAAGTAAGGAAACACATACCATGCATGTGAATCTCATCATGTTAGAGGGAAACATCATAATCATACACTATTCATCAAACATTCTCATGAAGAGGAAATTTAAGAACTCTTCTTATAAACAATTGGAACAATAACAGAGAGAGAGTAAGAATCATCATACACACATTCCATGCATCTGACACCAACTAAACCACACGTGGAGGGAGGAGCACCGCCACCCAGCCATGAATCACCTCTGATTCCCCCTGAGCAGAAGATCTTGCCAAGGATCAACTGTCGTCAATTGATTGATGCACTAGGTATTTAATACCCTCTTTCATGATTTACTTACCATTAGCAACGACCCGCTTTAAGGATTTTTCCATTCTCCTAGGTCTTTTCTGGTAAGGTTTGTCCTTATCTCCCACGGTGCTTTTCCACATAAAATCTTGCCTTTATCTCCCACAAAGCTTTTATGTCCAATGGATCTCTATCTCTTATCCATCCAATGGATATCCAATCCATACAAGCTTATCTAGACTCACATCTAGAAGCTTATCATGAAAGATTCATCTCTATCCCATTCCTCATGGGATTTGGCAAGCATCTCCTCTCTCTTGGTGCTCCACCCTCCAAGTGATTTATTTTATTAATTTATTTGAAAAAAATTGCTTTTCATATTACATATCACCTAGCTTTCCTCATCTTAGGTTTTGAATAGTTTAACCAACAAAGGAGGGTATCAAACCTAGCTTTCCTCAGATTAGGTTTGCAACATTTAACACACAAGGGAGAATATCACACCTAGCTTTAACTTGGCTTAGGTTTACAATAATGTAGTACACAAGGGAGGGTTGTTACAATATCATAATAAGTAAACCAATCAAAATCATTTAAATTGAAAAAGAGGTACATGTAAATATTTTGGAGGGAAAAAAAGAAAAACTACTTATTTTAATTGCATTTTTAGCTCATCTCCTTATAGTTTACTGAAATTTCAAGTGTAGACACTCGTTGGATGCATAATCAAATTTCAGATCCTGTACCCATCATTCGTACTTTTGAGAAGACACACAATGATAAAAATTTAATATACATTAAAAAAATTGTGTTCAACACTCTTTTTTAATGTATCTTCAATTTTGACCAAAGTGGGTCTTCCCAAATTTATGCATGATGGGTACATGTTGGATGCAAAATTTGATTCCACATCCAACGAGTTTCTACACTTTAAATTTGAGTAAACCTATAAGGACATAAACCAAAAATATAAATAAAAAAAGTAGTTTTTTTCTTTTCCATCCAAAATTCATAACTCATATTTTATTGCTTTAACTATTATTTTATTACTTTTCCTTAGGAGGCCAATTTTAGGCTGAAATTTCCTTTAATGGAGTAGAGGAAATTGTAAGTATTTCCTTTTGTGCACACTTAAGTTGTAAATTCTTAAGAATGTGATGATGTGAAAAAAATACTCATTGGGTGTTGTATAGAGTTATAAAGTTATATGTATACTGCTTGTTATGTAGACCTATATTGGGGATTTACTGCTTTGGTAATTTGTGATGTATATTGTGTTGTTAATGCTCTATTAACTTGTGATTGTGTTTGGTTGAGCTGAGTGCTGTTACTTCTCTGTTCATTTTTTATTGTGGTTGGTTGAGTCATTTACTAAGTATCATTTACTAACATTATAGGAATGATTGAATAGAAAATGTACCAACTAAATGCAAACTTACTTTCGTTTCTACATATTCATGAACTTAAATTATATGTAAAATATTTAAAAGAATAAAACCATTCACATGCATCACACAAATTGTTATCATTTTTTTATAGATCTACATCGAATTATACTTGATTCATTCGAATGCAAAATGCAGACCACATTTTGTAATTTGCAATTTTAATAGATTTATGTCAAATAATTCAAGACAAGAAAAATTTAAACAATACCTAAGAATAATCTACTAACATTATAGGAGTGATTGAACATAAAATTTTCCAACTAAATGAAATTATGTAAAATAGTTAAAAGAGTCAAGCCATGCAAGCATCATGAAAATTGTGGGCCATGTTTTATAATGCAATTTTATCTAACTTATGTAAATCTGCATTCAAACAACTTTATATTAAAAGTTAACTATCAACTGGCATCCATAGTATCCTTTCTATACATGAATGCAAAATGCACATGTACCATATTTTATAATCCAATTTTAGGTTATCATTGTTTTATACTTCTTCATCGAATTATACTTCATTCATTCAAATGAAAAATGCGGACCACATTTTGTAATTTGCAATTTTAATAAATTCATTTTAAATAAGTCAAGAAAAAACGACTTTAAAAAAAATTAAGTATAATCTACTAACATTATAGGAATGATTAAATGCAAAATGTACCAGCTAAATGAAAATATGTAAAACATTTAAAAACATCAAGCCATGCATGCATCATGCAAATTGTGGGCCATGTTTTGTAATGTAATTTTATCTAAGTTATGTAAATGTAAATTCAAACAAATTTATATTAAAATTTAAGTATCAACCAACATCCATAGTGACCTTTCTATACATTTATGCAAAATGTACATGTACCATATTTTATAATGCAATTTTAAGTTATCAATGTTTTAGACATCTACATCGAATTATACTTGGTTCATTTAGAGGAAAAATGTAGACCCTATTTTGTAATTTGAAATTTTAATAGTTTCATTTTAAATAACGTCAAGACAAAAAAAATTGAAAAAAAAAGACTAAAAATCGTCTAATAACATTATAGGAATGATTAAATTCAAAATGTACCAACTAAATGAAAATATGTAAAACATTTAAAAGAATCAACCCATGCATACATCATGCACATTGTGGGCCATGTTTTATAATGAAGTTTTATCTAACTTATGTAAATGTGCATTCAAACAACTTTATATTAAAACTTAACTATCAACCGACATCCATTGTACCCTTTCTATACATGAATGGGAAATGTACATGTACCATATTTTATCATGTAATTTTAAGTTATGATCGTTTTAGATATCTACATCGAAATATACTTGATTCATTCAAATGAAAAATGTAGACCACATTTTGTAATTTTCAATTTTAATAGATTCATTTTGAATAAGTAAAGACAAAAAAACTTTAAACAAAGCCTAAGAATCATCTACTAACATTATAGGAATGATTAAATGCAAAATGTACCAACTAAATGTAAATATTTAAAACATTTAAAAGCATCAAGCCATGCATGCATCATGCAAATTGTGGGCCATGTTTTATAATGAAATTTTATCTAACTTATGTTAATGTGAATTCAGACAAATTGATATTAAAACTTAACTACCAATTGACATCCATAGTAGCCTTTCTATACATGAATGCAAAATGTACATGTACCATATTTTACAATGAAATTTTAAGTTATCACTGTTTTAGACATCTACATCGAATTATACATTATTCATTCAAATACAAAATGTCGACCACATTTTGTAATTTGCAATTTTAGTAGATTCATTTTAAATAAGTCAAGACAAAACAGCTTTAAAAAAAAACCTAAGAATCATCTACTAACATTATAGGTATAGGAATGATTGAATGCAAAATGTACCAAGTAAATGCAAATTTACTTTAATTGCACTACATATTCATGAACTTAAATATGTATGTAGGTTTTAACCTCATAGAGAAATTACCTGCATACGAATTCTAAAACGAAGAAAATAAATAATGCGAGAGCATAACACATAAAACACATATACACAGAGATTTTACACTGGATCCTAAAACTGAGACTACCATCTTGATTTTTTATTATTTTCCTTTCAATGTTATAATACATATTTATACATTCCGAAGCATCCAATACCATGGACCAAAAACCATCGCGATGAAAATCATAGACCAAAAACCATCACGTCCAAAAATATGTGCGAAAATCATGCACAAAACCATAGGTGGGTCCGCCCAACCTAACATAGGTTCCAAAAACAAAATTTTCTAGGGTGTTTCCCTGAACCCCATAGAGTGGGGTTACCTATACCCCTCAAACCCCCTATGACTCCCCCACTATGTAATCAGCACAACAAAGGGGGGGCTTCGCACGCCCCCCCCCCGCCTTCTAACCCCCCGGTTAACTACGTGGGCTAGTCGTGGAAAGAATATAACACAACCCAAGAATGTAAAAACAAGTTTTAAGCATCAAACCATTCATCATGTGAATTGTAACACACAAAATGTACATAAACTCCAAAATTAGCATATATTAAATCATAATAAAGATTTCAACATTTAAAATATGTCCAAAATTTTAAAATATGTAATAAAAAGTTGTTATAATAACATGAATTAATTCATAATAAAGAGTTTTAATTTAAATATATCCAAAATGTATATCATAATACAAGTAAATATAACATTAAAAAACTGTCAAATAAAATGTTGCATCAATTTAGACAATCTCACTCAAATATACAATCTATCAACCTTCTTGTGCTCTCCTCTGAATCATGGGTGCCCTACACAACATGTGTAATTGCATATATACATAATATTATGTACTCTAAAATTAAATTTTAATGTTTTAAAATTAAATGAGAATGTAAGATCATCAAAACAAAATTATAAAAAAAAAAAAACAAATTCCATGCAATACCTCATGGTGTTCTCCCTCCATTTTTCCCTTTTGATGTTTGTCTTGCATTGCGCCCTCTTGAATGCCCTATACAATACATGTACATGTATATATTAGAAATTTTAAATTGCATGTATGGAAATGCATAAACTCACGATATTAAAAAAATCCTTACACGACTTTTTAAAACTGTTTTGATGATCCTATTCGCATTGTCGAATCCATCACTAAAGTCCATGGACGATGGAAATCATCTCCCCAAACTTAAAAATCCAAATTTTTAAAATTATAAGATAAAGCTATAAATCATTTTTTAATGAAACTTGCACTTCAATTTATAACAAAACATAAGTGAAATATTCAATACTTGTGGCACATCTCCTAATAAGGAGGAAAAGGGTGGCGCTATATCCAAAACATCAATCAGAATCGAAATATGTTAACATTTAATTATATATACATAATTATTTCTTTTAAAAATATTTCAGGTCACAATACAGTGATATAATAAAAGTAAAATAATAATTGTATCAACATGAAATCTTCAAAAAATAACATCTCTCAAAATATCTTCATTGGAAGTTCAACCTGGGACCGTGACATTATCAAAATTCTCATTCAACAAATGAGTTAACTGCAAATGGTGAACATATGGTACATTTCAGTCAGATTATATATAAAAAATGAAAAAATGTATGTGAATCGACATTAACATATATACATTACAAATTGCATTAAAATATCAACCATGACCATTGACACATATCGATCCCACACCTTCTTCTTCATGAACACTTAGGTCTTGCCAATTATTACGATAAGCCTTTTCATATGCTTTAAGCTCCTCATTATTCATATTATATATCTCCTCATATGTTTTATATACAAAATTAGCACATGCATTAGCTCATTCACTTTGTCAATTTAGATCGATATCAATTCCAGTCAATGCACTCTGTATGTTGTCAATAATGTCATCCCTTCCTTCTCAACTGATTTGGGAAGTGGCATCCATCTCTCACTGCAAAGTTACCAAAAAAGGAGGTTAGCGTACCAAAGGTGGCTAAGGGGGAGGCAATTCAATATCACGTAATGTGCCCTTATGATTATATAACTGACTTTTCCCAGTACCGTAATATTCAGATGCAAGGTCATTATAATCAAGTTTCATACCCAAACAAGTTTCTGCATAAAATAATTTTGCAAAATAAACTGCAACCTCATCATTCCATCGCATCTTTCCATATGCTGCAAGGAACCTATCATTCAAATGGCAAGCTATATCAAGGTGCTTGAAATATTGCACCTCGAGCATCTTTCTTTTCAACCCTTCTTTGAAATTAAACACAGATTTTGCATCTTCTTTTGTAACCCTTTTACTAACCTTGGCCCATTTATTGGGACTCATCACTGCTTCCTTTCTATGCCTCATCATAATTATAAATAAATTTGTGGTTGGTCGAAGATTCTTGTAAACATCAAGAAATGAGCTTAGAGAGAGTGTAACTATTTCTAAGCTTTCTCTACTCTCCTTAGGGGGCTCCGAACTCCCAAGATCTTTCCTCAATTTAGAATAATGGTTTTTTCACTTTGTAATGTGCATTGTTTGAGGCTTGTCTCCCAACAAAGCTCATTCAGAATATCATATGAATAAAAATTATTTGGTTTCTGGACTTCTTCATGAATCTTCTAGATTCGCTTACGTCTACTTGGACCAACATTTTCGCCCCCTCGATCAATATACAAAATTGCATAAATATAAAAACATGTGAACAAATGTATTCATACATATATAAAATATAGACATGTGTAATTTACCTAAATTATGTTTACCACCCGAAGAACGTTGACCACTGTCACGTGCTGACATTGTGAGTGAAGCATATAAAAAATAGAAAATCAATTTTCAATATTTATGTGTACATACATATGATTCTACTTATTTATCATTTAAGTAAATGCACACACGCGCACACACATATACCATGATGTGACTGATGGACCTCCCTTGATTCATTTGATATGCTCTTTGATCCACGACCTCAACCTCTCGCTCTAGTAGATGCATGAGACTCTATTGATGTTCACCTCAAATAATCATGTGGCAAATGATAATCCATGATATGGATATCTATAGATATATAGACATGCGTGATATTTAAAAACTCACCTCATGGATTTCCAATTCTTTTAAAAATGCTATTTAAAATGATCAACAATTTAGAAAATTGTTATAACTCTTGATGTTACAACACATTTAAAAATCTCGAAATTTCTATTTAAAAATATTAAGAATTTATAAAATTGAGATAACCCTAGAAGTGACCTCGTGCATTTAATTGATTTAATCCTTGAAATTACATCATGCATTTCAAGATCTTAAAATTTTTATTTTAAAACATTGAGCGAATTCAGAAAATTAATGTAACAATATGAAACTCTTCATTTAAAATATACTCAAGATTAAAAACACAAATGATGAAGCATGTACATTTTGAAAATTAAATACAAAATTTTCTAAAACATGTCAAGTTCATCAAGTTGTCCTTACATATTGGGGGTACACATGGTATAGAATTGAAAAAATGCGTGGTCATTAAAAATGACAGAATGATAACTAAAAACACACACACATATCAAATATATCTTACAATGTCCATCAATAAATATTGATAGGGAACTTCTTAACAACAATTCATTTTCCACACACAAATCTTGAATTGGCATTGCCCCATGCAATAAAGCACTAGACATCCTATTAACATTTGCACAATGCCTTATGATCAATGATTGAATTTGACTGACAATATTTTTTTCTTCTCCATGTAGTTGTTTTAACCTCTCATTTTTATCTTGTTACACACCTTTCATTTGGTTGTACAAAGGTTAAAAATTGGTGAAGACTACAATTCCATTGGATCCATACTCCCTAGATTTTCCTAAGCTTACTATCAATGCAATATAATATGCTTCATTGTTTGTTTCTCTTCCAGGTACATTATTTTTCCTTTGGAGGAATTTGTTCATCACAATATTGCATAGCACATAAGTAATCATTGCTTACCCTGTATTGGGATAACAAGAAACTTCTATGAATAATGTCCATTTTTCAACCATGCTTAATGGGTTTTATGATCCCTGTAAAAAAACAAATTCAATAAAATTAATTCAATATATTTATACAGGTATTTTTAGGTTCTGCAAAATATTATTGTTTAGACAAATATGTCAGAAGGCTAGGTAGCAATAAAGGTTGTTTCTACTTGTTTAGATTGTTGGACAATTGGAAGAAGAAAACAACTAGAGATCTCTAATTCAACTCAACTACAAATTTCTAATTCATTCAACTTAACTTCAAATCACCCAAATTTGAAATTATTTGTTAGTTTATTTTTATTTTCATTCTCGGAAATGTAAGACTTATTCATGCCTATTTTGAAAGTATTTCTTAATTTGTTCTTATTTTCATTCTTGAAAACTTAACACTTATTCATGCCTTGTTATAAAATTTGTTTATTAAAGCTATAATACATGTTTATTTATATGCCATACATGAGTCTATTTATATGCTTCTTTAGAAACTATAGTTAAATAAGAAGAAAGAAAATTAAAAATGATAGACCGATTTTCTTCTAGTAAATTTAACACTTATATTACCTTTTTATAAAAATTTCTTACTAAAACTATAATATATGTTTATTTATATGGCCTAAATGGGTCTATTTATACATGCTTCTTTCAAAATATAGTTTTTTTTTTATCGTTAAAGCTACACTACTTCTATTATTTACATTAAAAACAGTGAACAGTTACATTCAGGTTTACAAGCTGCAAGAGTCCTGGGTTGGCGCTCTTGCTCATATAGCTTCATTGAGTCAATTACCCGCGCAGGGGCCTTCTTCCTGTGACTAAGCGCCCACGCAGGGGTTGTATCATTGTGACCTCTACTAAAACTGGAAGCCCATGCCATGGCAGAGGAGCTATGAAAACGAAACCAAACAAAAGTGCCTTTCCCATGCAGGGGCAAAAAAGAGACCTGTAGAAAATTCATCAGAGTCCCACGCAGGGGACAGGACACGCACTGAACAGCATAATTGTCTGACCAAACAAAAAGATTAACGCCATACATTAAGCATTGGTGGAAGGGTAAACAGCAAACGAAAAAACCTGAGCTCGAGCAGAGAACTGGAGCTGGGCTGAGCCCGCGACTATTCATCTGAGTCTTCCTCCGAGTCTTCTGGATAGATCCAGTATTCACCTTCTGGTGGAGGTCCCCAGTCATATTTGGCCTTGCCCTTTGCAGGTGCTGGTTGAGAGGCTAGTGAAACAGCTCCTGGCTCGGATTGTGCCCCAGCTTTGTCCTCATCAGCTTTGGAACTCTCTGCATGCTGAATTGGGGCACGGGGTAGCTCCCTTTCCATAGGGTGAATTGGGGCCTTGGGTTGCTCCTCCTCTTCTTCTTTCACCTCTTCCACGAATAAAACTGAAACATGAGCTTGAATGCTTGAATTACCTTGGGCATTGCTGACAGAGAAAATCGCTGAGCCAAACGCCGGTAGTGGAGCAACTCCTGGGTTTTGTGGCCTGGCCTCCATGAATTGCTGAGCTTGGATGGGGTTGGCTTGCTCCACCCTGTGGCACAGACAGTGGCAGCAATTCGATGAAGGATTCACAGGGGGGCGTGAGGCTCCTCCTCTTCCGGTGCCGCGTCGACTGAAGGGCCTTTGTCTTGGCGGCATGTCTTCCAAACGATCAGCACTTCCTTTCGCTGCTCTTTCACCGCTCCAGTGAGCCTGAAGGTGGCTTCGTGTTCCCTCTCTGAGCCTTGCAACCCAGATACCCACCTCCTCAATTCGAACAGACAAACATTCCCCATACTCTCCAGTTTTATGCTGCGGTAGTTGGCCTTGGTGCTGGTGCGCGATAACTCACCTCTGCCGCTGCGTCTAAGGCTCATCTGAAACCATAAGTGGCCGTCCCTTCGCTCTATAACTCTCACGCTCGCTGGCCAGGGCGGCGTAGAGCATTTAAGGAGAAGATTATGCTTGAGCCCGCCCATGTACACCATGTGGCGTACTACCTTCTCCTAACGTGGCACCCGCATCCGGGAGAGCGCTATCATTTTGGATAAGCTTGTTCAGCTCCTGGGCTTGAGCATTATCTGAGATCACTGTTGGGCCTCCAATGAGAAGAGTATGGTGGTGTTCTACCCCTATGTTGGCAAGAAGGTCGGTGACTTTGTTGCCTTCTCTTTTTGTGTGAGAAAAAGAGATTACCTTGTCACTGCGTAGGGCTAATTCAATTGCTTCTAGGCGTGCTGCTAGTCACCAACTGTTTGTGATTCTTTTCGCATGAGAGCCATTATGCAATCTGTTGCCCATGTTTATAAGGATCTGGGAGTCTCCTTCCACGATCAAGGGGTGCAATTGGAGATTTTCAGCTAGGAGGAGTCCTTGCCATAGTTCTTCGATTTCCGCTGAATTGTTTGTATCCCAGCCCAGGGATCCCAAAAATATCTTCAGTGGTGTGCCTTCATGATTTCTAAGGATACCTCCATAGCCTGCTCTTCCAGGATTGCCCTTGGAGGTGCCATCAAAATTGAGCTTATAAGAGTATTTTGGTGGAGCACTCCAGGTATCTGTGCTTGGGTCACTGCTGGTGGTAGTACTGATCCTCTGTTGGGGTTGAGAGATGTTTAGTTGCCAATTGCTTAATATACCTATCTCATTATCCTGTGTGGGGAAATATTCCTTTGTCCAGGAGTGGAGGTTCAGAGTTTCGCTTAGATTCCCACAAAGTTTTATCCAAACCTCCTCAATCCGAGTGCTCTGATTTTTAAAGATCCGCTTATTCCTTTCTTTCCAAATGCTCCAGGCTATGAGGCCTGGTAAAAGATTCCACAAGCCATTGAGGAGTGCACTCTTGTAAGGGTTCTGCGTCCAGTGCCTGAGGGATTCAATGATGTCGTCGTGTGTTCTGCACCTTCTTTGGCATCTGAAGCCCGCCTTTTCCCAAAATTGACTAGCTAGGTGGCATGTATCCAGAAGATGATGAAGCGCTTCCTCATTATGGCCATAGTTGGGGCATCGTGAAGGTCCATGAAAATTCCTTCTTCTCAGTTTATCCCATGTAAGGATTTTTTTGTGACTGACAAGCCATAAGAAGTAAGAGATATTTGGCCATGAACCGAAGTTCCATATTTTGGTCCAAATGGGATCCGGGTGGGTATTGTTGTTGTAGAGAATCTTATAAGCTTCTGAAGTGGTGAAGTCCACTTTTGGGTGATATCCCCATCTTAGTATGTCGGCCTCTTCATTGTATCGTATTCTTCTTTTGTCCAGCTCCCTTTCTAGAACCCCTGTATTCTGCAGATCGGTGGTGGTTGCCCATTGATTTCCAAGTTTCCACTCCCTGAATCCATTTTCCATTACTGGTCTCCAGTAGTAGTGTATCTTTTCCTGCTGCTGCTCCTGTTTGACGTGTTCCAAAGATATGTGGAGGGTGTGATAGAGCTTTGGCATCTGATTCCAAGCATCTGTCCAGAACCTTGCTGTTTGCCCATTTCTTACTTCCCAAAAGCTGTGTTGCTGTATTAAGTGGTAGTGTTGTTTGGCTGCATTCCAAACAAGCGAGCCTTTTTCCCATGGGATGAAATGGATGAGCTCCTCCTGGGGTCTATTGTTGGCATACTTAGCTGTCCAGAGCTTGGCCCACGGCTTTTCCGGGTTAGTGATCCATTGCCACCAGATTTTAGCACACATGATGGCATTACTGTGCTCCGGATCCCGCAGCCCAATGCCTCCTTTTTCTTTTGGCTGGCATACTGTTGGCCATTTGACTAGGGCCCATTTCTTATTAGTAGCCGTTCCTCCCCAGAGAAAGCTGCGTTGAAGCTGTCTTATTCTCTTCAAGGCCCATTTGGGCGCTGCAAGAATTGAAAATAAATATAGCGGCATGGCTTGAAGCACGGATTTAATGAGCACAACTCTGCTGGCTAGATTGAGAGATCTATGCGTCCAAGAGTTGAGACGGGATTCCAATTTCTCTATGAGAGAGCGCCAAGCAGAGTGCTTAAGAGCAGAGGCTGTAAGGGGGGCTCCAAGGTACTTTGAGGGGAGGGAGGCGCTCGGGAATCCAAGGATGCGAATGATGGCAGATTTTACAAGGGGAGGCGTATGGAAAAAGAAAATCTGCGATTTGGAACAATTTACATCCGTGCCTGAAGCTTCAGCAAAGTCAGAAAGTAAGGATTTGAGGCGGGCAGCTTCCTGGGCTGAAGGGTAGCCAAAAAGCATAGTATCGTCAACAAATTGCTGATGTGAAGTGGCTGGGGTACTGTGAACAGAGATACCCTTGAGCTGGTGGGATTGGAGAGCTTGCTTGATGTGACGACCTAGACCTTCTGCCATGAGTACGAAAAGGAAGGGAGATAGGGGGTCCCCTTGCCTAATTCCCCTTGAGGGTTTGAAAGGCTTGGAAGGGAAGCCGTTTACAAGGATGGAGAACTGAGACGAGTTTATTAGACTCATAACCCATCGAATCCACATTGCATTGAAACCAAAAGCTTTTAACATTTGCTGTATAAAGGTCCAGCTGAGTTTATCGAAGGCTTTTGAAAGATCGAGTTTAAGAAGCATACCTGCCTTTTTGGATTGTTTGAGGGAGTGAATGATTTCATGCGTGAGGAGAATGCCATCCAGAATTTGTCTACCCTCCACATAGCCTGATTCTTCCTGGGATATGAGCAACGGTAGCAGAGGCTTCAGCCGATTAGCTACTACTTTGGAGACAACTTTGTATATAACATTGCAGAGCGCAATCGGCCTATATTTATCAGGCGTGATGGCTTCCTTCTCCTTGGGGATCAAGGCTATAAACGTTGTGTTGAGAGCTGGTAACATCCAGTGAAGGGCTCTCGATTCTTCCACCATTTGCCATACCTCTTGTTTGATCAGCTCCCAGAATGTGTGAAAGAACGTAGACGTAAAACCGTCAGGCCCCGGTGCTTTTCCTTCTTTGAGCTGGAACATAGTTTCATCTACCTCCTGAGGCATTACTGGGCGAAGAAGGAGTTCATTGTGTTCTTCCTTGATGATTCTGGGGACGTTGTTGATGATTTTTTCGATTGCGATTCTCCTGTCTCCTTCGGGCTCCTGTAGGATCTGATTGAAGTGATTGCGTAGTTCGGCTTCAATCTCCTCATGCTTTTCTAGCTTCTCGCCTCCTTGCTTCTGGATGAAAGGGATATTATTGTGCATTCTTCTCTGTATTGTGGTTCTATTGAAGAATTTCGTGTTGCGTTCTCCTTCCCTCAGCCATTTTATTCGGGATTTTTGCTTCCAATACACCTCCTCCTGCTTCTGCCTTTCCTGGATTTGACTGTGGAGGCGTCTTTCCTGTTCTAAGGTCCCTTCCGTGTGCCCTTCTGTGATTATTTTCTGATGGAGGTCTGTTAGTTCTATGTTGAGGGACTGCTGAGCTTTGAAAATGTCTCCAAAGGTTTCTCTATTCCATCTCTTTAGGTGGCCTTTAAGGTACCTGAGTTTCTGCTGAAATTGATACATCATGGATCCTTCTGGAGGAGTGAAGGAGGTCCAAATGGATTTTACTAAGTCTTTGAACTCAGGGTGTGTGAGCCAAAAACCTTCAAAGCGGAAGGGTCTTCGCATTTGATCCCCAGGACGTTGCCATTGAAGGGCTATTGGCCAATGGTCCGAGCCCACATGCTGGAGAATAGCTGCTGAGAAGTCTCCTCCCAAGTGAATCGCGTTGTCCGAGATGAGGATGCGATCGAGTTTAGAGGTGATATGATGCTTTCCCGCTCTGCGGTTGCTCCAAGTGAACGTACCGTTGCAGAACGACATATCTATGAGGGAGGCATTTTGTATGAAGTTCTTGAAGTGGGTGGTTTCTTGCTCCAGTTTATTTCTCCCGCCTTTCTTTTCCTCTAGCTTCGTAATCATGTTGAAGTCGCCCCCAATAATCCATAGAGGGAACCTTCTGTTGTTATTCAGTGCCTCTATGGTGTTGAGAAGTGCTATTTTACTCCCAGTGTCCTGTGGGAAGTACACATTTGAGAGGTTGCCATGAACATTCGTGCCCAGAATATGGAAAGTCGCCTGTATTAGATGATGGGAGGCATTGAAATCTGAGAGTTCTATTGCTTGTTCATTCCATGCGATGGCTAGCCCCCCGGATGCTCCAGAAGCGTCTACTGCCATTGAGCGGCAACCTGGCCATGCCTTCTTGAGGATATTATCTATGGTGTTGCTGTTACATTTTGTTTCCTGGAGGAAGCAGATTTGTGGCTTCTCCATTCTAAACATGTTTTTCAACATTCTACGTTTCCCTGGGCTGTTGAGCCCTCTTAAATTCCAAGAGACTAACTTCATTGATCACTATTTACAGTGGGTTTGTAATACTTTGTCAATTTCGCATACCTTCCAGAGTCTAGCAAGAGCCTCCCGAGCTCAATGGTTCTCTGCAGATCGGTTTTTCTTCCTCGCTTCTTAGATTCTTTTGGTGGTTGGCTTCCATCCCATAAGCTTCCAGGTTGGATCCCTAATTGTTGCTGCTGAAAAGCTCTTGAAATGACGACCTCCAGTGTGTTGAGTTGGGATTCAGAGATGTTGTCATAAGCTTTTGTTTTGCATGCTAACTCCAACTCTTGAATGTTCAGGCCTTGCAAGTCGATGCTCTCAGGTTCTTCTTCCATAGGTTTCACCTGGTTACCTTCTTCCTCGTAAGGTTGTGTGCTTGAGGGCGGATCCATCATGCTTCCCATTTCCATTTCCTGATCCTTCTCATCCAAAACTTTCTTAGCTCCCCCAGGAAAATCTGGGGAGGTTTCCGGGGTCCTGCGGGAGGGGGAGGATAGCGGTGGTGGAGGGGGTGCAGAGGAAGAAGGCTGGGAAGGGCGGAGCTCCAATTTCGTGGGCACATCCTCTGAGGAGTTTGCTAGGATTTCAAAGCTATTCTTAGAAGCTTGACCGCTGGTGTTATTCTGCTGGGCCTTTTGCCCACTAGTGGCTTTTCTGTGCGCATGCCTCCTACTGGGGGCTTTGATGAACCCGTCTTGAGTGGATGTGGTTGAGGGATTCTGAAACGCTGCTGTGGCATTCAGAGGACAATCCCTGAATAAGTGACCAAGAGCATGGCATCTTCTGCAGCGGAAGGGCACATGCTCATAGTCCAGGGGCTGGATCCATTCTTCATCCCAGTGGGAGAGCATTATCGATTCTGGTAATGCTTCATTCAGCCTTATGAAAACACATATGCGGGCATATGAGATGAATCTGCGTGTTTTGGTTTCTTCAGCCGTTCTGATGTATTCTCCCACTCCATTTCCAATCTTCCTGAGGGTTTCCTCGTCCCAGTATTCGTCGGGAAGCCCATACATTTGAATCCAAACTGGTGCCCATGTTAGGTCCTCCTTGTCCGGGTTGAATCTGGGTATCCAATCTCGCATGTACAAACCTGCTGCATTGAAGAAATGAGGCCCTGTTCCCAGTACTCTGAGTTTGTCTTCAACGCAATAGAAGATAACTGTGAAGAAACCCTTCGGTCCTAATTGCAACAGGACATCCCCTTTTGGTTTCCATTTGGCAGCAATCCATCCATATAGGGCTCTTTCCGTAGGCCAGAAGCCTATGAACTTCCCTATGATGGCGTGTTCTTTCATGAACTCGATTCTAGCATTTATCAGGTGTCCCGGTAATTCTATTCTTGGCCTTTCAGCAGCTACTGGTTTGCAGGTGGCTGAAGTGACCTTTGGCGATTCCTCCTTGTTTTTTTTCCCCTTGTCCTGCGAGCCGCTGGCTTGGCCTTGAGGATCTCCTGACTTCTTATTCTCTTGCTGTGGCGTACTTCCTTTATTCAAAATCTCCCTATTGATCGAGCCAAAGAGGAAATCATTGTCCGGATCGTGCTGCATTGGGGAGGGCCCTGACGCCCCCCCTGCGGCGGCTCCATGGCGTTTGACTAGCGCGGTTCTGGTTCTCTTTTCGCCTAGAGATCCGATTTGGTTTGGGTGCAAGTCCTGCGTTCGACAGTCTGCGCCGTCACGGGTTGCAGAAAAAACCCTAATCGCTTCCTGCAGAGCTTTCGCCTTTCAATCTTGACATCACATTAATACATTTAGAAATTCTTTCAAAATATAGTTAAGAAAGAGGGAAAAAAATGAAAAGTGATAGACCCGGTTTTATTCTAGTAAATTTAATATCTATGATGCCTTCTCAAAATTAAAACACTAACATTAAAATTAAAACACCAAAAGTATATGACAAAGCAATTCCAACACTCTAATTAGCTTCAATCTCATGCACCCAATAGACTTGAAATGCAAAAGATGTACATCTAAAAAAGAAACTACTACTTGAAAAGAGAAAGTACAAGAACCTTCTATTGAGTGTATTCTCCTTCATATTAGGAAGTTAATAGACCCATGTTCCAAGAAAATATAGAAGCAAAGTTAATTACACATAATGAAAAAGGAAACATAAATGAACATATAACAACATAAACAAGGAAAGTATGTTACCAAGAAGCATCAAGGTTGTTCTACGAGATAAATCAAGGTAGAACAAGTCAACATAATAACATTAAGATTAAAACACCAAAATAAATGACAAAGAAATGCCAACTGCCAACACTCTAATTATCTTCAATCTCATTCACCCAAGAAAATAGAAATGAAAAAGATGCATCTAAAAAAGAAACTACTACTTGAAAATAGCAAGTACAAGAACCTTCAATTAAGTGTATTATGCCTCATATTAGGAATATGATAAGACCCATGTTCCAATAAAATATGGAAGCTTGAAGTGAAATCCACATAATGAAAAAGAAAACATAAATGAAAATTTAACAACAGAAGCAAGGAAAGTATGTTACCAAGAAGCATCAAGGTTGATTTACAAGATAAATCAAGGTAGAACAAGTAAACCCAATTAGCATTAAAATTAAAAACCAAAAAATTGATGAAAAATCAATGCCAACACTCTAATTAGCAACCCAATAACATTAAAATTAAAACAAAAAAAATAATGACAAAGCAATGCCAACACTGTAATTAGCTTCAATTTCATGCACCCAAAAAAATAGAAATGAAAAAAATGTATCTCAAGAAAAAACTACTACTTGAAAAGCGCAAGTACAAGAACATTCAATTAAGTGTATTATTCCTTATCTTAGGAGGCTAATAAGACCCATGTTCCAGGCAAATAGGGAAACAAGGTGTATTAAACATAATGAAAAGTTAAACAGAAATGAACATATAACAACAAAGGAAAGGAAATTATGTTACCAAGAAGCATCAATGTTGAACTCTACGACATAAATCAAGGTAGAATAATTCAACCCAATAACATTGAAATTAAAACACCCAAAATAGATGACAAAGCAATGGAAACACTCTAATTAGCAGCTCAATAACATTAAAATTAAAACACCAAAAATAGATGACAAAGCAACGCTAACACTCTAATTAGAAACCAAATAACATTAAAATTAAAACACCAAAAATAAATTAGAAGTCAATGCCAAGAATCTAATAAGCTTCAATCTCATGCAACCAACGAAATAGAAATGAAAAGATGCATATCAAAAAGTAACTACTACTTGAAAAATGCAAGTATAAGAACCTTCAATTAAGTGTATTTTGCCTCATCTTAGGAAGCTAACAAGACCCATGTTCCAAGAAAATAGGGAAGAAAAGTGAATTACACATAATGAAAAAGGAAACATAAATGAAAATATAAAAACATTAGAAAGGAGTGTATCTTAACAAGAAGCATCAAGGTTGTTCTATGAGATAAATAAATGTATAACAAGTCAACCCAATAACATTAAAATTAAAATACCAAAAATAGATGACAAAGAAATGCTGTTAAGTTATGGTATGTTCTATGCTTATAATAGTTTACTTCTTTTTCTTATTATATTCCACCGATTAGCAATCACATGTAAATAAAGTAAAGTGCAGATAGAACATTAAACGATCGACAGAAAACAAGCCAAGACAAGAGACACAAGATGTGGCGGCTAGCCAGGGACAAACCCCACAATGTGTGGGGAAACCCTTTGATCAAATCTTCTTTTATCTTCAATAATTCAGCAGAGAGAAATAGTACAATAAATCTGATTCATATCAGCAGTAGCAAACCCTAGATCAGCTACATCAGCATTAGCAGCTTCATTATCAAACTAGGGCAGACCATATCTCACAAACCGACCGTCAGATTGACTTCATTCCACCATCAAAAGTTTCGGCTTCCAGAGGAGGTTCAGATGAACCTACAACGTAGTTCAGATGAGGAGATCTTCTAGGCCATGCAAGTCAATCTTTACTTCTGTAGTTGCAGCTTTAGTTTCAGCAGTTTTCGGCTTCAAACTAGGGCAGTAGATATCTTGCAAACCGTTCATCGGACTGATTTCATTCCACCACCAAAAGTTGTGGCTTTCAGAGGAGGTTTAGATGAACCTACAACATAGTTCCAAAGAGGAGATCTTCTAGGCCACTCAAGTCAATCTTTACTTCTGCAGTTGCAGCTTCAAATTCAACAGCTTCCGGCTTCACATGTGTGAGAGAGAGACCCATTTCAGCGCAGTAGAGAAGAGACTCATTTCTACGTAGTAGAGAGAGAGAGATGTGATGAGATGAGTGAGTCCAAATGAGGAAAAGTCCTCTTTTATTTATACACAATGTTGGTGGGTGAATAGATGCGACTGTTGGCTTCTGAGCTTACATGAGTTGTAGGTCGGCTTGATAATAATTCCATAATCAAAATAAATTCATATCTCCATGAATACTTATCGGAATCGGATGATATTTATATCAATCCTACACCTCTCGACGAGAGGAATCTAATAAAAATATTATCATCCATGAATAAGATGACCCACATGAAGTTTTTCCCTGGTTGCCAATTTTAACAAATGCCAACACTCTAATTAGAAACTCAACAAAATTAAAATTAAAACAACAAATATAGATGACAAGGAAATGCCGACGACTCTGATTATCTTCAATATCATACACCCAACAAAATAGAAA
This sequence comes from Pinus tabuliformis, assembly GCA_031772625.1. NCBI lineage: Eukaryota > Viridiplantae > Streptophyta > Pinopsida > Pinales > Pinaceae > Pinus > Pinus tabuliformis. Next base: position 517,123,845 of record CM062815.1, read on the forward strand.
TGGAAAAGATGTATTTCAAAAAGAAACTACTACTTGAAAAAAGCAAGTACAAGAACCTTCAATTAAGTGTATTTTGCCTCATCTTAGAAAGCTAATAAGACCCATGTTCCAAGCAAATAGGGAACGTTGAAGTGAATTACAGATAATGGAAAAGGAAACATAAATGAACATATAACAACTAAAGAAAGGAAAGTATGTTACCAAGAAGCATCAAGGTTGTTCCACGAGATAAATCAATGTAGAACATGTCAACCCAATAAAATTAAAATTAAAACACCAAAAATAGATGAAAAAACAATGCCAACACTCTAATTAACTTCAATCTCATGCACCCAACAATAGGTGTAGCAAATTTTTAATCACAATTTGGTAAAAAATTAATTTAAACATGGTTTAAATACTTGATTTACATATGCAAGAAATTTATCAGTTTCATTTTCATTTATTGATTTATCAGTTTCAATTTCATTTTTCAATTTCAATTTCATTTCAATTTCATCTAGTGAGATCAATTACGAGTTCGATTCTTGAGACTAACAACTAGGTACCACTTTTAGCGAGGTTCTCTTTTCCTCTGGCTCAACATGGCACTTTACGATGGCCTATGCAAGTCTTTACTGAGTTTACGTTCTACGGTTACCAACCCAAATTCGTGTGGTGCCTCAACTGAGGGGGGTTTAATGTTTTTCAAGCTAAGTGGAAATTTTTTACTAAGACTCTTAATACACATCAACACAATTATTGATACTCTATCCATTATAAGTTTTGGAAATCTTTTCAGCATATTTTTGTCTTGAATCAAATTTCTTGAAATCGCTTCATAGTCCTACCATTTTAGGTGTTTGAATTCATAAAAATAAATAAAAAAATCCATTTTTAAATTAAAAAATATAAAATAGTTGAATTGGCAAAGGGGAAAAAAATAAAAACACTGAAATTCCATTAATATCCATTTAGTAAAATAGTTAATATAAACATAACTAGAAGTAACAAAAATCATGGTTGATACATCATTTGGAAAAGAGACACTAGGCTAAGAAGAGTGAAAAGACTCACTAGAATTACCCTAAAAATTATAATCACATAGCTCTCATGGAGACAAAAATTGGAGAGAAATCTTAGAATGAATTCAATTCTAAAGTCAAAAGAAAAAAGTCATGGGGGAAAAGTATTACATTTTGAAAAAAGAAGAAAATGGCAGTAATATGTTTGGCAATAATCTATTTAGATTTGTGTTGGCTATTTTGTTGGCTATGCGCTAATTATTTTCACTCCATGGTGCCAAAGGGCCAGGCGAGCCCCTTATCCAAACTATTTTTTCATGTAATAGATGGAAAAAATGGAAGTTACTCTTTCTTTATTTTCATTTCATTCAAATATCAAATTCAAATATAATAAAGGGATAGTAGAGAAATAGTTGAGTTCTCTTCATTAGGTTGACACTATAAAGAGAGTAATGTATGAGAATCTTTCTTCCATATTTAGGGAGAACACAGAGGGGATCTGCCAACTTTGGGAGATCAGGACCAGTTTCAAGTCATGACAGACCAGTTTTCGGTCAATAATTGGAATAGTGAACTATTATTAGCCTTAGTAACCTCCATGCACTAGGGAGATAAATGTTCTTAAAGGAAAAGAATATCCCCATTCTATGTAAGAGGAAACCACCACACTTGACACAATGCTTAGTGGAGATGTTACGTATAGAATTTGGCTAGTCCACCCTCTTAACTCTAGCTGGCATTTGGTTCAATCCAGTTTCATATGCGAGATGGAAAAATGGCTTCCTTGTTGATCTAAATAAATGACTCAGCATCATCGCATCATCCATGGTCGTGTCCAATAAGTGATTTCAAAATTTAACAATCATACCATATGTGTTGTGTAATGAATAGATGTAAAAATGTATTTGCTCCTCTTTGGAAATTCTATAATATCCATTTAGTAAAATAGTTAATATAAACATAAGCAAAAACAACAAAAATCATGGCAGAGACATCATTTGTGCTAGAGACACTCGGCCAAGAACAATAAAAAATCTCACCAGAATTCCCTAGGGGGGTTTAATGTTTTTCAAAAAATAGAGAACATTCTAAACTAGTTACACATTAAATAGATAACAATCTAAACTGGTCCAAGAGACTTACCTGGTCCGGACGAGAAGGATATACAAGGAGGTTGAGAAAGATGCCAACAACGAGTGCAACCAACCAATTCCTTTGGTGCCAAGCTGCAAAAAAAACTAAAAACTTCATTAAAAATTCGAATAACACTAGTAAATAAAAAATTTAAATTACAAAAAACTTGAATTAACTTACCTTACGATGCTCGACAAGGCTTCATCTCAAATCAACAGACCCCACAATGCTGGACAACACAATTAAAAATCAACAAAGCTCACAGTGCTCGACAACATAATGAAAATTAAATAGTTCTGAAAACTCTACAGCAGCGACTCGTCCATCGTATATATAAAATGTTTTTTCGCCTGAATAAATAATCTGGCCAGACAAATAGTCTAACCAAACAAATAGATTGGTCGAATCAGTTATTCGTCGAACTATTGGTTCAGTCGAACTATTTTTTTGCCGATTTTTTCAAGTCCAACCAAAAATTCATTTAATGCCCAAGATTAGTCTCAACAAAAAAAGATTCAGATGAACGTTAATAAAATCATTCGACCGAATAAATTTAAAAATTTTGACCGAAAAAAATAAAAATAAAATAAAAATAAAAAAATAAAAATAAAAATAAAAATTGTTTGGCCAAAAAATTACGAATGTGAAATTTTGAGAGGTGTTTCTCACAAAAGTGTAGTGGAGCTTCACAGTTTCACTTTCAAGCCCTTAGATGCTTAGCCTTTTTAAACCCTTCATAGGCCTAATTCCATTTGTTAATGTCTTTGTGCCATTGGACTCATTTCTATGTGAAATGACCAAGGCTTAGCAATAAGGCTCGAGCTCCCAAGCTCGACACTTTTACCTGTGCCTCTTATTATTCCACCGATCCCCTGGTCTATTTCTAGGCAAAATGACCAAGGGTCAGTTCTTAGCCCATAACCCTTCTATCTTGCCTAATTACCTCGCAACCTCTTTATAAACCATTGGAGTCTATCTTCTGGGTAATCTCCTTGAGGCCATAATGTCATGTGGGGTTTCTTCTTTCGCTATACCTAACTGATGCAACTGACCAACTATTAGTGTGATGTGTCCTAGTGCTATCCTCCCACCCAAAACTCTATGTGCCCATTTATTTCTACCAGAGTGAGCAATGCAAAATTAACTATCCCATGGGGTTCACGCTGCGCTTTTACTAGCCAAAAAAAGGCCCCGTCGGGATGAGCTTTATGACTGATGTGTCCGAGTGCATTCACTTTATGCACCATTAACAAACATTCGAGCTTTTCCTAGTGGGATGTGTTGTCGTGGTGGGGTTCGCCCGGTGCATTTTCCATTGGCCCATGTTATAAAACGTCCACGTCTTGCCAATGCTGAGTTAGCCCACTGGTTCCTCTGGGCATACCATTGGAAACTTCTGAGGTAGCCCTTCTGGGATGATGTCATGCTTACATCATCAACCCCATGTGGCTCCTCTTGATTGGTGACATGTGTCACCTGGATTTGGCCCATTAAGCCACCCAAAAAGGTTGAATCTTCCAATCAGGTGTCCTCGTACAACTACATCATGCTGACATCATCTACCACCATCATCTCCTTAGAGCCAATCAATTGTTGTCATGTGTCCTATGAGAGAGGAGGTAGAAGGGTTCGAAACCTTGGTTATTATATTGTACATACATGAAATAATTCAAAAGTTAAAGAAAAAATAGAAACCCTAATTTACTTCGTCATATATCTTATATAAATTATAAAATATGCATCTTACATAGATCATAAAAATTAACTAAATTATATTGTTCAAATGAAGATTATTATTATAATATACCACTTAAGAATACATATGTTGAAAAAAATCGGTAACAAGATTCTTAACCAATAGATATTAATTGGTTTTAAATTTAAGTGAATATCATAGATTATCAATACCACATATCTATAAAAAACCATAATTCTTTTCATATAATAGTTGTTTACACTTTATTTTAATTAATTAAAAGATAAAAATTACTTTTAACATGTAATTAAATTAAAATTCTAAATAACCTATTATAAAATACATAGAATAATTTAAATAACTATCATAAAAAAAATTACACTTTTGATTAAATTAAAAATAAAAATAAAAAATTAAACATGCAATTTAGGATTATTATTAAGAATATTCCAATATACCACCTTATTTCTTAATATTACCTAAACATGATTAAATTAAAATTATAAAAACCTACCATAGTTTTTATTTTATTAACCTGAAACTTTCTTTATGTAAACATTTACGATAAACATTTAAATGTTAAAATGTCATTTGATCATAAAATGTGAATATTTCATTTTGATTATAAATCTCTTCGTGGGGAGCATTCTGTAGAGGCTATATTGCTCCTAATTTGCGCTTCTTTCACAATACCTTAGTATTAACATATTATAAAACACTCAGCAGCCCATGCGATACAATAGGCTGGAACACGAAACTGCCAGGGTGAATGCATGCACAGACTTGGCCTTTAAATGCAATATCATGCTCGTAATCCGGGTTTCTTTCCCGATGAACCCTAGTATTAACCTATCATAAAACATTTTAGCAGCCCATGTTATTTAGTGGGCTAAAATCCAAAAACTGCCGGTCTGAATGGATAGTAAATACAATAGTATGAAGGACAAAGCTAATCATTTTAAAATTGTCCCTCAATTCATATAATCTCAATCCATTAAAAGAAAGCCAAAAATATATTTCACCACAGTATATGTTTCTTATTCTTATACCATGATTACATATTAGCAGCGGCGTGGAACTGTGCTAAACAAGCCGCCCGACTGTGAGCATCGGGCTATTAATTCTATTAATAGGGTATATGCGGTACATTAGTTGGGCAGCGGGCTATTTCTATTAATATAGGGTATATGCGGTACATTAGTTGGGCAGCGGGCTATTTCTATTAATATAGGGTATGTGCGGTACCTGGCTAACTAAGTGTAGGTATTTGATGAGCACAGATTCGACTGAGACAGCGACTACTGGACTCGGAGAATTTGCAGTGAAGAACAGTAACGAAGCGAAGGCTCGATTTCAGATAAGGTCGGACCAAAATAACTTTCGGAAGCGGCCGGAGCCACGTCGGGCGGGTCGTCGTCGTCGTCATCATCGTCATCGTCATCGTCGTCGTCGTCTCCGTCTCCACGGCGCCTGCCGGACAGCAGAGCCCATGGGTATCTGTTGTTGGTGAGGAGCAACCTCTTCAACTTCAACATCTTCAAACGCGGAACCCGAGACCTCTGAAAATCTGGCTGGCGCCAATCCCTTTTGTTGAAGAACTGCAGGTGAATTGGCTGTCCGTGTTATGCGGTATTTATATGAAGGAAATTGGGTAGCCATGCTGGTTTTTACTGCCAATTCATTGCCATGGTGCAATAGAACACACTCTGGAGGCAGTAAAACACACGGGCAACCACGTTATTCGTGTGGTATGAGCACCCCCACCACACTCACTTTCTCTTTATCGCGTGTGTGCATGTTTTGTGGTTGTTTGGGCTTCGACATCTCCGAGCTCGCGATCAGCACTAATAGAGGCCTTCCCTTTTTCTCATTTATTCTTGCTTTCGGTGGTTATTGGTCGAGTTCGTGATCCCCACCTTTCATAATCATTTCAACTTCGCATTAATTCGCTCTATTCAAGATTGTAGAGATAAAACCCTAACCCTAAATTCATCGAACCGCCTTCAGTGTCAGGCATGCATAACTAAATTAAATTTATTAGAAGGTTAATTCATCAAGAAAACAAAACAGATAGTTTTGAAAATGACACGCTCAAGAAAACAAAATAGATAGTTTTTGAAAATTATATATATATAGTAATATTGGTAGTAAAGTATGCTAAAAAACCGGTTTGTGTTTGGTTAAGAATTAGGATGTAAAAACCTGGTAAAAGCCCAAGAATCAGAGGCATTTAACCAGAATGAAAGTCTGCTCTGTTACTTATCACTAACTATCAAGTGGTATGATTTTTTTTTGAAAAATGAATTATGTAAATTTTCCCAATGTGTAAAAATATATATTGTGTTATAAATAATTAGATTTAAAAAAAATAATAATAAATTTGAGAAATATTTAATCATTACAGTTGATAAATTAAAATCATATTTTCAATTAAAATTAAATTGTATAAATTAATGTAGCAATATAAATTAAATGGTTGTGTAAATGTGTATGGTCATAATAAATATCAAAACGACTTACTTCATTATATATGTCAATTTAGTAAAATTTAACAAATAATAAAAATTAAGTAAATTATAATTCTAAAATTATTATTAAAAAGATTTGATATAGAGGAGACTTCCTAAGCTAACTTTAAATTCCAGCCAAAACCACCTAAGGCTCAATCTAGGTTGGTATAAAGACACGAGGGCTTGGTTAAACCATTGGGAGATCCACGAGAATGTTGCATTGCATCACTTCTATGTTCAAAAAAAATATGTGGTGTGACAAAGATTTTGCAGCTAAAAGAAAATTAAGATATTATAAGGAGGTCATCAATCCCACGGTAGAAGATTAAAAGTATCTCTCGGTTTTAACAAGCTAAAAGAAGAAAATTAATATACTAGCCAAGATTAGAACGAACACTCATGAGCTCCATAGTGAAACTCGTCCTTGGGTAGTTTCTAAAACACCATGGATGGAAAGAATCTTCCATTTGTGTGAGAATATGAACTTCGACGATGAAAATCACTTCCTCTTAGAGTGTCGTGCGTACAACCACATTAGATGTCACTTTCATAACCTTTGTTGCAATACTAACCTTCCTAGCCTTTTAGGATGTCAAAATTATAGTGACCTCGGGAGGCTTCTCTTCAAGCTTTTTGAGCATAGGAATAAAATCTTAAATTAAACTAAATAATTCATACTTTTAGGTCCAATAGACCAAATTTTGGTCGAGTGTACATTAACCACCACCGTCATCAAAAATTAAACATATGTATTAAAAAAACATATTCTTAATATGGAGATTCTCCTCTTCTTATCATGATATACTTAATGTGTAAATACACTTTGTTACAATGTCGTGACCAAGACCACATGCCCAAAAAATCATAACTCATTTCATATGACACTTATTCATATCACATTTTTTTAATGAATAGATTTAATTAAAAAAGAAAATATATATATAATTATTTTGGAAATAAATTTCACATTCCATTTTTGTATACTACTAAGATTATTCTAGAATATTTTATAGAAGATAGTTCCACATCTAATCACTTTTATAATTAAATTAAATTATGGAAACTTTGTTCCAAAATAGTCATGTTAATAATAATAATGATAATTATTAATTTTTATTAAAATCTACCTATTTTACATAATTTTTAATAGTAAAAAATTAATCACAATTTTAAGAGTGCAAATTTCTTTGATATATAATGTTATACACAAAAAATATCTTAAAAAACGTTATATCGAAATTCTTTAGGTCAACACTTTTGGAACCAAGTAGTATTGTATGGAGTAATCAAAATCAAAATTAAAATTAAAATTAAAATAAAATTAATATATATATATATATATATATAATTAATTTGAAAATACAAAAATAATAAAATACCACAGAAAAACGAAAAATCAAAAGACATAAAAATATATTAAAAAATATAATAAAGTAATTTTTAAATCATATTACAAAATAAATATATGCAATAACGTCCTAAAATAAAGTTTAAAAGGAAAAGAATAAATCCCATGATAAATATTAAGGAATTGAAACTATAGTAATAAAAATATAAAAGATAAAATGAATTATTAAAAAAATTACATAATAGAAATGAAAAAACAAACAAAATATTAATATAAGTAATAAAATCTATTTAAAAATATATACTTAAGAGTAGAATCAACTAAAAAGAAAGAATAAGGAAAAAGTAGGAAAAAGGAAAATAAACACAAAAAGGGGAAATAGACCAAGGAAAGAAAGGAGTGGAAAAAGGGGATAACTAGGACAAAATGGATGAGGTCCCACAATACTTAATATTCCACCTATCGTCTCTATTCATATTCAATGTATCATACTTTTTCTCAATCTTGAAGCCTTCCAACATCCACTTACTGTTTTTTTTTTTTAATTTTATATCTATCCTTAAAAAAGAATGAAAATAACAAGTAAAGCTTACTCGATTTTTCTAACATTTTATTTGTATACTCAAAAATAAGTAAAGAAACCTCAAAACATCATAATTTTGATGAGTTAATAGGTCAAGAATGATATTACCATTGTGTTACATAGTAATTAATATTTGTAACTAGATTATCATATATTAATGAATTAGTTTTTTTTTTTTTTTTTAATTTGTGAATAACATTTTATATATCTTTAGATATATAATGTTTTACATTAACATATATGAATGATGTGATAAAATTATGATGGCATGATAAAAAAAATTGGTAAATATTAATATTGGTATTTTTTTGGAGTGGAAAAACTTACCATACCTGAGTTGTCAAACTAATAAAGGGGTCATCCATTAGTAGCTACTATTATCTAACGCAAGTTGACTCATTGTTGTTTCTTAAGAGGGAAAGGACGCCTTTGGGTCTTGGACCATTAACTAGTTTCCTTACATCCTAAGATAAGGATCTCTTAGCCAAGCAAAAGAGATTTTAAGGCATACTAGAAGCTCTTAATATTAGTATTTATTAAATAATAAATATTTAAAATTAAATATTAAATTTAATTGTATAAATTAATGAAATTTTATTTTAATTTTATAATTTTAATTAATAATTATTTTATATATTTATATATATGTTTTTTTAATAATTTTATATGAAAGTAAATGTATATTCTTTATTTGTCATATTAATTGTTTGTATATATTATGTTGATAGGCATGTTTATTTTGGAATAGGGATTCTAAAATTTTAATTTAATTATTAATATTTATTAGGTGGATTGTAGGGATTTAACCTCATAGAATATTCTTAATAGTATAAGAAAATCAAATATTGAGATTTATTTCCAAAGTAGTTAATTCTTTTTTTCCCTTTTAATTAAATTCATAAATTAAAAGAAAATTGCCATATGAACAAGCATTCTATGAAATGATTTACTATTGATAAGCCATGACCCATGGTATTGTAACCTAACCTATTTACATATGAAGAATCTCCATGGTTAACAATATTTACATGTCTTTTTTAAAATGCATATATGTTTGTGGTATATATTAATTTTTTATATTTAGTAATTAATTTGTAAATAAAATTACAACTTAGTTAATTTTTAAGTTTTTCTATTTAGAATGTTTAGATGTATTATTTGGTGTATATGCTTATCTATTTTGGAATCGGACTTTCAAAACTTTAATTTAATTATCAATAATTATTAGGTGGATGGTTTAAGGCTCAATCTATTTTCATATTAATTTTTCATTTTTTACCCTTTTTATTAAAATCATTAATTAAAAAATATCATATGTGATAGGCCTCCAAATTAGACACAAATTAAGGCCCATCTAACCTTTCCTAGGCACATAAAATCTACATTAAATATCTACTTGTACACTTAATAACGTTTTTTTAACTTTAATATGTTCATTAGGAAGGTTTAGAGTCTCATGTACTTGTCGGAAAATTATTATTATTATTATTATTATTAGTAGTAGTAATATTAGTATTATTATTATTTTCCACTTTTAAATCTCAGTCATAATGTAAGATGATTCTTCTCTGTACTTAATTATTGTGAGCCTAGCCATTTTGATTCCTTCTAAGATTTGTTTTTGATATACTTAATAGCAAAAATATATATATATATATATATAGTTACTAGACTCGGTGATTATCACATATATTACATTTCATCGCACATAAATTGCATTCACTAATAAAGTTCCTCACATTTTAACTTATTTACCTCTCTCCTAAGATTGTATTAAAATGTGCCTTTATTAATTTACCTAACACTCTAATCTAGTGCTAAGTTCGCTTTTGGCTTATATACTTATGCTCCATACCCTCAATATGTAACATGGTTATGTTGTATTTATTGTATGAAGTGACTTGGGCAATGTCTAAGGTTATCATTTATACGTTATCCATATCTCTACCCATATCACTATGGCATTTATATTCTTAGTGTGTGGTAGTTGTGGTGAACATCCCAAAGCACCTAAAAAATCGAACTATCAATCCTAGTCGATTAGCTACACACCATTCATGAGATAGTCACTTGCATGTTCAGACTTGGCATTCTGTGAAGGGTTGAGATTCCTTGAGGTGATCTGACAACCTTTCTTGTTCCTCCAAAACACTAATCCTCCTAACACCATGTTCCTCATTTCATTCGTTCTTTTCCTATTCCCAAATCATGGCCAGATGAATGGGGTTGTAATCACAAAACTTCCCATGATTTCCAGAACGAGGTGTCACAGGAGTTTCCTTGTGTGTCACATATATTATATGTTTGAGGTGAAACAAATCTACCCTTGCGGCACTGTTAAATGTATTGAAGTTTAGCATTCTAGTTGGTAGCTACTCATGCTGGTGCACTTAGTTCTGAACCTTCAATGAAAGCACCCATTTGGTTTCAAAGGTAAGATTTTTACTCTGTACTGAAATTTTTTTATAACGTTATGTTCTGTACATCCATTCCTATGTTAGTTTACATTGATTTTTCATCTTTATTTTATTTACACTGAGGTATGTTGAGAATGTCTATGAAGGATGGAGAACTATTTATCTCTAATGTTTCCATTTCTCTCCTTGAACGATGCTTCAACACCACCTCTCCCATCCAAATAATAGACTCGGGGTTTTTCCCCTTCTCTGATAGTTTGGTTTTTGTGGCTATTATGTTTCGATACTCGATTCAATTTCATGGTTTTCATACTCAATCGAATATTAACTTTATGTCTGATCTATGCTTTATTCTCTAGGAAAGAGGGGAATCAATTGGATGTTGCGTCAAACATTAGTCTACTGGTATGTCAAATTCTTACACTAAAAGTCCTCTATTGTGGTTATTCAATTGTATTTGTTACCAGAAGATTGAATATTAACTCATATTTTTGTTTCATGCATACTGACAAGTACAACGCCTGCATAACCTTGTTGGGTTCATTAACTCCTTCGTTCCAGTGTATAGAAGCTTCAGTTAATGATATTATGCTTTTTGAGAGGTTGGCTCACCACTTCCGCCCTCGTGAAGGAATTCTTTCGAATGTGTGTCTTTATAGAGATTCATTCCCATTATTAAATTGTTGAGAGAATGGCCCAAAATCTTTTGTCTACTATGTTCATTCTTACGAATTTTCCTCCAAGGGTATAATATATAAACTTTCATCCATTAGGGTTCAAAACAAAATGGGATTTTATACCATTAATGTATTAAGGACTTACTCAAAAGTCCATATTCAGAGTTATGTGTTTTCACTACTATTTTCTTCTTAAAGTTTTGTACCACCTATTTTATGATGGGAATTCCTTACAATTAATTAAGGTTTCATTTTAGAATATATGTTCAGAGTAAATTTGAAATGTTAATGGAGTTAGGTTTGGTAATATGTACTCGAATTTCTCTTTGAATCATCGCTTGTGTTCACTACTCTCGGTTTTTCTTACGGTATTGGGCCCACCAACGTTTCAGGGGAGCTCCCTGGTAAGAAGTCCCAACTAGACCTCAAACCATTTGGAGTAGGATTCCCAGCAGTGGATAGTACGGTATCGCCTTGACTGCGATGGCATGTAGCGGTAAGTAATATGTCCTTGTTGGAAGTAAGGGTGTGACCTTCAACAAGTCAGGGAAGATGCATGGAAAAGGCTCTAACACATGGAAGGGGAGAGGAGTTCGCCCCTTAGAAGCTTGTAATAGTATGCAACTTGAAAGGGAACACACAAGCTAAAAGACATCAAAATATGGAAAGTAGAATAATTCACAATTCAAAGTGATGAGTTAAACCAACAACATGCTTTAATAAGATTCATACAAACATATACGGAATAGTCCATACATACATGCTTAGGTTATGACTACATACATTGTTAGAGTGACCAGAATAGTCGAACTACAATAACAATACATGAATGAAACGTGATGGATTTGTTAAATATTAAAAGAGTGAAAGATCCAGTCATACAGACAACCATGACAACCACTAGACACAATAGTCGAACGTTACAGTCATTGCCACTTGCTCCTCCAAAGAGATGTACTCATTCTACACTAAGGAGAAGCCAAGGCTCGTTACAATACACTCCGAAATTTCTCTAAGTTATACCTATTAGAAGCTTGGCTCCCAAAAGCCAGTACAGTGAGTTATGAGGTTATATATATAGCAAAGGGTGGGGTGACCCTTAACATTCCACTTTGTGACTCTTGAGCTACCATCATGACTCTTTAACTTACACATGGTTGTTTATATTCTACTATTGACACTTGGTCTTTCACTTTACAACATGGTTACAATAAAGCCTACACATGTACCCACGCGAGACAAAAATGGGCTTAAGCAAGCCATACAACACATCACTGCAACTCGGACAACTCTGGTAAGACTAACTAGTCGACATCCTCTTGGGGATCATTGGTGGCGAACTGATGCCAAGCATGGTAGTGTATTATGGTGTCCACATACTCCATGGTGACATCCTTCTAAAAGTGAACTCTTGCCTATGTTACCTCCGAGTACACTGATTTGACATCTTTGTCTAACTCGTCATATAACATGCGCATCATGGTTTTGAGTGGAGCCATACCAACAACATATTGGTGCATAATGTCTATTCTCATTTGCAAATTTGTGCTAGTCGCTATGTGCATCAACTGTTCAAAGTACATGTCCAACTCCACTTAGACTTGGTTCCTTACTTTCGCCTTGGTGAGTGTTCAAATGGATTGGATCACATATGTGCGCACAATAACATCCATGCTCTTGAACACTCATGCATGTGAAGCCTGTAAGTTGGTGATGACATGTGCGAGTTCCTCATAGTTTCGGATCTTACTCCGTATGCGTTCCTTCAACTCCACTGCCTTTGGCTTCATCATCTTTGGCAAGTACAATAGAGCTCCCATGTTCCTCATTGTCCATATGTACATGTGATCAACAGTACTGTGTATGTATGTCAAGATGCATGATCTCCTAGAACAATGTTGTTACCAATAATTAAGATGGACAACTGACTTATGCACGGTGACGAACCTGAAGTACAACTTCCTCATGATTTTCTAGAGAGATGATACTTCATCACATATCTCTTTCCTCAACTCTACTCTACCAGATGTTGTAGCTTTCACTCCTCTTTTCTTAGCCACTTGCAACTCCTTAGCCATGTGTTCGTTCTCAGCTATGAAGAATCTCACACCTGAGTTGGTGGCTTCAGCATATGCCTTTGTAGCATCGACCAATGTAGTTGGATGTATGAATACATCAGACATGATCACTCGTTCTTGAAAATGCACACGAGATGCATGGAAAATTGGAGTGGGAAATCTGTGAGCTTGCACAACTCTGTGTTGTGACTCATCAAAAGATATGTTGTGCACATCCACTTCCAAATTATCCTCAAGGATTTCAGTGTCCCCTTGATCACTTGGTACTTGCTATGCTCCTAGATCTGGTGGAGCCTGTGGAGTGACCTTTGGCTACTTAGGCATGAGTTTTGGACCTTGATCCTCCTCCAGTTGAACCACATCTATGCCCATCCGCTCCAACATATGTTCAATATCCTGATCAAAGTCTTTCTTTTATGACTGCTCACCGTGTTTACTATCTATGAGTTGTTCTGAGTCAATAACCTGTATTTTTGCAGCTCCATAAATGTGTGCACACTGCACTTCCTGCTATTCCTGTTTCTAATGTGCTTCCATCTCCCTTGTGTGCTGCTCTTGTTTATCCCTTAGTTGTTGCTTCACCTCCTGCGACTTCTTCTCTTCCTCCTCTAGTTTCTATTTCTCCCTCTGTCTTTGCAGAACCTTCTGTTGCGTTATGAATTCCTTTCTCCAATCTCCAAAGCTACTCTTACTACAAGTGGATCTCCCTTGAACTTGCATATTTTCTCTAGCTCTGCGTTGTCGACAATCTTCCTCTTGCCTTTGTCATGCGCAGTTCTATTGACTTCTGTTGTTGTTGATGTTGCTACCATGTGATCTTAATCTCCTTGTCTATGAAAAAAATTATCTTCATAGATGGGTAAGCTCACAAAAACTTTCTCGACCACATCTCCAATTGTGCTTTCTATGGTTTCCTTTGACCGTGCTCTCTTGGAAGCCATTGCACCTGTATTGTTGAGAGAATGATGAACACATGTGATACCTTGAGACATAGAAAAGCTCATGGCAAGAAAATTGTCAGTTGAAAAAAAAACTAAACTTGATGACTCACATGCAACACCCCTGATTGATTGCCTAGGAAAATTGTGTAGTTTTCTCTGGGAAAGGTTAGGAGAGTGACTCCAAGAATTGCATAGAGCACAGTCGAAGTTGTCAGTGAGTTGATTGACTGCGGAAACTGTGGAGAGAATACTCCACCTTGGCCTACTGAAGACTAGAACTGTGCAATGCGTAGTTTCACTCATCATGACTCTTAGCTGGGAAATTGCACTCCCTGATCCTAGGAGCCAACTGAGGCATTGCCTCTCAAAATTGTTTAGAGCACATCCTAGGAGGCCAGTGTGAGGCATGCTACGTGAAATTCCTTGGAGCAAGGCAACGCCTTCCATCCTATAAATGCACATTGTAAGTTGGGCATGGCAAGGTCCAAGCCAAGGTAGCTCAGACCCTCTAATGACCAACCAAAAATTAGTAAGGACTGAAAGCATGTGAAAAGTTGGATGCAGAAATGAGTGAATGAACATGCATGTAATCAGTAATTGCAACATTCAGTAATATGGGAAAACAATGAGGTGTGTGAATCAATTTTCTCTAATGATGATTGTTAGTGCATAACAGTTTCACGCATGCGACAATAAGGAAATGCAATGAAAAAACTCAAAACAATGCTTCTACAAGCTAACATGCATTAAAATGGTAACGTGCATTCAATGAAACCAAGCAAAGAACATTCGCACAAATCAAAATATCACAAGTGACAGAAACTCAACAAAAGGCATGAAAAGCAGAATTACTCGAAAATTTTTGTGATAAGTGTGTTGAAGGTTCCTAGATGCATTGGGAATGTGAGAGCTCTAATATCAGAAGTGAATAATGATCTGTGAGGAGTCGAATAAATATTTTTGACAAGATAAAAGGCTTATGACGTGCATGCCATAATTCTAGGGAAAATGACACTTGGTGAGAGGTTTCTAAAATTGCTTTTGAATGCAACCCAGAGCTGCTAAAAATAGATCCCTAAAATCTAGGGATGTTTTTGTTTTTTTGTTTTTTCTTTTTCAGGAAACTTGCCAATGCATGCAAGCCAATATTGCAAAGTCTTGGAGGGAACTAGTCAACCTGTGAGCACATACAATTGTCAGCAAGCCATGGGATGACTTCTGCACAGCTTCTTGGCTAGGTGGCTCTGGTTGCCTCTCAAGATTTGCACAATTTTTTGACTGAAGCCGGTGCTGCCAACCAGAAATATGCAAATTCTGAGTGCAAGCCTAGTGAAGGGTTTCTCTACACAATTTTCTTGGGGAAGGCAACCTTCTTGCTCTGCACAACTATGGAGAGTAGTGTTGGATCCCAAGATGAACTGCATAATTCTAGAGATCAAGGTTGGTTGCCCTCCAATGTTGTAAAGTTTTCCAAGTCAGCACAAGAACCTATTTGACACCAAGTCACCAGAGGTCATCTTATGGGTGAAAGGCGAACAATTTAGTGAACACAAGTTGATAATCCAAAGAAACTCAACTAAAAGCATAAGTACATGGGTAGTGCAAGACATGCTGGTAAGGATGGTTGGTAAGGAGGCTCCAAAATGAAGCTAAGGAAAAATGTTGGAGGATGCTTGTAGTCACTACAACATTGGCGACACACTCGTAGAACTCTAGCTCTCTGAATGTACCTTGTTTCATGAAGATAAAGTCTAACTCCTCTAGAAGTATTGTTTGATTCTTTAATTAATGTGGTTTCCACACTAGCTTGGGTAGAAGATGTAGCACCTGCCATTCTCTTGATCGATCATCACACATTCCAAGACAAGTCAAATTAGTTTTTTCTATTTGGGATGAGGGGTATATTGGTGCATGATTAATATACATGTCAGGGTTTAAGTTTCATCTCTAGTGTTTCTCCACTACAAGAAAGCCTAGACTGTACCTTGGCGGAGTCACGTAGGAACACAAGCATCACTCCACTATTAGAGAGCCTTGTCAGTACCTTGGTGGAGTTACTTGCATCACCTCTTGATGTAGGAATCCTTCCTCTTCTTTCGCCTTATTCATTTCTTATTTCAATTTTTTCATTTTTTCATTTTTTTCATTTTTCAAAGAACCGTGCATAGACAATTATTTATTTCAGAGGTAGAAGAGTGATCCCAAATTATTGATAGAAGAAGAGGTTCTTCATTTAAAGAAATTATGTTATATGTACCTCTAATATACTTCTTAAGGTTTCCCCCTCACGTTACTCTACTTGACTAAGCTGACAAGGGTCAACCCAAAAAAAACCAACTAGAGTAGGTGGTACTAGTTAGAGTGCAAGTGTTGTGTTTTCACCAAGATTCACTCCAAATAGAATGTATCTTCCATTAGTGTATCATTGACTGAAGACAAGGATTTATACATAAAGAGAGAGGGCAATAGATAACCGAGTGTTGGTAGTTGTAAAAATCCTCTTGTACTTTACCTTGCTTGTCTTAAGAGTCGCACACTGTTTCCTACGAAAGTAACCTATGGAAGTAAACAAGCAAACAAAATAAAAAATAAAAAACCATAAACAAGGGTGAAAGCATAGAATGTAAACAAAGGAAGCAAGCAAGGAAAAAAAAAATTAAAAAGGAAAATGTGCATGCAAGCAAGCAAGACAGAAATCAAACAATACTCCTACTCCTAAGCTAATAGTGCATGGGCCTGATCACATGAAGTGATATTTCCAATGTAGTGATCAGCACATTGGTTGACCCATGGTGGTGAAGGCACGATTGGTGAAAAGGATAGTCAATCAAACCAACCTTTAAACGCGTCCATAAAAAAGAAAAGAGTGAAACCACAAGACAAGCCTTCTGTAGAATTAACATGCTGTTGTGACACACTTCGTGCAGATGATAAGCATGCCCATTATATTGACTATGACTGACAAGAAAACATGAGAAAAAGATCCAACTTATTCCTTGCAAGTGTGTTTACTGTGTATGATTCATCCAATGCATGAACGATGGGATCATGTGTTTTAGGTGGAGGAAGAAAAATCTTTGTATTGGATTGATCTTCAATGCATAAAGATGAGTGATGAGGAGCCTTGGGTGGTTCAACATTTTCCTAATTGGAATTGAAACTAAACTTAGGAAAGTGAGGGCCTAACATAACCACCAGCTTAGGTTGAAGTGCCTCAACAGCCTGCAGGATTTTCACTTCATCAACAGATACAACATCATAAACGGGTGGCTTTGAAAGATCAACAGTGATTGAATCAACATCGTGATCGAATATAGGAGTGAAGAGACCATGACATCTACGATCTGAAAAATCAATGAGTTCATCATCATCTTCATGGGCTGATGAATCATATAGAGAGGTAAATGAGAAGCAAGAATGTTCACCCTCTATGTTTCCAAAAATAGTAGATGAAAAATCGAATGGATTCTCAATGAAATATTTTTCCTCTCCACTGTCGAATGATGGACTGACATCCTATGTGTTCTACGAATGATCGGAAGTAGATGCATTCAAGGATGAGTTTTCACAAGGAAAATAAAAAATAACAGAATCAACAAAATGTCAGGAAAAAACGGAGGAAGCGAGGAGAGAAGGAGGTCATCGTTAACCATGGGTTCATGTCCAGATTCCCATTCATACTCATTGTAAATGACAATGCAGGCTAGTTGTCCAGCATCAACTCTGTCGATAGCTGGATCCTCATTCACAACAAGTGTGGAGTTAGGAACAAGATAGTGCAATCCGTAGGATCAATAGAACACAAGGACGGAGGTTGAGATAACAAGTGTATATGACAACCCATGGGATTCGTAACCAAATCTATTTATAAATTGAGATTAGTGAGGGTGGGAGGATGTGATAGTTGAACAGACTTATTTGCATGCTCTCCCACATCACTTTGTGGCAGTGGAGCTATCTAATGAGGGGAAGGTGGACAATCACTTGTAACAACGACTTTGTCGGCTTGATATTGCATAACTCCATCACCGAAGTATGTTGAGTCGGGTTTGAGCCTTTTTTTTACTTTTTCATAAATCAATTTGATATAGAGATACTCATATCTTTCAAATAGATATTGGAACTTCATCTTACTTTTCGGAGCTTCAAAAGAGAGAATACGGAAGCACTCCACAAATTCCATTAGAGATTCATGGAGGGCCTTCCGTTGTTGTAACATTTTCTTATCAATTTCTTCAAGATAAAAATGGTGAAAATTAGATTCTATTAGATCACTAAACTGTTTGAATTAGTGCATGGAGTTATGAGGTTACATGGCACACCATAGCAATGGGTAGTCGTGAAGTGTGTGTGTGAGAAATATGTAGGCATGTGTTTCAGTGGGACCTTCCGAGCTCTCCATGGATGTATGGAAATCATCTAAGTGGTTAGGCCAGGATACTTCGCCTTCACCATCATACATGATTTGTGACAATTTATCCCAGAACTCCATCTCGACTTCAAAGATACATCCGTTGGACATACATTTTGGATGGTTAACTGTAACAAACTCCATAATAGATGTGCGAAGATTCAAAACAAATTGTGAGGACTCAGCTTGTCATCTAGCCCTCCTTCAAGTGCCATAAATGTTGATGGTGATGGACCCACTAACATGTTAGGGGATCTCCCCGGTAAGATGTCCCAAATAGACCTTAGACCGTTTGGAGTAGCAGTCCTAGTAGTTGGTAGTACGGTATCTTATTGACTGTAGTTTCACGCAGAGGTAAGTAAGATTTGTTTGTTCGAAGCAAGGGTGTGACCTTGCAACAAGTCAGGGAATATGCATGGAAAGGCTCTAACACATGGAAGGGGAGAGGAGTTCACCACTTAGAAGCCTGTAATAATGCGTAGCTTGAAAGGGAACACATGAGATGAGATACATCATAAGATGGAAAGTAGAATAGTTGACAATCCAAAATGATGAGTTGAACCAACAACATGCTTCGATAAGATTCATACAAACACATGCAGAATAGTCCTCACATACATGCGTAAGTTACAACTACATTCATTGTTAGAGTTACTAGAATAGTCGAACTACAATAACAATACATGCATGAAACATGTTGGCCTGTTATATTAGAATAATGAAAGGTCCAATCACACATACAACCATGATAGCCACTAGCCCCAAGAGTGGAACATTACATTCATTGCCACCTACTCCTCCAAAGAGATGTACTCGCTCTACACTAAGGAGAAGCCAAGGCTCGTTACAATACACTCCAAGCTTTCTCTATGTTATACCTATCAGAAGCTTGGCTCCCAAAATCCAGTACAATAAGTTATGAGGTTATGTATATAGAAAAGGGTGGGGTGACCCTTGAAATTCCCCTTTGTGACTCTTGATATACTCTCATGACTCTTCAACATACACATGATTGTCTATATTCTACTATTGACACTTGGTCTTTCACTTTACAACATGTTTACAATAAAATCTGCACATGTAGCCATGTGAGACAAAAATGGGCTTGAGTAAGCCATACAAGACATCATTGAGACTGAAATAGTTGTGGGAAGACTAATTTGTCAATATCCTCTTGTTGATCATTGGTGGTGAACTGATGCTAAGCTTGGTAGTCTCCTATGGTGTCCGTGTACTCTGTGGTGACATCCTTATGAAAGTGAACTCTTTCCTTCGTTGCATCCAGGTACATTGACTTGGCACCCCTATGCAAATCGTCATATAGCATGCACATAATGGTCTTGAGTGCAGCTAGACCAGTGACATAATAGTGCTTAGTGTCCGTGCTCATCCACAAATTTGCATTGGTGGCTATGTGAATCAATTGCTCGAAGTACATGTGCAAATATAGTCGGACTTAGTTCTTTTCTTTCACCTCGATGAGTATACCAATGCATAGGATCACATGCATGTAGACAATGACATCCATGCTCCTAAACACTTATGAATGTGAAGCCTCTAAGCTGGTGATGAGCTGTGGGAGTTCCTCATAGTTTTGGATCTGACTATGGATGCATGCCTTCAACTCCACTGCCTTTGGCTTCATCATATTTGGAAAGTGCAATGGGTCTCACTTGTACCTCGTTGTCCATATTTTCATGTGATCAACAATAGTGTGTATGTCTGTCAAGATGTGTGCTCTCCTAATACAGCTGTTGCCAACTATTAAGATGGACAAATAACTTAAGCACGGTGATGAACCTGAAGTACAACTTCCTCATGATTGTATCGAGAGATGATACTTCATCAACTATCACTTTCCTCAACTCTGCTTTGGAGGATGCTATATATTTCTCTTCTCTCTGCTTGGCTACTTGCAATTCCTTAGCCATGCACTCATTCTCAAATATCAAGAATCTCATACTTGTGTTCGTGGCTTCGGCATATGCCTTTGTAGCATGGCTAATGTAGTTGGATGTTTGTGCACATTGGACGTGATCACTCATTCTTGAAAATGCACAAGAGATGCATGGAAATCCAAACAGGGCACTCTACATACCTCCACATATATATTGTGCACATATTCTTACGCATTATCCTCAAGTATTTCAGTGTCCTTCATCACTTGGGACTTGATCTCCTCCAGGATCTGGTGAATCCTGTGGAGTGACCTCTGGTTCCTTGGGCATGAGTTCTAGACCCTGATCCTACTCCAGCTGAACTACATCTCTTTCCATCTACTCCAACATATGTTCAATCTCCTAAGAAAAGTCATGCTCGTATGACTACTTACCTAGTTAGCTATCTTAGAGCTGTTTTGAGTCAATAACTTGTATTTTCGTAGTTTCATCAATGTGTGCACACTTCCCTTCTTGGTGTTCCTGTTCCTGCTATGCCTCCTTCTAGCTTTTGTCGAGCTCTTGTTTTTCCCTTAGTTGTTGCTTCACCTTCTGCAACTTCTTCTTTGCCTCCTCTAGTTTCTACTTCTCCCTTTGTCTTTGTGAAATCTTTTTGTTGCAATGTCACTTCTTTGCTTCAATCTCCAAAGTTTCTCTTACTACAAGTGGATCTTCCTTGAACTTGTAGCTTTTCTCTACCGCTGCACTATCAACAATCTTCATATTTCCTTTTTCATGTGTAGTTCTTCTGCTCCCTAATGTTGGTGACGTTGCTTCCATGTGATCTTGATCCCCTTGCCTATGAACAACTTAGTATCTTCATAGATGGGCAAGCTCATAAACACTTGCTCAACCACATCTCCAGTTGTCCTCTTTATGGTTTCGTTTGACCCTACTCTCTTAGAAGACATTGTACCTCTACTATTGAGAGACTAATGAACACCATTGATTCATAGAGACAAAGAAACACTCATGGCAAGAAAACTATCAGTTGAAAACCAAAATAAACTTGAGGACTGACATGCAACACACCTCATTGACCGCTTGGGAAAATTGTGCAGTTTTATGTGGGAGAGGTCGGGAGACTAACTGTTGGAACTACGCGGAGCATAATCTAGGTTATGAGTGAGAAAACTGAGTATTGAAACTATGTAGAGCATAGTCTAGCTTGGCATCCAGAGGACTGTAACTACACAATGCACAGTTTCAGTTAGCATGACTGCTACCTAAGAAATTGCACTGCGCAGTCCCGGAGGCCAGGTAAGGAACTACCTCTCAAAATTACACAGAGAACATATTCGGAGGCTAGTGTGAGGTAGGGTCTATTTAATTCCTTAAAGCAAGGTAAGGCCTTCCATCCCAAAAATGTGGAGTGCAAGGCAGGCAAGGCAAGGTCCGGGCCAAGGCAGCTCAAACCCACCAATGGGAGACCGAAAATTAGTAAGGATTGAAATCATGTACAATTTGGGTTCAAACATGAGTGAATGAACATGCATGAACTCAGTGAGTGTAGGATTCAATAAGATGGGAAAACAACAAGTTTTCTGAAGCAAGATGCCACAATGATGACTGTTAGTACATAATAGTGTCATGCATGCGACAACAAGGAAATGAAATGAAAAACTCAAAATGATGATACTACAATCTAACATGCATTAAAATGACAACAAGAATTCAGTGAAACCAAGACAACATCGTTCACACAAATCAAAACAAAAAAAGCAACAGAAAAAGAATAAAAGACATGCAAAGCAAACTTACCCGAGAAAATTTGTGATAAGTGTGCCTAAGGTTCCTAGATGCATTGGGAATTCTAGAGCTCTAAGATTGAAACTAAATAATGAGGTCTGAGGCATCAAATAAATAGTTTTGACAAGATACAGGATCATGACGCACATGGCACAATTCTAGGGAAAATCGGCACTTGGCAGGAGGTTTCTAAAATGACTTTTTCATGTCACCCCCAACTACTAAAAGTAGATCCCCAAAAGCTAGGGATTCTTTTTTTCTTTTTTCTTTTTCGCTTTTCTGGTAAACCTAGCCATGCATGCAGGATAAGATTGCATAGTCCTCGAGAAAATTGTTCAACCTATGAGAACATGCAACGGTCAGCAAGCCATCGAATGACTTCTGTGCATTTTTTGGGTTGAGTGGCTTTGGATGCCCCTCAAGCTCTAGGAAATTTCTAGACTGAAGCTAGTGCTGCCATCCAAAATTGTGCAAATTTTGAGAGGAAGCCTAATGATGGGCTTCTCTACATAATTTTCTTGGGGAAGGTAGGCTACCTTCTCTGTGCACTTATGTATAGAAGTGTTGGATGACAGGATACACTACACAATTCTAGGGATAAAGGCTAGTTGTCCTCTAATGCTGCAAAATTTTCCAAGTCAACACGAGAACTTGCGGGTGAAAGACAAATAAGTTAGCGAACACAAGCTGATAAGCCAAAGAAACTCAACTGAAAACAAAAGTATCTAGCCAGTGCAAGACATGATGCTAAGGATGGCTGGTAGGGAGGCTCGAAAACAAAGCTAAGGAAAAATTTTAGAGGATTGTTGTAGCAGCTACAACAGGTTGTTAATTTGTCTATTTATGTTTCATACATTATGTTGGTTCACTGTAATTTTGTTTGTGATAACTCTAGTCCTATTGTGATGGCTCCCATATTGTTGTGATAGCTCCGGTACTGGTGGAGGCCCTCTGGTTGTATGTTACCATAAATTGTACATGTTGAACTTTCTGCTGAAATCTATGAATGATTATTCTTGTTATTATAGGTACACCAATAGTGTTTTAGTTGATTGTAACTCTTATATGTGTTTATATTAGACGTTTATATACTTTATTGTAATCTCCATAAAAAAACCCTGTAACATAAACACCGACACAGTTTCATTTATTCGTATCCAGAGTTTCACACTTCTATACCTTAACCAAATTTTATTTGATTACGAATTCACCTATCTCTAGTTTACTTATATGTTTCCATGTTTTA
Source organism: Pinus tabuliformis (assembly GCA_031772625.1). Taxonomy (NCBI): domain Eukaryota; kingdom Viridiplantae; phylum Streptophyta; class Pinopsida; order Pinales; family Pinaceae; genus Pinus; species Pinus tabuliformis. The sequence goes on from CM062815.1 coordinate 517,147,576, forward strand.
CATAAGTGCATGTTCTCAACATAGGTGTTGTACATGGCTATTAGCCATAATCTAGTCTTTAGATATCAAGTTTGCATTAATATTATTGTTAGTTCATTTCCTTGTGCATTATATTACTTTTTGTACTAGCCTACAGGTGTATTATCAGAATCGGTTTATAATCCCTTAATTTGATCTTCGATATCCTGACTCTTTCTCCAACAATAGTTTATGTTTCATAATGAAACTACAAAATATAATTTGTTTTGCTCAAATCAGATAACCAAGTGTTTGTCTCATCATACCTACAAATCTATTCGATAATAAAGTAAAGGATACAAATTCTTCTCTTGTATATCAGATAGATATTCGTTCACCCATGTCTCCTACTACTGAATAAATTAGTACTTCTAGTTCTCGTATAAGCACAACACACTTATTTCTTTTTTTGTTTACTCCATGGTTTATGGTTAGATTATAAAAATGCGACCATCAAAAAATCTTAATCATAACACACACGTATATGTATTATATATAACCACTCATTAACATAAACACTTATTAATTTTCCTTAATTTTTTCAAACAATTTCAGTTAAATCTAAGCATATAATTTTCAAGTCCAACTTCTTTACACAAGGTATACTCTGCTTATGTAACCCAATAACCTCCCAAATTCTTTCAATCACAATTTCTAAAATCTACTGCAACAATTTCTATGCTTGAATTAAAGTTTAGAATTCAAGCAAATTTCATGTATGTTTCAATACGAGAAAAGCTCATGTATACAAATCTAGATTCAAGCAAGAATTAATCTAATACTTCTAAGAGTTCAATTATACCTTCAAATCAAATAATTGTAATAACAAACTGAAATTTCAAACACCATAGTGTAGGATAACCTTCACATCTATAATTGTAATAACAAAACCGAAATATTAAATTCTAATCTACTAGAATTCTGACCACAATCAACTAGATCCACCTGGAGAGAACAACTTTCCACCCAACCATGAATCGTATCCTTTGGTTCTCCCCTGAGCTGAGATATGTATTTTTTTCTAGAATCAACAACCTCTTGTGATTCTTAGTCAAGTTATTTTATGCCTTACTTCCCTAGTAGACTTTCGTTAGCAACATCCCACTTTCTAGGGCCGTCCAACCCCATAGCCTAGGCCTTTTCTTTATTTTTAGAAAAGTATCTTCGTTTTTCATTAAAGCTCGCATTTTTCTCCCGCGGAGCTTTATTCACCTGTATGTAGTGTTTTTTCCTCATTGACTAATTACTCGATGTTTTTTCCTCACTGAGTGATTTAAAAAAATGTTCTCTCCCAATATTATTAAATATGAACCAACAACCACTAGGGATTTTTAGTATAAAATTAAGGTAAAATTGTTCAATCAGATCCACATTGGATTCCACATTGAAATAATGATCTCACTAACTCAAGTGTTCATTTCTAAGTAATCTTCTATATGATTTTTATTATCAAAATCTATATTTTACATCATCATATTTATTCGAAATTGAGTCTATTATGGATTTTTTTTCCATTACTAAAAATATTTCACTCTAATTAAAGCACGTTTACATAAATATAGAGGGGTATTACATATTCCCCCTCTAAAAAAATAACACCATCCTCAATGTTTATTCTTTTTCTGTGCCATTTAAAAATAGTGTTGGATAAGCTTCCTTCATAATATCCTCACACTCCCAAGTAGCCTCCTCAGGTTTAAAGTATCTCCATTGTACTTTAACAGAAGCGATGAATTGATTCCAGAGCATGGTCTCTTTTCGATCCAAAATAGAGAGAGGCTCTAGATGAAAGTCTTCGTCGGGCTCCACATGTATCAAATTCTAGTCAATTACATGAGATGCATCATGGATGTATTTTTTTAACAATGATACATGAACTATTTTATGAACCTTAATATGACTAGGTAGAGCTAGTTGACATTCCATTGGCCCAACTCGGTCCAAAATTTCAAAAGGATTGAAAAACCTTGGTGTCATTTTGGCACAACTACCAATTCTGAGAGTAATTTTTTTGGGTTTTACCCGCAAGTACACATGTTCCCCAAATTTAAATTCTTTATGGGTCCCTTTCCTATTTTCATAAATTTTATGCATGTCATGAGCTGTTTTTATATTCTATCTGATTCTTCACAATATCTGTTCCATTTCATCTCACATTTTTGGTCCCAATATTAACTTATCCTCTAGTTGACCCCAGTTGAGTGGCGTATGACACTTCCTACCATATAAGGCTTCTTGAGGAGGTAAATCCCCTCTACGGATAGAGGAGAAACCTACTAGCCCAGGCCGGGTCTAGCAACAATCATACAACACTATAGCGCAAGTTCCTTATTGCAAATTAATAGACGAATGATGAAGGCCTACCTGGATTCCAACGCTAGTGCTTGTAGAAGAGGTGGTGCTCCCTCTTCTACCAGTCAGAAACATAAAATCCAAAATATGCAATTATATACCAGTCAGAAAGCATATAACTCATCATCATCACAAATAACAATAAGAGTGGAACCATAACCAATAGTCGTTCATTAACAATTCATCAAAGAAGAATACAACCAAAGTTCTAACGCTATATTCTCCTTTGGCTGGGTAGTCAGTAGCACATGTCTTGAAAAGCTTGTTGGGAATAGGGACAAGCCACTCCCTCTTTGGTTATTGGACAAGAATCTCCTTGCTTGGATTTGGCCTTGTGGGAATTAAGAAGGCTCTTGCAGCATGAAGCTCTTGGAAACTTGACAATTCTCAATCTCTGGAACTATGGAACTAGCTTTACCAAGGAAAATGGACAAGCTTTTATAGATGGAGGAAGGGGAGTTGGGATCATCCACAAGAATCATGGGATTGGCCATATCATCAAAGAAGCTTCCATGAGAGGTGGAAAACCACTTCCTCTCTATGGAAATCTGTAGCCAACCCACCCAACTCAATATAGATTCAGTCCAGGAATTTGTTAGGATGAAACTTCCGCCATTTGTTTGTTAAAAAACACCACTGATTATGGTTGGCATGGATGCGACTCTATGACAGAGCACCAACTGTCGTGCCCTCTTTGGAGGATTTCCCCCATTGGCGTGAGGGCTACAATATGGAACCACGCCAATGGAAAAAGGGCTATTTTTAGGGTTTTTTAGCAGGAGATGTCTTCAAGGCAAACAAAGCTCATGTTCATGGGAATGCAATGCAAGTGTTTGTAGGCCATGTCACTTCTCATATGTCCCGGAATGGGTCCTCCAAGATGCGGGAGAGGGGTAGCAAGGACGGTGACAAATTGTTGTGTAACATATGCCCCCTAAAGCACGAGGCCTGACAGAGAGAGCGGGGTGAAATGCTTTACGAGAAAATGTCGAACTGAAAACACTGCCACCCGAAAACCTGCGTGGGGTGACGATAGGTCCCATCAATAGGTATATTTTGAGGACCATTGTGTTATCCTCCAGACTTTAAAAATTTCCCTTTCTCACATTAATTCACATGTTTAGCCATATTATTCTTGGTAAGAATACTAAAGGGTGCATGTATTATTGCACGGCATAATCTGATTAATATGCAGGGAAAATTTTTTTTTTGGAGATATTTACTACGTTGGGGATTGTTGGAGACATCAAGAGAGAATATACAGGGCTTATCCACTTCATTAACTATCCAACTCAGCTTGAGATCAAATATTCCTCACCAACAACTTGGATTCACAAGCATTTGAGGAACACTAGTGCATGTGAAGATCAAAGGGAACTACATACACCAATTTTGTGATTTTGGAGGGGAGAATTCCTCCTTTCAAGGGAGAAGCCCCTCAACTACTTTTTGTATAAATACACTAGCCTAAATGCTTATTAGGATTTAATTTTTTTTGAATCTATGAGTACAAATTGAGAGCCTCATGCTTGATAGTGTTATTTTCATCTTTCATATGATGTATGTGACACTTATTTTCTATCAATGATAAGTTCACCATTGGCCTACATATAAGTTAGTTTTCGAGGGATGAATCCCTTCTGTTTGGGCCCAAATGTTATAGAGATTTTTGTGCCTTGCAGCATTGAGCATGAAATGTCCATAATCTAATGGATCCAAAGTCCCTAAACATGTTGTTCCTACCCCTAGAGGAACAAGGCTAACAGACCACAGCAATTCACAGAAGTTCTCCACCAGAAACTACTCAAAAACAAGTCAATTCAGGATCAATTCAGTGGCTCCACTAGCTGTCTGCGCTGAATGTCAAAGTCAACACTGGCTACCTGCACTGCAACGCAGGTAGAAGCACTACCAGGGTGCGCTGAACGAGAGTTGACAAATGGCAATTTCATTCCAAGAGGTGTCAAGACCCAGGAAGCTTCCAGAATCTTCCTCAATGACACTTGCCTCAGTGAATTCGACTGGTGATGAGTAAGAGGTTCCCAATCTCCAAGTGGAAGCAAGAACCTCCAATTGGAATCAAGAACTGACAGAGGGAGAGGACACTAGTCAGATCTCAAGCTGACTCATCCGCTCTCCAAAGATCTATATATGGATCTCTCCTCCATGAGATCTAGAGGCTGGAATTTTGTTATTGAAAAGAATTGTTGTTGGTTTGAGATTGGAATCATTGGGTGCTTAATGATTTGAAGGGGGTGAAGATAGGAATTCCATTTGCTGGGAAGGAGATGCTAGATTGGAGCCCTCTGGGTTGTATCTCTTCCTGAACCTTGTTATTCATCAATAAAGCTATCTTGGTTTCTCCTATATACTGATGTATCTTTGATGTATGATTGCATTAGTATGTTTAGTTTATTTCTAATCCGGAACTAGTTATGAATATGAATCCATGTCTTGTGTAGTGTTCTCTTCTTGTGATCTTGCAGAAACCTCTTGAAGCTGGGCGAGCGAGAAGACAAGTAGCTGGGAACTCTCAAAGAGAAGAGAAACCGGATCGAGGGACAAACGAAAGACACCGGTTAGACCATCCATCTCTCTTCATTCTTAATTCATAAAGGAAGAACACTAGAATAGCTGTCTCCGTTTGTTGCTAAGGCACTGTCACACCTTAGGTGGATAGGATCGTCCTGCATTGGCATTTTTCCCCACAACAAATTGGCGACTCCACTAGGGAGATCTGTTTAGTCATTTTATTTGTGTTTCCATCATTGTTTGTTTCATAGACTCAACAGCAACAATCGAACTGCATCTGCTATTCTCAGATGCAAAGTAGATAGTTGCTGCTTTGATCCAATCACTGGATTTGTCTATGATCTGAACAATGGACTCACAAATGATTTGATGATCCTTTGTGATAGATCTTAGTACTCCCTCAAAGCATCCCTTTGATTTCACCTTGCTTGGTGCTTTTATTTGGCCTGAAACAGTAGATTAATCAGCAATCTGTGACCCAGAACCCAGTGAGAAACTCTCGTTTCTCCTTCAGCGCAGACCCTGTGAAGAGGTTCTGCATTTCAACGCAGGTCCCATGAAGGCTACCTGCGCTGAATGTCAAAACCCCTGTGTTGAGGTTGTGCTGATCCAGTTAGGCCTTGTGCAGCTGGGGTTCTCTGCTCTGTTTTGCCTTGTTTTGATCTCTGATTTTTGCAGCCTGTAACCAGCATAGGTACCAGTCTGATAACTCCTTTTCTCTTCTTAAATTCTGCCTCCTTTTGTACAAAAATACTGTGAGTGTTTTTATGTGTTTGTGGCGTCATTCGTAGTTTTCCTTTGCAAGAGTGAAATAGTCATCCTGTAGCCCTTGATTCAGATCTGTTGATTGTGATCTTAGGAGAGAGTTCATTGGCTGTTTGCAGTTGATTATACATTTACTTTTGCTTTTGGTTTGAGTTTGTCTCTTTTAAGTGTCGAAACAAGTATTCATTTCGGAAATCGTTAAGTGTTGTAATCTCTTCTACCCTCTCTGATTTCGAAAAAGTAAACTTGTTTGTATTGGTCATTTAAAAGCAAATTCAAAGTTGTACAAAAAGCTTTCTTTGTAGGCATCAATACTAAGAAAGCGGAAAACAAACACCTGCATTGTGCATTTGCATTTTGATAGTTTGCATGATTGATTTAGGAAAAGTCCATTAGAGTGTGCTGATTGCTCTTTGAGAAAAGATGGTGTCTTTCTTTTCCCTTTGTAGCTAGGATTTTCATAAGTTGAAAAGATATAAAGCTTGCTTATCATCTTTAGACTGCATTTAGGAATTGTATCATACATCTCGTGGTGAACCTCAAAAGGAAAACTTATAAAAAGATCAACCTAAAATAAATTGAATGAACTTAACAACGCTTTGCAACATAACGCACAACATAGAGGTCTAGGCTAGAGACGTGTTTCGGCGTCGTAAAGCCTGGTGACTGTCGATCTCGTTGATGGTGGGTGATTCCTCCTGAGGGACGATAGCGCGAGTACGGATTGTGCTCCCACGTACCGTCACGTATATATTGGGAGACCCCTATAGGCATGAAACCTTTATCCTTAAGAAGCCGTGTCGGCCTCCCTACTGATCGCAATGCACTGAACATAGCATTCAGGAAGATCGACCGCCCGTACCCTAAAAAGTATTCTGCGGTTTTGCGAGAAGTTTGGCACACCCTCTGCCTAGAACTCCAGAGCAGTTATTTTTGGCCTTTTTCAGACTCTATAACAGAAAAATTCCATCCGAGCATTTGTCACTTCGGGCTCGTTAAAACATCGAAGGAGACTAGAGTCATCTTTAGCTTTTTCTCGACTCTTTAAAAGTGAAAAAGCAAGTTGTGTCTAAAAGCGTCTAGAAAATTCATTTAATTCGGAAACACATTTTGCCCTTTTGTATTTTGGTTGATCGAGTAATCCGCAATCGTGGAAGAAAGTCAATTGAAACCCCGTCGTTCGCGGAGGCTTACGAGTCAACCGTCTTTGTCTCCGGAATCGAAAACAACATGGACAAAGCGAACTCGTTTAACTGGTTCGAAATCTCCTATCAAAGTTAGAACAAGTGTTCAAACAACATCTGAGATTCCGGTTACTCCAAACATTTCTGGAAACCCTGCCTCTATAGAAGAATTTCAACAGCCACAGAGGGACAGTAACACTGATCCTAGTCTGGGAGAAAATACTTGCATTACTGAACTAGTTCCATCTCTAACCGGTTCAGAGAGTCCTGCTCCTCAAACAACTGTCGCTGTCGATTCAACCCCTTCTTCGGCACCAGAAATATTTTACGGACCTGACGGTCTTCCCCTTCCACCTGGTTTGATTGCGATAGAGGAAATTGTAGAAGATCCGCAAGCAAGTACTCCAACACATTTTGGAGTCGGGGTCACTCTATTTCCTTCGACGTCAGAAGTTAGTCTACCACCAGTGGAAGTTCTTGTAGAATCGCTAGGTAATCTCTTGGATAGACTCAAAATGTCTGAACAACCGTCAACATCTAGGACTATGTCAAATGACACAGCGACAGTAGAACTCCCTGCCGTCGCTCCGACAATGTTTGCCGGCACACCAACTGTCCCAACTAGCTCGCAACCGCTAGAAGGAGTCCACACAGGGACTATTTCGACAGTGTGGTCCGTTCTAGTTTGTTCCTCCGGAATAATATCCGGCAACTCTTATGTTGGGACTCGCCATATTGATCCATTTGGAGGTCAATTTGGGCAATCCAGTCCCCAAGGACAAACAATCCCCTTGAGTTCTGGATTGCTACCGTATGGGGCGCAGTATGCCCTTTCATTACCCCCTCCGGGAGGATATCCATATGGGAGTTCACAATAGTATTCAGGTTATATTGGAGTTACATCAAGTGGTTGGGTACCTATGCTACCTCAACAACCAAGGGTTGTGTATTCTATGCAACAATGTGTACCAATGTCGAACATCCCGACCACACCAGCTATTGTAACAGTGTCGCAAGTTCAAACGTTGCCTGTTGTATGTCAACCTTAGATTTCTCAGGTTGTGATGCAACAGCCCCTTGACCCTGTGACTCAACCACAATCGCCAACTGGTGGGGCGACAGAGGTCCAAACGGGTACAATTACCCCACACCTTGGTCCAACGGTTAGTATAGCACAACAGAACATGGCTTCGCAACCGTGGCTGGTGCAATATCAACAACCACAATTCCAACAAGTATACCAAGGTTCTGAGCAGCAGATCTTTGCGAACAGTGGACAACTGTATATTCAAAACGGTCAAAACCAACCACTTTACAGTGGTCAAGTCCACCAACCGTATCAGTCATACCAACATCAATTACATTTTGCTGGTATGCAAAGGCCCACTGCTCAAGCAATTCTATCATACCCTGGGTATGCTTCACCTAACCTGAATCAGCAGTTACCATTCGTGGCAACTTTAGAGTTACCCGATTTACATCGGTTAACCAACGATCCGATTGCTTACGCCCCTTGGTGGCCAACGATTCCTCACAAACTTCTATCGGACATTCCTAAATTTAATGGAAATCCAGGTGAACAACCATCGAACCACGTGATGACTTTTCATCTGTGGTGTTCATCAAACACCCTAAATGATGATTCGATAAGGCTTCGCATTTTTCAGAGGACGTTAACGGGTCCAGCGGCTAAATGGTATATTGAATTACCTAGAGCCTCGTTTGACAATTTCAGCTCCCTAGCCACGACTTTCTTAACCCATTTTCAATTACCGATAAGGTATGAAATGGGAACGGAAATCTTAACCAACTTCAAGCAGACAACGGCCACTCATATATCCGATCATATGCATGAGTGGCGTCGTCGTCGTAGGATGGTGAAAATGTGCGTTCCCGATCAGCTATTAGCTGAATGGTTTATCAAGGCGTTACTTCCTGCCATAACAGAAGATGTGGCCAAGGGGGGAGTCGTAACGGAGGAGCAAGTTATTGCTCATGCACAATATCTAGACTTGGTCTACACTCAGTTTGGCACGCTCTACGACAAAATACCTGACGCCCCTAGACCGGAATTCTCAATTCCTCCTCCTCCTAAATCAAATAGTGACTCTCATGCCGGCGATGGCGTGATTGGCACGACAAACGCGAAATCGACAAAGGCCAACTCCAAGAAGGCCTGTAAGATTTCAGATCAAAATGCAAAAGAAGAAATTCTTGCTTCGGAAGTAAATGTCGTATCAGCAGATAAAGGCAAAGAAACCAATCAACCAGGAAGCAAGAAGAAGCAAAACAAAGGGAAGAAGAAGAAACAAGGTGAGTCATCTCCCGGAAAAACTTCTTCAAACCCTCCTGGGAAAGGGAAACCAAAAAATCCATGTCAAATATGTGATGAGGATCATTGGACAGGCAATTGTCCATACAAAGCCGAGCTTAAAAGGTTCTTCAAAAGTTCACAAAACTTAGCGGTGTTAACTGATCCGTTCCCAAATCCAGGTCAAAATCTGGTTGATAGTGGAAATGCTTCCCCATCGCAAGTGCTAATGTTGTCGATCTCCAAGCAACAAAATGATGCTTTGATTTCGACACGGAACAAAGATTACGGGAATCCGCAGCTGTCGAACGACAAAGGTAACGATCAACCAAGTAGTTCGACAACAACTTCGACAGAAGTTGTACCGCCCATCATTCCTGAATTAACAATAAAACCGCCGAAGGGAGTAGTACACAAGTCGACATTTAATCCTCGCGCCAGAGCGGCACAACATTATAACATAGTGGAAGATTTGGCCCAATCGCCATCCGCTATGTCGACTCTTGAAGTACTACAAAATTGTCCATCCCAAAGGTAGGCTTTGTTATCGGCTATTGGTGGGGTTGATCCTAAGGATTCCAATCTGGTATCCTTTGACCACAAAGGATACGATCCTCAGTTACCAGCTCAACTAGCTTTCCTTATTCAAGTGAAAGCCCTCAACAAAACTGTTCACCGAACAATCATTGATGAGGGGGCATCTACATGTATTATGTCAATGAGTTGCTGGAAAACTTTAGGATCTCCAACCTTGTCGCGATCTTCGACAACATTAAAAGCATTCGACGGAAGGACATATACCCCGTGTGGTATCCTAAATAACTTGAAGGTTGAACTAGGGGGAAAAACGGTAGAAATAGATGTTGAAGTCATCGATGGGGATCTTGATTACAACACCCTACTAGGAAGACCGTGGATCTATGCCATGGCAGCTGTTGTGTCGACCTATTTTAGAAAGATCGCATTCCCCTTTCAAGGAGGGATTACGATCGTCGACCAACAAAACTTCCTCCCTAATGGTTCTCAAGTTACGGGAAGCATTCCAATGATCCATGGGAGCAACCATTCGCTTCAAGATATTGGAGTAGGCCTACTGAAAGACCCCACATTAATGGGAACTTTCGCACTTCCACCTCCAATATATATAGGAGAAGTGGCGCTGGTAAGAGCCTGCAACATGATATCTTCCACGAAGATCTCAGAAGACGATATCAACATGGATCATGAAATGGTTTTGCCCCCAAGCCCTATAGAAATATTGTAGCAATCAATGTTTCGGGCATGGGAGGCGAACCCAAATCAATGCTCATCAAGCGTTTAGGTAGATAGGTCTACAGAATATGGTACCCCATTAGATCCTTGGTCAAAAGTGCATGGGACTGACGAAGGAATCCTACAATCAATGTTGATTGAGGGGGCACCATGGAATGATTGCCACCATCGTTCCCTTCTTCCAGAATATGAAGAAGATACTCAACATGACCTTTACCACCCTTCAGTTTTTTGAATTCCTATCAAATACTGTAAATACGGTGGATTCCGAGTGAAACTTATCCAATATTGAAGAGACTATAGCCATAAATATCTCGACTAAAACAAATGTTGTAGAGAATATTTAAGTCGGCAAAGGTTGTTCTCCTTCAGAACTGGAAATATATAACGCTCTTTTTCGCGAGTTCAGAGATGTCTTTGCTTGGTCATATGATGAAATGCCAGGCATTGACTCGAGTATCGTTGAACACGAAATTAAGATGTATCCTGATGTCAAACCAGTAAGACAACGGCTTCTGCAAGTGCACCCCAAGAAAGCCGCTGCCATTAAAGCAGAAGTTGAAAAGCTCCTCCATGCTAGTTTCATCTACCCAGTTCCTCTAACTGATTAGGTATCGAATATTGTCCCTGTTATGAAGAAACAAGGGACAATTAGAGTGTGTGTTGATTATAGGGATGTAAACCAAGCTTGTCCGAAAGACAACTACCCTACACCCTTCATCGACCAGATAATTGATGAATGCGCCGGATGTGAAATCTTTTCATTCATGGATGGATTCTCCAGGTATAATCAAATAAATATCTGCCCACAGGACGAGTCAAAGACTGCATTCATTTGTCTGTGGGGCACGTTCGCTTATCGAAAATTACCCCTTGGTTTAAAGAACGCAGGGGCGACATTTCAGAGAGCAATGAATTATGCCTTCCATGACATCAAGAACATTGTTCAACCATATCTCGACGACCTTCTGGCTCATTCACGAAAGCGGACTGATCATCCGCAGCATTTAAGAGCGATATTTCTACGTTGCCGACACTACAAGATAAGACTCAATCCACACAAATGTGTATTTTGCGTCGGTTCTGGTCGTTTACTTGGCTTTGTAGTCTCTAAGGATGGGATTCGTCTCGACCCTTGCAAGGTTCAGGCAATCATTAATTTGCCTCCACCTTCAAATTTGCTCAGATTCAGAAACTCCAAGGGAAAGCAAACTTTCTGAGGAGGTTCATTCCAAATTACGCAGAACTTGCTAAAGGTTATACTCGTCTTTTGAAAAAGGATGTACCTTTTGTCTGGGATCAGGTGGCGCAAGCTTCTTTTGATGCTCTGAAAGATTCTCTAGTAAAAGCATCATTAATGTATGCCCCGGACTATCAAAAAGATTTTAACCTGTATCTGGCTGCAGCAGATACGACCATTGCAATGGTTTTAGTTCAAGAAGTCGATGGAATTGAACATCCTATATATTATTTAAGTAAAAACTTGAATGATACGGAAAGCAAATATTCTTATGTTGAAAAGCTAGCACTCGCTGCTGTTCAAGCGATACAAAGATTTCGACATTATGTCCTCTTTCAGAAAACTACCTTTCTATCAGATTGCAACCCCATGACTTATATATTGTCGCGACAGTTGCTGGGGGGCAAATATTCAAAATGGATAGCGATCCTTCAAGAGTTTGATCTGGAATTTGTAAAATCGAAATCAAAGAAAGCTTTAGTTTTCGCAGAATTATTGTGCGATCTCCCATCGTCATCCAACGATGAAACATCCGAAGAATCAATCGTCGACGAGAATTTGTTTCTGATATCTGCAAGCAATGAGTGGTATGGAGATATAATAATTTATCTCCAAACCCAAAAATTCAGGCCTAACACCTCTCACTCAGAACAGAAACGTATACGATACCAAGCAAAAGACTACATGATCATCGGTGATATACTTTACCATCGTGGTATCGATACAGTTCTAAGGAGGTGCCTCACCCATGAGGAGGCCGAAAAAGTCCTGAATGAGTGTCATTCAGGCGCGTGTGGGGGGCATCAATCTGGATATGCTACAGCACAAAAAATCTTACGAGCAGGATACTTCTGGCCAACCATGTTCAAAGATTGCATAACCACAGTCAGAAGTTGCCATGCTTGTCAAATTTTTGATATCAAAACCAGAAGACCACCCGCACCTTTACAGCCAATAGTTGTTTTTGGGCCTTTCGCCAAATGGGGCATCGATTTCATGACATGTAACCCCACCTTGACCGGGGGGCATGGGTATATTATAGTCGCCGTTGACTATTTTACCAAATGGGCCGAGGCGATGCCTACATTAGATAACACTGGTGAAACAACTGCCCTTTTCTTTTTCAATAATGTAGTCGCCAGGTTCGGCGTACCACAGGCTATAGTTATAGATCATGGATCGCATTTTTGCAATCACATGATGGTTGAATTAGCTGCCAAGCTAGGGCTATCTCACGAAAGCTCTACCCCGTATTATCCACAGGCCAACGGACAAGTTGAAGCAATCAACAAGGTCCTGAAGCGTATGTTGCAAAGGATGATCAAAGTTCACAAAAGAAGGTGGCACCTAATCCTGTACTCAGCCTTGTGGGCTTACCGAACATCAGTAAGGAATGCGACCGGGTTCACACCTTTCCAACTGGTGTATGGCTTGGAAGCAGTCTTGCCAATCCAGTGTGAAATCTCGTCTCTTAAACTCACAATTGATCTCCTCCCCGGAACTTCGGAAGAAGAGGCCCGTTTCTTGGAATTAATCCAATTGGATGAAACCCGTCGTGACGCCGCTTTGGCTAATGAAGCCCATAAGAAACAAGTCAAGGCGCAGTTCGACAAAAATGTCAAACCCCATGTCTTCTCAGAAGGTGACTTGGTCTTGCTTTATGACCAAGAATCCGATAAATTGGGAGCAGGTAAATTTAATTCTTTATGGATGGGCCCCTATATTATTAAACGAGTGTTAGCAAAAGGAGCCTACGAGTTAATGGATTATGACGGAATTCCACTGGCGCAACCCCGTAATGGGTTGTACCTCAAGCGTTACTATGCTTAAATAGTAACCTGTATGCTTTTGTTGTATTTTGTTTTAGCTGAAGTGTTTGTTTTGGTCGAGTAATCCACCTTTTTACATTTATTGCAGATGTCAAACCTTCTGGAGACATGTGTTGGATATGCCGACGGAGCGAGGCGTAGTTCGTGGAACCTGTCCTCCGCAGCCTGGGCCATTTTTGATCCAAGCGGCGAGTTAGTAAGTTTCAGAGGTGTATGTATCGGGCAATCAACGAATAACATCGCTGAGTATAGCGCGTTGATAGAACTAATCTCTGGTGCCATCACCCATGGTATACGCCGACTAATCGTTAGGCTAGACTCACAACTCGTAATACTACAACTCAATGGTATATATTCCGTCCGCAGCCCAGCTATTTATCGCATGTTCCTAAGGGTTAAGATTTTGGAAAGACAATTTGATTTAATTCAATACCAATATATTTCCATAAACTTAAACACGTTAACCGACTCATTAGAAAACTATGTGTTAGATAGACATTTGCGACATTTATAAAAAGAGACACATCATCAATGTTCTACATATGGATCATATAACTCAACCAGAATAAACCCCGAAAATCAAAATATATATATATATAAGCTGTTTATCGTTTATACATAATGTTTTGTAACCAAGACAAAAATCGGTCACATGACCCAAAAACTCAAAATGCTAGGGGGCACCCTAGCCTAGTGATGCTCATGATAGCACGTCACGGCCTGTGCAATCATGCGTAAGAGACGAGTCCATCATCTAGGCACACCAGTAGTATGCCGCTGCAACTGTAGAGGTAACTCGTCCATCCTCACATCCGGAATGCCAAGAGTAAGGCTCTCAACCTGCTCCTGCACAGCTGTGAGGGTCTCGGCCACATCAAGGTCACGAAGAATAACCCTCCCAGCAGTCTCCCCTGCTGGGGCAGCAACTGGCACTCTCGGGCGAACTGCTGGACGAACAGGACCAACATCTGCATGCACACATGAGTTTGATTAAAGTCTTGATAGAATAAAGCACAGGGACATTGTAAATAAAAACAGTAAACAGTGATATGGTCGAAGATTTTACCAATAGCGCCCCACTGTTCGCCATCCGACAGTACCAAGTCCGGATCACCTCGGAAATCCATACCAACATATGGATACTCGGAATAGACCATCTCCTGACGCTCGAACCACCTGAAGAAGGTATCCGTGAAAGAAATCTGAGATTGACCAGCATGCCTAGACATGTGATCAACCCATCTCTGCATGCGTGGCTCGGTAGGAGAAGGCAAGTCGAGTGCGATATACTGAGGCTGCATCAGCGGTATCTTCTCCAAGGCAAAGGCAGTCAAAATAGAACCAAATCCAAAGTTCTTCAGGTTCCCATCCTTTACCTTGGTCAACTGACTTTTCATCTGAAGAAGTACTGCATCACACCAGTTGAATATTTTCGGTTGGAGGCACTCCAAGGCGTGCTGCACATAGGATCTGTTGGCAACATGAAGAGATGCACTACCGGCCATCCTACCAATAGTATACGGAATGGACCTGAGATACCTGTCAGTAATCTCATGGATAACGACCTTGCCGTCTCTACTCGGCTGAGATCCTTCCCTGCAATACTGGCGGACATAATCTCTCACGGAGTCATTCCCTCGGGCCGAACCTGACAAAGAAATGGGGGGACCCCGCCTCGACAAACCAGTCAAGAAGTAAATGTCTACCACGGTCAAAGGGATGGATTTGCTCCTAATCTGAAATACTTGGTTGATATGATCCCAAGCATCAAGCATATACTGCAGTAGGGAGATCTGTGCTCTCATACTAGAGATACGGAAGAACTTCAGCAGACCACATTTCCGTAGCGCGTTCACCGTGACAGGATCATGGAGGGCAATCATGTCCTCCTCTTCGTGTTCTCGTTCTCGCCATGTAAGGGTCATTCTGCTCCAATAATCTCTGAAAAACAAACATGAGAGGAGTTAGATCCTGGATTTGATGAGAAACTGGCAAAATTTTCATCAAAAATTGTGATACAAAACTATTTTCTATGCCCAGCGCAACTAGCCAGTGTTCCACCTACGTTGAAGGTCAAACTGCCTTCATGCAGCTTGACATTCAGTGCAGGTTTCGATTGAACCAGCTGCGCTGATGGCAGAGCGCCCTAACAAAACCCCAGGGGCTCAGGGAAGCAGGAAAACAGGCACATAATGGAAAAAGGAAACCATGAAAAGAAAGAGCTAGGGTTTAGCTCCTACCTGGTCCAGACGGCTTTGAAAATCGTCCACAGAATCTCCCGGAATCAGCTGGTGAAAATCAAGGGGGAAGAGGCACCTCCAAAGCTCCAACAAACGAAGTTCAAATGAAATGGTAAAATGAGAGGTAAAAACACTTTTTAATTGCTTTTTACGTAGTTCAAAGCGAAATATTAGGGTTCTAATCTCATTTTCAAACAAATGTTATTCATTTCTAACTAGTTTGATGCAGCAATTGAGGATACAGTACTATCTTTGAAAAGGGCAAAGCTAGTCATGGTAAAAAATCAAAAATTTGACCATATAATATCGAGCAGTTTTAGCACATAGTTCATGCTCGTTAAAAAATAAACGCAAGATCCGAGCAGTTTTAGCACATAGTTCATGCTCGTTAAAAAATAAACATAAGATCGAGCAAATGTTTCCACCCACGTTTAAGCTCGTTAAAAAATGAACTATCCCGGTAAATAATCACTGTGAATGTAACATTATCAGCCATTAAAGCCTTGGTCGTGTTTGCCCGTCACCTCCACTTTTCCATTGGCCGATCGTTCACCTCCATATGATTGTTTATCCATTTTGAGGAACAGCTGCGAAGAGTGATTTCACTAGCCATCCTTGTGACACTGCCGTGATTGCAAAATTCCAACCTGTACCTGGAATCAGCTTCTAACCTGTTTCATCACTCGTTCCTCAAAAGACGAGTCTTCTTTAAGCTCTTTTCATCTGACTCGTAAAATATGAAAAGATTGCCGAGTCCTTCGCCTTCCAGCTCGTTAAAGGGACAGGAAGTGCTATCCCTCCTCTAGATTTTAATCTTTTTGGACCTGAGGGATTATTGCACAAAAAGATCGAGCGCTTGTTTTATTCGGCTCGTTAAAAGTATCGAAAACTCATCCCTTCTGTATTGTTTTATACTTTTTTGGACCTAAGGGATTAGATGACGAAAAAGGACTTTTGGAGTTAACTTTATGTATCTTTTCAGACTCTCTAAAATTGAAAAGAACCGAGTTATCTTTGTCGTTAGACTCGTTAAAATCATTAAATAGCGACAAACTTGTCTTTAGACGAGAACGAGTTTCACTATCGCTAGGCTCGTTAAAACATAGCGATGGTCTTGCCCGAAGGGCAGGTTATAGAACAAGCATATGTTATCCTCCTCAATCTTGACAAAAATAAAGAGGTACTGGTCAGCAATGACTAGGGAAAAATTGGGAGAAACTCAAGAAAACTTTGATGGTAGCAAGTCGCTCTTGAACATGACACTTTTCCTCCGTACCACAATCGGGTTGGGTTGTTTCATTCACCGGTCACATCACCATGGTCTCACCATACCATCCATATTTGGGGTAATGCTACCGATCCATCGCATCAGTGTCGCCATATGTTCAAGAGAAGTCGTTCAGAAAAGTCAACCGTGTCCCATCCACTGTCGTACATTATCCTTCATCCTTTCATGACCGCCACCCTGAATCATATGTCACAGATCGTTTTCACCTCCATCAAAATCATTAGCTCCGTTTCGTGTCATTGATGTGGGATTCATTAAGGCCCTCCTTTGACGGATCACTTCTTGTCGACATCAGCTCATTATCCAAGAAGTTGATCTAGGGACAACCCCTTCAGTACTTTGAAGCTTGCATGCCTCAATGGCAAGTTTCTCACTTCCGGCGATAGGTATACATCAATGACGTTCGACTGAAAGATTTTGCGTGGTGTTCGACGCCAAGTCCTTTATTCGCACCACATGAATTGTACTGCAGTACCTTGAGGGTCATTATCATTATCGGTGATTCCTCTCGCGCTTGTTAACGGTTTACCTCATTGACCGGTAATCAAGCGATGTCTTTCCATGTTCGACTTCAGAACATTTCTCACATGGATCGACTTGTACTTAGAGTGAAGATCGAACGAGTTTGAAGACCCCGGATCTAGTTTCATCCATCCGGGCTGCGATATATATTCAGGAAAGATAAAGGCATTGACATGTACATCATTGCAGCAGATAATCATCCTACTCAAAGGATGATAATTTCATCAAAATTATCAGTCTACCATTAGACGATTGTCTGTTCTATGTACAGAAAAATGAATTTATAAAGCTGAGAATGGGAATGCCCGCCTCAGCTAGATCATGAAAGCAGTATGAAAAATAATGTATTGTATTGTATCTTATTACAGGTCTCCTCCCAGCATTGGATGAACTTCGGATCCTCCTGATAAAGCATTTCACCTGATAAACGGCCTCATACTTTAGGGGGCAACTGTTATAGACATTTTTGTGCCTTGCAACATTGAGCATGAAATGTCCATAATCTAAGGGATCCAAAGTCCCTAAACATGTTGTTCCTACCCCTATAGGAACAAGGCTAACAGACCACAGCAATTCACAGCAGTTCTCCACCAGAAACTTCTCAAAAACAAGTCAATTCGGGATCAATTCAGTGGCTCCACTAGCTGTCTGCGCTGAATGTCAAAGTCAACACTGGCTACTTGCGCTGCAACGCAGGTAGAAGCACTACCAGGGTGCGCTGGGTGAGAGTTGACAAATGGCAAGTTCATTCCACGAGGTGTCAAGACCCAGGAAGCTTCCAGAATCTTCCTCAATGACACTTGCCTTAGTGAATTCGACTGGTGATGAGTAAGAGGTTCCCAATCTCCAAGTGGAAGCAAGAACCTCCAAGTGGAATCAAGAACTAACAGAGGGAGTGGACACTAGTCAGATCTCAAGCTGACTCATCCTCTCTCCAAACATCTATATATGGATCTCTCCTCCATGAGATCTAGAGGCTGGAATTTTGTTATTGCAAAGAATTGTTGATGGTTTGAGATTGGAATCATTGGGTGCTTAATTCTTTGAAGGGGGTGAAGATAGGAATTCCATTTGCTGGGAAGGAAATGTTTGATTGGAGCCCTCTGGGTTGTATCTCTTCCTGAACCTTGTTATTCATCAATAAAGCTATCTTGTTTTCTCCTATATACTGATGTATCTTTGATGTATGATTGCATTAGTATGTTTAGTTTATTTCTAATCCGGAACTAGTTATGAATATGAATCCATGTCTTGTGTAGTGTTCGCTTCTTGTGATCTTGCAGAAACCTCTTGAAGCTGGGCGAGCGAGAAGACAAGTAGTTGGGAACTCTCAAAGAGAAGAGAAACCGGATCGAGGGACAAACGGAAGACACCGGTTAGTCCATCCATCTCTCTTCATTCTTAATTCATAAAGGAAGAATACTAGAATAGTTGTCTCTGTTTGTTGCTAAGGCACTGTCACACCTTAGGTGGATAGGATCGTCCTGCATAGGCATTTTTCCCCACAACACCAAATCAGAGGCTTTAGTCCCTCTCTTGTAGTCTTTCATTGTTTTCATTCAACCCATTGCAATAATTTTATTGTTTAAGTAGGAATTACATCACAAAACTTGCATTTTCATGTTTCACTATCACCTCTCTTATGGGAAGACTGGTTGGAAGATCTACAACAACATCGCAAAAACATGTGCTTATGATTTCTTGGAAATTTTTAAGTGTTTTATTGTAATATTCTGTATTCTTGGTTTCTAAATCTCATAAGTTAGTAGCATTTATTTGGAAATTATATTTGTGTTGTAGGGTAGAGTATATTTTAATAAAATTCAACTCATCTTTTCCATGTTAATTTATTTTGTTGTAATATTGATTATTTGATGCATGTGCTTGATTAGTTTGTAGGGATTGTTGTTGACTTGTAGGGGTAGGAATACTCTTATACATCCACCTATACCATTCCATCTCTCTCATGGACACTTCATATTTCTTCCAAACTCTGTCACCTAGATCACTATTCCAGGACAAATCAAGGACATTGTGGGCATTAACTTTGGTGCAAGATAGGACTCTTAGGGGTACTGAGCTTGGCTAAGGGCCCCCCACACCCTTAATTAACCTTAATTCACCTTCAACCATCTCACTTCACCTTCAAGATACCCTTGTTTTCTTAAAAAATCTCTCAGACCCCCTCATGTAGCAGAACAGGGCCTCCTTTAACATTGCTTATTTCAACCAGATTCGCTCCAAAATTTTACCCTGGCATTTTGAAGTGGAATAATCACCCCCAATATTTTATTTCATGATTAAGGAAGACTCTAAGACCACTCCAAACCCAGCCTTTCCTCACTATAACCATAATACATCAAGTAGAATTAGACTTAGCATTTTTTTCCATAGTTGTGTTGAAGATTGAATTCCTCATTTTTAAGCAAGTTGCAAATAGATAAATGATTCATGAAATTAGGTTATTGACTTGATTAAGTATTCAAATAGAATAGAGTGGTTTACTTCTGCAACTAGAATAGCCTCTTCCTTTCATGCAATTTCAATTAGCATTTAGATTTAATGGATGGAATTTTCATTTATGTAGTTAGAATCATGTTCATATCCTTGTAATCATGATATGCTTTCATAATAAATTCTCTTTGTAGTTAGTTAATGTAGTGGTCTCTAAATACCTTGATCTGATTTAATGATGAAGGGTGACATGAGTAGAACCTAACCTATTGTGCATATATCAATGTCACCTCTATGTTTGTCGGAACCTCAAGTTGATAATTTAAGTTGAGAATCCTTGGGAGCAGATCTAGTCAAGTTTACACGTGCTATAGGTGTGCTAGAGGACTGTTATGGGATTGGGGGAAATATTATAATATTGGGGCCAAATCAAATCCTAGGGATATGTGTGAGCCAAGAGGAGGTTTTTGCATCATCTCATCATGACATGATGGACCTTATAGAGGTCACTTTGTTGTTAATAGGACAACCTTCAAAGTTTTACAATCATGTTACTACTAGCCCGCATTACATCAAGATGCAAGGAGGTACACCACTAGGTGTGATCAGTGCCAGGTTATGGGTAAGCCCACACCTAATCATGAAATTCCTTTACAACCTTAAGTGACTCTAGATCTATTTAATAAGCGGGGCATGGATTTACTGGGCCCATTGATCCCCCATTGCAATGGAAGAAGTATATCATTGTGAGCACTCATTACCTCACTAAATGGGCTAAAACAAAGGCAGTTAACACAACAAATGGGTATAAGGTGGCGAAGTTTTTGCAGGAGAAAATTATGTGTTAATTGACATGTTGGATAGAGTTTACTAATGCGTAAAGTGGTTGCATGGAGTGAACCACAATTCCCATGCCACATCAAGCTGACTATAGACATGTTAGGTAGAGTGCCTTCCAATTGACACATAAAATCGAGCTAACGATGTGGTGATAGAAATGTTGTATGAGTTACACAATAGATCGAGAAATTTTATATGTGTAGTGGCTCAAGATAAAATCCCATGGATCTTTGTCTTTGAACTAATTATTATTGGGTAATTTAATTGGTGGTTAAATTACTTGAATTAAATTATCAAACTAGGACTCATATTCTTATGAAGCAAACATACACTGTATATGCTAGGAAACTAACTCTCAATGAATAACAATCTTATCTCTCAAAATGAAATTGCAAGTCTTAAAATGAAATCCTATTCATGAGGAGATCAAAATGAACACACACACTTTCTTTCTCAAAAGGAAATATCTAATGGAAGAAATAATTTTTGAAAAAGAAAGAAATGAAAGATTTAATTTATTGAATTGAAATGATACATCTATTCTAAGAAAAATATTGTCATTTTATGTTAAGTTCTTCATCTCATAAATTATGATATGGGAATCACAAAGTCTATTCTAAGAGAATTGATAAATCTAGTGTAGAAAGAAATGAATTTTAACTCTACAAAGAAATAGATCTTAATTCTAAGAAAGTAGTAAATTATAGTTCTATGAAAGCAACAAATTCAAATTCTAGGAAAGGAATAAACCTTTATACTAGGAAAACAAAGGCATTCTATTCTAAAGTAATAAGTAAATGATTGAAATGAGATTGTGTTAATCAAATAAATTCGAGTTTACTAGTGTGTGCATTTCAATTTAGAATCATTCTTCACTAATGAATATCTATAAACTTGAGACTAAGAAAACCCAAAAATAATTCAGATATTTTTTATTATTTTTTACTTTCCTCAGGTACTTGATTTGTGCAAATGAAACAAAGAAAGTAAGAAAATGTCAAAAAAACTACGAACGAAAAATATATTGTTTAAATGAACAAAGGGTTAACCTAAAGTTTCAAATGAAAATAGAGCATAATGAAATTCTAAATGAAAGCAGGATTATAGTATCTCGTACTTCTATAGGGGTCCCTCTTGAGATGTGTAAGTGACTACAAAATTTAGAACACAAACATAAATAAACCACAATAAATTATAAATGCAACATAACCAAATTTTTATTACTGGAGTGCATAAGACAAAGATTCAATACATTAGTCTCGCAAATAGAAATCAAATTCCAAAGTTATCTATTCACTTCCAAGTGAAGAATTTTATAGAGTTTACATCATAACTAAATTAAGAGTCTAATTATGGCTGGAAAATAGAGCTAAAGTGACATATCAATATTTTAAATATAACAAAACATTTCCTTTTCATGATTCTTTATCAAAGAAAAGAATCATGAATGTATGTATCATTAGCCTTGATCCATTGACTCTTCATTATATCGTCAAGTCTAGATCCTTTAATCTCTCTCTCTCTCTCTCTCTCTTGATATTTCTCTTTCTACAACTATGCCACAACTGATTTAACTGAGAATTTGACCTGAACGATGTTTTGAGCCTATGAGAATCCACCTATGGATGATAGGTGGATCACCATATTGAAAACATCTATAATTGTGGATATGCTCCTACTAACTCATAACACACAAGAACCTAGAAACCCTTTGAATTAGTTGCAGAATGTTATAGGAGCTACAAAATTTACACAATTTGCTAGCTTATGTCTAGTCAAACTAGTTTTATAAATAAAAGCTTATATATTTGAGATGGTAATGGAAATTTACATTATTAATGTATTTTCATGGCCTAGATGGTTCTTAACTCATGGAAGAGGTGTAATGATATGGGGATATATAACATAATAGGTGAAAATGAAAGATAAAAATTTAAAGAATAAATCATTTTTTTAGGCTTAACATTCCCCCATGGTTAGGGTTTCCCATGTCCTCTTGCACCTGTGGTTGTAAAAAAACCAAAATTGTAGTAGTGTTCCTCAAAGAACTACTTCTAACCCCTGAACCAAAACATCCAAATTTGATTGTATTCCTTTGCACTTCATGTTCAATAACCATCTTGGTTTCTATAGCATATTGTTGTTATTATTGAGCTTTTGATTCTCTTTATACTTGTAACACATGCACAAAAGAATTATCTCATTTTGTGCCTTGATCAATTTATTTTCATCTTTTATATGGTTATTCAATCATTTTAGTTAAAATATATCCTGCTTCAGTGTTTTAATAACTTCTTCTTCCTTAAGACAAGGAATTTTTATTTCTAATTCAGGTTGATCAAAAAATGGAATGTCATTATGCAACTCTAGCTCAAGACGAGATTTTATATTTTCTTGTTGTGCTCCTTTCTCCAATGACTCAAAGTAATAATATGCTTATTGTTCAACAAAGAGACATTGAGGCTCTAGATAACATGAGAGAAACTATTAGAGAAGAAAGAAGGAAGTGCATGAAAACATTGAAAGGGAAAATCAATCTCAACTAGAAGTTGAAGCACGTATGTAAATGTAAACATTATAAATGATATTTAAAATTTAACTAGTGTATTGTGAAATTTAATTTCTATTTCATGAACTAATTTGAAAAATATTTTGTAATGTAAACAGAGAGAGATATTCCTCATAACATTGATGATGAGATTGAAAATGTTTAAAGACAAAGTGGAAAAGATAATGAATCAATGATTGATGATGTTGAAAGAGATCCAAATGAAGAAGTTGAATCACCATCAAGTATGTGTGTATATATGTATGTATGTATGTATGTATGTATGTATGTATGTATAGATAAATAATCTAACCATATTATAAGATATCATGGTAAGTTCATTATTGAGAAGTTCTTCAAAGATGAAAGTGTGACATTTCAAGCTCAAATTTTGAGAGGTCTCTTAACATAAAAGAAACTAAAAGATGCTACAACCCTATTGGGTATTCAAAAATCAACAAAAGGAAAATAGGTGAAAGAATATGTGATTCATAATATAAATAGTGCTCTACAAAAAGTTGGAAGATATAGAAAGAAAAACGATCTAGCTGCACATAGAGAAATACGAATGGTAATGGTTTCATCAAGTACTAGAGAAAATCATTTGGAAAAATATATGGCAAGAATATTAGAGACCTCACGAAAAACATTGCACAAACATAGAAAATTTCAATTACAAATAGGTGTAAATCATGAGCTCAATTGTTGGACAGTTATTTGTATGGAACCATACAATGATAGACTTGGATAAGATGTTAAAAAAATAATATATGAATATCGGATGAAAAATTAATGTGTTTCACCAAAAGAAAGGGACGTGATGCAATGAAGAATATCAAGAAATTAGTATGAAGAACATGCAAAACATATCTTGGACACCACTCAGATAGAGTTGTTCAATGAGTTCATAGAAGAGAATCGTAGAATTAATTCCTCAATTAGTACTTTTGTGCAACAAAAACCATGTTATGTTAAACCTATCGTTGTATGTGACAATTTTTGATCTCGTTATCGTGTGGAATTTCAATTATATTATGACACCTTCCTTAATTTTGGTAAAACATTTTGGGAAAAATCACCTCCTCCTTCCACTATCCATGATTTCATATCCGAAATTCTATGTGAAAGATAAAGTCATGAATTATTTTACCAAAAGTAATGTGTTGCTGGTAAAAATTTTGATCATTGTGGAAATTTGACTTTATTTCATAACAGATATTCTATTCATATAAATGATCAATCATTGTCTAACCTAAAAGTGAAATGGAAGAGAAATGAATATATCCATACATCAATTAGTTCAAATAATAGTAAAAGTGCTAAAATTATTGAATTACAAGAAGAAGAAATTCCTATGATAGAGGTTTTGAATAAATTTGAAACAAAAATTTATAAGTACATAAAACATTCACATAGAGCTCGATGGAAGGACCTGCAATTCAAAAAATCTCGTGAAATGTTTCCATCAGGGACCATTTTGTCAATAATTTATTTTACGAAATACATAGCGAATATTATCATTCTTACCAAGTCTCTATGCTTATCCATATTCTATATGGACATGATGAACAAAATTTTGATGATGTAGAAAGCACTAGTGAGAATCAACATGTTATTAAAGAATATCAATTTATATCAATGATGATCGTACACATGATACACATTTTGTACAACATTTTTTTGATAATATTTATGAGTCATTGAAAGGTCATGGAATAAAATTCAATGAACATTGGATATGGTCAGGTGGATGTGTAGGTCAACTCAACTCTTCATAGTCATTCTTTTGGTTGTGTCGTCTTCATAATAAAACCCATATTAAACATCATTGGAATTTCTTTGAGACTGGTCATGGAAAAGGAGAACATGATGGTGTAGGAGCATGTATAAAATGAGCACTTAGAAGATATCAAATGGACCACTCTATAGATAGTCTTGTCTCAGCTGAATAAGTTGTTCAATGGTATTATGTTGCACATAGTTATTAGACTAACCCATCAAGGGAGGTACGAAGCTATGTACATATATGTGAAAATTAACTTGTATATAGTTTTAATATATGATCATTTTTATTAATTTTCTAATTTTAAACATTTATAAATTATATAGTTTAAATAGTATGACAATGATTATCTTCAACATATATAAATTCTATTTTAAATAACATATTTAAATTCTTGTTTGAATTTATATAAGTTGTCTTGTCATATTGGAATCGAAGATGTAGATAGATCGATTACATATCAAGCTAAAACAGTAAAAGGGACTCAAAAATTGCATTGAATTAAAACAAAGGATTACCAAAATGTGTTTTCTTGTTTTTGTCATGTTTGCATAGAGGACACACAATCCAATGATGTTTGTGAAAAAAAATGTATGTAAAACCTTGGCAACATACTAAACTAAATACAAAGGGGAAAATGTTAGTTGCAAGCTTCAAAGAGATGGAATCAGAGGAAACTATAATATCATCTAAAGGTGATCGAGTTTCTGATCTTATTAGAGAAGGTAAAATTTCAATTGGTTCCTATATATATATATATATATATATATATATATATATATATATATATATATATATATATATATATATATATATATATATATATATATATATATATTATGTTTTTAAAATCAATGTCTATAAGTATCTAAATAATAGTTAAAACATAGAGCCCTAGAAATAGATAATAAAATCAAGTCCATATTGATAAATTTAATTTCATATAAATTATGATCTGAATTTACAATTGTTTTCTTGTGTAGGAGATGCTTTTTCTATAGTTGCACCCACTAACAACATAGAAAATGTGAAGTATTATTGGATGCGGTGCACTGAATGAAAGATGAATTTATTGCAAGACTATGATGATAACGGTTTTATATATAAAATAGGGTCTGTTATACTGAAAGGTTATTTTTTCCAAGAAACTCACCAAAATGAGAGTAATGTTGACCTTCAATACTATCAACTTGATGTCGTAAGTTTTCAATATAGTCACTTGGTGTGTGAAACGCACATAAAGTTGATAGAAGTTCAATAAAAAAACAATTGAAAGTTAAAAAAGGGAGAATATCAGAAGTTGACCATTATTGGACCATTGAAGATGGAATTTCATTAGAATTTTTTTAATTGAACTGCCAACAATTTCTTCTAATTGGATTCATCTTTTATAAGTTACATTAGAGGAAATTTTACCCTAAAGGTGCCCGTAAAATATTCACGTAATTTCCATATCTGTAATGTACCCCTTTGGCCTATCCCGGAATAATAGCTTATTAGGCTCCCAATTTTGTAGTTTTTTCTTTTTTTCTACAGTTAAGATCTAATTATTGTCTTACGTTTACTATGGCCAACATTGACCATGCATCATTAATATAATTATTTAGCATGCATAACTATTTAATTAAACTACTCTTATCTGTAGCAATTCTTCTACTTATGCAAAGAAGCATGACCCCTCAAGTGTCCCACATACACTAGAGTTACCACTTGATGTTAAATGTAACAACTATCTTAACACTATTATATGAGCATTTCAGAATAATAACTTCAAGGAGACATTATGGAAATCATTAACATCACACACTATAGTTATCATTTTCCGACTCCTTAAGTATGGATAAAGGAATATGGACACATCAAGCCAATAATAGTTGTAGCCATTACATAAGAAAACATTAACATCGGTAATCTAGTTATGAATATTTGTCATATGTAAATTCTACTAGGAATGGGTCCTGGAATTGTTATCCATGAAACATGCTTCTACAATTAACTTCACACTAGAATGCAACATGCACAGGAAATCCATAATTTCCATAGCAGAGATAAATTTAAACATAATTTTATCTTTGCTAAATGATTTTAATCTCATAACAAGTAAGGAAACACATATCATGCATGTGCATCTCACCATATTAGAGGGAAACATCATAAGCATACATTATTCATCAAACATTCTCATGAAGAATAAAGTTAAGAACTCTTCTCATAAAAAATTGGAACAATAATAGAGAGAGTAAGAATCATCATGCACACATTCCACACATCTAACACCAAATAAACCTCACTTGGAGGGGGAAGCACCACCACCCAGCCATGAATCACCTCTGATTCCCCCCGAGCCAAGGATCTTGCCAAGGATCAATTGCCCTCAATTGATCGAGGCACTGGGTATTTAATACCCTTTTTCATGATTTAGTTACCATTAGCAGTGTCCCGCTTCATGGATTGTTCCATTTGCCTAGGTCTTTTCTAGAAAAGCTCATCTTTATCTCTCGGAACACTTTTCCACTTGAAAGCTTTCCTTTATCTCCCACAAATATTTTATGTTTGATGGATATTTATCTCCCATCCATATGATGGATATCCAGTCGATCCAAACTTATCTAGAATCACATCTAGAAGCTTATCATGAAAGATTGATTCATCTCTATCCCATTCCTCATGGTATTTGGCAAGAATCTCCTCTCTCTTGGTGCTCCACCCTCCAAGAGATTTATTTTATTAATTTATTTAAAATCACATTTTCTTTTCATATTACATATCACCTAGCTTTCCTCAAATTAGGTTTACAACATTTAAAACACAAGGGAAGATATCACACAAAGCTTTAACTTAGCTTAGGTTTAAAATAATGTAGTACACAAGGGAGGGGTGTTACATACTCCCCCCCTTAAATTTTACACCCTCCTTGTTGTATCACTGCATCATGTCCTCATCCATAGGTAGCTAGTTTCTAAATCAACGGCTCTCATGGCTTTTCCATTTAATGCAATTTTTCTGATGTACATCTGTCACAAGGAGTGCTCCCAACGCCTCTCCTTCCATAACTACATCAGTCTCAAGGAGTGATCTCCTTTCATAACTATCTGTAACTTTTTTTTCAAACCATTTGTGAGAATTTATAGATGCAGAAGTTTAACTATGATAAATATCATAGTCTGTTACTTAATATTATTAAAGTAGCCATTGCTTCTCGGTTACTTTATTTGAGGAATGCATGTTCTCTACTTGCATTATTTCAAGCCTTTGTGTTCTTGTCAAACACCTTCTTCTTGCTGTCTCTCTGCATACAATACATCTGCTAGCATATTTTCCACATTAATATGTCTGCAAGGTCATAACAGATTATTTCACATCACAATATATATTCATATACATATATTCATCTTAATTGTATGTATGCCAAACTGCAGTTAACCATAGTTACTTATACCAAACTTACTTTCCTTCTTCTGGGTAACCTCCAGCTTGGTTTACCTGTCCAGACATCCATCAAATGACTACTGCATACCCCCACACAAGGTATGTTATACACACCAATACACATTTCATTTTTCCATCTTGTAGCATATGTAGTCATAGGGTCCCATATGTATTGTTGTACATAGTCCAGCTATGGTAGAGCTTATAATACTGTCCTGATGGTGTCACCTGCATGACATAAAATTGATCCACATATTTTTTCACTATGTTAGTATCATACCAACATTCATTTATCATGATCCATCTATATAATTAAGAAAGGTTTTATGTCATGTGTAAATCAATTCCAGATGTCATGTGGTCACAATATCAGTCACATATTATTGGCTTAATTCATATTTTCATCTTAATCATACCTTCTGCTTAATGTTCTAAAGAAAAATATTAACTCATAGCTGTTGAAGTTTAATATTCATTAGATCATTAGCTCACCTCATATGTTTTACTTTTGCCATGTTGGTTATGCATGAACATTTTTACTACTTTCAATCCTACACTTCCTGTTGTTGTAAGTGTTTATGATCTCACAATATTTACATGTTAGCTCATTCTTAACATTAAATCACCCTTTACCAAAAGATGAGTTATCTATTTATGAATTCTTGTTGAATCATGCAACATTTCCTTATGTTGTCCAGACACCTCATCAATGCAATCCAATAAGAGATCCTCTCAAAATTGCTTGGTACAAAGTATGACATCAATCTATTTAAATAGATTTGTTAAATATCATTTAATTGACCTCGTGGTCCATACCATTTGTGTTACTTCATCAATTACTATGGTTTTTCATTCAAGGATACTTATAGGTTCTATTATGCATATCCATAAAAAAAATTCATATGTCCTCGAAACTTGTTAAGGTTAAGTTTCCCCTTAATCATACTTTCTTCCAACCGAAGAGCAAGTCACATTGTAAGACGATGCATTAATCAAAGGATTAATTTGACCACAATTTGTACAGTTATATAGTCTTATACTATAACATTCTCTCACCATCCTTTAACTTGGTAATTACACCATTTATAAGTTGTTTTCATAGCATGATGAGCATATTTTAATCTCTAATCAAAATAATAGTCTAGTTTTATGAGAATTTCGGTTCTTGCATTCATGAAGGCAACATATGTAAGTATGCCACTCAAGTAATGATATCTTCCACCCATATGCATTACTTGTTATTAATTTTAAAAAAATCTAATAACATTACTTTTAAGGCATTTGCTCCCTAATGCATGTTATAATATTTTTGGTTATAAGATTTTTAGTGTCAGTAAGATTAATAACCTTCAATTTCTTTGTCCAACATGACTCCTAACATAGCCATACATAGTTTGTCTATTTACTATTGGCATATATCAGCCCAAGAATGTATGTTATCAATATATAACTTCAATATAGTTCAACCAACTCAAATCCCCTGCATGTAGGAAGAACCAAATTTCTACATGTTATGCATATTTGTAAGCATTGATAGTAGCATAGCATTGATTCTACAAATCCCAACTATGCCGAACAAAACATACAGTCTATCACAGCACAAAAATAATTCCACACTACATTACCAATATAATCATTAGGTTAATCACGCTCTTTTCCTCTACAAAGCATACTCCCCCTTACTAGTCATTGGCGTAACCGACATTTTTATGATTGTTCAGCAATGACTTTTACTTTGTTTTAACATGTAAGAGACTATCAATACCAGAATTCATCAGAAAGTCCTTACATGGATGGTTCATATGAATCTTTACTATGCATGGATATTATTCATGATCCATTTTAAAACATGTTTATCCGAATAACCACTCAGTCAGACTATGGTAACACATACAATTTATGACAATGCATAGGTATATGTATCATTACATAACAATACATCAATGATACAAACATGGTTTTCGTTACTACCTAAGATTCTTTTTCAAGGTTAGGTGATTTTATTTAGCCATTCATCTATACTGCATTTTTACAAATCACTATTTAAATCCTTTACCTATTGGAACATTCAATTCCAATATAGTTTTTCACACAGTCCATCAACCAGTTCATGTCATGGTTTGGGATGTTGATCCAATGGTAGAAATTCTTTTAGAGTTTTTAAGAAAACTTTCCAATTTCTCTTCATCATCTATAATACCAATGTTTGCCCAAGTTTTCCTTAGGTACATCTAGCTTCTATCATGCATATATGTATGTTATCTTCACTTCTGACACCACAATCTCCACATGCGCAAGCATGACTATTTGAAAATTTACATGAAAGGAATCAACCGACTAAAATAACTATAACTGCAGGTAGAAAACTTCCTTTGCTTATATACATAAATTATTACACAAAGGGTAACTAGAGCAATGAACAATGAGCTTTATAGAAAACAAATCAAATTACAAATGCATTGGCCATAAGGATAACATTAGAATTTTGTCTTGAGAAACAAACTTGAAGATACACATGTATTTAGAGACTTTAGTACCCTTTGAAGACCCAATGTGCACTATGTAACAAGATTTTTCCACCCGATCCCTCTAAATATCCCCAGACACATCAGATCCAGATCCTCCTTAGAAGCACAATGAAACATCCATGAACCATCTGGACTGGATAAAACATTGAACTCTATGGGGTCTATACAAGATCCATTCACGTTTTAAGATACATTTGGTATGAGTTCCATGTCATGTCTTCTAAAAAAGAAAACTTGATTTCTATGCTTGTGTGTGTATTTTAACAGATACAATGTTCAGTTGTACCATATCCAAATTTTTCTAAAATGTTGGCCCATCAATATCCATATCCATGTTATAATTTGTATACTATTAGTATTAAATTAGGATGCAATTGCTTTTTCAAATATGACAATAGTTCAAAAGGCAAGAATGATTCAAAAGGAAAGTAAGTGGGGTTTCTCCGAGCTTTCTGTAAAAACTATATAGCAATTGCTAGCATGAGGGATAATTTTTTAAAATAATACAGCCTTATAAATTCAGTAGTTTAATAGCACTTCATCATAGGCTCCTATTACGTTGATTATACAAGTTATATTATCACAAGATTGTTCGCTTGTTTTCACCTATTCTTTCTTTTCTTGTTAAGATATTTGAATGCAGGAGATTTAAATTTGTCCCATTCATCAATTTCCAAATTATTCATCTAGAAATTTCACTTTTTAAAAGGTTGTGGGAGTCCATTCCAACAACGAGATTGTTTTCCCATCCCACTAATCCATTCAAAATCACAGTGAATTCTTTAAAAGATATATCCTCATGTCTATAATTGTAAGATTCCAAAGGTGGAAAAATATGAGAGATTACACTACAAAATTTTAAAGGTAACAATAGCTTCTTTGCAGCCGTAATTAAAGTAAGGCTCCACTTGTGTGCAGTTACTTTTTATTTCAGCAACAACATCCCATTCCATCCTTGAGTGACATTCTCTTCAATTATACAGTTGTGTATGAACTGAAATTTTCAAAATGTAGGCGATTAGAATATTAAAAAAATGTTTGCATGTAAACATATGTCGACAAAACTTAACACTCTAAAATAGTGGTGTGGTTCCACGTTATACACACACGAGCAGAGTTTAAAATATTTGAATTACCTTAATTTTGATTCTCTTGGAACACATGAACAAGGCTTAATTTAAACATGAAATAGGTATTTCTTTTTAGACTGAAAATCCAGATCCAGATCTGCTGGCTGACTGAGTCATGGTAATAGTTACTTCTCTATCCTTAGTAGATGGCATCGCATTTATTTATTTATTTATTTATTTATTATTATTATTATTATTATTATTATTTAATTTCTCATCAAATTCAAACGAACTCTTGATCAGCGTTGAGAGATCATACAGTGGAAAATGGACAGATATGACAAGAAGGTGAATAATTCTGCACATGTTCATCTTCTCCCTGCAACCAAAATTCAAGACTTCTGACTTCTACACCTTCCCTACCAAAACTTTTTTCAATTAAATTTAAAAACTACCTGGCCAGTCATATCATTATTAATTTAAAAACTACTTACATCATTGAGTTCCACACTAGAACAATGGTGAGCAGTGAGGTAAGTGAAACAATGGTAGAATCCTCCAGGATGAGAATGATATTTATTTTTGCATTGTTGGGGCTTTCAATATATGTGGGAACAGTCTGTTTCAACGAAGCTTATCAACCTTTTTACTAACTTTATACCATGTGCAGTGGAATCCCTACCATGGTCACAACTTCCTTAGCTAAGGAATGATCAAAACAACTTCAATAGCTTGAGATCAACTTCTTGAACAAATCCAGAGACCAGTGAGCATTGCCTTTGACCATCAAGGCAGAGGACCTTACACTGGTGTAGTCGATGGTCGGATCATGTTCTGGAATGGATAATAGTTGTTGCAATTTGTTGTCACCTCACCCAACAGGTCTAGGGAGCAAAAAAAAAAAAAACATCAGCCTACTTGTATATCTAAACCTTAGAATTCGAATAGGAGTTGACCTAAATATGAAATAAAAATGTGTAACAACACGTACGTAAAGAGGAAATGAATGAATTTTATTTGAAGACAATAATTCCTCATTTGATTTTTATATGTTTATTCCATGGACATAGTCGAGCACCCACCCATGAGGATAATCATTATCCCATGTCTTCAATCGGCAAATTCGCACTTGTTCTAAAAAGAAATGGCCATGCTGGAAACTATGGTGAAACAGGTCGAAAGTAGTATTTAAGTTGAAAGAATAGTCTTATCAAAGAAATAACGCTTACAGCTTTACAGAATCCTTCATCTAATAAAATCATTCCAAACAAATCCATGTTGATGGTAACTCTCATCCATAACAGCTTGCTTCTACTTTTCTTCATCGATCCCTTCTTGGAAATGACCTCCAACTCCATGATTTAATGGCTTGAAAACAATAATCTTATCCCATACAGAGATATGTTGTTCCAATAACCGTAAAGAAAAATTTCGGCTTTCCAGGAAGAGTTTCGCTAACTCACATAATTCTTTTCCATATAATTCAGATATGAAGGTCGTAAATAAAATGGAAACATCAATTAAGAAATTTTTTGGTGATGTTTCTAAAATTTATGATCAACAAAGGCGAGCTTTGAGGGTGAGAGAGTTATAGCAACAATTCTAGTTTCTTAACAACCTTTTCTTAATCCATTTATTTTCGTAAGTAGCAAGCTTGAAGCTTGTTCATACCTTCCTCCATGTCGGCATGGCTTTAAATGCCAACGGTCATTTAAGTCTTAATTAGATCCTCTATCAGTTATTATCATCCATATCCTTAGCCTGTTATGCATGACCTTCTGTACATTTTATCGCAATTTCCAATAGTGCCAGAATCGGTTATATTGGGGAGCGTGACGTTGAAAGGGAAATGATAGCAGTAATGTTGTTGCTCTATCCCATGCTTTTACAAAAACCCTTAAAAGTTAAAAGCGCTTTAACTTACTATTATTTTTAAAGCATTCCTAATCCCCTATATTTATATTGATTCCGATTCAAGCTTTTGCACAACATGCAATGCCCAAAAACGTGCCTTTCTTTCCGTGATTTTATACTGGTGATGGTGTGAATTTCTGATTTTTTTTCTTCTCAACTAGAAGGGTTCAAATTATGACATAGTCATAGTAAGATAGGAATACATTTATTTCGCTCACCCACACCATTCTAATTACAGTAAATTTACTTTAGTGACCCGAGATACATCATCTTAAAGATTTGGAGGTTACCGTATTAGAGAAGAGATCATTGAACTATCAAAGGTTGGTTATGCATTATTTCCTTGCACTCTATTGTATATACGAAACCAGTAATAGTCTATGATTGCAGTTGAGACTCCAATTTGCAAGGTAACCTCAATAGTCATCTTGAGATTCTTATACAATTTATCTTTGACAACACTATTTCACTCAAATTTTCCAATTTGAGCTGAATGTGCAAGAAACACCTTGGAACTTTCTCAATGGTCAACCCTTAGCCATCCTTAACAACCCCCAATCTGTTCGCCGAAGTCCAATAATAAAATACGGTATCCCTGATTAGGTGCGGTTGGAAATGGTGTTTCGATCCCTTCTGGGTTCGAAACCATATCAACTAGTTGGAGATCAAACGGTCCCTTCCATTGTTAACAGTTAGCAACAATATATAATTAATTGGTGGATTAAATTTCCACTATAATTACACCCTTTTTGGATTCAATTGTCACTTGATTTACTTCCTCCCGCAACTCATATATTTATCATCGACATCCATTGTCGGAGGCATGGCTGGTATGACCAAGAGGTCCCAATAGTGGACCGATTTTATAACCTAACTCAAAATAATCAAGCGTTGAGCCATAATGGAGGACCTATGTTATGTACTACACATCTCTTCATATCTTCCACCACTATCATCGAATCTAAGCCTGTGACCTTGATATAAACACATCGATTTCATTATCAATATCATACATGCATATTCGATTTTTATAGTTTAGAACCCATCAACCAATATGCTACGGAGATGGATTAGTCCATATGCCTCATTATTTGAACCTACGCCTATGATACCATTTGTAATGTATCCCTTTGGGCTATCTCAGAATAATAGCTTATTAGGTTCCCAATTCTGTAAATTTTTCTTTTCTTACATTTAAGATCTAACTATTGTCTTAGGTTTACTATGGCCGACATTGACCATCCATCATTAATATGATTAAGCATCATCAAGGTGATCTGACCAACCCTTGGTTCAACATACATAACTAACTAATTAAATTACTCTTATGTGAAGCAATTCTTCTCCTTATGCAATTAGAAGCATGATCCCTTAAGTGTCCCACATGCACCAGAGTTACCACTTGATGTTAAATGTAACAATTATCTCAACAATATTATATGACCATTTTAGAACTTCAAGGAGACATTACGGAAATCATTAACATCACACACTATAGTTATCATTTTCTGACTCCTTAAGTATGGTCAAAGGAATACTGACATGCACCTCAAGCCCATAATAGCTGCAGTCATTGCATAAGAAAACATTAAAATCGGTAATCTAGTTATGAATATTTTTCATATGCAAATTCTACCAGGAATGGGTCCTAGAACTATTATCCACTAAACATGCTTCTACAGTTAACTTCACACTAGAATGCAGCATGCATAAGAAATCCATCATTTCCATAGCAGAGATAAATTTAACCATCCTTATATCTTTGCTAAATGATTTTAATCTCATAACAAGTAAGGAAACACATACCATGCTTGTGAATCTCATCATATTAGAGGGAAACATCATAATCATACACTATTCATCAAACATTCTCATGAAGACGAAATTTAAGAACTCTTCTTATAAACAATTGGAACAATAACAGAGAGAGAGTAAGAATCATCATACACACATTCCATGCATCTGACACCAACTAAACCGCACGTGGAGGGAGGAGCACCGCCACCCAGCCATGAGTCACCTCTGATTCCCCCCGAGCAGAAGATCTTGCCAAGAATCAACTGTCGTCAACTGATTGATGCACTAGGTATTTAATACCCTCTTTCATGATTTACTTACCATTAGCAACGACCCGCTTTAAGGATTTTTCCATTTGCCTAGGTCTTTTCTGGAAAGGTTTGTCCTTATCTCCCACGGTGCTTTTCCACATAAAATCTTGCCTTTATCTCCCACAAAGCTTTTATGTCCAATGGATCTTTATCTCTCTTCCATCCAATGGATATCCAATCCATCCAAGCTTATCTAGACTCACATCTAGAAGCTTATCATGAAAGATTCATCTCTATCCCATTCCTCATGGGATTTGGCAAGCATCTTCTCTCTCTTCGTGCTCCACCCTCCAAGTGATTTATTTTATTAATTTATTTGAAAAAAAATTGCTTTTCATATTACATATCACCTAGCTTTCCTCATCTTAGGTTTTGAATAGTTTAACCGACAAAGGAGGGTATCAAACCTAGCTTTCCTTAGATTAGGTTCGCAACATTTAACACACAAGGGAGAATATCACACCTAGCTTTAACTTGGCTTAGGTTTACAATAATGTAGTACACAAGGGAGGGCTGTTACAATATCATAATAAGTAAACCAATCAAAATCATTTAAATTTAAAAAGAGGTACATGTAAATATTTTGGAGGGAAAAAAAGAAAAACTACTTATTTTAATTGCATTTTTAGCTTATCTCCTTATAGTTCACAGAAATTTGAAGTGTAGACACTCGTTGGATGCATAATCAAATTTCGGATCCTGTACCCATCATTCGTACTTTTGAGAAGAAACACAATGATACAAATTTAATATACATTAAAAAAATTGTGTTCAACACTCTTTTTTAATGTATCTTCAATTTTTACCAAAGTGGGTCTTCCCAAATTTATGCATGATGGGTACACGTTGGATGCAAAATTTGATTCCACATCCAAAGAGTTTCTACACTTTAAACTTGAGTAAACCTATAAGGACATAAACCAAAAATATAATTAAAAAAAGTAGTTTTCTTCTTTTCCATCCAAAATTCATAACTCATATTTTATTGTTTTAACTATTATTTTATTACTTTTCCTTAGGAGGCCAATTTTAGGCTAAAATTTCCTCTAATGGAGTAGAGGAAATTGTAAATATTTCCTTTTGTGCACACTTAAGTTGTAAATTCTTAAGAATGTGATGATGTGAAAAAAATACTCATTGGGTCTTGTATAGAGTTATAAAGTTGTATGTATACTGCTTGTTATGTAGACCTATATTGGGGATTTACTGCTTTGGTAATTTGTGATGTATATTGTGTTGTTAATGCTCTATTAACTTGTGATTGTGTTTGGTTGAGCTGAGTGCTGTTACTTCTCTGTTCATTTTTTATTGTGGTTGGTTGAGTCATTTACTAAGTATCATTTACTAACATTATAGGAATGATTGAATAGAAAATGTACCAACTAAATGCAAACTTACTTTCATTTCTACATATTCATGAACTTAAATTATATGTAAAATATTTAAAAGAATAAAACCATTCACATGCATCACACAAATTGTTATCATTGTTTTATAGATCTACATCGAATTATACTTGATTCATTCGAATGAAAAATGCAGACCACATTTTGTAATTTGCAACTTTAATAGATTCATTTTAAATAAGTCAAGACAAAACAACTTTAAACAAAACCTAAGAATCATCTACTAACATTATAGGAATGATTGAATGCAAAATGTACCAACTAAATGAAAATATGTAAAACATCTAAAAGCACAAGCCATGCATGCATTATGCAAATTGTGGGCCATGTTTTATAATGCAATTTATCTAACTTATGTAAATGTCCATTCAAATAACTTTATATTTTGTAATTTGCAATTTTAATAGATTTATGTCAAATAATTCAAGACAAGAAAAATTTAAACAATACCTAAGAATAATCTACTAACCTTATAGGAGTGATTGAATGTAAAATTTACCAACTAAATGAAATAATGTAAAATAGTTAAAAGAGTCAAGCCATGCAAGCATCATGAGAATTGTGGGCCATGTTTTATAATGCAATTTTATCTAACTTATGTAAATCTGCATTCAAACAACTTTATATTAAAAGTTAACTATCAACTGGCATCCATAATATCCTTTCTATACATGAATGCAAAATGCACATGTACCATATTTTATAATCCAATTTTAGGTTATCGTTGTTTTAGACTTCTTCATCGAATTATACTTCATTCATTCAAATGAAAAATGCGGACCACATTTTGTAATTTGCAATTTTAATAAATTCATTTTAAATAAGTCAAGAAAAAACGACTTTAAAAAAAATTAAGTATAATCTACTAACATTATAGAATGATTGAATGCAAAATGTACCAGCTAAATGCAGATATGTAAAACATTTAAAAACATCAAACCATGCATGCATCATGCAAATTGTGGGCCATGTTTTGTAATGTAATTTTATCTAAGTTATGTAAATATACATTCAAACAAATTTATATTAAAATTTAAGTATCAACCGACATCCATAGTGACCTTTCTATACATGAATGCAAAATTTACATGTACCATATTTTATAATGCAATTTTAAGTTATCAATGTTTTAGACATCTACATCGAATTATACTTGGTTCATTCAGAGGAAAAATGCAAACCCTATTTTGTAAGTTGAAATTTTAATAGTTTCATTTTAAATAACGTCAAGACAAAAAAAATTAAAAAAAAAAGACTAAAAATCGTCTAATAACATTATAGGAATGATTAAATTCAAAATGTACCAACTAAATGAAAATATGTAAAACATTTAAAAGAATCAACCCATGCATACATCATGCACATTGTGGGCAATGTTTTATAATGAAGTTTTATCTAACTTATGTAAATGTGCTTTCAAACAACTTTATATTAAAACTTAACTATCAACCGACATCCATTGTACCCTTTCTATACATGAATGGGAAATGTACATGTACCATATTTTATAATGTAATTTTAAGTTATTATTGTTTTAGATATCTACATCGAAATATACTTGATTCATTCAAATGAAAAATGTAGACCACATTTTGTAATTTTCAATTTTAATAGATTCATTTTGAATAAGTAAAGACAAAAAAACTTTAAACAAAGCCTAAGAATCATCTACTAACATTATAGGAATGATTAAATGCAAAATGTACCAAATAAATGTAAATATTTAAAACATTTAAAAGCATCAAGCCATGCATGCATCATGCAAATTGTGGGCCATGTTTTATAATGAACCTTTATCTAACTTATGTTAATGTGAATTCAAACAAATTGATATTAA
This sequence comes from Pinus tabuliformis, assembly GCA_031772625.1. Classification (NCBI taxonomy): domain Eukaryota; kingdom Viridiplantae; phylum Streptophyta; class Pinopsida; order Pinales; family Pinaceae; genus Pinus; species Pinus tabuliformis. Next base: position 517,187,046 of record CM062815.1, read on the forward strand.
AACTTAACTACCAACTGACATCCATAGTAGCCTTTCTATACATGAATGCAAAATGTACATGTACCATATTTTACAATGAAATTTTAAGTTATCATTGTTTTAGACATCTACATCGAATTATACATGATTCATTCAAATACAAACTGTCGACCACATTTTGTAATTTGCGATTTTAGTAGATTCATTTTAAATAAGTCAAGACAAAATAGCTTTAAAAAAAACCTAAGAATCATCTACTAACATTATAGGTATAGGAATGATTTAATGCAAAATGTACCAACTAAATGCAAATTTACTTTAATTGCACTACATATTCATGAACTTAAATATGTATGTAGGTTTTAACCTCATAGAGAAATTACCTGCATACGAATTCTAAAACGAAGAAAATAAATAATGCGAGAGCATAACACATAAAACACATATACATAGAGATTTTACCCTAGATCCTAAAACTGAGACTACCATCTTGATTTTTCATTATTTTCCTTTCAATGTTATAATACATATTTATACATGCCGAAGCATCCAATACCATGGACCAAAAACCGTTGCGACCAAAATCATAGACCAAAAACCATCACGTCCAAAAATATGTGCGAAAATCATGCACAAAACCATAGGTGGGTCCGCCCAACCTAACATAGGTTCCAAAAACAAAATTTTCTAGGGTGTTGCCCTGAACCCCATAGAGTGGGGTTACCTGTACCCCTCAAACCCCCTATGACCCCCCACTATGTAATCGGCACAAAAAAGGGGGTGCTTCGTGCGCCACCCCCCCGCCCCTTCTAACCGCCCGGTTAACTACATGGGCTAGTCGTGGAAAGAATATAACACAACCCAAGAATGTAAAACCAAGTTTAAAGCATCAAACCATACATCATGTGAATTGTAACACACAAAATGTACATAAACTCCAAAATTAGCATATATTAAATCATAATAAAGATTTCAACATTTAAAATATGTCCAAAATTTTAAAATATGTAATAAAAAGTTGTTATAATAACATGAATTAATTCATAATAAAGAGTTTTACTTTAAATATATCCAAAATGTATATCTAATACAAGTAAATATAACATTAAAAAATTGTCAAATAAAATGTTGCATCAATTTAGACAATCTCACTCAAATATATAATCTATCAACCTTCTTGTGCTCTCCTCTGAATCATGGGTGCCCTACACAACATGTGTAATTGCATATATACATAATATTATGTACTTTAAAATTAGATTTTAATGTTTTAAAATTAAATGAGAATGTAAGATCATCAAAACAAAATTATTAAAAAAAAACAAATTCCATGGAATACCTCATGGTGTTCTCCCTCCATTTTGCCCTTTTGATGTTTGTCTTCCATTGCACCCTCTTGAATTCCCTATACAATACATGTACATGTATATATTAGAAATTTTAAATTGCATGTATGAAAATGCATAAACTCACGATATTAAAAAAATCCTTACATGACTTTTTAAAACTGTTTTGATGATCCTATTCGCATTGTCGAATCCATCACTAAAGTCCATGGACGATGGAAATCATCTCCCAAACTTAAAATTCCAAATTTTTAAAATTATAAGATAAAGCTATAAATCATTTTTTAATGAAACTTGCACTTCAATTTATAACAAAACATAAGTGAAATATTCAATACTTGTGGCACATCTCCTAATAGGGAGGAAGAGGGTGGCGCTATATCCAAAACATCGATCATAATCGAAATATGTTAACATTTAATTATATATACATAATTATTTCTTTTAAAAATATTTCAGGTCACAATACAGTGATATAATAAAAGTAAAATAATAATTGTATCAACATGAAATCTTCAAAAAATAACATCTCTCAAAATATCTTCATTGGAACTTCAACCTGGGACCGTGACATTATCAAAATTTTCATTCAACAAATGAGATAACTGCAAATGGTGAACATATGGTACATTTCAATCAGATTATATCTAAAAAAATGACAAATTTATGTAAATCGAAATTAACATATATACATTACAAATTGCATTAAAATATCAACCCTGACCATTGACACATATCGATCCCACACCTTCTTCTTCATGAACACTTAGGTCTTGCCAATTATTACGATAAGCCTTTTCATATGCTTTAAGCTCCTCATTATTCATATTATATATATCCTCATCTGTTTTATATACAAAATTAGCACATGCATTAGCTCATTCGCTTTGTCAATTTAGATCGATATCAATTCCAGTCAATGCACTCTGTATGTTGTCAATAATGTCATCCCTTCCTTCTCAACTAATTTGGGAAGTGGCATCCATCTCTCACTGTAAAGTTACCAAAAAAGGAGGTTAGTGTACCAAAGGTGGCTAAGGGGGAGGCAATTCATTACGCCCTTATGATTATATAACTGACTTTTCCCAGTACCGTAATATTCAGATGCAAGGTCATTATAATCAAGTTTCATACCCAAACAAGTTTTTGCATAAAATAATTTTGCAAAATAAACTGCAACCTCATCATTCCATCGCATCTTTCCATATGCTGCAAGGAACCTATCATTCAAATGGCAAGCTATATCAGGGTGCTTGAAATATTGCACCTCGAGCATCTTTCTTTTCAGCCCTTCTTTGAAATTAAACACAGATTTTGCATCTTCTTTTGTAACCCTTTTACTAACCTTGGCCCATTTATTAGGACTCATCACTGCTTCCTTTCTATGCCTCATCATAATTATAAATAAATTTGTGGTTGGTCGAAGATTCTCGTAAACATCAAGAAATGAGCTTAGAGAGAGTGTAACTATTTCTAAGCTTTCTCTACTCTCCTTAGGGGGCTCCAAACTCCCAAGATATTTCCTCAATTTAGAATAATGGTTTTTTCACTTTGTAATGTGCATTGTTTGAGGCTTGTCTCCCAACAAAGCTCATTCAGAATATCATATGGATAAAAATTATTTGGTTTCTGGCCTTCTTCGTGAGTCTTCTAGATTCGCTTACGTCTACTTGGACCAACATTTTCGCCCCCTCGATCAATATACAAAATTACATAAATATAAAAACATGTGAACAAATGTATTCATACATATATAAAATATAGACATGTGTAATTTACCTAAATTATGTTTACCACCCGAAGAACGTTGACCACTGTCACGTGCTGACATTGTGAGTGAAGCATATAAAAAATAGAAAATCAATTTTGAATATTTATGTGTACATACATATGATTCTACTTATTTATCATTTAAGTAAATGCACACACACACACACATATATACCATGATGTGACTGATGGACCTCCCCTGATTCATTTGATATGCTCTTTGATCCATGACCTCAACCTCTCGCTGTAGTAGATGCATGAGACTCTATTGATGTTCACCTCAAATAATCATGTGGCAAATGATAATACATGATATGGATATCTATAGATATATAGATATGCGTAATATTTAAAAAGTCACCTCATGGATTTCCAATTCTTTTAAAAATGCTATTTAAAATGATCAACAATTTAGAAAATTGTTATAACCCTTGATGTTACAACACATTTAAAAATCTTGAAATTTCTATTTAAAAGTATTAAGAATTTATAAAATTGAGATAACCCTAGAAGTTACCTCATGCATTTAATTGATTTAATCCTTGAAATTACATCATGCATTTTAAGATCTTAAAATTGTTATTTTAAAACATTGAACGAATTCAGAAAATTAATGTAACAATATGAAACTCTTCATTTAAAATATACTCAAGATTAAAAACACAAATGTTGAAGCATGTACATTTTGAAAATTAAATACAAAATTTTCTAAAACATGTCAAGTTCATCAAGTTGTCCTTACATATTGGGGGTACACATGGTATAGAATTGAAAAAAATCTGTGGTCATTAAAAATGACAGAATGATAACTAAAAACACACACACATATCAAATATATCTTACAATGTCCATCAATAAATATTGATAGGGAACTTCTTAACAACAATTCATCTTCCACACACAAATCTTGAATTGGCATTGCCCCATGCAATAAAGCACTAGACATCCTATTAACATTTGCACAACGCCTTATGATCAATGATTGAATTTGACTGACAATATTTTTTTCTTCTCCATGTAGTTGTTTTAACCTCTCATTTTTAACTTGTTACACACCTTTCATTTGGTTGTACAAAAGTTAAAAATTGGTGAAGACTACAATTCCATTGGATCCATACTCCCTAGATTTTCCTAAGCTTTCTATCAATGCAATATAATATGCTTCATTGTTTGTTGCTCTTCCAGGTACATTATTTTTCCTTTGGAGGAATTTGTTCATCACAATATTGCATAGCACATAAGTAATCATTGCTTGCCCTGTATTGGGATAACAAGAAACTTCTATGAATAATGTCCATTTTTCAACCATGCTTAATGGGTTTTATGATCCCTGTAAAAAAACAAATTCAATAAAATTAATTCAATATATTTATACAGGTATTGTTAGGTTGTGCAAAATATTATTGTTTAGACAAATATGTCAGAAGGCTAGGTAGCAATAAAGGTTGTTTCTACTTGTTTAGATTGTTGGACAATTGGAAGAAGAAAACAACTAGAGATCTCTAATTCAACTCAACTACAAATCTCTAATTCATTCAACTTAACTTCAAATCACCCAAATTTGAAATTATTTGTTAGTTTATTTTTATTTTCATTCTGGGAAATTTAAGACTTATTCATGTCTATTTTGAAAGTATTTCTTAATTTGTTCTTATTTTCATTCTTGAAAATTTAGCACTTATTCATGCCTTGTTATAAAATTTGTTTATTAAAGCTATAATAAATGTTTATTTATATGCCATACATGAGTCTATTTATATGCTTCTTTAAAAACTATAGTTAAATAAGAAGAAAGAAAATTAAAAATGATAGACCGATTTTCTTCTAGTAAATTTAACACTTATATTACCTTTTTATAAATTTTCTTACTAAAACTATAATATATGTTTATTTATATGGCCTAAATGGGTCTATTTATAAATGCTTCTTTCAAAATATAGTCGAGAAAGAGGGAAAAAATGAAAAATGATAGACCCGGTTTTATTCTAGTAAATTTAATATCTATGATCCTTCTTAAAATTAAAACACTAACATTAAAATTAAAACACCGAAAGTATATGACAAAGCAATTCCAACACTCTAATCAGCTTCAATCTCATGCACCCAATAGACTTGAAATGCAAAAGATGTACATCTAAAAAAGAAACTACTACTTGAAAAGAGAAAGTACAAGAACCTTCTATTGAGTGTATTCTCCTTCATATTAGGAAGTTAATAGACCCATGTTCCAAGAAAATATAGAAGCAAAGTTAATTACACATAATGAAAAAGGAAACACAAATGAACATATAACAACATAAACAAGGAAAGTATGTTACCAAGAAGCATCAAGGTTGTTCTACAAGATAAATCAAGGTAGAACAAGTCAACCTAATAACATTAAGATTAAAACACCAAAAATAAATGACAAAGAAATGCCAACTGCCAACACTCTAATTATCTTCAATCTCATTCACCCAACAAAATAGAAATGAAAAAGATGCATCTAAAAAAAAAACTACTACTTGAAAATAGCAAGTACAAGAACCTTCAATTAAGTGTATTATGCCTCATATTAGGAATATGATAAGACCCATGTTCCAATAAAATATGGAAGCTTGAAGTGAAATCCACATAATGAAAAAGAAAGCATAAATGAAAATTTAACAACAGAAGCAAGGAAAGTATGTTACCAAGAAGCATCAAGGTTGATTTACAAGATAAATCAAGGTAGAACAAGTAAACCCAATTAGCATTAAAATTAAAAACCAAAAAATTGATGAAAAATCAATGCCAACACTCTAATTAGCAACCCAATAACGTTAAAATTAAAACACAAAAAATAATGACAAAGCAATGCCAACACTCTAATTAGCTTCAATTTCATGCACCCAAAAAAATAGAAATGAAAAAAATGTATCTCAAGAAAAAACTACTACTTGAAAAGTGCAAGTACAAGAACATTCAATTAAGTGTATTATTCTTTATCTTAGGAGGCTAATAAGACCCATGTTCCAAGCAAATAGGGAAACAAAGTGTATTAAACATAATGAAAAGTTAAACAGAAATGAACATATAACAACAAAGGCAAGGAAATTATGTTACCAAGAAGCATCAATGTTGAACTCTACGACATAAATCAAGGTAGAAGAATTCAACCCAATAACATTGAAATTAAAACACCCAAAATAGATGACAAAGCAATGGAAACACTCTAATTAGCAACTCAATAACATTAAAATTAAAACACCAAAAATAGATGACAAAGCAACACTAACACTCTAATTAGAAACCAAATAACATTAAAATTAAAACACCAAAAACAAATTAGAAGTCAATGCCAAGAATCTAATAAGCTTCAATCTCATGCAACCAACGAAATAGAAATGAAAAAGATGCATATCAAAAAGTAACTACTACTTGAAAAATGCAAGTATAAGAACCTTCAATTAAGTGTATTTTGCCTCATCTTAGGAAGCTAACAAGACCCATGTTCCAAGAAAATAGGGAATAAAAGTGAATTACACATAATGAAAAAGGAAACATAAATGAAAATATAAAAACATAAGAAAGGAGTGTATCTTAACAAGAAGCATCAAGGTTGTTCTATGAGATAAATAAATGTATAACAAGTCAACCAAATAACATTAAAATTAAAATACCAAAAATAGATGACAATGAAATGTTGTTAAGTTATGGTATGTTTTATGCTTATAATAGTTTACTTCTTTTTCTTATTATATTCCACCGATTAGCGATCACATGTAAATAAAGTAAATTGCAGATAGAACATTAAACGATCGACAGAAAACAAGCCAAGACAAGAGACACAAGATGTGGCGGCTAGCCAGGGACAAACCCCACAATGTGTGGGGAAATCCTTTGATCAAATCTTCTTTTATCTTCAATAATTCAACAGAGAGAAATAGTACAATAAATTTGATTCATATCAGTAGTAGCAAACCCTAGATCATCTGCATCAGCATTAGCGGCTTCATTATCAAACTAGGGCAGACCATATCTCACAAACCGACCGTTGGATTGACTTCATTCCACCATCAAAAGTTTCGGCTTCCAGAGGAGGTTCAAATGAACCTACAACGTAGTTCGGATGAGGAGATCTTCTAGGCCATGCAAGTCAATCTTTACTTCTGCAGTTGCAGCTTCAGTTTCAGCAGTTCCCGGCTTCAAACTAGTGTAGTCGATATCTTGCAAACCGTTCATCGGATTGATTTCATTCCACCACAAAAAGTTGCGGCTTTCAGAGGAGGTTTAGATGAACCTACAGCGCAGTTCCAAAGAGGAGATGTTCTAGGCCACACAAGTCAATCTTTACTTCTGCAGTTGTAGCTTCAAATTCAACAGCTTCCGGCTTCACATGTGTGAGAGAGAGACCCAGTTCAGCGCCGTAGAGAAGAGACTCATTTCTGCGTAGTAGAGAGAGAGAGAGATGTGATGAGATGAGTGAGTCCAAATGAGGAAAAGTCCTCTTATATTTATACACAATGTTGGTGGGTGAACAGATGCGACTTTTGGGCTTCTGAGCCTACATGAGTTGTAGGTCGGCTTGATAATAATTCCATAATCAAAATAAATTCATATCTCCATGAATACTTATCGGAATCGGATGATATTTATATCAATCCTACACCTCTCGACGAGAGGAATCTAATAAAAATATTATCAGCCATGAATAAGATCACCCACATGAAGTTTTGCCCTGGTTGCCAATTTTAACAAATGCCAACACTCTAATTAGAAACTCAACAAAATTAAAATTAAAACAACAAATATAGATGACAAGGAAATGCCGACCACTCTGATTATCTTCAATATCATACACCCAACAAAATAGAAATGGAAAAGATGTATTTCAGAAAGAAACTACTACTTGAAAAAAGAAAGTACAAGAACCTTCAATTAAGTGTATTTTGCCTCATCTTAGAAAGCTAATAAGACCCATGTTCCAAGCAAATAGGGAACCTTGAAGTGAATTACAGATAATGGAAAAGGAAACATAAATGAACATATAACAACTAAAGAAAGGAAAGTATGTTACCAAGAAGCATCAAGGTTGTTCCACGAGATAAATCAATGCAGAACATGTCAACCCAATAAAATTAAAATTAAAACACCAAAAATAGATGACAAAACAATGCCAACACTCTAATTAACTTCAATCTCATGCACCCAACAATAGGTGTAGCAAATTTTTAATCACAATTTGGTAAAAAATTAATTTAAACATGGTTTAAATACTTGATTTACATATGCAAGAAATTTATCAGTTTCATTTTCATTTATTGATTTATCAGTTTCAATTTCATTTTTCAATTTCAATTTCATTACAATTTCATCTAGTGAGATCAATTACGAGTTCGATTCTTGAGACTAACAACTAGGTACCACTTTTAGCGAGGTTCCCTTTTCCTCTGGCTCAACATGGCACTTTACGATGGCCTATGCAAGTCTTTACTGAGTTTACGTTCTACGGTTACCAACCCAAATTCGTGTGGTGCCTCAACTGAGGGGGGTTTAATGTTTTTCAAACTAAGTGGAAATTTATTACTAAGACTCTTAAAACACATCAACACAATTATTGATACTCTATCCATTATAAGTTTTGGAAAGTTTTTCAGCATATTTTTCTCTTGAATCAAATTTCTTGAAATCGCTTCATAGTCCTAGCATTTTAGGTGTTTGAATTCATAAAAAAAAATAAAAATAAAAAATCCATTTTTAAATTAAAAAATTTAAAATAGTTGAATTGGCAAAAGGGAAAAATATAAAAACACTGAAATTCCATTAATATCCATTTAGTAAAATAGTTAATATAAATATAACTAGAAGTAACAAAAATCATGGTTGATACATCATTTGGAAAAGAGACACTAGGCTAAGAAGAGTGAAAAGACTCACTAGAATTACCCTAAAACTTATAATCGCATAGCTCTCATGGAGACAAAAATTGGAGAGAAATCTTAGAATGAATTCAATTCTAAAGTGAAAAGAAAAAAGTCATGGGGGAAGAGTATTACATTTTGAAAAAAGAAGAAAATGGCAGTAATATGTTTGGCAATAATCTATTTGGATTTGTGTTGGCTATGTTGTTGGCTATGCACTAATTATTTTCACTCCATGGTGCCAAAGGGCCAGGCGAGTCCCTTATCCAAACTATTTTTTCATGTAATAGATGGAAAAAATGGAAGTTACTCTTTCTTTATTTTCATTTCATTCAAATATCAAATTCAAATATAATAAAGGGATAGTAGAGAAATAGTTGAGTTCTCTTCATTAGGTTGACACTATAAAGAGAGTAATGTATGAGAATCTTTCTTCCATATTTAGAGAGAACACAGAGGGGATATGCCAACTTTGGGAGATCAGGACCAGTTTCAAGTCATGACAGACCAGTTTTCGGTCAATAATTGGAATAGTGAACTATTATTAGCCTTAGTAACCTCCATGCACTAGGGAGATAAATGTTCTTAAAGGAAAAGAATATCCCCATTCTATGTAAGAGGAAAACCACCACACTTGACACAATGCTTAGTGGACATGTTACGTATAGAATCTGGCTAGTCCACCCTCTTAACTCTAGCTGGCATTTGGTTCAATCCAGTTTCATATGCGAGATGGAAAATTGGCTTTCTTGTTGATCTAAATAAATGACTCAGCATCATCGCATCATCCATGGTCGTGTCCAATAAGTGATTTCAAAAATTTAACAATCATACCATATGTGTTGTCTAATGAATAGATGTAAAAATTTATTTGCTCCTCTTTAGAAATTCTATTAATATCCATTTAGTAAAATAGTTAATATAAACATAACCAAAAACAACAAAAATCATGGCAGAGACATCATTTGGGCTAGAGACACTCGGCCAAGAACAGTAAAAAATCTCACCAGAATTCCCTAGGGGGGTTTAATGTTTTTCAAAAAATAGAGAACATTCTAAACTAGTTACGCATTAAATAGATAACAATCTAAACTGGTCCAAGAGACTTACCTGGTCCGGATGAGAAGGCTATACAAGGAGGTTGAGAAAGATGGCAACGACGAGTGCAACCAACCAATTCCTTTGGTGCCAAGCTGCAAAAAAAACTAAAAACTTCATTAAAAATTCGAATAACACTAGTAAATAAAAAATTTAAATTACAAAAAACTTGAATTCACTTACCTTAGGATGCTCGACAAGGCTTCGGCTCAAATCAACAGACCTCACAATGCTGGACAACACAATTAAAAATCAACAAAGCTCACAGTGCTCGACAACACAATGAAAAATAAATAGTTCTGAAAACTCTACAGCACCGTCTCGTCCATCGTATATATAAAATGTTTTTTCAGCCGAATAAATTATCTGGCCAGACAAATAGTCTAACCAAACAAATAGATTGGTCGAATCAGTTATTCGTCGAACTAGTGGTTCAGTCGAACTATTTTTTTGCCAATTTTTCAAGTCCAGCCAAAAATTCATTTAATGCCCAAGATTAGTCTCAACAGAAAAAGATTCAGATGAACGTTAATAAAATCATTCGACCGAATAAATTTAAAAAATTTGACCGAAAAAAAAAAAAAGGTTTGGCCAAAAAATTACGAATGTGAAATTTTGAGAGGTGTTTCTCACAAAAGTGTAGCCGAGCTTCACAGTTTCACTTTCAAGCCCTTAGATGCTTAGCCTTTTTAAACCCTTCATAGGCCTAATTCCATTTGTTAATGTCTTTGTGCCATTGGACTCATTTCTATGTGAAATGACCAAGGCTTAGCGATAAGGCTCGAGCTCCCAAGCTCGACACTTTTACCTATGCCTCTTATTATTCCACCGATCCCCTGGTCTATTTCTAGGCGAAATGACCAAGGGTCAGTTCTTAGCCCATAACCCTTCTATCTTGCCTAATTACCTCGCGGCCTCTTTATAAACCGTTGGAGTCTATCTTCTGGGTAATCTCCTTGAGGCCATAATGTCATGTGGGGTTTCTTCCTTCGCTATACCTAACTGATGCAACTGACCATCTATTAGTGTGATGTGTCCTAGTGCTATCCTCCCGCCCAAAACTCTATGTGCCCATTTATTTCTACCAGAGTGAGCATTACAAGATTAACTATCCCATGGGGTTCACGCTGTGCTTTTACTAGCCAATAAAAGGACCCGTTGGGATGAGCTTTATGACTGATGTGTCCGAGTGCATTCACTTTGTGCACCATTAACAAACATTCGGGCTTTTCCTAGTGGGATGTGTTGTCATGGTGGGGTTCGCCCGGTGCATTTTTCATTGGCCCGTGTTATAAAACGTCCACGTCTTCCCAATGCTGAGTTAGCCCACTGGTTCCTCTGGGCATACCATTGGAAACTTCTGAGGTAGCCCTTCTGGGATGATGTCATGCTTACATCATCAACCCCATGTGGCTCCTCTTGATTGGTGACATGTGTCACCTGGATTTGGCCCATTAAGCCACCCAAAAAGGTTGAATCTTCCAACCAGGTGTCCTCGTACAACTACATCATGCTGACATCATCTACCACCATCATCTCCTTAGAGCCAATCAATTGTTGTCATGTGTCCTATGAGAGAGGAGGTAGAAGGGTTCGAAACCTCGGTTATTATATTGTACATACATGAAATAATTCAAAAGTTAAAGAAAAAATAGAAACCCTAATTTACTTCATCATATATCTTATATAAATTATAAAATATGCATCTTACATAGATCATAAAACTTAACTAAATTATATTCTTCAAATTAAGATTATTATTATAATATACCACTTAAGAATACATATATTGAAAAAAATCGGTAACCAGATTCTTAACCAATAGATATTAATTGATTTTAAATTTAAGTGAATATCATAGATTATCAATACCACATATCTATAAAAAACCATAATTCTTTTCATATAATACTTGTTTACACTTTATTTTAATTAATTAAAAGATAAAAATTACTTTTACCATGTAATTAAATTAAAATTCTAAAAAACCTATTATAAAATACATAGAATAATTTAAATAACTATCATAAAAAAAATGCACCTTTTGATTAAATTAAAAATAAAAATAAAAAATTAAACATTCAATTTAGGATTATTATTAAGAATATTCCAATATACCACCTTATTTCTTAATATTACCTAAACATGATTAAATTAAAATTATAAAAACCTACCATAGTTTTTATTTTATTAACCTGAAACTTTCTTTATGTAAACATTTACGATAAACATTTAAATGTTAAAATGTCATTTGATCATAAAATGTGAATATTTCATTTTGACTATAAATCTCTTCGTGGGGAGCATTCTGTAGAGGCTATATTGCTCCTAATTTGCGCTTCTTTCACAATAAGCCTTAGTATTAACATATCTTAAAACACTCAGCAGCCCATGCGATACAATAGGCTGGAACACGAAACTGCCAGGGTGAATGCATGCACAGACTTGGCCTTTAAATGCAATATCATGCTCGTAATCCGGGTTTCTTTCCCGGTGAACCCTAGTATTAACCTATCATAAAACATTTTAGCAGCCCATGTTATTTAGTGGGCTAAAATCCAAAAACTGCCGGTCTGAATGGATAGTAAATACAATAGTATGAATGACAAAGCTAACCATTTTAAAATTATCCCTCAATTCATATAATCTCAATCCATTAAAAGAAAGCCAAAAATATATTTCACCACAGTATATGTTTCTTATTCTTATACCATGATTACATATTAGCAGCGGCGTGGAACTGTTCTAAACAAGCCACCCGACTGTGAGCATCGGGCTATTAATTCTATTAATATAGGGTATATGCGGTACATTAGTTGGGCAGCGGGCTATTTCTATTAATATAGGGTATGTGCGGTACCTGGCTAACCTAAGTGTAGGTATTTGATGAGCACAGATTCGACTGAGACAGCGACTACTGGACTCGGAGAATTTGCAGTGAAGAACAGTAATGAAGCGAAGGCTCGATTTCAGATAAGGTCGGACCAAAATAACCTTCGGAAGCGGCCGGAGCCACGTCGGGCGGGTCGTCGTCGTCGTCATCGTCGTCGTCGTCATCGTCGTCGTCGTCTCCGTCTCCACGGCGCCTGCCGGACAGCAGAGCCCATGGGTATCTGTTGTTGGTGAGGAGCAACTTCTTCAACTTCAACATCTTCAAACGCGGAACCCGAGACCCCTGAAAATCTGGCTGGCGCCAATCCCTTTTGTTGAAGAACTGCAGGTGAATTGGCTGTCCGTGTTATGCGGTATTTATATGAAGGAAATTGGGTAGCCATGCTGTTTTTTACTGCCAATTCATTGCCATGGTGCAATAGAACACACTCTGGAGGCAGTAAAACACACGGGCAACCACGTTATTCGTGTGGTATGAACACCCCCACCACACTCACTTTCTCTTTATCGCGTGTGTGCATGTTTTGTGGTTGTTTGGGCTTCGATATCTCCGAGCTCGCGATCAGCACTAATAGAGGCCTTCCCTTTTTCTCATTTATTCTTGCTTTCGGTGGTTATTGGTCGAGTTCGTGATCCCCACCTTTCATATTCATTTCAACTTCGCATTAATTCGCTCTATTCAAGATTGTAGAGATAAAACCCTAACCCTAAATTCATCGAACCGCCTTCAGTGTCAGGCATGCATAACTAAATTAAATTTATTAGAAGGTTAATTCATCAAGAAAACAAAACAGTTAGTTTTGAAAATGACACGCTCAAGAAAACAAAATAGATAGTTTTTGAAAATTATATATATAGTAATATTGGTAGTAGAGTATGCTAAAAAGAAACGGTTTGTGTTTGGTTAAGAATTAGGATGTAAAAAACCTGGTAAAAGCCCAAGAATCAGAGGCATTTAACAAGAATGAAAGTCTGCTCTGTTACTTATCACTAACTACCAAGTGGTATGATTTTCTTTTGAAAAATGAATTATGTAAATTTTCTCAATCTGTAAAAATATATATTGTGTTATAAATAATTAGATTTAAAAAAAATAATAGTAAATTTGAGAAATATTTAATCATTACAGTTAATAAATTAAAATCATATTTTCAATTAAAATTAAATTGTATAAATTAATGTAGCAATATAAATTAAATGGTTGTGTAAATGTTGATAGTCATAATAAATATCAAAACGACTTACTTCATTATATATGTCAATTTAGTAAAATTTAACAAATAATAAAAATTAAGTAAATTATAATTCTAAAATTATTATTAAAAAGATTTGATATATAGGAAACTTCCTAAGCTAACTTTAAATTCCAGCCAAAACCACCTAAGGCTCAATCTAGGTTGGTATAAAGACACGAGGGCCTGGTTAAACCATTGGGAGATCTACGAGAATGTTACATTGCATCACTTCTATGTTCAAAAAAATATGTGGTGTGAGAAAGATTTTGCGGCTAAAAGAAAATTAAGATATTATAAGGAGGTCATCAATCCCACGGTAGAAGATCTAAAGTATCTCTCGGTTTTAACTAGCTAAAAGAAGAAAATTAATATACTAGCCAAGATTAGAACGAACACTCATGAGCTCCATAGTGAAACTCGTCCTTGGGCAGTTTCTAAAACACCATGGATGGAAAGAATCTTCCATTTGTGTGAGAATATGAACATCGATGATGAAAATCACTTCCTCTTAGAGTGTCGTGTGTACAACCACATTAGATGTCACTTTCATAACCTTTGTTGCAATACTAACCTTCCTAGCCTTTTAGGATGTCAAAATTATAGTGACCTCGGGAGGCTTCTCTTCAAGCTTTTTGAGCATAGGAATAAAATCTTAAATTAAACTAAATAATTCATACTTTTAGGTCCAATAGACCAAATTTTGGTCCCAGTGTACATTAACCACCACCGTCATCATAAATTAAACATATGTATTAAAAAAACATATTCTTAATATGGAGATTCTCCTCTTCTTATCATGATATACTTAATGTGTAAATACACTTTGTTACAATGTCGTGACCAAGACCACATGCCCAAAAAATCATAACTCATTTCATATGACACTTATTCATATCACATTTTTTTAATGAATGGATTTAATTAAAAAAGAAAATATATATATAATTATTTTGGAAATAAATTTCACATTCCATTTTTGTATACTACTAAGATTATTCTAGAATATTTTCTAGAAGATAGTTCCACATCTAATCATTTTTATAATTAAATTAAATTATAGAAACTTTATTCCAAAATAATCATGTTAATAATAATAATTATTAATTTTTATTAAAATCTACATTTTTAAATAGTAAAAAATTAATCACAATTTTAAGAGTGCAAACTTCTTTGATATATAATGTTATACAAAAAAAAATCTTAAAAAAAGTTATATCGAAATCCTTTAGGCCAACACTTTTGGAACCGAGTAGTATTGTTCGTCGAACCAAGTAGTATTGTTCGTCAAAATTCGATGCATGAAGTAATCACAATTAAAATTAATTTATATTTATATATATATATATAATTTGAAAATACAAAAATAATAAAATACCACAGAAAAACGAAAAATCAAAAGACATAAAAATATATTATAATTATATTTTTTAATAAAAAAATATAATAAAAGTAATTTTTAAATCATATTACAAAATAAATATATGCAATAACGTCCGAAAATAAAGTTTATAAGGAAAAGAATAAATCCCATGATAAATATTAAGGAATTGAAACTAGAGTAATAAAAATATAAAAGATAAAATGAATTATAAAAAAAATTTAAAAAATTACATAATAGAAATGAAGGAACAAAAAAAATATTAATATAAGTAATAAAATCTATTTAAAAATATATACTTAAGAGAAGAATCAACTAAAAAGAAAGAACAGGGAAAAGGTAGGAAAAAGGAAAATAAACACAAAAAGGGGAAATAGACCAAGGAAAGAAAGGAGTGGAAAAAGGGGACACCTAGGACAAAATGAATGAGGTCCCACAACAGTTAATATTCCACCGATCGTCTCTATTCATATTCAATGTATCATACTTTTTCTCAATCTTGAAGCCTTCCAACATCCACTTACTCATTTTTTTTTATTTTTTTTTGTATATCTATCCTTAAAAAAAAATGAAAATAACAAGTAAAAGCTTACTCGATTTTTATAACATTTTATTTCTGTACTCAGAAATAAGTAAAGAAACCGCAAATCATCATAATTTTGATGAGTTAATAGGTCAAGAATGATATTACCATTGTGTTACATAGTAATTAATATTTGTAACTAGATTATCATATATTAATGAATTAGTTTTTTTTTTTTTTTAATTTGTGAATAACATTTTATATATCTTTAGATATATAATGTTTTACATTAACATATATGAATGATGTGATAAAATTATGATGAAATGATAAAAAAAATTGGTAAATATTAATATTGGTATTTTTTTGGAGTGGAAAAACTTACCATACTTGAGTTGTCAAACTAATAAAGGGGGCATCCATTAGTAGCTACTATTATCTAACGCAAGTTGACTCATTGTTGTTTCTTAAGAGGGAAAGGATGCCTTTGGGTCTTGGACCATTAACTAGTTTCCTTACATCCTAAGATAAGGATCTCTTAGCCAAGCAAAAGAGATTTTAAGGCATACTAGAAGCTCTTAATATTAGTATTTATTAAATAATAAATATTTAAAATTAAATATTAAATTTAATTGTATAAATTAATGAAATTTTATTTTAATTTTATAATTTTAATTAATAATTATTTTATATATTTCTATATATGTTTTTTTAATAATTTTATATGAAAGTAAATATATATTCTTTATTTGTCATATTAATTGTTTGTATATATTATGTTGATAGGCATGCTTATTTTGGAATAGGGATTCTAAAATTTTAATTTAATTATTAATATTTATTAGGTGGATGGTAGGGATTTAACTTCATAGAATATCATAGAATATTCTTAATAGTATAAGAAAATCAAATATTGAGATTTATTTCCAAAGTAGTTAATTCTTTTTTTCCCTTTTAATTAAATTCATAAATTAAAAGAAAATTGCCATATGAACAAGCATTCTATGAAATGATTTACTATTGATAGGCCATGACCCATGGTATTGTAACCTAACCTATTTACATATGAAGAAATTCCATGGTTAACAATATTTACATGTCTTTTTTAAAATGCATATATGTTTGTGGTATATATTATTTTTTTATATTTAGTAATTAATTTGTAAATAAAATTACAACTTAGTTAATTTTTAAGTTTTTCTATTTAGAATGTTTAGATGTATTATTAGGTGTATATGCTTATCTATTTTGGAATTGGACTTTCAAAACTTTAATTTAATTATCAATAATTATTAGGTGGATGGTTTAAGGCTCAATCTATTTTCATATTAATTTTTCATTTTTTACCCTTTTTATTAAAATCATTAATTAAAAAATATCATATGTGATAGGCCTCCAAATTAGACACAAATTAAGGCCCATCTAACCTTTCCTAGGCACATAAAATCTACATTAAATATCTACTTGTACACTTAATAATGTTTTTTTAACTTTAATATGTTCATTAGGAAGGTTTAGAGTCTCATGTACTTGTCGGAAAATTATTATTATTATTATTATTAGTAGTAGTAGTAATATTAGTATTATTATTATTTTCCAGTTTTAAACTTCAGTCATAATGTAAGATGATTCTTCTCTATACTTATTTATTGTGAGCCTAGCCATTTTGATTCCTTCTAAGATTTGTTTTTGATATACTTAATAGCAAATATATATATATCTATATATATATAGTTACTAGACTCGGTGATTATCACATATATTTCATTTCATCACACATAAATTGCATTCACCTATAAAGTTCCTCACATTTTAACTTATTTACCTCTCTCCTAAGATTGTATTAAAATGTCCCTTTATTAATTTACCTAACACTCTAATCTAGTGCTAAGTTCGCTTTTGGCTTATATACTTATACTCCATACCCTCAATCTGTAATGGTTATGTTGTATTTATTGTATCAAGTGACTTAGGCATATGTCTAAGGTTATGATTTATATGTTATCCATATCTCTACCCATATCACTATGGCATTTATATTCTTAGTGTGTGGTCGCTGTGGTGAACATCCCAAAGCACCTGAAAAATCGAACTATCAATCCTAGCCGACTAGCTACACACCATTCATGAGATAGTCACTTGCATGTTCAGACTTGCATTCTGTGAAGGGTTGAGATTCCCTGAGGTGATCTGACAACCTTGCTTGTTCCTCCAGAACACTAATCCTCCTAACACCATGTTCCTCATTTCATTCGTTCTTTTCCTATTCCCAAATCGTGGCCAGATGAATGGGGTTGTAATCACAAAACTTCCCATGATTTCCAGAACGAGGTGTCACATGAGTTTCCTTGTGTGTCACATATATTATATGTTTGAGGTGAAACAAATCTACACCTGCGGCACTGTTAAATGTATTGAAGTTTAGCATTCTAGTTGGTAGCTACTCATGCTGGTGCACTTAGTTCTGAACCTTCAATGGAAGCACCCATTTGGTTTCAAAGGTAAGATTTTTACTCTGTACTGAATTTTTTTTATAACGTTATGTTCTGTACATCCATTCCTATGTTAGTTTACATTGATTTTTCATCTTTATTTTATTTACACTAAGGTATGTTGAGAATGTCTATGAAGGATGGAGAACTATTTATCTCTAATGTTTCCATTTCTCTCCTCAAACGATGCTTCAACACCACCTCTCCCATCCAAATAATAGACTCGGGGTTTTTTGCCTTCTCTGATAGTTTGGTTTTTGTGGCTATTATGTTTTGATACTCGATTCAATTTCATGGTTTCCATACTCAATCGAATATTAACTTTATGTCTGATCTATGCTTTATTCTCTAGGAAAGAGGGGAATCAATTGGATGTTGCGTCAAACATCAGTATACTGGTATGTCAAATTCTTAGACTAAAAATGCTCTATTGTGGTTATTCAATTGTATTTGTTACCAGAAGATTGAATATTAACTCATATTTTTGTTTCATGCATACTAACAAGTACAACGCCTGCATAACCTTGTTGGGTTCATTAACTCCTTCATTCCAATGTATAGAAGCTTCAGTTAATAATATTATGCTTTTTGAGAGGTTGGCTCACCACTTCCGCCCTCGTGAAGGAATTCATTCGAATGTGTGTCTTTATAGAGATTCATTCCCAGTATTAAATTGTTGAGAGAATGGACCAAAATCTTTTGTCTACTATGTTCATTCTTACGAATGTTTCTCCAAGGGTATAATATATAAACTTTCATCCATTAGGGTTCAAAACAAAATGGGATTTTATACCATTAATGTATTAAGGACTTACTCAAAAGCCCATATTCATAGTTATGTGTTTTCACTACTATTTTCTTCTTAAAGTTTTGTACCACCTATTTTATGATGGGAATTCCTTACAATTAATTAAGGTTTCATTTTAGAATATATGTTCATAGTAAATTTGAAATGTTAATGGAGTTAGGTTTGGTAATATGTACTCGAATTTCTCTTTGAATCAGAGCTTGTGTTCACTACTCTCGGTTTTTCTTACGGTATTGGGCCCACCAACATTTCAGGGGAGCTCCCCGGTAAGAAGTCCCAACTAGACCTCAAACCATTTGGAGTAGGATTCCCAGCAGTGGGTAGTACGGTATCGTTGTGACTGTGATGGCATGTAGCGGTAAGTAATCTGTCCTTGTTGGAAGTAAGGGTGTGACCTTCCAACAAGTCAGGGAAGATGCATGGAAAAGGCTCTAACACATGGAAGGGGAGAGGAGTTCGCCCCTTAGAAGCTTGTAATAGTATGCAACTTGAAAGGGAACACACAAGCTAAAAGACATCAAAATATGGAAAGTAGAATAATTCACAATTCAAAGTAATGAGTTAAACCAACAACATGCTTTAATAAGATTCATACAAACATATATGGAATAGTCCATACATACATGCTTAGGTTATGACTACATACATTGTTAGAGTGACCAAAATAGTCGAACTACAATAACAATACATGAATGAAACATGATGGATTTGTTTTATTAAAAGAGTGAAAGATCCAGTCATATAGACAACCATGACAACCACTAGACACAATAGTCGAACGTTACAGTCATTGCCACTTGCTCCTCCAAAGAGATGTACTCATTCTACACTAAGGAGAAGCCAAGGCTCATTACAATACACTCTGAGATTTCTCTAAGTTATACCTATTAGAAGCTTGGCTCCCAAAAGCCAGTACAATGAGTTATGAGGTTATATATATAGCAAAGGGTGGGATGACCCTTAACATTCCACTTTGTGACTCTTGAGCTACCATCATGACTCTTTAACTTACACATGGTTGTTTATATTCTACTATTGACACTTGGTCTTTCACTTTACAACATGGTTACAATAAAGCCTACACATGTACCCACGTGAGACAAAAATGGGCTTAAGTAAGCCATACAACACATCACTACAACTCAGACAACTCTGGTAAGACTAACTAGTCGACACCCTCTTGGGGATCATTGGTGGCGAACTGATGCCAAGCATGGTAGTCTATTATGGTGTTCACATACTCCATGGTGACATCCTTCTAAAAGTGAACTCTTGCCTATGTTACCTCCGAGTACACTGATTTGACATCTTTGTCTAACTCGTCATATAACATGCGCATCATGGTTTTGAGTGGAGCCATACCAACAACATATTGGTGCATAATGTCTATTCTCATTTGCAAATTTGTGCTAGTCGCTATGTGCATCAACTGTTCAAAGTACATGTCTAACTCCACTTAGACTTGGTTCCTTTCTTTCGCCTTGGTGAGTGTTCAAATGGATGGGATCACATATATATGCACAATAACATCCATGCTCTTGAACACTCATGCATGTGAAGCTTGTAAGTTGGTGATGACATGTGTGAGTTCCTCATAGTTTCGGATCTTACTCCGTATGCGTTCCTTCAACTCCACTGCCTTTGGCCTCATCATCTTTGGCAAGTACAATAGAGCTCCCATGTTCCTCATTGTCCATATGTACATGTGATCGACAGTAGTGTGTATGTATGTCAAGATGCATGATCTCCTAGCACAATGTTGTTACCAATAATTAAGATGGACAACTGACTTATGCACGGTGACGAACCTGAAGTACAACTTCCTCATGATTGTCTAGAGAGATGATACTTCATCACATATCTCTTTCCTCAACTCTACTCTACCAGATGTTGTAGCTTTCACTTCTCTTTTCTTAGCCACTTGCAACTCCTTAGCCATGTGTTCATTCTTAGCTATGAAGAATCTCACACCTGAGTTGGTGGCTTCAGCATATGCCTTTGTAGCATCGACCAATGTAGTTGGATGTATGCATACATCAGACATGATCACTCGTTCTTTAAAATGCACACGAGATGCATGGAAAATTGGAGTGGGAAATCTTTGAGCTTGCACAAATCTGTGTTGTGACTCATCAAAAGATATGTTGTGCACATCCACTTCCGAATTATCCTCAAGGAGTTCAGTGTCCCCTTGATCACTTGGTACTTGCTATGCTCCTAGATCTGGTGGAGCCTATGGAGTGACTTTGGCTACTTAGGCATGAGTTTTGGACCTTGATCCTGCTCCAGTTTAACAACATCTATGCCCATCCGCTCCAACATATGTTCAATATCCTGATCAAAGTCTTTCTTTTATGACTGCTCACCGTGTTTACTATCTATGAGTTGTTCTGAGTCAATAACCTGTATTTGTGCAGTTCCAAAAATTTGTGCACACTGCACTTCCTGCTATTCCTGTTCCTAATGTGCTTCCTTCTCCCTTCTGTGCTGCTCTTGTTTATCCCTTAGTTGTCGCTTCACCTCCTGCGACTTCTTCTCTTCCTCCTCTAGTTTCTATTTCTCCCTCTGTCTTTGCACAACCTTCTGTTGCGTTATGAATTCCTTTCTCCAATCTCCAAAGCTACTCTTACTACAAGTGGATCTCCCTTGAACTTGCATATTTGCTCTAGCTCTGTGTTGTCGACAATCTTCCTCTTGCCTTCGTCGTGCGCAGTTCTATTGACTTATGTTGTTGTTGATGTTGCTACCATGTGACCTTAATCTCCTTGTCTATGAAAAAAAGTATCTTCATAGATGGGTAAGCTCACAAAAACTTTCTCGACCACATCTCCAATTGTGCTTTATATGGTTTCCTTTGATCGTGCTCTCTTGGAAGCCATTGCACCTGTATTGTTGAGAGAATGATGAACACATGTGATACCTTGAGACATAGAAAAGCTCATGGCAAGAAAATTGTCAGTTGAAAAAAAAACTAAACTTGATGACTCACATGCAACACCCCTGATTGATTGCCTAGGAAAATTGTGTAGTTTTCTCTGGGAAAGGTTAGGAGAGTGACTCCAAGAATTGCATAGAGCACAGTCGAGGTTGTCAGTGAGCTGATTGACTGGGGAAACTGTGGAGAGAATACTCCACCTTGGCCTACTGAAGACTAGAACTGTGCAATGCGTAGTTTCACTCATCATGACTCTTAGCTGGGAAATTGCACTCCCTAATCCTAGGAGCCAACTGAGGCATTGCCTCTCAAAATTGTTTAGAGCACATCCTGGGAGGCCAGTGTGAGGCATGCTATGTGAAATTCCTCGAAGCAAGGCAAGGCATTCCATCCTATAAATGCACAATGTAAGTTGGGCATGGCAAGGTCCAAGCCAAGGTAGCTCAGACCCTCTAATGACCAACCAAAAATCAGTAAGGACTGAAAGCATGTGAAAAGTTGGATGCAGAAATGAGTGAATGAACATGCATGCAATCAGTAATTGCAACATTCAGTAATATGGGAAAACAATGAGGTGTGTGAATCAATTTTCTCTAATGATGATTGTTAGTGCATAAGAGTTTCATGCATGCGACAATAAGGAAATGCAATGAAAAAGCTCAAACCGATGCTTCTACAAGCTAACATGCATTAAAATGGTAACGTGCATTCAATGAAAGCAAGCAAACAACATTCGCACAAATCAAAATATCACAAGTGACAGAAACTCAACAAAAGGCATGAAAAGCAGAATTACTCGAAAATTTTTGTGATAAGTGTGTTGAAGCTTCCTAGATGCATTGGGAATTCCAGAGCTCTAATATCAGAAGTGAAGAATGATATGTGAGGAGTCGAATAAATAGTTTTGACAAGATAAAAGGCTTATGACGTGCATGCCATAATTCTAGGGAAAATGACACTTGGTGAGAGGTTTCTAAAATTGATTTTGAATGTAACCCACAACTGCTAAAAATAGATCCCTAAAATCTAGGGATGTTTTTGTTTTTTTGTTTTTTCTTTTTCAGGAAACTTACCCATGCATGCAAACCAATATTGCAAACTCTTGGAGGGAACTAGTCAACCTGTGAGCACATGCAATTGTCAGCAAGCCATGGGATGACTTCTGCACAGCTTCTCGGCTAGGTGGCTCTGGTTGCCTCTCAAGATTTGCACAATTTTTTGACTGAAGCCGGTGCTGCCAACCAGAAATATGCAAATTCTGAGTGCAAGCCTAGTGAAGGGTTTCTCTACACAATTTTCTTGGGGAAGGCAACCTTCTTGCTCTGCACAACTATGGAGAGTAGTGTTGGATCCCAAGATGAACTGCATAATTCTAGAGATCAAGGTTGGTTTCCCTCCAATGTTGCAAAGTTTTCCAAGTCAGCACAAGAACCTGTTTGACACCAAGTCACCAGAGGTCATCTTATGGGTGAAAGGCGAACAATTTAGTGAACACAAGTTGATAATCCAAAGAAACTCAACTAAAAGCATAAGTACATGGGTAGTGCAAGACATGCTGGTAAGGATGGTTGGTAAGGAGGCTCCAAAATGAAGCTAAGGAAAAATGTTGGAGGATGCTTGTAGTCACTACAACATTGGCGACACACTCGTAGAACTCTAGCTCTCTGAATGTACCTTGTTTCGTGAAGATAAAGTCTAACTCCTCTAGAAGTATTGTTTGATTATTTCATTAATGTGGTTTCCACACTAGCTTGGGTAAAAGATGTAGCACCTGCCATGCTCTTGATCGATCATCACACATTCCAAGACAAGTCAAATTAGTTGTTTCTATTTGGGATGAGGGGTTTATTGGTGCATGATTAATATACATGTTAGGGTTTAAGTTTCATCTCTAGTGTTTCTCCACTACAAGCAAGCCTAGATTGTACCTCGGCGGAGTCACGTAGGAACACAAGCATCACTCCACTATTAGAGAGCCTTGTCAGTACCCTGGTGGAGTTACTTACATCACCTCTCGATGTAGGAATCCTTCCTCTTCTTTCGCCTTATTCATTTCTCATTTCAATTTTTTCATTTTTTCATTTTTTTCATTTTTCAAAGAACCGTGCATAGGCAATTATTTATTTCAGAGGCAAAAGAGTGATCCCAACTTATTGATAGAAGAAGAGGTTCTTCATTTAAAGAAATTATGTTATATGTACCTCTAATATACTTCTTAAGGTTTCCCCCTCGCGTTACTCTACTTGACTAAGCTGACAAGGGTCAACCCAAAAAAAACCAACTAGAGTAGGTGGTACTAGTTAGAGTGCAAGTGTTGTGTTTTCACCAAGATTCACTCCAAACAGAACGTATCTTCCATTGGTGTATCATTGACTGAAGACAAGAATTTATACATAAAGAGAGAGGGCAATAGATAACCGAGTGTTGATAGTTGTAAGAATCCTCTCGTACTTCACCTTGCTTGTCTTAAGAGTCGCACACTGTTTCCTACGAAAGTAACCTATGGAAGTAAACAAGCAAACACAATAAAAAATAAAAAACCATAAACAAGGGTGAAAGAAAAGAATGTAAACAAAGGAAGCAAGCAAGAAAAAAAAAAATTAAAAAGGAAAATGTGCATCCAAGCAAGCAAGACAGAAAGCAAACAATACTCCTACTCCTAAGCTAATAGTGCATGGGCCTGATCACATGAAGTGATATTTCCAATGCAGTGATCAGCACATTGGTTGACCCATGGTGGTGAAGGCACGATTGGTGAAAAGGATAGTCAATCAAACCAACCTTTAAACACGTCCATAAAAAAGAAAAGAGTGAAAGCACAAGACAAGCCTTCTGTAGACTTAACATGCTGTTGTGACACACTCCGTGCAAATGATAAGCATGCCCATTATCTTGACTATGAATGACAAGAAAACATGAGAAAAGATCCAACTTATTCCTTGCAAGCGTCTTTACTGTGTATGATTCGTCCAATGCATGAATGATGGGATCATGTGTTTTAGGTGGAGGAAGAAAAATCTTTGTATTGGATTGATCTTCAATGCATAAAGATGAGTGATGAGGAGCCTTGGGTGGTTCAACATTTTCCTAATTGGAATTGAAACTAAACTTAGGAAAGTGAGGGCCTAACATAACCACCAGCTCAGGTTGAAGTGCCTCAACAACCTGCAGGATTTTCACTTCATCAACAGATACAACATCATAAACGGGTCGCTTTGAAAGCTCAACAGGGATTGAATCAACATCGTGATCGAATATAGGAGTGAAGAGATCATGACATCTACGATCTGAAAAATCAATGAGTTCATTGTCATCCTCATGGGATGATGAATCATATAGAGAGGTAAATGAGAAGCAAGAATGTTCACCCTCTATGTTTCCAAAAATAGTAGATGAAAAATCAAATGGATTCTCAATGAAATATTTTTCCTCTCCACTGCCAAATGATGGACTGACATCCTATGTGTTCTACGAATGATCGGAAGTAGATGCATTCAAGGATGAGTTTTCACAAGGAAAATCAAAAATAAAAGAATCAACAAAATGTCAGGAAAAAACAGAGGAAGCGAGGAGAGAAGGAGGTCATCGTTAATCGTGGGTTCATGTCCAGATTCCCATTCATACTCATTGTAAATGACAATACAGGCTGGTTGTGCAGCATCAACTCTGTTGATAGCTGGATCCTCATTCACAACAAGTGTGGAGTTAGGAACAAGATAGTGCAATCCATAGGATCAATAGAACACAAGGACGGAGGTTGAGGTAACAAGTGTATATGACAACCCATGGGATTCGTAACCAAATCTATTTATAAATTGAGATTAGTGAGGGTGGGAGGATGTGATAGTTGAACAGACTTATTTGCATGCTCTCCCACATCAGTCTATGGCAGTGGAGCTATCTAATGAGGGGAAGGTGGACAATCACTTGTAACAACGACTTTGTCTGCTTGATATTGCATAACTCCATCACCGAAGTATGTTGAGTCGGGTTTGAGCCTTTTTTTTTACTTTTTCATAGGTCAATTTGATATAGAGATACTCATATCTTTCAAAAAGATATTGGAACTTCATCTTACTTTTCAGAGCTTCAAAAGAGAAAATACAAAAGCACTCCAAAAATTCCATCAGAGATTCATGGAGGGCCTTCCGTTGTTGTAACATTTTCTTATCAATTTCTTCAAGATAAAAATGGTGAAAATTAGATTCTATTAGATCACTAAACTGTTTGAATGAGTGCATGGAGTTATGAGGTTACACGGCACACCATAGCAATGGGTAGTCGTGAAGTGTGTGTGTGAGAAATATAGGCATGTGTTTCAGTGGGACCTTCCGAGCTCTCCATGAATGCATGGAAATCATCTAAGTGGTTAGGCCAGGATACTTCGCCTTCACCATCATACGTGATTTTTGACAATTTATCCTAGAACTCCATCTCGACTTCAAAGATACATCTGTTGGACATACATTTTGGATGGTTAACTATAACAAACTCCATAATAGATGTGCGAGGATTCAAAACAAATTGTGAGGACTCAACTTGTCATCTAGCCCTCCTTCAAGTGCCATAAATGTTGATGGTGTTGGACCCACTAACATGTTAGGGGATCTCCTCGGTAAGATGTCCCAAATAGACCTTAGACCGTTTGGAGTAGGAGTCCTAGTAGTGGGTAGTACGGTATCTTATTGACTGCAGTTTCACGCAGAGGTAAGTAAGATTTGTTTGCTCAAAGCAAGGTTGTGACCTTGCAACAAGTCAGGGAATATGCATGGAAAGGCTCTAACACATGGAAGGGGAGAGGAGTTCACCACTTAGAAGCCTGTAATAATGCATAGCTTGAAAGGGAACACATGAGATGAGATACATCATAAGATGGAAAGTAGAATAGTTGACAATCCAAAATGATGAGTTGAACCAACAACATGCTTTGATAAGATTCATACAAACACATGCAGAATAGTCCTCACATACATGCGTAAGTTACAACTACATTCATTGTTAGAGTAACTAGAATAGTCGAACTACAATAACAATACATGCATGAAACATGTTGGCTATGTTATATTAGAATAGTAAAAGATCCAATCATACATACAACCATGATAGCCACTAGCCCCAATAGTGGAACATTACAGTCATTGCCACCTACTCCTCCAAAGAGATGTACTCGCTCTACACTAAGGAGAAGCCAAGGCTCGTTACAATACACTACAAGCTTTCTCTAAGATATACCTATCAGAAGCTTGGCTCCCAAAA
This sequence comes from Pinus tabuliformis, assembly GCA_031772625.1. Lineage (NCBI taxonomy): Eukaryota > Viridiplantae > Streptophyta > Pinopsida > Pinales > Pinaceae > Pinus > Pinus tabuliformis. The sequence continues at coordinate 517,214,640 of CM062815.1, forward strand.
TCCAGTACAACAAGTTATGAGGTTATGTATATAGAAAAGGGTGGGGTGACCCTTGACATTCCCCTTTGTGACTCTTGATATACTCTCATGACTCTTCAACATACACATGATTTTTTATATTCTACTATTGACACTTGGTCTTTCACTTTACAACATGTTTACAACAAAATCTGCACATGTACCCATGTGAGACAAAAATGGGCTTGAGTAAGCCATACAAGACATCACTGAGACTCAAATAGTTGTGGGAAGACTAATTTGTCAATATCCTCTTGTTGATCATTGGTGGTGAACTGATGCTAAGCTTGGTAGTCTCCTATGGTGTCCGTGTACTCTGTGGTGACATCCTTATGAAAGTGAACTATTACCTCCGTTACATCCAGGTACATTGACTTGGCACCTCTATGCAACTCGTCATATAGCATGCACATAATGGTCTTGAGTGCAGCTAGACCAGTGACATAATAGTGCTTAGTGTCTGTGCTCATCCACAAATTTGCATTGGTGGCTATGTGAATCAATTGCTCGAAGTACATGTGAAAATATAGTCAGACTTAGTTCTTTTCTTTCACCTCAATGAGTATACCAATGCATAGGATCACATGCATGTAGACAATGACATCCATGCTCCTAAACACTTATGAATGTGAAGCCTCTAAGCTGGTGATGAGCTGTGGGAGTTCCTCATAGTTTTGGATCTGACTATGGATGCATGCCTTCAACTCCACTACCTTTGGCTTCATCATATTTGGAAAGTGCAATGGGTCTCACTTGTACCTCGTTGTCCATATTTTCATGTGATCAACAATAGTGTGTATGTCTGTAAAGATGTGTGCTATCCTAGTACAGCTGCTGCCAACTATTAAGATGGACAAATAACTTAAGCACGGTGACGAACCTGAAGTACAACTTCCTCATGATTGTATCGAGAGATGATACTTCATCAACTATCACTTTCCTCAACTCTTCTTTGGAGGATGCTATATATTTATCTTCTCTCTGCTTGGCTGCTTGCAATTCCTTAGCCATGCACTCATTCTCAAATATCAAGAATCTCATACTTGTGTTCGTGGCTTCGGCATATGCCTTTGTAGCATTGGCTAATGTAGTTGGATGTTTGTGCACATTGGACGTGATCACTCATTCCTAAAAATGCACAAGAGATGCATGGACATCTAGACTGGGCACTCTACATACCTGCACATATATATTGTGCACATATTCTTACGCATTATCCTCAAGTATTTCAGTGTCCTTCATCACTTGGGACTTGCTCTCCTCCGGGATCTGGTGAAGCCTGTAGAGTGACCTCTAGTTCCTTGGGCATGAGTTATGGACCCTGATCCTACTCCAGCTGAACTACATCTCTTTCCATCTACTCCAACATATGTTCAATCTCCTAAGAAAAGTCATGCTCCTATGACTACTCACCTAGTTAGCTATCTTAGAGCTATTTTGAGTCAATAACTTGTATTTTCATAGTTTCATCAATTTGTGCACACTTCCCTTCTTCGTGTTCCTGTTCCTGCTATGCCTCCTTCTACCTTCTGTCGAGCTCTTGTTTTTCCCTTAGTTGTTCCTTCACCTTTTGCAACTTCTTCTTTGCCTCCTCTAGTTTCTACTTCTCCCTTTATCTTTGTGAAATCTTTTTGTTGCACTGTCACTTCTTTGCTTCAATCTCCAAAGTTTCTCTTACTACAAGTGGATCTTCCTTGAACTTGTAGCTTTTCTCTACCTCTGAACTATCAACAATCTTCATATTTCCTTTTTCATGTGTAGTTCTTCTGCTCCCTAATGTTGGTGATGTTGCTTCCATGTGATCTTGATCCCCTTTCCTATGAACAACTTAGTATCATCATAGATGGGTAAGCTCATAAACACTTGATCAACCACATCTCCAGTTGTCCTCTTTATGGTGTCGTTTGACCCTACTCTCTTAGAAGACATTGTACCTCTACTATTGAGAGACTAATTAACACCATTGATTCGTAGAGACAAAGAAACACTCATGGCAAGCAAACTATCAGTTGAAAACCAAAATAAACTTGAGGACTGACATGCAACACACCTCATTGACCACTTGGGAAAATTGTGCAGTTTTATGTGGGAGAGGTTGGGAGACTAAATGTTGGAACTGCGCGGAGCATAATCTAGGTTACGAGTGAGAAAACTGACTATTGAAACTATGTAGAGCATAGTCTAGATTGGCATCCAGAGGACTGGAACTACGCAATGCACAGTTTCAGTTAGCATTATTGCTACCTAAGAAATTGCACTGCGCAGTCCCGGAGGCCAGGTAAGGAACTACCTCTCAAAATTACACAGAGAACATCTTCGGAGGCTAGTGTGAGGTAGAGTCTATTTAATTCCTTAAAGCAAGGTAAGGCCTTCCATCCCAAAAATGTGGAGTGCAAGGTAGGCAAGGCAAGGTCCGAGCCAAGGTAGCTCAGACCCACCAATGGGAGACCGAAAATTAGTAAGGATTGAAATTATGTAAAATTTGGGTTCAAACATGAGTGAATGAACATGCATGAACTCAGTGAGTGTAGGATTCAATAAGATGGGAAAACAACAAGTTTTCTGAAGCAAGGTGCCACAATGATGATTGCTAGTACATAATAGTGTCATGCATGCAACAACAAGGAAATGAAATGAAAAACTCCAAATGATGCTTCTACAATCTAACATGCATTAAAATGACAACAAGAATTCAATGAAACCAAGAAAACATCATTCACACAAATCAAAACAAAAAAAGCAACAAAAAAATAATAAAAGACATGCAAAGCAGACTTACCCGAGAAAATTTGTGATAAGTGTGCGTAAGGTTCCTAGATGCATTGGGAATTCTAGAGCTCCAAGATTGAAACTAAATAATGAGCTCTGAGGCATCTAATAAATAGTTTTGACAAGATACAGGATTATGACGCACATGGCACAATTCTAGGGAAAATCAGCACTTGGCAGGAGGTTTCTAAAACGACTTTTTCATGTCACCCCCAACTACTAAAAGTAGATCCCCAAAATCTAGGGATTCTTTTTTTCTTTTTTCTTTTTCGCTTTTCTGGTAAACCTGGCCATGCATGCAGGATAATATTGCATAGTCATCGAGAAAATTGTTCAACCTATGAGAACATGCAATGGTCAGCAAGCCATCGAATGACTTCCGTGCATTTTTTGGGTTGAGTGGCTCTGGATGCCCCTCAAGCTCTAGGCAATTTCCAGACTGAAGCTAGTGCTGCCAACCAAAATTGTGCAAATTTTGAGAGGAAGCCTAGTGATGGGCTTCTCTACACAAATTTCTTGGGGAAGGTAGCCTACCTTCTTTGTGCACTTACGTATAGAAGTGTTGGATGACAGGATACACTACACAATTCTAGGGATAAAGGCTAGTTGTCCTCTAATGCTGCAAAATTTTCCAAGTCAACACGAGAACTTGCTTGAAACCAAGTCACACGAGGTCAGATTGCGGGTGAAAGACAAATAAGTTAGCGAACACAAGCTGATAAGCCAAAGAAACTCAACTGAAAATAAAAGTATCTAGCCAGTGCAAGACATGATGGTAAGGATGGTTGGTAGGGAGGCTCGAAAACAAAGCTAAGGAAAATTTTTAGAGGATTGTTGTAGCAGCTACAACAGGTTGTTAATTTGTCTATTTATGTTTCATACATTATGTTGGTTCACTGTAATTTTGTTTGTGATAACTCTAGTTCTATGGTGATGGCTCCCATATTGTTGTGATAGCTCCGGTACTGGTGGAGGCCCTCCTGTTGTATGTTACCATAAATTGTACATGTTGAACTTTCTACTGAAATCTATGAATGATTATTCTTGTTATTACAGGTACACCAATAGTGTTTTAGTTGATTGTAACTCTTATATGTGTTTATATTAGATGTTTATATACTTTATCGTAATCTCCATAAAAAAACCCTGTAACATAAACACCGACACAGTTTCATTTATTCGTATCTAGAGTTTCACACTTCTATACCTTAACCAAATTTTATTTGATTACGAATTCACCTATCTCTAGTTTAGTTATATGTTTCCATGTTTTACATAAGTGCATGTTCTCAACATAGGTGTTGTACATGGCTATTAGCCATAATCTATTCTTTAGATATCAAGTTTGCATTAGTATTATTGTTAGTTCATTTCCTTGTGCATTATATTACTTTTTGTACTAGCCTGCAAGTGTATTATCAGAATCGGTTTATAATCCCTTAATTTGATCTTCGATATCCTGACTCTTTCTCCAACAATAGTTTATGTTTCGTAATGAAACTACAAAATATAATTTGTTTTGCTCAAATCAGATAACCAAGTGCTTGTCTCATCATACCTACAAATCTATTCGATAATAAAGTAAAGGATACAAATTCTTCTCTTGTATACCAGAAAGATATTCGTTCACCCATGTCTCCTACTACTGAATAAAGTAGTACTTCTAGTTCTCATATAAGCACAACACACTTATTTATTTTTTTGTTTACTCCATGGTTTATGGTTAGATTATAAAAATGCAACCATCAAAAAATCTTAATCATAACACACACGTATATATATTATACATAACCACTCATTAACATAAACACTTATTAATTTTCCTTAATTTTTTCAAACAATTTCAGTTAAATCTAAGCATATAATTTTCAAGTCCAACCTCTTTACACAAGGTATACTCTGCTTATGTAACCCAATAACCTCCCAAATTCTTTCAATCACAATTTCTAAAATCTACTGCAACAATTTCTATGCTTGAATTAAAGTTTAGAATTCAACCAAATTTCATGTATGTTTCAATACGAGAAAAGCTCATGTAGACAAATCTAGATTCAAGCAAGAATTAATCTGATAGTTCTAAGAGTTCAATTATACCTTCAACGAATAATTGTAATAACAAACTGAAATTTCAAACACCATAGTGTAGGATAACCTTCACATCTATAACTGTAATAACAAAACCGAAATATTAAATTCTAATCTACTAGAATTTTGACCACAATCAACTAGATCCACCTGGAGAGAACAACTTCCCACCCAACCGTGAATCGTATCCTTCGGTTCTCCCCTGAGCTGAGATATGTATTTTTTTTCTAGAATCAACAACCTCTTGTGATTCTTAGTCAAGTTATTTTATTCCTTACTTCCCTAGTAGACTTTCGTTAGCAACATCCCACTTTCTAGGGCCGTCCAACCCCATAGCCTAGGCTTTTTCTTTATTTTTAGAAAAGTATCTTCGTTTTTCATTAAAGCTCGCATTTTTCTCCCGCGGAGCTTTATCCACCCGTATGTAGCATTTTTTCCTCATTGACTAATTACTCGATGTTTTTTCCTCACTAAGTGATTTAATAAAATGTTCTCTCCCAATATTATTAAATATGAACCAACAACCACTAGGGATTTTTAGGATAAAATTAAGGTAAAATTGTTCAATCAGATCCACATTGGATTCCACATTGAAATAATGATCTCACTAACTCAAGTGTTCATTTCTAAGTAATCTTCTATTTGATTTTTATTATCAAAATCTATATTTTACATCATCATATTTATTCGAAATTGAGTCTATTATGGATTTTTTTTCCATTACTAAAAATATTTCACTCTAATTAAAGCACGTTTACATAAATATAGAGGGGTATTACATATTCCCCCTCTAAAAAAATAACACCATCCTCAATGTTTATTCTTTTTCTGTGCCATTTTAAAATAGTGTTGGATAAGCTTCCTTCATAATATCCTCACACTCCCAAGTAGCCTCCTCAGGTTTAAAGTATCTCCATTGTACTTTAACATAAGCAATGAATTGATTCCAGAGCATGGTCTCTTTTCGATCCAAAATAGAGAGAGGCTCTAGATGAAAGTCTTCGTCGGGCTCCACATGTATCAAATTCTAGTCAATCACATGAGATGCATCATGGATATATTTTTTTAACAATGATACATGAAATATTTTATGAACCTTAATATGACTAGGTAGAGCTAGCTGATATTCCATTGGCCCAACTCGGTCCAAAATTTCAAAAGGATTGAAAAACCTTGGTGTCATCTTGGCACAACTACCAATTCTGAGAGTAATTTTTCTCAATTTTACCCGCAAGTACACATGTTCTCCAAATTTAAATTCTTTATGGGTCCCTTTCCTATTTGCATAAATTTTATGCATGTCATGAGCTGTTTTTATATTCTATCTGATTCTTCGCACTATCTATTCCATTTCATCTCGCATTTTTCGTCCCAATATTAACTTATCCTCTGCTTGACCCCAGTTGAGTGGCGTATGACACTTCCTACCATATAAGGCTTGTTGAGGAGGTAAATCCCCTCTACGGACAGAGGAGATCCCTACTAGCCCAGACCGGGTCTAGAAACAATCATACAATGCTATAGCGCAAGTTCCATATTGCAAATTAACAGACCAGTGATGAAGGCCTACCTGGATTCCAACGCTAGTGCTTGTAGAAGAGGTGGTGCTCCCGTTCCTTTGCTCCGGCAGATCACAATCCCCATAATCTCCGCAAATGGGCACCTGCACATACAAGAAACGACGCAAACACAAACATAAAATCCAAAATATGCAACTATATACCAGTCAGAAAGGATATAACTCATCATAATCACAAATAACAATAAGAATGGAACCATAACCAATAGTCGTTCGTTAACAATTCATCAAAGAAGAATACAACCAAAGTTTTAATGCTATATTCTCCTTTGGCTGGGTAGTCAGTAGCACATGTCTTGAAAAGCTTGTTGGGAATAGGGACAAGCCTCTCTCTCTTTGGTTATTGGACAAGAATCTCCTTGCTTGGATTTGGCCTTGTGGGAATTAAGAAGGCTCTTGCAGCATGAAGCTCTTGGAAACTTGACAATTCTCAATCTCTGGAACTATGGAACTAGCTTTGCCAAGGAAAATGGACAAGCTTTTATAGATGGAGGAAGGGGAGTTGGGATCATCCACAAGAATCATGGGATTGGCCATATCATCAAGGAAGCTTCCATGAGAGGTGGAAAACCACTTCCTCTCTATGGAAATCCATAGCCAACCCACCCAACTCAAGATAGATTCAGTCCAGGAATTTGTTAGGATGAAACTTCCGCCATTTGTTTGTTAAAAAACACCACTGATTATGGTTGGCATGAATGTGACTCTATGACAGAGCACCAACTGGCACGACCTCTTTGGAGGATTTCCCCCATTGGCGCGAGGGCTACAAAGTGGAACCACGCCAATGGAAAAAGGGTTATTTTTAGGGTTTTTTAGCAGGAGATGTCTTCAAGGCAAACAAAGCTCATGTTCATGGGAATGCAATGCAAGTGTTTGTAGGCCATGTCACTTCTCATATGTCCCGGAATGGGTCCTCCAAGATGCGGGAGAGGGGTAGCAAGGACGGTGACAAATAGCTGTGTAACAGATGCCCCCTAAAGCATGAGGCCTGAGAAAGAGAGCGGGGTGAAATGCTTTACGAGAACATGTCGAACCAAAAACACTGCCATTGGAAAACCTGTGTGGAGAAGTACAACCGATATCTCAAATACATGATATATGTGGTATGGGCGCAGCCATCCATATCAGAGTACATAATAATCTAGATCCAAGGTATAGGCGCAGCCATCCAGTGAGGATCTATAAATAGACTCAGGCATGGTCGTAGCCATCCAGTGAATGAGTCATGTAATAATCATAATAATCCACAAAATCGTAGCCCGGATTCCAACAGACAAAATCCAGGGTCTTACGCTCCATCTTGACCCGAACAAAGTACAAGTTAAAGCATGCGAACATATGAGCTGAAGTCGAACATGTAGGAACATCGTCTGATTACTAGCCAATGATGGAAGCTGTTAATAGATGCAAGAGGTACCACCAGTAATGACAATGGCCCTCAAGGTACTATAGGTACAATCTACGGCATGTGAATCAGTGAGCCGGTGTCGAACACCTGTAGAATCACTCGATCGGAGGCCAATGATGAAAACCTCGTGTAGAACGTGAAGAACCTGCCATTGAGGCATGCAGGCTCCAAGGCACCAGAGGGGAGTCTCTAGATCAACTTCCTAGATAATGAGCTGAAGTCGACAGGAAGTGACCTTGATCGAAGGTGGGCCATAGTGTTTCCCACATCATCGACATGAGACAGAGGAAGATAAGGTTGTTGTGAATCAGGATTATGCGAGTTATCAGAGGGAGGTTGTTATTTCGTAGAGGTCAACTTCTCTTGAACATATCGACAGCACGACAGTGGACTTGGCAGTATTTGACATCAATCGATCAGAGGTCATGGCGACAAGGCAAAGGGCAGATGAGAGGTCAAACAGGATCACCCAAACACATGGAGGCAAGTGAAAAATGAGATGAGATGTCCCCACCCAGACACGAATGCAAAAAAGTGCCATGTTCAAGAGCGACATACTGCCGACACGACAATGATTGTGGTTCTATTTTCCCCACCATTCCTAGTGAGTACCCCAGTTATTTTTATCAACAATCTTGACGGGGATAGCATATGCTTGTAAAGCGTCATTTCGACAGAATCCAATGTCATCAAGTTTTAACGAGTCTGACAGAGGAAGAACTCGGTGTCTTTTCATGTTTAGAGATTTTGAGAAGACAGCAGAAAAGGTAACTCCAGGGGTGTCCTTTTTCGTAAAGTTGTGTCTCTCGAGCCCGAAAAAGTGGAAAACAATGCTTGAAAGAACTACCCGACCATTACGATCGAGGAGTACTTTTCATGATTAGTGATCTTGACCTGAAAAAGTAAAAAGCGATCGAAATCACGTCGTTTCGTATCCGTTAACGAGCTTGAAATGACAAGGTCCCGACAATCCTTTCGTCTTTACACGGTCGGAAAAGAGTTTAAAGACGACCGCCTCTTATTTACGTTTAGCGAGGAAAGAGGAATAACTTGGTGATCTTTTCACATTTAGAGAGTGAGAAAAGAGCTGAAAGATGACTCCATAATGACTTTTTTGTGTATTTACTGAGTCTGAAAAAGTATAAAATACAACTCGTTTCACCGTCTAAGTCGCATAAAAACCTGTTGCTGCACAAAAACAAGTGTAAAACCCATTTTCGACAAAAATATATTAAAATATTCATAAAAAATGACTTTTAAAACCTATTTTGAGTTGAAAAAGCTATAAGTATGTCAAAATGGTAAAAACCAAAATTACTTTTTACTTTTTACCTCATTGAAGAGCAGCAGTGGTCCATTTGGTGGCGAACTTCGGGCGGCGATTGTGACAGATCCGTGCGACCATTTAGAGCTCCGTCAGTTCCAGGTAAGAGGCGCTTCCTCATACTCCATTTTAGTCCATTTTTTAATGGTTTTCTTGTCCTCATTCGATCTCTGTGGGAGGACTTTGAAAAATTAGGGCCACGCCCATTGGCGCGGGTATCGGGCACGGACCCGTGCCAATGGGCGCGACTGTTTTAAAAATAGTCGCGCCAACGGCTGAAGCACGTTTTTTCTTTTGAATTTCAAATTTGCAAGTGATTTAAATGCATTTTGAGCCTACCAGAGATCTAATCAAGGTTTGTTTGACCATGTGGATGCAGGCAACTGAACAAAATGGTGGTCCAATGGAAAGAAAGGGAGCATGATAGTGTGGACGAATTGGCCATGGAAGACGAAGCTTCCATGGATGCCCTCAGGAATTGCGGGCTGAAAAAATTCTTCCTAGTGTCTTACTTATGAGCTCAACCTGAGCTCTTATAGTACTTGATCAATCTTTGGGACAAAAATGAGCAAGTGTTCTGATTACGAGAGCAAGTATTGGAACTGGATGTTTCTGACATCTATTTCATCACGGGATTGTCATGCAGAGGGCCGGTGCCCATATTGACAGGGAGCAGACCATCTGGTGAGAAGATGGGCGAGGTGATGGAACGGGTGTTCCCAGGGGCACAATTCGGATCCGAGAGTGCAAAGGTGGATATTGCCACCATTCGGGATCTAACACTCAAGACAGTGTTATTTACCATCACACGGGCTACAGGGGTGTAGGTACCCCACGAGGCAACAAAAAACCAACTCATATTGGCCACAGAGTGTCTAAATCCCACTATTTTTGATTAGGCCACAGCAGTGACTGCAAACATGAAGAGACAGCTTACAAAATGTAAGCGAGGCAAACTGAAGCAGTTTGGCTACGGTTCTATCCTAGTATCATTCATTATGGAACTATTACCAATATTTCAGGGCCAGGGGGCCATCGTAGCTGATTCGGTGCCACAAGAGCCGAGAATGGCTCGCTGGGCAGCGTTGATGCCCAGAGGGGGAGGAGGCCAACAAATGTCATGGAGGCCAGAGTTCTTTGGGTAGCTCCATCGCTAGCTGATCATGGTTGAGGACTGGCCGTATGCAGGGACTGACTTCACAGGTGACCCAGATCTCCCACTGCCAAAGGGAGATGAGTGGGATGACGAGCTGGGTATGATCTCTTTCTGATTTTATGTTTTATGATATTTTTGTTAATACATGCTCGTTCTAACAACAGTCATATGCGTATGCAGATGTTGGCCTAGAGAGGCCAGCCGGCATGTCCCCTATTTCGCAGAGAAACCAGCCTGTAGCTGACCCTCAAGAAGATGGTGCCGAGGGAGGGGAGCTGATCTAGAACCTCGAGGGAATTGCTCGGGGGATTCCGGATTATGCCCAGCTGGCGGATGTCCCACTAGCGTATCAGAGACATACAGTGGGAGTGCCTAGTCGCCTCCACCATCTTCTGAGATGCCTAGTGCGTGCGGTGACGTGTTATCATGAGCACCACAGGGATTAGACACCTAGGTTTATTTTTATGCATATTTTTTGAGAGACATGTCGTCTCTGGATGTATTAAGATGAACATGTATTATTTTTTTATCTATGTGATATATCATGTAGCATTTCTTCCTCTTCTTCATGAGTCATGCTAGAGCTTTCAGGTTCCTTACTAGGTGCTTGCATTTTCTTTCCTCGGGGCATCAGTTACCGATAATAATGCTTAACTATGCCCTTTGAATTCCGTTAAACCAAGCTTACACAAAAATTTAAAAAAAAAAACTACACACCTTTTTTCACTTTATAGAAGCCTGATATTGAATCTGATGTATCTATGTAATTTCGGATCATCTAGTTCTGAAATTGCTACTTGTAGTATCCTTCTGCGTCCTCTTTCCAATGCCACAAGTCTGAGCCAAATTGGATTCTCCAAGGAAGAGTTATGTGAAATCTCCCACAGTGACTTTCTTTTAGACTGGTTCAGTAGAGCGAACTTGTACGACGTGCCACGAGTCACTGTTTCAACCTTTGAATTTGAAACACACATACAAGAAACTACAGTCCATCCTCTTTCTGTACCTTCTTATGAAATTTCAATCCGATCCCCAGAGAGAATGTTATGACGATTTTCCTCAGGTCACCTGTTTTGAATGTAATTCAGGAGTTTGCAAAAAGACCAAATTCCTCAGATCATATCTCTGCAAATATCGCACAAAAGGCTCTGAAATTCGGACCCAAGGTTCAACGCGATTTCTTCTCAAATGCATTTTTTTTGCAACTTCTGAAACGTCACAGAAAAAACATTATAGCGAAAATGCCACGATGACCTGTTTGGAGCAGCGAAACCCTAGAATCTAAAGCTCTGATACCAAATGTTATGAAACCAGCTCACAAAAAGATAGAAAAGAGAGATCCACGCCTTAGAATTCAGCCTCTTCGAGGGGGAAACCTCCTTTACATTACATAAATGAACAATTCTTGGATGATACAAATGACAAAACCTCCTTTCTATATATAGGAGTCTAAGGAGTCATAATATAATCCAGCCGACCTAACAATAATAATATAAAGCCACAAAAATAACAATAGAGGGATTCTATGGGGCACAGAAATAAAAATATGGGGGTAATAGGGGCACAACAATATAAATAAGGGGTATAACTACAATAGTAATGGTGTAATCACTAGTATTATAGGGACCCAACATCCACCTTGGAATCAACATGATGTTGTTCGGGTGGAGGAACTGATTGACCAGTAGTTAAGACATTAGGGACCAGAGAGGTTGAGAACAACAAGAAAGGAAACCCAACAGTTAACCCAGGAAGGGACAACGTTTCCATGTAAGGAGCACCAACATTCCCAAAAGGAGGAAAATGACCAGGATTCCCATCAAAGGGGATTCCTAGGTTGGCGAACTCTGGAAAAGTTGCCATCAAAAATTGAAAATCACACACGGGGCTGAAAAAGAGTCAAGACACACAATCAAATGGCCAACAAACAAAATCTAACAAGGTGTGTGAGCGTGGGTGATTTAATTTTTACCACATTGAAAATTAAGAAACTTCATCGTTTCATATTTTAAGAGTCAAGAAACGGATAAAAGGTGACTCTATCACTTTCATATTTGAAGCAAGCGTGAAAGGACAAGTGCTTGGTGATCCTTTCAAATTTAGGGAGTTAGAAAAGATCAAATGACTGCTCAGGGATACTAGGCAAAGAGGGTGTACCAAATAACCGTGAACTGCAATATACACTTTGGTTTTAGAAATGAAAGAGAAACCAACCAAGGACTTTCCGTACGTGCAGGAAATCTCCTCGAATGCTGTGTTCGGTGTATCATGGGTATAGGGCGGCAGATTCGGCTTCCTATGGATAAAGGATGATAACCTAGTGGGCTCTCTCCATAACCCGAAGGTACGTGGGAGCATAATTCCGTACTAGACCACTATTGAGTTACAGAAGGAGGAATCACCCAACCTTGAGTGGAAACAAAAGTGACTAGGTTTAACGACGCCAGAGCATGTCTCTAGCCTAGACCTCTAAACAATGTGCGTTATGTTCCAATGCGTTGTTAGATTCATTTAGTTCATTTTAAAGTTGATCTTGGATTATGTTTCAGTTTTCAGGCCTTACCGTATGTAATGTCTCAAAATTTCCTAAATGAAAACTGTATGCCACAATATATCATTTCATTCGATGAATGCTAACTGTGAGAGAGTTGAGAGCTTTCACACAAACAAAATGATCATAGAACAATCAACAATATCTCTAATGCAGCTAACGGAAATTAACAAACTTTTCTTCAAAGTCACTAATCACTAATAACAACGAAAAGCTCTAATTCACATTAACTAATGAAAAGCAAAAGAGATTCTTTTTTTTTTTTTTTAAATTGATGGCACGATGCACTAAAAAAACTTTGAGAAAAAATAATAAAAGAGTAAAAAAACAAATTTCACTTAATGCAAACACAATGAGATCCCTAAATGCCGAATCAGTCCTTCAAAACCAAGAAAAGTCCCAAAGACACCAATGAGCCGTGTAATCTAGGCCCAAAGCGAAACTAAGCGGAATCCAAGTGAAAAAAGGGGTAAGTCACTCAAATAACGCAATAAAATGCTTAACAACCACTAAATGAGTGTAAGAGAGTAATCAGAAAGTCGACTGGACTGATAGAAGACCAAAACCTCCTAAGGAAGGCTCGACACACAAAGCCACTAGATACCCTAGGGCTAAAACGTGAAATCGATAGAAAATGGCAAACACCCAAAGGGTAAAGGTTAAAAGCAGTCAAACAAGACTCCAACACACTCAAGAAGTCGAAAAAATGTATCCAAAAACAAAGACCAAGCTCAAAAGGCTTAAAACAAGCAAACTTTAAAACTTTCCAGGCCTGGTGCGACTGTTAGGCTGCAACTAGCGCCTTTTAAGGATTGGCGCGGGTTCTATATTAGCAAGTAGTGCTAATTGGCGCGACTGTTACGCTAAAAAAGTGCGCCAGTCGAGTTTGTTATGCAAAAATAAAAAAGAAGCAATCCAAGACTAGGCCAACAATAACCAGGTAAACTAAGAAGCAAGAAACAGCAAAAGGACTCAACCCAGAAGGCTAACCAAGCAGGTAAAAATCAAGAAACAACCAAAAAGGCAAGACAAGCTCCCCAGCGGAGTCGCCAAATTGTTGAGGAGGTAAATCCCCTCTGCGGATAGAGGTGATCCCTACTAGCCCAGACCGGGTCTAGCAACAATCATACAATGCTACAGCGCAAGTTCCTAATTGCAAATTAATATACCAGTGATGAAGGGCTACCTGGATTCCAACACTAGTGCTTGTAGAAGAGGTGGTGCTCCCATTCCTTTGCTCCGGTAGATCACAATCCCCATGATCTCCGCGAATGGACACCTGCACATACAAGAAACGACGCAAACACAAACATAAAATCCAGCATATGCAACTATATATCAGTCAGAAAGGATATAACTCATCATCATCACAAATAACAATAAGAGTGGAACCATAACCAATAGTCATTCATTAACAATTCATCAAAGAAGAATACAACCAAAGTTCTGACGCTAGATTCTCCTTTGGCTTGGTAGTTAGCAGCACCTGTCTTGCAAATCTTGTTGGGAATAGGGACAAGCCTCTCTCTCTTTGGTTATTGGACAAGAATCTCTTTGCTTGAATTTGGCCTTGTGGGAATTAAGAAGGCTCTTGCAGCATGAAGCTCTTGGAAACTTGACAATTCTCAATCACTGGAACTATGGAACTAGCTTTGCCAAGGAAAATGGACAAGCTTTTATAGATGGAGGAAGGGGAGTTGGGATCATCTGCAAGAATCATGGGATTGTCCATATCATCAAGGAAGATTCCATGAGAGTTGGAAAACCACTTCCAGTCTATGTAAATCCGTAGCCAACCCACCCAACTCAAGATAGATTGAGTCCAGGAATTTGTTAGGATGAAACTGCTGCCATTTATTTGTTAAAAAACACCACTGATTATGGTTGGTGCGGGTGTGACTCTATGACAGAGTGCCAACTGGCGCGCCCTCTTTGGATGATTTCCCCCATTGGCGCGAGGGCTGCAATATGGAACCGCGCCAATGGAAAAAGGGCTATTTTTAGGGTTTTTTAGCAGGAGATGTCTTCAAGGCAAACAAAGCTCATGTTCAGGGGAATGCAATGCAAGTATTTGTAGGCCATGTCACTTCTCATAGGTCCCGGAATAGGTCCCCCAAGATGCGGGAGAGGGGTAGCAGGGATGGTGACAAATTGTTGTGTAACAAGGCTTCAAAAGGACTCATTTTAATGGTGGTTTCATAGTTATTATTATATGCAAATTTTGTTAAATGCAGTGAATCCTCCCATTTACTGGGTCTACCCTTCACGTACGTGCACAACATGTCTTTTAAAATTTGATTTACCCTTTCAGTTTGTCCATCCATTTGCGGATGATAGGTAGTACTACAATTTAAATGAGTCTCGATTCCACCAAATAGATCTTTCCAAAAATTTGAGGTGAATTTCTCATCTCTGTCTGACATTTTCGTCTGCGGTATACAATGCAGTTGGAAAATATCCTTCATGAAAATGTTGGCAAATTTTGCAGTTCTAAAGGTAGACTACACCAATATAAAATGTGTTGCTTTAGGCAACATGTACACTACCACCGTGATGGAATTATGTTGTTACCTTATTCTTGGTAAACCTGTAATAAAATATTTTGAAATCAATTCCCGTTTCCATTCAAGAATGAGTAATGGATTTAGTAATCCTGGAGGATGTTGATGTTCCACTTTTACTTGTTGGCACTCCAAGCACTTAGCCAAGTATTCTACCACATGAATTTTCATTCCTAGCCAAAATAAGTTTTTTCTTAGTGTTGTTATCATTTTCCAGTATCCAGGGTTACCAGAATATGGTTTCTTCTAGTATTCATCCAGAATCATCTGTTTCAATATGGCCACATTGGGAATATTCTGTATGTTTTGATAAGTTAATAGCTTTTTAGCATTTTTAGAATACCTTGTAACTTCTTTTTGTTGGATTTTTTGTTGTAGTTATCGGTACTCGAGATCTTGATGTGATGCTCATCTCATATGCTCCCCAAAATCTATACTAGTGCTTCCTACAAGATTCCCTATCAAATCATGACCATGTCTGCTTAGGGAATCCCTAATTTTGTTTTCCTAACCTTTTATGTGTTTTATATCAAATTCTAACTTGTTAATGAATGCTAACCACTTCACTTGCCTAGAATTTATGTCAAGATGAGTAAAGAAGTATTTCAAACCAATATTATCAGTTACTAACACACACAAAAATTCCCAATAGATAGTGCCTCCACATCTTCATCACGCATTTTATTGTTGCCAATTCTAAATCATAAACAACATAATTTTGTTCATGTTTTCTCAGCTTTCTAGATTCATAGGGTATTACTGCATTATCCTACATTAACACACCCCCGAGTCCCTCTAAACAAGAATTTGTACAAACAGTAAACTGCTCATTTGGTTCATAAATATTTAATATAAGGGTTGTAGTTAATAATTGTTTCAATTTGTCAAAACTTTCTTGGCATTGGACTGCCTAGTCCAACTTTATTCCTTTCTTCTATAAGGAGGCAATGGGGTAGGCTAACTTTGAAAATTATTCTACAAATCTTCGATAATATCCAGTGATCCCCATAAAAGAGCGGACTTCAAACACATCTTTAGGCATGGCCAAATTCATGGAAGCCTTCACATTATCAGGGTCCATAGCTAATCCTTCTTTAGAAATAAAGTGTCCCAAATATTGAATTTTGTTTTTATAAAACTCACATTTACTGAGATTTGCATAAATTTGATGTTCTCTTAAAGTCTATAACACTAACCTAAGATGTTCTTGGAGTTCCTCCTCATTTTTATAATATACTAGGATGTCATCTATGAATAATAGTATAAATATGTCAAAAACTTTGTGAAAGACGTTATTCATTAGGGACATGAAGGTTGTTGATGGGTGTGTGAGTCCTAATGGTAGCACTATGAACTCATTGTGCCAATATTGATTTCTGAAGGTAGTCTTATGGATATATTCATATTTTATCTGCAACTGATGATAACCAGTTCGCAAATCAATTTTTGAAAAATCTATTGCTCCTCCTACTTGATGAAAGAGGTCATCAATTCAAGGTGGAAGATATTTATTTTTAATGGTTAACTTATTTGGTTGTCTCTAATTGATGCACATCTTGAATGTGACATCATAATTTTTGACAAACATGTCAGGCCCCCCCAAGGCGACACACTAGGTCTGATTTAACCCTTATCTAACAGTTCCTGTATCTATAATTTCAACTGTATTAGCTCTGATGTACACATTTTGTACAGAGCTCTAGACACTAGGGTAGCACCTGGTATCAAATATATAATGAAATTGATATCTCTTCGAGGGGCTAATTGAGGAATTTCCTCTAGAAACACATATGGAAATTCTCTTATGAAAGGTGTGGTTTCTAATCCTTTTTTCTTTGTTTTCTATTCATCATGTTCTACATGCATCGTGTAACCCTAACATACTTTTCTTGTTGTCTTTTTCAGCTGTAAATTTGTGATTTTCCGGAATGACATTGGTTTTGGCTTACCTCTTACTACTCGAGGTTGTCCATTTTAGTCCACACAACTTACTATTTTAGCTAAACAATTTATAACAACTTTCTATTTTTCTAGCTAGTCCATGCCAATTAGTATACCATACGATCCTAAAGGCCGAATATTTAATTTCACCTTGATGGAATAACCATCCAAAGTCATATGACATTATTTTAATTGATGTGTTACTTTCCATTTACTACCAGTGGCTAGTTGTACTAGCCATGCATTCTAGTATTTTATGGGTGCCTGTTTACATTTTTCCACAGTTTGGGGATTAATGTAACTTAAAGTAGCCCCCGGATCAATTAAAAAATAAATATATTGGTTTTGGATTATACCTTCTATTTCAATCATAGTAGATTGATGCTCAACTTGTTTGTCCTCTAATGTAGCACTAAATTCTAATTCTAGGAATGTTTCTAGCCATGTCATTTACCGTAGTTTTTTTTTTTTTTGAATAAGTCTACTTCTATATTGATACAAAAATTGTTACACCGAGGCCATGGCCTCGTGAAAGCTAGCCCAATGATGCGGCATGTTTACAAATCATAGCTGAACAAAACTCAAAAAAATACCCTACTGAGTATTGTCCTGAAGGACTGCAAGTGACTTGATCATAACTATTACGAAAAGTCAAAAAAACCCCAATGATGTGCCTGGAAGTGGAAATTAAAGCGGTGCCATATAGCAAGGATAATTTTAGGGGCGAATGTTCGCCCTTTGGCGAAATTAAGGGGTTTTAAATTTTTAGTGGGCGAATATTTTGTATCATAGTACATTTTTACAAATCACCTCAAATAGCCCACCTTATTTTAAGGGAGAGGGTAAAAAAGGTAAATTTAGCCCTTGAAATTAGAACTTACAACCTTCCATTCGCCCATTTCCAAGAATATGTTTTATTTAAGCGAATCCATTCGCCCATTTTCAAGAATAGGTTTTATTTAAGTGAATCCTATGGACCAAATACCATATTTATAAAAGAGGTATGGTAAATTAATAAAAATATAAATAAATGAGAGATATGGTAAATAAATAAAACATTTTTTATATTTACTCCATAAGTCACCTTATATACATGTAAGGGTGTAAACAAATAAAAATATAAGTAAAGTGGAGGTATGGTAAATAAATAAAACGTCTTTTTATACTTACTCAAAAGGTATGGTAAATAAATAAAAATATAAATAAACTAGACGTATCGTAAATAAATAAAACCTCTTTTTATATTTAGTCCATAACCCTCATTCTATTTATGAAGGCTCAAGAAAGAGGTTTTATTTAAGTGAATCCTATGGGTCAAATACCATATTTGTAAAAAAGGTATGGTAAATTAATAAAAATATAAATAAACGAGAGGTATGGTAAACAAATAAAACATTTTTTTACATTTACTCCATAAGTCACCTTATATTTACGAACACTCAAAAAATGGGTTATATTTAGGTGAGACCTATGGCCAAAATACTATGGGACAAATACCATGGACTAGATTGTTATTAATACCATGCAAAAAACCATTATTAACCCTAATATTAGAATTAATAAAAATATAAATGGCACATGGTATTGACCATGGTATTCACCAAAATGGCACATGGTATTGACCCATGGTATTCACCTGGAATGTAGCCTATTTAAATGGGGGAATTAAACCAGCATGTAGCCTATGCTAAAATTCACTAGGACTTTACAAAGTTTTATTATTTAGTGAAAGACTCACCAAGATCTTACAAGATTTTATAATTGAGTAAAATATTCGCCATGCCTGGTGAGAGATTCGCCAAAAAATTATATATACATATTATATTATTGATAAAATCGCCTTCCATTTTTCCTATATACCATGGAGATTCGCCCATTTATTATATTTATAAATTTAGGGGGGGTTCTTAAAATTTTCCCTGCCATATAGCATCCGAGACAAGATGACTAATCCACGGCAAGTAAACCGAGAAACACTGCCTGGAACCAAATCTGAGTGCAAACTTCAGAAGCAACTAAGACTGCAACCGAGACCAAAAACCATAGGCAAGCAGAGTGCTTCCCGCACGGGGGAAACCGGCGATTGTAGCGGAGCGCTTATACTGACTGTGAAGAAGGTGACGAATGAAAGTCCTCATGCAAACTGAATTCCAAAAAAACCATAGAGCACAAACCTGTTTAAACATCATGAGAAGTATCGGGCTGCTCTTCGATGATGCGGCAACCAAAATTGTAATCTTCTTCGTCATCAGAGGGGTGGCCCTTTTGGCCTGTAGAGCCGCCACCATGCGGGACCCTCGGGCTCGCCTTATCATTCATGATCTGGGATTCCATGCCCTTGCCCGAGCTTGAGGCCTTGCTCTGCTCATAGTTCATCTGAATGGGGCCATGTCTATCGGCCGCAAGCCTTTCCGTAGTCACTCCAGGGGAAACAACTTCCTAACCAGCATTAATCTCGCTCAGCTCTATGGTAATAGAAGCCATGAAGGATAAATTGCCATGAGTGCAGGGGAATTGATGCCTAGCGTAATTAGTCGCAGAATTGAAAGAGCTTGCTACCAAATTGTACAGACCTCTGCCCCTTCCCCGCCCACTCCTTGTAACTGGATACCGGCCCATAATGAAGTTCGAACCAAAAGTTGAGGAGTCCGTCGTGGAGGAGGAGGCCTGGTGGCCCATTTTCCCCCTGGAGCTGCCTCTCCTACAGCTCATCCTCTGGCGGAGTTTCGGCATAACTGGAATAACAGGGAGATCCTGGTAGCCTACTAAACTATGGAGATTAGAACAAGCTTGTCTTTAACACCCAGATGGGTGAAAGGGAGAGCAGACGTCAAGTAGCTATCAGATTTGCAGGTATGGCAGTGAGAAGCCTAAGGCTTTAACCATGAATCCACCCATTGAACCGGAGCCTAGAGAGTCCCTGTGATGGTGCGAGAATGGTTATCTGGAGTTGAAAAGGAGGGATTGGAGCGCAAAGGAGGAGCGCGAATGAGACAGATTGACAACAACATTATCATGTAATGGACAAGTTGGAGAGGAGGGATAGGCTGCAATAAAGCAACATTGAATTTGATCTCAGGGGAATTAAAGATCAGTACTGTGAGAGGCCAAGAGGCGGTGGAGATGAGCCACGCGCCCACCCATGCTGCTTCCCACGTACCAGTACAACATTCAGACACCCGGATCCAGGAGAGATAGATCTTGTTGCACTAGGAGAGTGCAATCATGTTTGAGTTGTATATCATTGGAACTGTTCAATGGACCAGAGAAGAATGGGAGCTGCTGATCGGCCCCTTGATTAGCCAGTCTGTCTGCTGCCTTATTAGTTGTTCACCAGATGTGCTTGAAGGAAATACTGCGTGGAATTTTGAGCCATTCTTCAATTTGTTCCAGCCTGCTTAGAAGCCTCTAGCTTGAAGCAATTTTTGCTGTTGAGGATCCTGATTGTATCCTGATAGCAGCTTCTATTAGAATTTGTGAATCCCCTTCTACCTCTAGAGGGAGCAAGTTTTCTATTTCTTCTATGCGTATACCTTGCCATAAGATTTCAAGCTCAGCTACGTTGTTGGTATCTCTACCCAGCGATCCATGATAAATATGAAAAACGGAGCCTTCCGCATTTCTAAAGATTCCGTCATATCCAGCTGGCCTAATATTTCCCTTAACCACTCAGTTAAAGTTCAGCTTACAAGGGTAGATAGCAGGCGGAGACCAGAATTGAGTAGAATCAGATTGAATTGGAGTACTAGATTTGTTATGATCTACAGAGGAGAGATCTAGGTTCCAGTTAGCGAGAATAAGGCATTCCTGGGGTAAAACTGGCATATCTGAATCTTGCCATTGTCTGAGAGCTAGAGTTTCTTGAATATTCTGCTTGAGAAGAAGCCAGAGAGTATCAAGAGGTGAACTGTGGTTTTTGAAGATCCTGTTGTTTCTTTCCTTCCAGATGATCCAGTAGACGAAGCCCGGGAGGAGGTTCCAGAGGGCATTGAGTAGAGGACTTTGGAAAGGATGCCAAGGCCAATTCCTGATGGTATTTACGATGTCTCCCTCTCTTCTACCAGTTCTTCTATTACACTGTGTTTTTCTCTCCCATATTTGAGCTGCTAATGGGCAAGTATCCAGGAGATGCTTAATGGTCTTTGAATGAAGATTGCAGTTGGAACATCTGGAAGGCCCAATAAATCCTCGCTTTTGTAAGCTATCCCATGTGAGGATCCTTTGTTTGCTTAGTAGCCAAAGGAAAGTGGAGACCTTAGGCCAGATGTTTGGTTGCCAAACTTGGTCCCATAGTTGATCCTTTACATTCTGCATGGGTTGATAGAGGATTTGATATGCTTCCTTGGTAGTAAACATGCCCTTGGTAGAATATCCCCATCGCACTTGGTCCTTCTGATCCGAAAGTTTGATTTTCCTGAGTTTGAGCTCTTGATCAATCTCATCATAGGTTTCCTCCTGCCAATTGGCCTGCCATGTGTTTGCTGGTCTCCAAAGATGAAAACCTTGGGGAGATTGCTGCTGCCAGAATTGATGGACACTTATTTGCTCATTTTGCCGCATGGTTTCTTGCCACATAGGTTTGTGAAAGAGGGAGGCGAGTTTGGGTAATTGTTGCCAGGAATCCTCCCAAAATATTGCAGTGGTGCCTGAGTGGATTTCCCAAAAACTGTGCACTTGAATAAAGGCACTATGTTGCTTGGCAGCATTCCAAATCAGCGACACAAGGGTGGTATAACTAAATCGGATTAGCCCCTCCTTTGATCTTCCTAGAGCATATTTGGCCTGCCAGAGATGACCCTAGGGAGAGTACGGTTTAGATATCCAATTACACCATCTGCGCGCACCCATGATGTTGTTGCTGTGAAGGGGATCCCTCAGACCTAACCCCCCAGCTAATTTCAGAAGATAGACCTCTGTCCATTTGACCAGAGCCCATTTTTTGTTGTGGCCCAAGGAGCCCCAGAGAAAATTTCTTTGAAGATTGCGTATGTTTTTAATAACCCATTTCGGGGTAGCCAAGATTGAGAACAAATACAGAGGCATGGCTTGGAGAACAGATTTGATTAGGATAATCCTTCTTGCAATGTTGAGAGAGTGGTAAGTCCAGGAGGAGAGCCTGGTTTCTAAGTTGTCAAGGAGGTTTCTCCATGAAGCATGTTTGATGGTAGAGTCAAACAGGGGAGCTCCCAAATATTTCGAAGGAAGCTTGGCTATAGTAAAGCCCAAAATCCTGGCTATATTTCTCTGTGTGAGAATAGGAGTGTGGAAGAAAAAGAGATGGGATTTGGAAGCATTGATGGTGGTGCCAGAGGCTTCTGAGAAGAGATTGAGTAGGCGTTTAAATTCAGAGGCCTCTTGAACTGACGGATGGCCAAAGAGCATATTATCATCGACAAACTGTTGGTGAGTGATGGGGGATTGACCATGCAGCGAAATTCCCTTTAAAGAGTGGGAGTTGGAGGCGGAATGAAGAAGGTGGCTTAGTCCTTCTACCATGAGAACAAAAAGGAACGGGGAAAGAGGATCTCCTTGACGGATACCCCGAGAAGGCTAAAATGGAGGGGAAGGGGAGCCATTTAGGAGGATGGAAAAGAGGGGGGATGAAATAAGATTCATTATCCATTGCGTCCATGTAGCATTGAAGCTGAATGCAGGTAAGATGTGTTTAATATAATTCCAGCTGAGCTTGTCGAATGCTTTGGAGAGATCTAGTTTGAGAATCATACCTCATTTTTTCATAATCTTGAGGGAGTGGATCACTTCATGGGAGAGAATGATTCCATCCAGAATCTAACACCCTTCAACTTAGCCTATCTACTCTGGTGAAATGAGGAGAGGGAGAAGAGGTTTGAGCCTATTCGCCATTAATTTAGATATGAGCTTGCAGATAACATTACATAGCACAATCGGCCTATATGTCATTTACCGTAGTTACTTCCTATACTACTTGAACATTTTGAGTTTCTCTTGGATTATGCAAACAAACCCTTAGAAAATGGTGTTCACCACACCCTCAGCATCTCAGTTGTTCCCCTTGTTTACCTCCTATACCATTCTTGTTGTTTTTTTCTATGACTTTCGATCTTGTACGAGACTTTGTTGGTTGATTTACACTATCCTTATTAAACATATTTCTTTGTCATTCTTTACCAAATTACTTGTAGTAAGGAGGTTTATCCAATTTTATGTTGATGACAACTTTACCTTTTTCCTTGGTTTTCCATGGTTTTTCCCCTTCATTTCTATTTTTTAGTTTTTCATAGCATAACCTAGCCTTTCTTACTACTTCATCCATTATTTTAGGATTGTTGAATTCAATCCTCTCTTTGTAGGATGTTGGTAAACAGTTCAAAAATATGTTCACTTTTTCCTTCTCTTATTTAATGTAGGGAACATACCTTAGTAAGATGGTAATTTTTGTAACAAGTACATGACAAATGCTACATGACAAGTGGTACCAAAGCCCCGTTTAATTATTGTACATGTCACACAGCTGCCTAGGATTTCTAGAACTAGGTGCCACAAGGGTTTCATTGTGTGTCACATATATTATATGTTCAAGGCTAAAGAAAATATACCCCTACGACATTGTAAAATGTATTTGAGCCTAGCATTCTAGCTGGTAGCTGCTCATTTTGGTGCACTTGGTTCTAAACCTTCAATGAACACACCTATTTTATTTCAAAGGTAAATTTTTTACTTCATACCGATTTTTTTTTTTTAAGTTTTCTTCTGTACATCCATTCCTCTATCGTTTTATGTTGAAATTTCATCTTTATTTTATTTACATTGAGGTACTCTAAGAATCTCTATGGACGATGGAGAACTATTTCTCTCCAATGTTTGCATTTCTCTCCTCACGTAGCACTTCACCCATGCCTCTCCCATCCAAGTAATAGCTCTGTGTTTTTCACCTTCTTCGTCAGTTTGGTATTTTTGGTTGTTATGTTTCAATACTAGATTTCATTTCATGGTTTTCATACTCAATGGAGTATTAAATTCATGTACAGTTTGTGATTTATTCTCTAAGAGATAGGGGACTCAATTTGACATTGCATCAAGCATTAATATACCTGTATGTGAAAATCTTAGACTGAAAATGCTCTACTATGGTTATTCAATTGAAATTTTTACCAGAAGATTGAATATTAACTCAGATTTTAATTTTATTTACCCACTGATAGGTACGACACTTGCATAACCTTGTTGGGTTCAATTCCTCCTTTTTTCCAGTGTCTACAAGCTTCAGTTAATGATATTATGCTTTGTGACAGGTCAGTTCACCATTTCTTCCCTCGTGAAGGAATTCTTTTGAATGTGTGTGTCCTTATAGAGATCCATTCAGAGTATTGAATTTCTGATAGCATGGCCCCAAATCTTGTGCCTACTCTGCTCATTTTTACAATTTTTCTTCCTGTTAGATAAGGAATGCAATGTTTTTGCTTAAAGTAAATATATGATGGAGTGAAGCATACCTATAATCCTTCGAACACTTCGCTCTTTCTTCAACTTGGAAGCTCCAATTCCAGCTCTGATTGCCAAAATTAGAACTTGCATAGTCAAATAACACAATCCAAGAAAGTACAAGATATATGTAATATCATCTAAG
Organism: Pinus tabuliformis; assembly: GCA_031772625.1. Taxonomy (NCBI): domain Eukaryota; kingdom Viridiplantae; phylum Streptophyta; class Pinopsida; order Pinales; family Pinaceae; genus Pinus; species Pinus tabuliformis. Next base: position 517,239,644 of record CM062815.1, read on the forward strand.
TACTTCATTTAATAGATCAACATGGTATTGAAATAAGTGAAACAACATCACGTATAGGAAAACAATGAATTCTTACTATAAATGGAAAGAGATTACAACCATAAGTAGCAGTTGATCTTGTAGCAGAGCTCCTCCAAGTTGTTGACTTGTCCTTTCCTTGTCACAATATGTACCTCCAATCACCCTAATTGCGTTGAATGATGACCACTCACTACAATAACATAAGGGCCTAATCACTCTCCAAAATCCAACCCCCAACCACATAGAAGGCTGGGAATATATAGAGAGGTAAGCTAAGTTGGGAGTTCTTATCCAATTACCAATCTAGCATAAGAGATCCACATTTGATGGAGGGATAGGATCAAAGGATAAGTGCTGAAAAATCCAATGTAGGGATGGATAGGATCTGAATATTTTATCCAAGGTAAGTAGTTTTAACAATTTATGAAAACCCCTACAAGGTGAAGCTTCCATAATCCTTATCATTCTCTCGGATTTCTAGAACCAACACAGTTGCAAAGGGGAGAAACCTGCTAGTGACCAACATAGACCACAGTGGAGAAACCTGCTGGTGAACACACCCCAGTAGGCTTACAAGGAGCATTGGTCCTGAAACTAGCTCAAATGAAGAATTTTAGGGTTCAAACTCTGGGAAAGGAAAGGTAAATGGATAGGGATTTGTGCAAGATGGTGACAAGGGGGAATACGTGTTAGGAAACTAGCTCACAAAAAGATAGAAAATATAGATCAATGCCTTAGAATTCAGCCTCTTTGAGGGGGAAACCTCCTTTACATTCCACAAATGAACAATTCTTGGATGATATAAATGACTAAACGTCCCTTCTATATATAGGAGTCTAAGGGGTCACAATATAATCAAGCTGACTTAACCGTAATAACATAAGGGCACAACAATAACAATAGCGGGTTTCTATGGGGCACACTAATAAAAATATGGGGACAATAGGGGCACAATAATAACAATAAGGGATATAATGACAATAGTAATGGGGGAATCACTAGTATTATATGGACCTAACATGCGCCTCTTATTCCAAAAAGTGGTTTCCTCAATGCTTGAGTAGTTATGGATGCTTCTGTATAAACCTCTCATCCTCTTGGGTGGAATCTTTAGCAGATAAGTTCATCCACTAGATGAGATACTTTGAAATTGATCGATTTCGTAGCTGTCGAGTTCTTGCTTCTATGACTACTTCCAGTTCCAATATGATTTTTCCTTCCTCATCAAGTTCTAGAAATATTGTTTGAACTGGGAGCTTGTCACCTATAACCTTCTCTAACCATGAAACATGGAAAACTAGGTGCACTCGAGAAGCTACAGGAAGCTCCAATTTGTATGCCATAGTACCAATCTTTCGCAACACCTTGTATGGACCATAATACTTTGGTGATAATTTATTATCCTTCTTAGCTTACTTGAGGGACATTTTTTTATATGGTTGTAGCCATAGGAATACCCAGTGACCTACATCAAAACTTCTTTCACTACGATGTTGATCTACTTGTTGTTTCACTCTAGTATGCGCCAACGTGAGGTTATCCTTTAAGAGTTCGAGAAATTGTTGTTGATGTTCGATGTGACATTCCACTACTTGAACCTTAGAATTTTCTCTTAAATATGATGTGATGGATTGTGGATGATATCCATAAAGTGCCATAAATGGGGTCATATTAGCTATAGTATGGAAGGAAGTGTTATACCACCATTCAACTAGAGGCAACCATTTGACCCATTGTGTCTTTTTATCAGATACAAAGAAACAAAGATATCCTTCCAAGCATTTGTTTACTATCTCATTTTTCCCATCAGATTGAGGATGATAAGATGATCTATGAGCTAACTGAGTACCAAGACAAGAAAATAATTATGTCCAAAAATTTATAGTGAAAATGGGATCTCTGTCACTTACAATAATCTTTGGCTTTCCATGTATCTTTTGAATTGTTTCCATAAATGCAATACAAACTGTACTGGCTTTAAATGGATGCGATAATGCACAAAAGTGTGCATACTTGGTAAGTTTTTCAACTACCACCATCATGACACTCTTTCCTTCTAACTTGGGTAAACCTGTGATAAAATCCATTGGAACCTCCTCTCAACATTGGCTTGGAATGGATAAAGGTTGTAATAGACCTGGGGTCTTAATTGCTTCAACTTTATTTTTTTGGAAAAGCAAACATTCCGCCACAAAATTTTGAATATCCGATTTGAGGCCATCCCAAAAAAATTCCTTATTAACCCTGTGGTAATTTTAAAAAAATCTTGAGTGCCCTCCTAGGGGAGAAGTGTGCAATTCCATAAGAATCTTTTGTTTGAGTTGGGAATTCTTACATAGGTATAAGCGATATTTGTACCATAGCGAATCATTTTTCCAGCTAAATGTATCAGATTTACTGGGATCTTTTTGTAACTTTTGAATGAGTGCCCACATTTCTTCATCATTCTGCCATTCATCCCTTATTTCATTTATCCAATCTAGTTGGATAATAGAAATGACACACAACAATGCTTCCACATCATCATCCTTTCTTGAGAGTGCATCTGCCACAACATTTTGTTTCCCTTTTTCGTAGATGATTTCAAAGCCATAACCCAACATCTTTGTGACCCATTTTTGTTGCTCTTCAGAGGATAATCTTTGTTCTAAAAAGTATTTAAGATTATCATGATCTATTTTTACCTTGAAGTGTCTTCCCATTAGGTAGGGTCGCCATTTCTTAAGTGCATGTAGTATTGCAAACATTTCCTTCTCATAAATAGCTTTGTGTCAATACTTTCCTTTGATTGGATGACTTTCGAAGGCAATGGGTCTTTCAATTTGCATTAAAATAGCACCAATTCCATTTCCTAAAGCATCACATTCCATAATAAAGGTTTTTCTAAAGTTCAGCATAGCTAATACCGGTGCTTGGCACATTGCCTCTTTAAGATGATAAAGGCCTTTGTTGCTTCCAGAGTCCATGAAAATGAATCTTTCTTCAATAATGTTGTTAGAGGTGCTGTTATTCTCCCATAATTCTTAACAAACTTGTGATAATACCCTGTCAACTTGAGAAATCCTCGCAGATGCTTTATGGATGTGGGGATTTTCCATTCCTTAATGAATTTAATTTTGCTACGGTCTACCTTAACACCTTCATGAGATACAATATGACCCAGATATTACACCCCTTGTACTCCAAAGAAAAATTTGGAGATTTTTTCATATAATTGTTTCTCCTCCAATAGTTTGAGCACCCTGTCAACATGTTGAACGTGATCCTTCCAAGACTTGTTGTAGATTAGTATATCATCAAAAAAGGCTAACACAGATTTTCTAAGGAAGGGTTTGAAAATGGAATTCATCAAACCTTGAAATGTAGAAGGTGCATTGGTCAAGTCAAAAGGGATGACCAGAAATTCATAATGACCCTCATGAGTTCTAAATGTTATTTTCATAATGTCTTCAATCTTCATTCTGATTTGATGATATCCTAAATGAAGATCCAACTTGGTGAAGTAAATTGATCTATCCAATTCATCCAATAATTCATCAATGACAGGAATGGGAAATTTATCTTTAATAGTGAGCTTTTTGGGCTCCCTATAGTCTAGACACATGCGTCATGATGCATCCTTCTTGTGTACCAATACTACTGGAGCAGAGAAAGAACTTTGACTAGGTCAAGAGTTATACCAGCCTCTAGCATTTATGCAACCATATGTTCAATTTCACTCTTTTGGGCATAAGGATATCTGTACGGCCTGATGTTTGGAGGAACACTTTCTGGAATCAAATGAATAGCATGATCATGATCACAAAAAGGTGGGAGGCCTTTGGGAGTCTCAAATACCTTGGAATGATTGTCCAAGACTTTTTTTGAGATCTGGAGAAATGGATGATTTCGATGTAGGAACCTCTAGTGAACATAATTGTGCAGTTACACCTCATTGTTCCTTCTTTATAAGTTTTTACATACCGTTAGAGCTAATTATCATTCTTGGTTTCCCTGCAATACCCCTTAATTCAACTTCCTTTCCTTCCGCAAAAAATTTCTTGAAACCCAAAAGATATTGTACCCAAAGATTGTAGCCATTGGAATCCTAGTACAACATCAACACCACCCATTGGAATGGAAAGAATTGGGCTATTCAATACATATTCTCCCATGGATAGCTTGATATTATGGCCCTTTACAGAGCAATTTATGGTTCCTCCACTTGCAACCATTACTTGACACTCTGGTGCTGGATATAGGAAGCAATTAAATTCCTTGGCTATCTTACAATGAATAAAATTATGGGTACTTCTTGAATCAATCAACACTATTACCTTTTTCTTCTTGATATGTCCTTCTATCTTGATCGTTTGAGGAGTGGTAATTCTAGCCAATGCATTACAAGATATGGTCGAATTCATTTCTTCTTTATCTAGGGTCTGTTCCTGAAGTATATCCTCTTCTTTTGACATTTCTTATTCCTTTTCTTCCTCCTCTTCACAATCTATGTAGAATAATTTCTTCTCAGCACACTTATGACCTTTAGTGTATTTTCTATCAAGACTGTGACAAATCATTTTCGCTCTTTTTTCTTCCAATTGTTGTGGTGTCAACCTTGTAGGTTGTGGAAGTCTAGGGACAAGAAAACTTCCATCTTTATAGTTATGAGCGGTAGGTTTCTTAATTGCCATAATTTTGCTTTCCATTTTTCTTGCTAACCTAAATGCCTTCTCCAATGAATCAGGTTCCCAAAGGTGAACCACATGTTGGATATTATCCTTTAAACTCCCTATGAACATATCAATCCTATGTTCCTCTGGAATATATTTTACCCTTAAGTTCAATTTTTGGAAGTCCTCAATGTGCTCCATCATTGAACCCTTTTGTTTGAGATTTATCAATTAGCTAAAAAAGGTGTTGCCTTTCGTATCCTCATAATGTGCTATCATTTCTTCCGTAAAAATTTCCCAAGTGAAAATTTTTTTATGAGATCAAATCCATTAATACCATACAAACTGATTTGGTTCCAAATATAAAGTTGCAATACGTACCTTTTGTGTGTTTTGCACATTATGGAGATCGAAAAATTGCTCCATTTGTAGTATCCATGTTCCAGGATCCTTGCCATCAAACTTCCTCATATCGATTTTTGGAACATGGTGGGTCTTCAATCCAACATTAGAGTCTATGAAATCATGATTAACATTTCTTTTGTTCTCATCGTGAGTTTCCTTTACTACCCTTTCACCATTAGTAACCATTTCTTGTAGCAACTTATTCAAATTTATCTTCAATTATTCCATCTTAGCGTCCATTCCATTCATCTTAGTGTCCATGCTATCCATCTTAACTTGCATGCCATTCATATTAGCTTCCACGCCATTCATCTTGGCTTCAGTTACCTTTTGTGTGAGTGAAATTTGTTGTACATGGTCTTGTAATTTTGATATATCATGTTGTATTTCTTCCTCTTCTTCAGGAGTCATGCTAGTGCTTTGAGGCTTCTTACTAGGTGTTTCCATTTTCTTTCTTTGGGGCATAAATTAATTCTAATGATTCTTCACTACTCCCTTTGAATTCCTTCAAAATAATTTTTCAAACCAACCTTATGCAAAATTTAAACAAAACTACACACCTTTCTTTCACTTTGTAAGAGCTCGATATTGAATATGTTGTATCTTTGTAACTGTGGATCTCAAATATCTGAAATCATGTCCTGCAGTAGCCCTTTGATTCCTATTTCTAACCCCGCAAGCCTGGTCAAGATTGGATTCTCCAAGGAAGGGTTATGCCAAATCTCTCATGGTGACCTGATTATAAACTAGTTCAGTAGAGCGAACTTGTACAAAGATCCACGTGTCATTATTTCGACCTTAGTACTTGAAACTGATATATAGAAAACTATAGGTCGTCCTATTTCGGAAACTTCTGATGAAATTTCAATCTAATGCCCACAACAAAATTTATGATAATTTTCCCCAGGTCACTTGTTTGGAATGTAATTCGATAATTTGCAAAAACCATAACATCCTCAGATCATATCTCCAAAAATATAGCAAGACAAGCTCTAAAATTCAAACCAAAAGTTTAGAATGATTTTGGCTCAAATGGGTTTTTTTTCTTAGCTTCTAAAACATCACAGAAAAAAAGTTATAGCAAAAATGCCACGATGACATGTTTGGAGCAGCGAAACCCTAGCATCCAAAGCTCTGATACCAAATGTTAGGAAACCAACTCACAAAAATATAGAAAAAATAGATCAATGCCTTAGAATTCAAGCTCTTTGAGGGTGGAAACCTCCTTTACATTACAAAAATAAACAATTCTTGGATGATACAAATGACTAAACCTCCCTTCTATATATAGGAGTCTAAGGGGTCCCAATATAATCAAGCCGACCTAACCGTAATAATATCAGGGCACAACAATAACAATAGTTGGTTTCTATGGGGCACACTAATAACAATATGGGGACAATAGGGGCACAATAATAACAATAAGGGATATAATGACAATAGTAATGGGGGAGTCGCTAGTATTATGGGGATCTAACAATAGGAGGTCGATTGATCTCACTAGGATGCTCACTGATCGGATGTGACAGAATGGCCTATTAGAGAATGCCCCCTAAATCACAAAGTTAGAGATGAGAACTGATGATTTAAGTGCTTTACCTTGTGACAATTAGGGATCAAGGACAACCAATGAGCTTCATCTATTATAATACATTGACATCTTTGTTTGCTGAGGGAGGCATACCCATACTCAGGTCATAAGCTAATTATAACATGTATAATGATCAATAGACGCATCCACAAATGCAACTGGTGAACCCATGACTGGATGGATGTCTATATGATCATATTCACCATACATTGTGATATTTGTATAAGCCTGAAATTGTAGCCCGAATGGATGAAACTAGATCTGGGGTCTTTTATCTCATTCACACGACCGACCAATGTACAAGTCTAACCATATGAATCAATGAGCTGAAGTTGAGCATGGTAGACACCATATGATTACTGGTCAATGATGTAATTTGTTAATAGACACAAGAGAAACCATCGATGATGTTAATGTCTCTCAAGGTACTATAGTATAATCCGTATGGTGCGAATGAATGAGTTGATGTCAAATACCCGTTAGGGGAATTTTGAGGTCTATAATGGGACTCCTAAGAAAAACGTATAACCAAAATCAACTTTATAAGAACCAATAGGATTCAAGATGATGATGTCAACCATTAGGGATGATTTTCCATTTTTGGAGTAAAATAGTACAAAGATTAAAAAATAATAAAATAATAAAACTACTTTTTCAACTCGTATTTTTGACTTATTTTCGTAATGTTTTACTCAAATTTTGCGTGGGAATAATCTTTGGATGAAAAATTTAATTCCTCATCCAAGTAGTACCCATATTGAATACTTTTTATTGACCCTACTACACAAAAAATAAGAAATACATGAAAAAACGTGAATGAAATCATGTTTTTCATGTATTTCTCATTTTTTATGTAGCAAGGTCGATCAAAAGTATGAAAAATTGGTACTCCTTGAATTAGGAACCAAATTTGGCATCCAACGAGTGTTTCCACTAGAAATTTTAGTAAACCCATAGGTATATAAGTTGAAAACACGAGTTGAAATAATAGTTTTCCCCTTTTTGCCTCCAAAATTTGATGCTGTAATCTAAACTTATTTTATTATTTACACTATTATTTTTATAATTTCCTTAGGAGGCTCATTCTATTTAAACCTATCACCGAGAGAGAGGAAACTTTCCATTGATGTATGTAAGAATCAATGTACGAAGGGGTGTTTCTAAGTGAACTTCCTAGATGATATATTGATGTCAACAAGAAGCTACCCATCACAGGAGGGCCTTGATATATCCCCCATCAATGACACGAAATGGGTATCATGATTGAGACAGAATGATCAGAATAATGATGATATGGAATTGGATTAGGAAAGATGAACACAAAATGAAGGCTTAAGAGTATAGAAGCAGAGATCAACTGAATGAATTCTCTTGAAAACACCAACGACACTGCATGGAGTTGGAAACATTGACCCAAAAGCGAAATGGAGGCTCTTAAAATGGTATGATAACTAAAATACAAGTAGATTACCCAACCCAACAACCATGGAGATGAAGTGGAAGAATGTTGTGTTCAATAGCGACTCACTGCCATTAGAAAAATGGAATCACTTGTTTTCCTAATTTCCCCAACGATAATGGTCGATACCTCTTTATTTTTTAACAAGATTGAGGAGGATAACATATGCTTGATCAGTAAGTTCATCCATCAAATGAATCCCTCTATGTATATTTAACGAACCCTGAGAAGGAGTGGTTCGGGCTCATCATGATCGATGAGTCTATCACTGTTTGATGTTTTAACGAGTCAAGTGAAGGTAAAACTGGACATCTTTTTCATGTTTAGGGAGTTTGGAAAAGAGGAAAAAAATAAAACTCCAGATGTCCCCTTTCGTAAGTAGTCCCTTAGGTCCGAAACAATATAAAACAATACCCAAGAGAACCTCTTAGCTATTTTCAACTAAGGTATTCCTTTTTCGTAGCTAGTGTATCTCAGTAAGAAACGGGTTAAACTTATACTGAGTAGATGTAGAAAATATGTTAGTAGGTTAACCCGATAATGCAATATAAATCAAAGCAGAATAATATAGCCTACTTCTACTATCAAGTTGTTGAAGCTTAAAGATCGAGCTAAACAATATAACCAAAAGAAAAAGAATCAATGGCACAATACACATGAAAATGCTTTGGGAAAAGCCTCAGCTAAAAACCCCACACTATTGTATTATCATACATGGTGGAAATACATAGGAATTATACAAAGCCTTAGCTCTCATAGCTAGCTAGCTCTCAATACAATCCTCACAGATGCTCATAGGAAATCTTGGCTTCTCTCTAGCCTTCCTCTCTTCCCTCCAAGCTCCTATTTCCTTGCCTTCTTCCTTGTGGATGATTCTCCTTTACCAAGTGGAAAACCAATCCTCCAAAATTGCACAATCCTGAAGGATAAATCCTTGACTGCATGCATGAGTTTTCTCCATGAGAAAACACATGCAACTAATATTACACTTTCCTTGAACATTTATCTCATTTGGGTCTTTCTCAGAATAGACATGCATGAGTTTCTGATGAGGGAATCTTCAGTTAACTGGAGTAGCACTAGTTGAGTGCATGCATGCATCAACTGATTGTTAACTCGTTATTAGTTCCTCAAATAGTTTGGAACTAATTTAACTGGAGTTAACTCAGTAAGCTAATTTAACTAATTACAACTCAAATATAACTCAATATTATCTCCTTAATTTAAGGGATAACTCTTGCATGACTTCAGAAAGACTTCTAACTTGAATTTCTCCAACTAATTAATTTAAAATAAATTAATTAATTATTTCCAAGTAGTTGTTAAGACTAAACTCGATTTTAATTCACAATTTAATTCAAGGACAAATTAAATTGGAATATTCTCATTGCCATATTTCAACACTCCCTCTCAACAAGGAAGGGATTATCTTCCACCTCGATCCTATCTCTATAGAACTCAAATTTACACTTTGACAATGTCAGTATCTTGCTCCTCTGTCGAAATATACTGCAGCAACATGATCCTCTTGACCTGTAAAAATCCATGGGTAACAGATCTTGGCTTATGCTTCTCCACGCTACCATCAGAAGTTTGCTTTACCTTGTAAAGGCAACAGGAACGCACAGTTGACTTGTTCTCCGGTCTCAGAACCACATCCCAAACACTATTAGGAACTATGGAGTCATACTCCTCCACCATAGCATCAACCCAAATCGATTGGTGCACTGCTTCCTCAAAGGAAGATGGCTCGTTCTCAACACATTCCCCATCAAGGACCATGTGTCGAATGTACCTCTCAAGTGACCTCCTCTGTGTGCGTTGAGAAGATGGTGCTCCCACATTCTCTCTCGCATCCTCCAACAATCTGTCAGCTTCTCTTGTGTGCTTTTTTCCATCTCCGGAAGACTCTGCTTGAGTGGATGTCTCCACTCCTAGAACCTTTTCATGTGGCTGATTTGCATCAGTCTAAGGATCCTCCTCCTAAAGAACCAACAGTTCCTCCATAGCCTGTAGTTGGAGCTCCCTCTCAAAGGAAAATCGCATGGCCTTCTGCTCATCAAAGTTGAGATCACTGTGAACCACTGTCCTCCCACTGGTAGGCAAGTACACCCGAGAGTTGTGAGGTGTATCAATGTACCCCACAAATATCCCCAACTCTACTATCCCCTCAAGCTTCTTCCATGCATCCTTTTTCACATGGAAATATATCGATGAGACAAATATCCTAAAGTGATCCACATCTGGTCTCTTACTGAAGAAAGCCTCCTCTAGTGTCTTCATCCCAAGTATGTGATGTGGGCTTCTATTCTTCAAATAGACCACTATGCTAAATGCCTCAGCCCACAATTGAAGTTGTAGGCCTTGGTCATGCAGCATTGCCCGTGTTTCCCTTACAATAGTTCTATTCTTCATCTCTACCACCCCATTCTGATGTGGGTTATGAGGTGCCATCAAATCTCGTTTAATTCCTTCCGTTGCATAGAATTCCTTAAACTCTTGAGAGACATATTCTCCACTGTTGTCGCTTCTCAAGGCCTTGATCTTGTTCCCTAATTCTTTCTCGAACAAAGCTTTGAACTCACAAAAATTTGTGAAAGTTTTGTCCTTCTTCTGCATGAAATAAATCTAGCATTTACGAGAGTAGTCATCTATGAAAATCACATAATACCTTTGCTTCATTGTGGATGCCATGGAGAATGGTCCACACAAATTAGTATGAACTTACTCTAAGATAGCCTCTGCTCGACTGTCTCAATCATGAAAGGAACACTTGGTGTACTTTCCCAAGGTACAACCTTTGCATGTGTCAACTTGCTCAAGTTTACCTTTGGGAAATCCTGTATATATCTACTGTAATATCTTCAAAGCCCCATGATGCAAATTACCCAACCGCTTGTTCCACAACTCGCCAATGTCTTGGCTTTGCACCAATTCTGCTTTCGTACTCAATGTCGCGCACTCATATACCTATATTTTATATAGATTCTTGACCCGAATCCCTATCCTCTTGGTCTGACCCATGGTTATGTGTCTTAGGAATACCTTTCCTTTACTGAAGACAACATCATAGCCTTTGTCCTCCAACATCGCGACTGATACCAAGTTCTTCTTTAGTCTAGGCACATACATCACATCTGTCAAGGTGAAAGGAGCTCCATGCTACCTCTGAAAAGCAACCATGCCTACTCTTGAAACACTATACCTTATGTCGTTGCCCATCGCTATGCGCATCTTGAGGTCTTTCTCCTCCAAGGCACTGAATAAATTTTTATCACTGGTCATGTGGAATGAGGCTCCACTGTCATGATACCAGACACAACCCATCATTGATGATACCATGCATGTGATGAGGATAAAGTCAATTTCAAACTGAGAGGCTAATGCCTCAACTTTTGATTCTTTCGAGGATCCCTTCTTGGACTTCTTTGATGGGAAATTACTCACATAATATTCCATATTGTGACAATTAAAGCATCTTACTTTAGACATGTCACCCGTCTTCCCTTCATGAGAAGAATTTGATTTGAAATAGGAAGCCTTCCCCTTCCCTTTCCTTGCCTTACTTGCTAAGGCTACATTTTCTTCATCATCGTTCTTGGATGAAGAACCATCTCATGTGCTCCTCCTGATCTCCTCCTCAATAAGATCTGATCACAGCCATTCCCAATTTGACAGTTTCGCCCTTCCATTCATAGAGTCCTAGTAGCTATTCCAACTCTTTAGAAGGCCAAGGAGAGTGAGGCTCACCATATCATCATTGGCAATAGTTATTCCCTCACTGCCAAGCTTATCTCTGCAAGTGGTGAGCTTGTTCAGATATGTGGAAATAGTATCACCCTTCTCCATCTTGATTCTTCAAAGCTTATCCTTGAGCGCCACTTTCTGTTGGTCGTTATTTTTCTAGTAGAAATCCTTCAATGTCTTCCACATTGAAAATGGAGTATCCTTCCCATGGAGACTCGAGACAATATGGTCTCGAACTCCCTCAAGGATGATCTGTCTCACCTTTGCCACACAGTTCTTCCACTCAGCTAACTCTTGTGTATTAGTTGAAGCTGGCTTTGGGATTTCTTGGTCAATGAATTCCTTCAAGCCATTGTCTTCTAATATAGCCTCCATTCTATCTTTTCATACTATGTAATTCGAGCTACCTTCCAAGGCATACTCGAGTCTCAAGCCATAGAACGCCATTGGCCAACCTTGAAGTATGATATGAATTCAATTTTCACCTGCAACCCCAAACTTCAAACTTTGAATTCTCTTCTCAGTATACTATTCACAGCTCTGATACCATGTAGAAAATATGTGTAGGTTAACCCGATAATGCAATATAAATCAAAGCAGAATACTATAACATACTTCTACTATCAATTTGTGGAAGCTTAAAGATTGAGCTAAACAATATAACCAGAAGAAGAAGAATCAATGGCACAATACACGTGAAAATACTTTGGGGAAAGACTCAGCTAAAAACCCCACACTATTGTATCATCATACATGGTGGAAATACATCGTAATTATACAAAGCCTTAGCTCTCACAGCTAGCTAGTTGTCAGTACAATCCTCATAGATGCTCACAGGAAATCTTGGCTTCTCTCCAACCTTCCTCTCTACCCTCCAAGCTCCTATTTCCTTGCCTTGTTCCCTGTGGATGATTCTCCTTTACCAAGTGGAAAACCAATCCTCCAAAACTGCACAATCCTCAAGGATAAATCCTTGATTGCATGCAAGAGTTTTCTCCATGAGAAAACACATGCAACTGATAGTACATTATCCTTGAACATTTATATCAACTTGGTCTTTCTCAGAATAGACATGAATGAATTTTTGACGAGGGAATCTTCAGTCAATTGGGGTAGCAATAGTTGAGTGCATGCATGCATCAACTCACTGTTAACTAATTATTAGTTCCTTAAATAGTTTGGAACTAATTTAACTAGACTTAACTTAGTAAACTAAGTTAACTAATTACAAATCAAATATAACTCAATCTTATCTCCTTAATTTAAGGGATAACTCTTGCATGACTTCAAAAATACTTCTAACTTGAATTTCCCGAACTCATTAATTTAAAATAAATAAATTAATTATTTCCAAGTAGCTGTTAAGACTAAATTCGATTTTAATTCACAATTTAATTCAAGGACAAATTCAATTGGAATATTATTGTTGCCATATTTTAACACTTGACATCTTTTCAATCAATTTTATGAGTTTGAAAAGACAAGTGCTCAATAATCTTTTCATAGTTTGGGAGTCTAGAAAGAGATGAAAGAGAACTCCAAGGGGGGTTCCTTTTTCATAGGTTTTAAAGAGCGCAAAAAAGAGAAATGTATACTCTATGGTCAAAGTAACCGGTTCAAAACATAATTAAAACTTGCTAACAATTTTCGACATGTTCAAAACACCACAGGAAGGATTAAACATATCTATTTCATAGTAAAAACGAAGCATATCTAGGTCAAAACACTAAAAATGAATCAAATACTGAGAAAATGACCATAAATATTCAAACTGACTTGTCATGTTTACCATTTCACATTTTACATTCAAGAGTGAGTAATTGGACCCCTTTTTCCCTCAATCTTTTCCAATTGATTGCGGCCAATTCAAGGAACCATTTTAAATGTCGTTTCTTCCAAGTAAGAACTAAGACATTTATCTATCCTTCTGTGGTCCATTTTTTTGATTTCATGCAATATTTTTAGGTTTTTGAGGCCCCTTTGGTTCATAAAAAATGCCCCGTGACCAAACCACCCGACCTATATTGAAAATTGCATTGCACCCAGGGAGGGAAACAGTGTAAGCAGAGATGAAATGCTCTAGTAGACACTAGTGGGGTGCGTTGGGTGCATTTTCCTAAGTTGTTTCTCCGTTTTTGCCCAAATTTTGTCAATTTTTTCGCATGGGAAAGAGCCTAATGGATCCCTTGTTGATGTTTCAGGCAACCATTAGCACAAAGTGGAATTCATCTGGCAAGAAATAAAACATGAGGAACAATACTTGAATGCGGGAAACGACCCTGCTACCATCTAGGTGCTTGAAAATTGTGGGTTATTGAAATTATTTTGGCTTCCTGGTATGAGGCAACAAATGGAGTTGCTAAAATACTCTATCTATTCATGGGACACTTAGGCACAAGTGTTTAGGTTTTTGGATAACCTTCTTGAGATACAGGTAGAGGATATTTATTTTTTGATAGGATTGTCAAAGTGAGGTACCTGCATCTCTCTTCTAGGTGGAAGGAGTGGTGGCAAGATGGTGAAAGACTATATCATTACCTATTGATGACATTGAGCTCTTCCTACTAGAGATGGGAATATCAACATAAAGGATGTAACCTAATTACCTTTGAGAATGATCTTGTTCATTTTGACAAGATTGGCAGGTAGCTCGACACTACATGTAGCGAGAAAATATTACATGTAGTATGGGATAGAATGTCTAGAGCTGACAGTATTCAATTAGAGTGAGGGTGTCTTGGTCAATTTGAATGAACAACTTACTAAAGAAAAGCAGGGGAAGTTGAAAAAATTTGGTTATAGTGTGATCTTAGTCTCTTTTTCTTTAGAGCAGGTGCCGGTACTATAGCCTAAGTAGATCGTACTTGATCCCATCGATCCGAGGACGCATGGATGAGGAGGTGGATAGATCATATGAGTCGACATGCAAGCCCATTGATGATCAAATTTTCACCAACCTTCTTTGGGTGGCTACGTAGGTAGTTCATCATCATTGATGATTATCGTTAAGTAAGGATGGATTTCCATGATGATCTTCAGCTCGAGTTTCCTAAGGGTGAGGAATGAAATGTTTTAAGTAATATACTTTGACCATTAAGTTTTTAAAGTTTTATGAATTTTTATCTACTTTGGTATTCCCGGGACTAAACTATTTGATGTTTTCATGCATACATGGGACCTATTCAACCAGTGGGTGCTACATATCTCCTTCGCTTAGAGAGACAACCACAGGAGGAGCAAGAGAGACCAATATAGGTCATTGCGGTAAGACAACATGCACTACGAGATCTTGATGTATCAGATATCCTACCACAGGTGGAGCACCACATGGAAGGACCTACACATGGGTTTGATGAGACTATGGTCAATCAACTTCCATTGTCACTTCAACAACACACAATTGGACTGCCTAGTTGTATTGGTCGATTACAGCGTAAGATAGCTCATACAGTGTCATTTTATCATGAGCACCACTGATTTGTCTACTTAGACGTATTTCATGTAGTTTTTATATGGATGATGTAGCCATATGTGTCTCAGCACACACATTTTGTAAAGCCAAACTTAATATATATATACATATATTCAATGTTTCCTAGTTCCTATTCTACTTTCAATATGGTGTGATGTGAATTGAAAGTTATTTACATTCTTGGCAAATTTCAATATAAAAAAAAATATCTACGGCATCTACTAATGTGTTCACATTTCTAGAAATATTTTCATATTGTATGAAACTGAAATTTATTTCTAGAAGTCACACTCTTGAAACCATGTGAAGGATGGAAGGATTTCTCACTGAATAGATGTTCACGAGATGTAGTACTATGAATTGTGAGTCAATACTTATGACTATACAATGGATACCATGTGAAATGGCATCAGAAAGTAGCTCAACCACTACATTATACTCAGTGATTTTTTAGTTGAGCGACCAATGTAAATATCTTACATACTCACTAGCTCACCATTTGGAGCAAAGATAGCACACGTTGCACACGATAGATTATGATTACTACGGCTAGAACCATCGGCATAACCAATATATGGTTTGAGAGAGGTTGAAATTTCCAATTCAAAAGTAAATAGAATCAACAAAAACAATGGGAAACTCTGAAGAACACATTGTAAACGTACTCAACACGTCTATAGACAGTATGTACACAGTATACCATGCATATGAACAAGCATAGTATTTTTTGAGGTAAAGCCCATTTCTAGGTTGTGCCAATGGAACTCCATTGATATCTATTAACTAATAAGTGTCTTTTGCAAGGACTCGTTTGACAACTTGTCAGCCTCCTGGTCATATAAGAAAACTAGATTTTCTTTCAAGAAGATTCTAGGCTTGACAATTTTGTCATGTTGCGCTTTGATGCTTATTTTATAGGCTTCATTGGCTAATGCAGCATCACATCATGTTTCATCCAAATGAGTTAAATGTAAAAGATGTTCCTCCTGTGCGGAAGTAATAGGAAGAAGTTTGATAGTTAGTTTCAGCGATGGAATTCCGTATTTGATGGGAATGATCACTTCCATACCATACACCAAATGGAAGGGTGTGAATCCAGTAGCAGTACTAAATGAGATTTGATATGCCCAGAAGACAACAAAGAGAAGCAAGTTTCAATTTGATTTCTAGACCCCTATCATACATTGAAGCATAGTCTTAAGAAATTTGTTAATCACCTCAACTTATCTGTTAGCCTGAGGATAATAGGGAGTGGAATTTTCATGTGAAAGTCCCAATTTGAAAACTAATTCGGTCATCATATGATTTTGAAAGTGCTTCCCTTCATCCATTACTATTACTTGTGGAACACCTAACCTAGCAATCACATGGTTGAAGAAAAAGTAAGTAGTTATTTTGCTGGTATTATTGAATGTAGGCATCGCTTCGACCCACTTAGTGAAGTAGTCAACAACGACAATAATGTAGCCTTAACCCCCGGTCGAGTGAGGGTTACATGTCACAAAATCAATGCCCCATTTCGAAAAGGGACGAACAATGAAAAAAGGATAAAAAGGAGTAGGCGGAGTGTGAAACTCTTTATCATAGATCTGGCACGCATCACATTTATGTACTCTGAGGATACAGTCATGAAAATGGTGGGCTAAAAGTAACTGACATGTAATATTTTTTGCATAGTATCATAACCATATAAATTTTCATGACATGCCCCGAGTGGCATTCATTCAAGACTTTCTTGGCCTCCTCAAGAGCGAGGCACTTCTGTAAAATTGTATTGATACCACAATAGTAAAGAGTGTCATCAATAATCACATAGTTTCAGGATTGGTACTAGATATGTCCTTGCTTTGAGCGAGAGGTATTATGATGGAAAATCTGGGTCTGGAGAAAAATGAGAAAATATCCATGCCATGAGTCAAATGATGAGATCAATAACAATGACTCATTTGGGATGGAATCTTCAGATGTAGATTCAGTATCAATGGAAGGGAGATCAAACATTAGCTCGATAAAAACTAAGGATTTCTTTAACTTGGACATGATAAATTTGAGGTCGAACTCTTGCAGAATAATGATCCACTTAGATTATTTCGCCCCCCAACAATAGACGTGACAATATGTATGTCATAGGGTTGCAATCTGTAATTACTATAGTTTTGTAAAGCAAGATGTAATGGTGAAACCTCTCGATGCATTGAACAACCGCCAAAGCTAACTTTTCCACATGAGTATACCAGATCTCAATATCGTTAAGGTTCTGACTCAGATAATAAATGGGATGTTCAACCCCTATATCATCTTCTTGGACCAACACCATATCTATAGTAGAGATGGTGGTAGTAAGGTATAGGAAATAATCATGCTGATAGTTTGGAGGATATAAGAGAAATGTCGAAACCAGAACATCTTTCAAGGCATTGAACACTTTTTTCATAGATGATCCCAATGGAAGGGAATCCCTTTTTTCAGTAAGTGAGTAAATACTTTGGTCAGTTTAGCGGAGTTAAGGATGACCCTCCTCAAGAAGTTGGCTTTCCCTTGGAGTCTTTGTAACTGAACAAGAGTGGAGGTCATAGGAAAGTCAATGATTTCTTGGACATTTAAAGGATCAATATGAATTCCTTGTTTTGAAAATACAAAACCAAGGAGTCTACTAGAACTGATATACAACACACATTTTTGTGGGTTGATTCAAATATTATATAATGTCTACAATGGAGGAGGATGACCCATAAATGCATAAGGAGATCAACCTGATGCTTAGAGTGAGTAGGGAGATCATCCAAATAGGGTTGCATGATGTGCTCAATATCATGGAAATCATAGTCCATCACACATTGAAATGTGGTCCTTGCATTATTTAAACAAAAAGGGAGATTTCTATAAGAAAAATTACCCTAGGGACATATAAATGTGGTTTTAGGTTGGTCCGCAGGGAGAATGTTGATTTGATTATAGCCTGATAATCCATCCATAAATGAATAAATCTTGCAGCTAGTGCAGTCATAAAAAATCTACTTAATAAATGGGGTTGGGTAGTTGTCCTTTGGACAAGCTTGATATATGTCTTGATAATTGACACATACTTGGATCGTGCCTTGTTTCTTCATGACAGGGACAATGTTCGATACCCAATCATTTAAAAGGACATGATATATGAAACTATTGTAGCGCCTGCAACGCCCTCTAAAATTTTGGTCTATACCTAATTTCGAAGCCTTCCTAGGCTTTTTCCATGATGTTTACAAACACTCGGGCTCATTCCCTAAGCTCGTGTTGAGTCTTTATGCCCTGATTGCTTGACGTTCACCAAAAATATTTTAGCATGTTGGTCACAATGTTATGCTTACATTCATTTTCTAGCTATGATCGAGTTCTGTCTTCATGCGTACAAGTTATATTCACTATGTAAGCTTATGTTGCAGTCACAAATGAAGTTGTATGTAATGTCACATAAGTGTCATCATTGTTGTTCAATGGTCTACCTCAAGTGTCGCACTTGTTTCTAGCAGCCTTCAATCTGTCACACTAAGCGTATGGCGACTTATTGGTTTGAGGTGTCTTGTCATCAAGTCGTGTTGAGTGTGTGTTTGCAAGGTCATGTATACACAAGTCTAATTACTCCCACACTTAGTAATTTTTTTGAAAACCTATTCAATAGACCACACTACACAAGTTGGACCTCCGCTAAGCTGCACGTCCCAGTCTCAACCCTAAGTGATCAAGTACTGCTACCCAGAATTGCACAGAGCTTGAGGCTACATCCTAGGTAGTCTGCACTGCACAATCCTCACATCAACCTAACTAACTACCACCCAAAATAGCATAGAAGTTGCCCAAGAATCCATATCAATCTGCGCTACCTACAAACCAATCCATCAAGTGTCCTGCTAGTCAATCAGAAAGTTTGAGCAGGCGGCGACACTGAGCCTGACTCCAAAAAATTGTGCAGAAGTTTCAGCATGCCGACCTCCGCTAACTAAAAAAAATTCTTAGAAATGAGGGATAGACACTCGCTTCCTGTCACTACACTATGTCTGAAAATTGCACAGTTCTCACAGTCAGTCCCCCTACCAACTGGCATGCTGCTCCTCTTGAAAATTGCATTGTTTTCTTGGATTGTCCTCCAACTTTCTGACACCTCGCTCAGCCCCAAAACTGCGTAGAGATGTCCTATATTCTTTCCTTCCATTTATGTGCATTTTTTTCCAATAAGCTCGCACAGCCCACTCCCAGCGTCCCCTGAGAATTTATGCATTTTTCACTATGAGTCTCCTCCCTGCTACCCACACTGCCTCCTTGGAAAATTGCACAGTTCTTCCTCCCACCTAAGACAAATCCCAGAGAATGTCACTATTTCTTCGGACTTCTCATCGTAGCCTCCCAGTGACCTTCGTGGATTTTTCCTTGATAGTGACCCGGAGCCCCACTTCGTGGCCTAAAATGTGTTCTACACAGTTTTAAAGCCTTGTCCTCTCTCCCCATCACCTGCACCTGAAAAAAAGATGATGCATCATGGTAAACTAGGAGATTTATGAATTTAATGTCATCTCATCATGAGTGATTGTAGATACAGGTACATGGATGAGACATGGCGTGACGATGAACAGAATGAACAAGGAGTGCATGCTAGGAGACTTGTTCATGAACAGATGAACATATGAAGCATGCCAGGTACTGCCGAAGGGGACACATGCACGTACAACATCAAGCGAACACCAAGACCATCGAAGTCTCTACACACCTTTCCATGTGGAGGTGAACCTATGATACACCAAGAGCACACTCATCACTCAGTAGCACTATAGCTCGACATGGACACCACAATCAAGATCAACATAGTAGCATTATCATGACGAGTTATGTCATGAGTCATCTCAGCCACATCACTACTATGGTCCATACTATTGTAATCAATGTAATGTAACGTGGAATTCTAAGAGACCCACATATGAAGTTGAAGAGTCATGTAAGTCAAAAAAACATAAGGGAAGTCGAAGAGTCAGAAGGGCCACTTCACCCTTGGTTATATATACCCATCATTTTTACATGCAAAGGACTTTTCACTTTGGCTCGTCCTACATATCCTTGAGAGTTTGTAGTCTTTTCTTTGAGTAGTGAGCAGTGGCTCCAACTCCCCACTATTGAGGTTAGCGATGTAATGGTGTATGAATGTGTCTTGGAACTTTTGCTTAATTCAGAAGCATGTTAATTGGCTAGCATGTTTTAACACATGTATTGTATTCATTTGTAAGACTATTATTTGTACGCTTGTAATGCATGTTTCTTTAACCTGTATTAAGACAATTGAACTATTTTGGTTGCTCTAGTACATATGTTGTTGGAAATATGTTGTATCAGTCCTTAACATTGTATCAATCATGTGGACTATTTCACTGGACACTCGATAGATTCATTATCATAAACTTGTTATAACTACAGTCGCACTCGTGTGGAGTATTCCCATAGGTGTCATAAATTTTATCTGTCGACTTGGTGTTTGTGACTTCTGCCTCTGTGTGGACTACTCTGCGAAAATTTGGGCATGTCCTGGTATGTTTTATGTCTCTAACAGAGTTAGGACTATTCCCTTTCAACTTGAGACTCACTCTCACCGTTTCCCTCCGTACTGAAAGAACCTTGACACAAGTGACACTAAGTACTCACTAGGCACATGAACCTCGATGTTTAAAGACTAAGAAAACCAATCTCATGTGCTGACAAGCAAGAGTTAAGGTATATCTTTAAGATAATGGTAGCTCCTACACCAAACGGTGTGAGGTCTAGTTGGGACATCATATTGGTGAGATCCCCTAAATGTTGGTGGGTCCAGCACCGTTTAGATTTATGGCACTAGAAGGAGGGTTGCTAGGTCTTTATGGATGAATTTCCTCTCACCCTCACTCATCAATCATATGGTCAAGGTAATAACTTGCACTCCCTCTCACCTATGTTCAACTTTGAAATTGGTTACTCCTCACCTCCTAGACGTGAACACGGAATTTCATATCACCACATCCACTCTATCCATCCCATCACCTCTCAATTTTCCAAAGTAGACTGATTGATCCTAGGAATACAATATCTTCCATATTCATTAAAGAAGTTGAATACCACTCCCACAGAAGTTTTTTTCTCATCAGTGGAAGAAGTAGTTCTTACCACTCCCGAAGGTCAGGGATAAGATTTTGAGAATGAAGAGGAACCTCTAGTCTTCTGATAGGGAGAACATAACGCCCTCATGATCTTGGGCTTAGAATCTAGTACAAGAGGTGTTAGGGAAGGCATCAGAGGAGGTGGAGGCAGAGATGAACCAATAGACTCAGATCTAGAACCATATGACTCTGAAGTAGAGGAGGAGGACAAAGAAGAAGAAGACATGCCTGACCAAAACTTAGAATGGATGACTTAGGGACCATTGGCTCCCTCACTTGTTTTTTACAATATGCCAAAGAGTTCGAAGAGGATGTTGACAAAGTATGACCCTGACAAAGTAGTAAATGTTGAAGAAAACTTAGATAATTTTTACCTACAACTATAGACATTTAAGTTACGGTACGATGACATTGCATGCAGTTTGTTTCCATGTACCTTGGATGGCCGAGCAGCGGTATGGTATCACAACCTTCCTATCAACTCCATCTAGAACTGGGGTATATTCAAAGGAATGCTCTTGGAAAAATTTTCTAGTGAAAAGACCCCTGCCATGTTGCTCAAAGAGTTTGACAATCTAAAGATGGAGTCAAAATAAAAAGTGAGATATTTCAATTCGAGGTTTTACACACCTTGAAAAAGTTTGGAGTAGACACAAAACCTCATGACTCCATCACTGTAGGCTATTATACATCTTCACTACCAACTAGTATTTCGTTGTTTTTCAAGTGAGCTATGAAACCAACGTTACTTGAGAATTGTGAAGAGGTTATCACAGTTGAAAAAGACATACGTGTGATTGGAATCATTAAGGATGATGAACCAACAAGCGATTAAAAAGATGCGAGCATGAAATCCCAGGCTGTGGCAAGAAAGGGTAAAGAGAAGGAAGAAAGTGAAATGGAAACCCTTACTCATCTTGTCAAGAACTTGACAACATAGGTGTCTAAGCTAAATAAATGAATGGTCGAGACATCTGTGAGCAGCCAGCCTCCCAGAAAACATAAGGGGAGCATGTCATCAGGCAGCAACTACTTCCTAGCTAAAATTGCGCAGAGCTCGAGCTCAGTGTTCCAAATAGATCTGTGTACGAACTCAACATTTTTCTCATTCCATATAGACCGTCACTTGGAAGGAACTTGTCCAGAATGGAAATGAGTTGTGGAATCTATATACAAAAATATGCTAAACACAGTAAATAATGCACAGCGCTAGCCAGAAGATGAAGATGATGAGGAAGATGATGCATCTACTAAGTCACCCAGAACTGGGTAGGTGATAAACATGTATCAATGCTCACAAGAAGCATAGAAAATGAACACTGAGAAGCAGCCCCCAAAGCAAAGTGGTCGATACAATCTCAAAAGTCAAGGGGCTCCCCCTACAATTGGGCAGATGTGAGAAAAGCTTGAACTGTTCAGGAAGTTTGATCCACCAACCATCCCAAAGCAAAAAGAACAAAGTAAGATCGAGAAGATATCTTCAAACAAGAGTACCCCCATGAGAAGTAAACTTCAGAACACTCCGTTGGATAGTACAAACATGAGTCTAACCCTGGACATCTCATTGAGTTTACCTGTTCTTGGTTACAATATTGTGGAAGATGTGAATAAAACTCGTGCAAACATCTCTTTCTTCGAGTTAGTTAAGATCTAGGATCAACGGGATAGTCTGGTGCAGACATTGGGGCAAACATTTGTAGACAACACAACATCTACTAGCAAGCAAGCAATAACATCTCCTGATTCACTCACAACTGTGATCAGCACACTCTGGATGGAAGAAGAAAACTTTGTTTTCCCTCCACTCTTGCTTTCATTTGAAATTTTTAATTGCAATGTTCACAATTGTTTGGTTGATTCTAGCGCATCATCCAACGTCATGCCACTCGCCATTTCCAAGTAGATCAATGCATAATGGAGCAAGACATCTATGCGAGTCATCCAAATACATTGGACATGTGTACCATCCATTGGTGAACTTCGAGATGTGATCATTAGATTATCTCATGACGAACGAGTTCACCAGTGCATCAACATTGTCATTGTTGACATACCGGAAGTGTATGGCTTACTGCTTTGGAGATACTGGTCCAGCGATTTCAATGGGTCCTTTACTACAGACTGGTCACACTTATGGCTTTCATACCAGGGAAAACAAAATCAGATCTGGGTGTTATATGAGAGATACATGAAACACAATGTCACTTCCATCAATGGTGAGAATGAACCGTTGGATTTCGCGGAACTCATGTTTCGAAATTGCCTCTTCGAAACACAGTTGGGGTGTTATCTCACATAGACAACTCCAACCCCACTAGACATGCATTTGGGTCCCCTTAATTTCCCAACTGATGGAAATTAAACTTGTACAGTACATTGTAACACTAGTAGTAGTAGTAGTAGTAGCAGTAGCAGCAGTAGTACTAGCGTATCAAATAGTCGATGTACAGATGAGTTATGGACCATGTAATTTGACGGATTAAAGAAACAAGATGGCTCTGGAGTTGGGTGTGTCTTGATAGACCGAAATCATAGGAAACATTTGATCTCAAGTCACTTGGAATTTGATTGCATGAACAACATTGCTGAATATGAAGCACTCATATTGGGTGTGCACAAAGACGTTAGCCTCAATGTTGATGCGCTAAAAGTGGTAGGTGATTTGGAAATCATGGTACGGTATGTATGTAACACCATACATTGTTTTTCACCTCATCTTGAAAGTTATCAACAAGAGGTATGGCGATTAATATCTAACTTCCAAGATTTCAATATAGTTTATGTGCCAAGAATGCGTAATGCAGTTGCTGATGCCTTAGCTAACGCAACTATTAGGATGACAGCGCTTAGGGATATGTTTACTATTCAAATTTTGTATAAGCCTTCTATCCCTCATAACATAACTAATCTATGTGTTTCTGATGATGATCAGCAGATACTACACTTCATAGCCAATGCTGATGTGTTCAAGGACACAATGGTTGACGAAGAAGAGCACGAGCAATCTTTACAAGACACAATTGATGACAAGAAAGAAAACCTCATCTCGAAGTGTGTGTTATCTCTTCAAAATATCTATGACTTGCAGAATCACTTCCAAGGGTCAGGGAACAACAAAACCCACAGTTCCACCATGATGTTCGAATAGATCAACCTAGGAACAGAGTAAAATCTGAAGTTCGTCAGTGTCATTGGTGTTGCACATCGTAGGAGCATAAAGTTTTTGTCTGCTTGTTCAAATAGTACTGGGATGTGTTTGCGTGGACATGTGATGATCTAAAAAATTACGACATGTGAATAATCCAACATGTGATTCCGATCAAAGAATGGGTCAATCCATTACAGTAAAAACTGAGAAAAGGACATTCATCACTTGAACCCCTTAT
Source organism: Pinus tabuliformis (assembly GCA_031772625.1). Taxonomy (NCBI): domain Eukaryota; kingdom Viridiplantae; phylum Streptophyta; class Pinopsida; order Pinales; family Pinaceae; genus Pinus; species Pinus tabuliformis. The sequence goes on from CM062815.1 coordinate 517,264,532, forward strand.
ACAGAAAGAACTGACTAAGTTGTTGGATGCTTGGATCATTTACAAAGTTCGTCATTTTACATGGGTTTCTAATTTAGTTCATGTATGTAAGAAATCTGGGGAGATCATCTTATGCATTGATTTACAAAACTTGAACCATGCCTCAGACAAAAGTAGCTACCGCATGTCGTCAATGGAACCTATTTTACGAGCAGTATCTAAAGCAGGAATGTTGTATTTTCTCAATGGTATTTTAGGATACAATGAGGTTCTGGTAGTGGAACCTGATACTTTGACACTATTTCAGGAGAAGCTTGGCCCACACATGTGTTTGGAATCACTTGACAGGGGGATTGACAACCTTCCTCTGAATGGCCAAGACTTAAAGCACTACTTTCAGTAAGCCAGCATCGTGCCATGTGCTATGTATGTAGGTTTTTTAGTTCTTGTTGTATCTTCACTTTGATTTACTATTTTTTTTCCATTTTGTTTTATTTTCTTATTGTAGTGATATTTTTGTTTTTTCAATACGTGTTTCCCTCTACTGAGTTATGGCTTTTGAATCGTATGTGGCTGAGATGCAAAGAGTCTTATGACACTGCAACACATGGACAATCCTCTATCCATCTTCTCTATGCTTAATTATAACCTTTGGCCGATGAAGTCTTGACAGAAAATATGAGTTGTCTATAAGGGAATCTAGTCCAGCCATGAACCTGTGTCCACACTGGGAAAATCCATGTCTGTACTCAGTCTTCTGCTCTATGTGTTCAAGCTCATCCAACTAGTATAAATGGATAAGGGGAAAATCTAAATGACTAAACCTATATTAGAGGTCATACATGCTTCTTTGAAGGAAATACCTCTTCTACTCTCAATAAGTTGGGATCCCTCTTCCACCCCAAAAATAAACAAGTTCCTATGCATAGTCCTCTTTTAAAAATACAAAGGCAAAAGAAGAGAAAGGCTTCCTCCGCACAGAGGTGAAGCATGCAACTCCACTGGGGTACTAACCAACCTTGCTGGCAGTGGAGTAATGCATTTGTTCCTTCCTGACTCTGTTGGGGTACTGTCTAGGTCTCTTGGCAATGGAGTAACACCAGAGATGAAAACTTATACAATGAAAATTTCAAAACTCGCGAGCCAAACTACCCTTCCTGATTTAGAAACACTTTGATCAACATGAAACTTGTTGTTGTGTTTCATTGAGTTGGAAAAAGGTGAACCATGTCTGTGTATGGGTTGCATGGGGTATCTAAGGTAACCACATAGTGATTCAATACTCCCTCATAGACCAAGGCCCTCTGTTGTCAATGGACCAAAATAGAGAAGCTGGTATTCAACCATTGTGTCACCAAGTGTTGTAGCGGCTGCAACACTCTCCAAAGTTTTGGCCTACATCCAATATCATAGCCTTCCTAGGTTTTTTCCTTGATGTTTGCAAACACTCAGGCTCATCCCATGAGCTCATGTTGAGTCTTTACACCCTCTTTGCTTGACCATTCACTAGACATATTTTAGCATGTTGGTCACAATGTTATGCTTGTAGTCATGATATGGCTATTTTCAAGGTCTCTCTTCTTGTGTACAAGTTGTATTGACTATGTAAGCGTTTGTGAACTCATGCATGAATTTGTATGCAATGTCGCATAAGTTTCATCATGGTAATTCAACGATCTACCTCAAGTTTCTCACTTGTTTCTCACACCCTACGGTCAGTCACACTCAGCGTATGTTGTATTGTTGGCTTGAGGTGTCTTGTCTTCAGTTTGTGTTGAGTGTGTGTTTGCAAGGTCATGCATACACAAGTCCACTTACTCACACACTTAGTCACTTTTCCTGAAACCCTGTCGACCCTACCACCGTATAGCAGTCGGATCTGTGCTGAGATGCGCTGCTCAGTCTCATCCCTCAGTGATTAAGTATTGTTGCCCAGAATTGCGCAGAGCTTAAGGTTACCTCCCAGACAATGTGCACAACACAATCCTGGCATCAACCTGACTGACTCTCACCCACAACAGTGCAGAAGTTGCCCAAGAATACCTATCAATCTGTGCTACCCGCAAGCTAGTCCATCAAGCCTCCAAGTGGTCAACTAGATAGTTTGACTGGGAAATGAGTCCAGGCTTCACTCCTCTAAAATATTGTGTAGAATTTGTCAGCATTCCCACCTCCACTGACTAAAGAAATTGCACAGACATGAGGGACAAACAACCACTTCCTGTCATTGCACTATCTCTGAAAGCTACGTAGTTGTATCAGTTAGTGCCCCTACTATCTAGCTTGCTGCTCCTCCTGACTATTGTGTAGTTTTATTAGACGGTCCTCTAGCTACTAGCCACCTTGCTCAGCCCAGAAAGTGTGCAGACATGTCCTGCATGCTTTCCTCCTAGTTCTGTGGATTTTTGGTTAGCAAGCTCTCGTAGCCCACTCCCAACCTCCCCTGAGAATCTGCGCAATTTTCTTTGCCAATGTCCTCCCTCCTGCCTGCACTACCTCCCTGAGAAATTGCACAATGCTACCTCACAACTGATCCATATCTCGTAGAATGTCACTTATTTTCCATACTTCTCATTGCAACATCCTAGTGACGTCTGCGCAATTTTCCTTAACAATAACCCAAAACCCCGCTTCCCGTTCTAAAATTAGCTTTGCGTAGTTTGAGAGTGTTGTCCTCTCTCCTGGTCACCTAGACCTGAAAATGAAATATGATGCATCATGGTGGACTAGAATATCTCTAGATTTGATGTTGTCTTATCACGAGTGATTGTAGATACAAGTACATGGATGAGACGTGGCGTGACAATGAATGGGATGAATAAGGAGAGCATGCTAGGAGACTTGTTCGTGAATGGTTGAACTCATGAAGCATGCCAAGTACCAATGGAGGGGATACATGCACGTGCAACATCAAGTGAACACCAAGACCATCGAATACTCTGGACACCTTGCCATGTGGAGGTGAAGCTATGATACACCAAGAGCACACTCATCACTCAACAACATTGTAGCTCGACCAGGACACCACCATCAACATGAACATACTAGCACTGTCATGTCGAGTCATGTCATGAGTCATCTCAACCACATCACTACTATGGGCCATACTATTGTAGTAAATGTGATGTAACATAGAAGTCAAAGAGACCCACATACAATGTTGAAGAGTCATGTTAGTTTAAGAGTCATGTAATTCAAATAGTCATGAGGGAAGTCGAAGAGTCACAAGGGTCAATTTCACCCTTGGTTATATATACCCCTCATTTGTACATGCAAACGACTTTTCACCTTGGCTCCTTCCACATAGCCTTGAGAGTCTATAGTTTTTTCTTTGAGGAGCGAGTAGTGGCTCCAACACCTTGCTATCGGGGTTAGTGATGTAATGGTTTATGGATGTGCCTTGGAACCTTTTCTTAATTCAGAAGCCTATTAATAGGCCATCACATTTTCAAACATGTATTGTATTCATTTGTAAGACTATTTTTTGGATGCTTGTAATGCATGTTTCTTTAACTTGTATTGAGACAGTTGAACTATTTCAGATGTTCTAGTACATATGTTGTTGGAAACGTGTTGTATTAGTTGTTAACGATGTCTTGCCCATGTGGACTATTCCTCTGGACACTCGACATATTCATTCTCATAAACTAGTTATAATGACCATCGCACTTATGTGGACTATTTCGCTAGGTGTTGTACATGCTATCTTTCCACTTGGTGTTTGTGACTGCTGAATCCATGTGGAATACTCCACTGGAAGTGACACATGTCATGTTTTGTTGTGTGTCTCTAATAGAGTTGTGACTATTCCCTTTCGACTTGAGACTCACTCTCACCCTCTCCCTCTATAGTAAAAGGACCTTGACACAAATGACACTAAGCACTCATTAGGCACACGAACTTCGTTGTTTTAAGACTAAGCAAACCACTCTTATGTGCTGACAAGCAAGACCTAAGGCATATCTTTAATACAATGGTAACTGGGCCATTGTAATGGATGGGACTCCTACACCAAATAGTGTGAGGTCTAGTAGGGACTTCATATTAAGGAGATCCCTTGAATGTTAGCGGGTCCAACACTGTCAATAGAAACCAACCCGAAGAAGCTTTTCAATTTTAACTCTTATGCAAAGCAACCTTCTTGGGATGGAACAAACGAAGTTTCTATTGGATAGGCTTGGCATTAGGGTACGTCTTGATTTCATGCACTATGATGTTTGGTTAAATAACTATCATATCCTCATATGTCTAGGAAAATATATCTTTAAACTCATGAAATGGCTCAATAAATCTTGACTTTAGATGAAGTGCAATATTCTTCGATGTATAAATTTTCGGTTATTCTTGGTTTAATCAAAATATTGAGAGGAATAGTTTCTTTGATATTTTAAAGGTCCTTTTCAGAGTCAATCTCATGAATGGAAATGGAATTCATAAAGGGTTTAATAAAACTAGGTAAGTACACACCACTAAGATTATCTTCAATGGTATCTCAGAAGGAGTAGTGTTACATGGAATTTGCATCTACGAATAAACACATCTTCCCTAGGTGGGTGACTACACCTATAACAACAGATAAAAAATTTAACCTTTTCTTCTAGAAGATAGATGAGATGGAGGAACTTACTTGTTGCCTTTCGCTTCCTAAATCTCTTTTGAATCACTCTCGTCACTCCCACTTGAACTAAATCTACTCAAAAAGTACTTGTATAAAGTGAAACAAAAGAAAGAAATGATTAAAACATACATGAACTATCAACTATAAAACAATGGAAATGAATACATTAAAACACATAATGATCACAGATATGAAAAATCATTTGAGAAAAGGAATAAGCTCTTTATTAATGTCGAAGGAAGAGTATCACCCAATACAGTGCGACTTTGTACCACTCCTCCAGCTTCAGTTGAACCCTCGCCACATCAAAAGCACACAACTCCAGTAGCATAACATTGCTTAACATAAACTCAATCCTCAAACCAACATAATTTCCTTACAAACTTCAGATTATAGCCCCTTTCATCACTATGATGAGTGCTCAATTTATAGGAAATGGAGGTGGTTTTGTCATAAATGAGGGTATTGGATGGCTTTCCAATCTTGGAGTTAGTTTCCATGGAGCAAGGGATGAGAGGACAGGAGGTTAATGGATCCTTAGCCTATCCATTTTCGAGCTCATAGGAGGAGAGAAGGGATGGGAACCTTCCAGAATCATCGAGAGTGAAGGAATATTCCCAAAACCCTATGCAAATTTTGCTCAATCTCACCCAGTGCAGGCTAAATAGGGCCTAAGTGCACTACAGTGCATGCCACAGTGGGCCTTCCTACTCTGCAGTGCACTGTCTCAAGGCTTGGGTTGCGTTGGTGTCCCAAGGAGGCATTTCAGGAAGGCTTCAGGCCATGAAACTTTCATAAAAGGAGGCGTTCAATGAGTTAACTTCTCTAGGGCATGTAAAAACTAAATTAGGGTATGATAAGACCTAATAGTACTGATTTGAATTTCGAGAGTGATGTGCCAAAATCAACCTGTAACACTTTCCCCCTTAAGCATGAATTCGAAAATGATAATATCTAGTGATATGCTTTACGATGTGATGGAGAGGAACTAAAGCTGATGGTGACTTGCATTGATTACAATACATTACATCATGATATTTTGAATTTTTTCATGAATTGGTGAGGGGAGGCATACCCATACTCAGCATATAAACTTTTCATTACATGTACATAGATAGTCATCTATATATACAGACCCATGATGGGATGACCATCAGTGTAAAGACATTGTACAGATGATTTAGTACTTTCTTGAAATGGCAGCCCAGATGGATGAAACTAGATCCAGGGTATTCTATCTCGTTCAATCATTCAATCAAGTACGAGTCTAAGCATGTGACTATGTGATCTGAAGTCAAACATGGGAAGATACTGTCTAATTACCAACCAATGATGTAAGCTGTTAATAGATGTGAGAGAGATCATCAGATTCTCAAGGTATTGGAGTACATTTTACATGGTGTGAATAGATTTTTTGATGTCAAACACCATACAAAGTCTTTTGGTCAAATGCCAATGATGTCAACTTGTCGCCGGAAGCGAGAAACTTTCCATTGATGTATGCAAGGTTCAAGGTACTGAAATGGTGTTTCTATGTCAACTTCTTGGATAATGTGCTGATGTTAACAAGAAGCGACTCCTCATAGGAGGACCTTGATGTATCCCAAAGCAATGACATGAAACAAGTGTAAGGATTTCAGAGACTGAATGTGACTGATGACACAAGGTTCAAGAATGGTGGTCATGAAAATGAAGGTTTATGAGTATTGCAAAGGATGAAGTTTTACTGAATGACTTGTCTTTAACATATCAGCAACACTGAATGAATTGCAAGCAATGTCCCAAAACCAAAGTGATGGATGATGTGATAGACAATAGGTATGATAACCATCAAGCAGATAACCCAACCCAAATAGTCACAGACATGAAGTGAAAGTGTCAAGTTCAAGAGCGACTTGCTACCATAAATTGATTTATCCCTTTTCCCATTTTCCCCAGTGATTGCTGACAAGTACCTCTTTATTTTTTAACAAGCTTGAGGAGGATAACATATGCTTGTAGTATAATTCCACCCTTCGAGTGAATCCATTACAATGTGATGTTTTAGCGAGCCTAGTGAAGGTGAACCTCAGTCTTGCCATGATGGACAAGTTTGTCGCTCTTTTATGTTTCAACAAGTTTAACGACAATGAGAACTCGATCCTTTTCATGTTTAGAGTTTGAAAAGGGACAAAAAGAAAAATCCACAAGTTCCTTTTTGTCAGTTTGTCTCTCAAGTCCGAAAAAGCATAAAATAATACAAGAGAGAACCTATTGACCATGTTCGATCAATGTATTCTTTTTTCATAAATAATCTATCTTAGTCCGGAAAAGGGTTAAAATTATACTAAGTAGATGTCATTTCCAATCCATTAACAAGCTGAAAAGGAAAAGAGCTTGGAAATATTTTCATATTTTGAGAGTCTAAAAAGAGATTAAAGAGGACTCCAGGGGGGTTCCTTTTTCGATGTTTAACAGAGCTCGAAAAAGAGATAAAAGTATGCTCTGTAGTGAAAAGTACAATTCATGATCAGGCACATCAAATTCAATATATCAGTTGTAAATCTATTCAAATAAACACCAAAAGGATTAAACATACCTGTTTCATTGGTAAAAGTGAGAAAAAACTATAGTTTATTCATTAAATGACATGAACTAACCATAAAACAAGAATTTACCAAGTCATTTTCACCATTTGATATTTACCATTCAATTTGGTGCTTTGAACCAGTTTTTACCTCGAACTACATGACCTAATTGCGAGAGATTTTTTCGATCATTTGTCGTGCCATCAGGACCAAGTAGGATAGCTACCTTTTCTCTTCCCTTCAAGTTCATTCTTTTGCAGTTTCAGGCAAGTTTTTTAGGTTTTTGGGGTCCCTAGGGTAAATATACTTTGCCACGGGATCAGCGCAGCCTATCACATCAAAAACTACACTGCAGTGCACCCAAATAGAAGGGTATCTACTTTGGAGTGCACTATCTCAAGGCCTGGGTTGTGCTGGGCACAGTTGGTGAATTTGTTTCTCCTGTTTTACCAAAAAATCCTTCAATTTTTTGCATGAAATCGATCCTAACTAAGCTTATGGTTTGATTTCAGGATTTGATTGTATCATAATGACTACTACTTAGTGAGAAAGAGAGCATGAAGAATAGGATATGGTTTCCCTTAATGTTCCAGGTACAGTTGAGGCCCTCAGAGACTGTGGATTTCTCAAATACTTGAAGTTGTCCGCGATGAGGCAATAATTAGAACTATTGCAATTCCTAGTTCATTCATGGGATTCAATGGATCAAGCTTTTCACATAGGAGGCAAAGTACTTCCTATGTTAATCGATGATGTTTACTTCCTTACAGGGTTGTCGAGACATGGTGCCCCCATATCTCTTTTAGGTTCTGCGCGTGGGGGTGAATCAGTGAGGGACTACATTCGATAGTTCTGTAGGCCAAGTACACAGCCTAGCAAGGATGGGACGATCAACATCATGGATGTTCATGATTTGCCTTTGTGAATAACCCTTTTCACTATCGCAAAGTTGGTGGGTAGTGCAATAATTCATCTAGCTAACAAATCATATATGCAGTTTGCACTTGAGTGCCTTGAGACAACTACATTCAACTTGTGTGAGGTAGTTCTCTCTTTGATGAAAGAGCCAATTGTTACCGGGAAATCTAGTGTCTATTCAGAACTACTAGTCCCACTAAGACAGGTAGCTATCTTAGAAACAAACAAACTAAAGTCACTTGTTTTTCCTTTACGATAGAGAGATGAGAAAGAAGTAGAGAGTACCATCCTCAGTCTTTCTCTTGGCTCCTTGCTCGTTTCCTTTCCCCTTTGACAGAATCTCGCCACTGCTTCCTTACTTATTCTGCTTCAAAGAGCACCTGTAGAGTCGCAGAAGCGTAATACCAACAAAGCATAGAGATCTATCACTGTAAACAATATAGGGTCAGATATATATTGACCATACAAATGCATATATCAACACAATATTCAGAGATACACAAGAATATGGCGGAAAACTCAAATATCTTTATTGATGAAAGTAGTAGAAGAGAGGATTACAACCACTTGGTCTAACCCAACGCCATCCTCCCAGCTTGAAATCCCTCCTCACCTCATACAAAGCAAGATCACTCAACAATGCCTTCAAAGAGAAACCAACAAAACCTCTTTGCAAATTACCAAATTCCAACCTCTGGATCTCTGAGATGAGGGATCCATATATAGATATTTGTAGGGGGGTGAGTTAGCTTTTGGGATTTTGATTAGTGTCATCTCTCTGATACTTCTTGGTTTCACTTGGAGATTTCATGATCTCTTACTCATCCTTTGGCGAATTCAGGGAGGCAAGTGTCAAATGAGTAGTTTCTAGAAGATTCTCAGGGTCTCCACCTAGCAAACTACTTTTTCCATTTGTCTGCTCTCGCTCATCACACCCTACAAAAGGGCTTTCCAGTATGCATCGCACTTTTTGCATGTGGAAGGTGAGATGCATTGTACCCTTTGCTCTGGGCAGTCTGTATGGTCCTGTTTTGACCAGTTCTGAGTGGTTTTTCATGGAGAACTTCTGGGAGATGATGTAATCAGCTGACCTTGCTCCTTTAGGGTATAAAACAAAACTTTTAGGGACTTAGAAGCCCTTGGTTTATGAACATATGTGATTTGGGTTGCAGTGCCCAAATATGTCTATAACAGTTCCCCCCTAAAGCATGAGGTCATAAATCTTTTGATGTCAGGGGAAATGCTTTATAATGAGGATCTGAGGTTTTTCGAACTGGAAGGTGACCTGTAATAAGATACAATACAATAGATTATCTTTGTAATATTTTCATGATTTGGCTGAGGCAAGAATTCGCATGCTCAGCTTGATAAATTCATTCTCATGTACATAGGAGAGACAACCGTCTGTATGCAGACTGATGATTCTGGTAGAGCCATCATCCCTTAGTTTGGATGATTATCTGTGCAACAATGATGTACATTTGATGTCTTTATTTTCCTCAATATATCGTAGCCTGGATGGATGAAACTAGATCCAGGGTTTTCAAAACTCGTTCAATATTTGCCCTAAAATACAAGTCGATCCATGTGAAAAATATGTTCTGATGTCGAACATGTAAGGACATCGCCTGATTACCAGCCAATGGTGTAAGTTGTTAACAGGCGTGAGATGAATCACCGATGACGATGATGACCCTCAAGGCACTGCAGTACAATTTGCATGGTGTGAATACATGAGTTGATGTCGAACACCATGCAAACTCTTTCAGTCGAAGGCCATTAATTTAAACCTGTCACCGAAAGTGAGAAACTTGCCATTGAGGCATGATGGATCCCATTTGGGATTTGAAACGTTGGTACAAAAATACTCATACTGTGGATTCTCCGGTCAATGATTCGAAAAATACAAACCACAGATCTCTTAAACCCAAAAGCTTCAAAGTACTGAAAGGGTTGTTCCTAGGTCGGCTTCTTGGATAATGAGCTAATGTCGACAAGAAGTGACCCATCGTAGGAGGGCATTAATGGATCCCACATCTACGACACAGAATGGAGCAAATGATTTTGTAAAGGTGAAAATGATCTGATGATACAAGGTTCAGGGTGGCGGTCATGAAAGAATGAAGCATGAAGGTATTACAACGGATGAGACACAAGCTGGGTAGGTGAATTCTCTAAGCGACTTCTCTTGAACATATCAGTGACACTGAAATGGATTGGTAGCGTTAACCCCAAAAGTGGATGGTACAATGGACCAATGGTGATATGACCAGTGAACAGAATAACCCAACCTGACTTAATCAGGGTGATGGAGTGAAAGTGTCATGTTCAAGAGCGACCTGCTACCAATAAAGCTTCTTTAAGTTTTCTTCCCAATTTTCCCCAGTCATTTCTGACCAATACCTCTTTATTTTTTTCAAGCTTGAGGAGTATAACATATTCTTGTTGTATAATTTTCCCTTCGGGAAAACCCGTCGCTATGTTTTAACAAGATTAGCGACAGTGAAACTCACCCTTGTCTAAATGGACAAGTTTTTCGCTATTGTTTTAACGAGTTTAATGACAAGGATAACTTGGTTCTTTTCAATTTTAGAGAGTCTAAAAAGAGATGGAAAGGAAGACTCCAATATTCCTTTTTCGTAGTATAATCCCTTAAGTCCGAAAAATTATAAAACAATGCGAAAGGGATGACATTTTGATAGTTTTAACAAGTCGAACAAGACAAACGCTTGATATGTTTGTGTAATAATCCCTCAGGTCCAAAAAGATTAAAATCTAGAGGAGGGATGGCACTTCCAACCACTTTAACGAGCTGGGAGAGGCCAATTGATTGGAAATCTTTTCACGTTTTGCGAGTCATATGAAAAGAACTTAAAGGAGACTCATTTTTGAGGAATGAGAGTTGGATAGGTAAATCCCCTCTGCGGACAGAGGCGATCCCACTAGCCTAAAACAGAACTAGCCACAATGAAATCACGCTGCCACGCAAGTTCCTAGTTGTACATTAAAGGTGAATTAAGAAGACCAACCTGGAATCTAACGCTATAGTCGAAGCAGAGTTGGTATTCCCACTTCCTCTCTCCGGCAGGTCACAATCCTTGCGATCCTTGCAAACGAACACCTGCACATGCAAATGAAGAAACAAAGACAAGCATAAAATCCACCAAGGCACAACTATATTTCAGTCAGAAAGGAAATAAATCAAGCATCACTATAATAGACAATGAGATTGGAACTATAAGAGCAGTCGTTCATTAATAAATAATAGACGGGAAAAGTTACAACCAAGGTTCTGACGTTGAACCTCTCCTCTGGCTGGGCAAGCAACTATATGTGTCTTGCAATGTACCTCCTCTCCGGCAGCATAACCTCTCTATGCTTCACTATCACTCACAACAAGCATAATCACAACTAGCATTCCTCCAAGAATTAAAAACTAGCTTGTCTAATGCATGAGGACAGATATTTATAGATGGAGAAGGGAGAAAGATTCGATGAACCATGACACCCATTGTGGATTGGCATTATCTCTAAAAAGCCACTGTGGATAGATTTCGTGGATAGATGATGACTCTCGACCTCTATCAGATGGATTTTTCCCTCAAAAGACTTCGTGATCTGAAAGGAAAAAAACAGACGGGCGTGATTTTAGCAAAAATCATTACCAAACTAGGCTGGCACGGGTATTGTTCTGTGACAGAGCGCCAATGGTCGTGCCCTCTTTTGAGGATCTCAGTGATTGGCGCGGGTAAGATACTTGTGGACCTGCGCCAATGGAAAAAGAGTACTTTTCAGGGAGAATTTACAGAAGGTGTCTTCAGGGAACATGAAGTACATACTCAGGGGAAGATAATGCAAGTGTTTTTGGGTTATGTCACTGCTCACAGGTCCCGGAATTCGTCCTCCAATGTACGGGAATAGGGCGATAGGGACGGTGACCAATGGTGACAAATTACTGTGTAACAGATGCCCCCTAAAGCATGAAGTCCGAAAGGGAAAGAGAGGGGTGAAATGCTTTATAGGAACACACAAGAACACATATAGCTGCCGCCGAGGATCTGCATTGAGAGACACGACTGATAGTTCAATTACATGATGTACGTGGTATGGTCGCAGCCATCCATAAGAGAGTCATGTATCAAGAATCACGCATGGATTACAACAGACACAATCCAGGGTCTTGCGCTCCATCTCGACCCGAACAAGAGTACAAGTTCAAGCATGCGAATATATGAGCTGAAGTTGAGCATGCATGAACATCATTTGATTACCAGTCAATAATGGAAACTGTTAACAGACACGAGAGGTACCACCAATAATGACAATGGTCCTCAAGGTACTATAGGTACAATCTACGGCGTGTGACTTAATGAGCTGGCGTCGAACACCCGTAGAATCATTCGGTCGGAGGCCAATGATGAAAACCTCACGTCGAACACGAAGAACCTGCCATTGAGGCATGCAGGCTCCAAGGCACCGGAAGGGAGTCTCTAGATCAGCTTCCTGGATAATGAGCTGAAGTCGACAGGAAGTGACCTTGATCGAAGGTGAGCCATAATGTTTCTCACATCATCGACATGGGACAGAGAGATAATATTTTGAATCAAGATCATGTGAACTATCAGATGGAGGTTGTTTCTTTTCAGAGGTCAACTTCTCTTGAACATATTGGCGGCACGATAGTGGAATTGGCAGTATTTGACATCGATGGATCAAAGGTCATGATGACGAGGCAATGAGTAGATGAGAGGTCAAATAGGGTACCCAAGTCCATGGAAGCAAGTGAACAATATGAGATGAGATATCCCCACCCTGGACACGAAAGCAGAGAAGTGCCATGTTCAAGAGCGACATACTGCCGACACGACGGTAGCTATGGTTCCTTTTTCCCCCGCCATTTCTGGCGAGTACCCCAATTATTTTTAACAAGCTTGATGGGGATAGCATATGCTTGTGGTACGTCATTTCGACAAAATTCGATGTCATCAGGTTTTAACGAGTCTGACAAAGGAAGAACTCGGCATCTTTTCATGTTTAGGGAGTTTGAAAAGACAACAGAAAAGGAAACTCCAAGGGTGTCCTTTTTTGTAAAGTTTTGTCTCTCGGGCCTGAAAAAGTGTAAAATAATGCCCGAAAGAACCGCCCGACCGTTATGATCGAGGAGTACTTTTCATAAATAGTGATTTCGACCTGAAAAAGTAAAAAAGCGGCTGAAATCACGTCGTTTCATGACCATTAACGAGTTTGAAACGAAAAAACCCGGTAATCTTTTTATGTTTTAACGGTCGATAAAAAGAACTTAAAACGACCGCCCCTTATTAACGTTTAACGAGCCAAGAGGAGTAACTCGGCAATCTTTTCCTTTTTAAATGGTCAAAAAAAGAGCTGAAAGCAGACCTCCATTTTTATTCTCTTTAACGAGTCAAAAGGAAAAAATACTCGGCAATCTTTTCATATTTTACGAGTCTGAAAAGGGCTTAAAGGAGACTCGTTACGTTGCTTGAGTTGCACCAAACCCTGTCATCATTCAAAAACCAGCGTAAAACCCACTTTGACATAAAAATACCCACAAAAACATCATTTTAGTGTATTTTTAGGCCAAAAGAAGCTATAAATAGTGAAATGGTAAAAAAAGAAAATTACTTTTCACTTTTTACCTTGTGAGTTTACCATTGGAGGGTTTTGGGTGCAAAGTTCGGCTGTTGATTGCGATCAATCCAGGAGACCATTCGAGCCGCCGTCTGAAACAGGTAAGAGGCCTCATCTTAAGCTTCAATTTTATTCCATTTCTTTAGCTTTTCACCCATAGAATGATCCTCTGCAAGGGGAATTGTAAAAATTAGGGTTGCGCCCATTGGCGCGAGTTCCCCGCGTGGGTTCGCGCCAATGGGCTATTTTCCTAAAAGGAGTCGCGCCATTTTCGCGACTGTTTTGAAAACAGTCGCGCCAATTGCGTGAACCAAATTTTCACAAGATTTTGACCATTTAACCTGCAATTTTTGTTGATTTTTGGCTCCACCATTGATCTAATGATGACATTTTCAACTCTTTGGTTGTAGAGTTTGGTCAAAATGGCAATAGAATGGAGAGAAAGGGAACATGAGGCCATAGATGCCTTGGCAATGGAAGATGACGCATGCATGGATGCTTTGCGAGATTGCAGCTTGAAAAAGTTCTTTCTTACCTCATACTTACGTGCACAGCCTGAGTTACTAAGGTTCATTGTGGATGCTTGGGATATTGAGGATCAGGTATTCCGCCTGAAGGACCAGACATTAGAGCTGGATGTCTCTGATGTCTATTTTATTACTGGACTATCTCAGCGGGGTGCACGGCCCATCTTGACCGGTAGCAGGCCTTCCGGGGAAAAGATGGGTGAAGTAATGGAAAGGGTTTGTCCTGGGGCCCATACTGGATCCAACAGTGCCAAGGTGGATATTGTCACTATTCCGAATCTGGTGCTACGAGTGGTATTATTTACTATCACCCGGACTGTTGGGGTACAGGCACCCCACGAGGCCAGCAAGAATCACTTGCTGCTGGCGACTGAGTGTCTGCACCCTACACTGTTTGATTGGGCAACGACAGTGACAACAAATATAAAGAGGCAGCTTACCAAGTGTAAGCATGATGGCAATAAGTAGTTTGGATATGGATCCATCATAGTATCATTTTTCCTGGAGCGGCTACCGATATTCCGGATCCCGGGAGGTATTGTGGCAGATCCAGTGCCACGGGAGCCGAGGTTGGCTCGATGGGCACCACTTATGCCCAGGGGGCGTGGGGGCCAGCAGATGGCCTGGAGGCTCGAGTTCTTCATTTGGCTCCAAAACCAGATGATCGTCATGGAGGACTGGTCCTATGCAGGCACTGATTTTACTGGAGATCCAGACCTCCCATTGCCTGAGGGAGAGGACTGGGACGAGGAGCTAGGTAAGAACTCTTTGTGTTTTTAATGTTTTTACATATTCAAGTTTTTGCAATACATGTCCGTCTCTGACAACCTCTATACATATGTATGCAGATGTTGGTGCAGAGCGACCAGCTGACTTGCCTCATAACGTACGGAGGGCACAACCTGCAGCAGACCCTCAGGTAGAGGGTGATGACGATCTAGTTCAGAACCTTGAGGCACTTACTCGAGGAATTCCAGATTATGGCAGATTGGCTGACGTGCCTAGAGCGTACCAGAGGCACACGGTGGGAGTATCTACTCGCGTCCATCGTCTGTTGAGATGCTTGGTGCGGGCGGTGACATGCTATCATGAGCATCACCGTGCTTAGACGCCTAGGTTTCATTTTTGTACATTTTTGAGAGACATGTTGTCAGCGACCGTATGGGACTTGTACATGTATTATTTTTGAGTTATGTAATGCGCGTGGCGCAAACATTATGACACACATGTATATATATACATATGCTTATGATTTAGTATTGTGTTTTCATGTGCTTGCTTATGTACTGTTTTGATTACAAATTATGCAAATGTCTATCTAACACATGATTAGCCAATGCATTAGATAATGTGTTTAGTTGTCTTGGAACATGTTGATATGTGATAAAATCAAAATGCCTTTCTAACAATCTTACACGTAGATACAATCTTAGAATAAGATGGTTTCTGACGGAATATTGCCCGTTGAGCTGGTGGACAACAAGTTGAGAGTCCAGGTTCATTACCAATGCACAAATGCCGAAATTAATTGCTTTAGCAAGTAGCTCGATTACAACACAATATTCGGCGACATTGTTAGTAGTACGACATAAACACACACCCTGACAATCTATTAGCTCGCCATGAGGATCGTAGATCACCCATGCCGCAGAGGACAAATTGCGAGTACTGCGGTAGGCACCACCAGCAAAACCAACATAAGGCGCATGCGACATCTGCACAAGAAGCGAAAAACACAATAAGTGGTAGCTATGTCTTGAAAACTGACACACACACACAACACACTAAAGTACATGTATGTACACAATAAAATGTACTAGCATCATGCATAGTACTTTTTCAAATAAATCCCATTTCGGGGCTTCCCAAGAGGGTTTCCTTCATAATCAATCAGCTCGTAGGCCCCTTTCTGCAGAACTTTCTTAACAATGTAAGGGCCTAGCCACATAGACTTGAGCTTTCGTGCTCCTAGCTTATCTTTTTCCTGATCATAGAGCAGGACTAAGTCTCCCTCAACAAAAGAACGTGAATGGACAATCTGATCGAAGTGAGTCTTGACTCGCTTCTTTTGAGTTTCGATGGCCAAAGAGGCCAGGCGACGAGTCTCATCTAGCCGTTCTAAATAAAGAAGGCGTTCTTCTAACGGAGTGGTGTTGGGAAGTAGCTCGACAGCTAATTTCAATGAAGGAATCTCACATTCAATTGGAAGGGTAGCCTCTAGTCCATAGACTAGTTGGAATGGAGTGAAACCAGTGGCATCCTTCACAGAGGTTCGGTAGGTCCACAAGGCAGGGAAAAACATCAAATGCCAGTTAGACTTATGCACGCCAACGATACGTTGAAGGATTGTAACCAAGATTTTATTGACAGCTTCAACTTGACCATTGGACTGAGGGTAGTATGGAGTGGAACTATCGTGTTGCAAGCCTAGCTGGGTTGTTAATTCCGACATCATATGATTACGGAAATGCTTTCCGTGATCGGTGACAATGGATTGAGGGACGCCGAATCGCGAAATGACATGATTGAATAAAAATTGCGCCGCTGTGTGACCGTCTTCAGTTAATGTAGGCATCGCCTCGGCCCATTTAGTAAAGTAATCGACGGCAACGATGATAAACCCATGCCCCCCGGCCGAGCGAGGGTTACAGGTCATATAATCAATGCCCCACTTTGCAAAAAGGCCGACGGTGACAACAGGGTACAATGGAGTAGGAGGAGCACGTATCTTGCGCTGGTATATCTGGCATTCATGACAAGAGCGGACGGCAAGGATGCAATCCTTGAAGATAGAGGGCCAAAAGTAGCCAGCACGAAGGATTTTTTGGGCAGTAGCATATCCGGACATATGTCCGCCACAGGCACCAGAGTGGCAGTCATTCAAAACCCGCTCAACTTCCTCGAGAGTAAGACAGCGGCGGAGAACAGAGTCTGCGCCGAGACGATATAATGTATCTCCAATGACACGGTATGGTTGAGATTGATGACGAATTCTTCGCCGAGCGTCTTTAGACACACCCGGGCGAAAGGAGGATGTTTGCAGATATGTGATTATATCTTTGTACCATGGATCGAGGGTGCTAATGAGAAAAAGGGTCTCATCCAGGATTTGATCCTCTACATGCGAGGTCGAGGAAGAAGATGGCAAAGAGCAAATTAACTCAGCAAACACAAGGGATTTCTTAGACTTGGCAGTGGTAAATTCCAAGTCAAACTCTTGGAGGATAACAATCCACTTTGAGTATTTGCCCCCCAGCAACTGGCGTGACAATATATAAGTCATGGGGTTGCAATCAGAAATCACAGTAGTTGTTCGCAGCAGGATATAATGACGGAAACGTTGGACAGCACAAACCATGGCTAAAGCCAACTTCTTGACATAAGCATATCGCGTTTCCGTATCTAGAAGGTTGCGGCTGAGATAGTAAATAACATGCTCAGTGCCATCATCGTCAGCTTGAACAAGAACCATGCTAATAGTGGTATCGGCGGCAGCCAAATACAACGTGTAATCACGATAATAATTCGGAGGACGGAGTAATGGAGCAGAGATAAGGAGACCTTTGAGACGCTCAAAAGATTCCTGAGCTGTGGCATCCCAATGAAAAGGGACATCACGCTTTAATAACCATGTAAAACCTTTGGCCACCTCGACATAGTTGGGAAAAAAATGACGTAAAAAATTGGCTTTTCCCTGCAAACTCTGCAACTGATGCAAAGAAGCGGGGGGAGGAAGATTCACGATAGCCTCGACTTTAAGGGGATCCAAACGGATGCCCTCTCGGGAAACGATAAACCCGAGAAGTCTGCCAGATTCAACGCAGAAGACACATTTGTGAGGATTTAGCCTGATTCGGTAGTATCGACAGCGAAGAAAGATTTCACGAAGGTGTTTACGGTGGTCCTAACGTTTAGCTGAATGAGCAGGAAGGTCATCCAGGTAAGGCTGCACAATGTGTCGAATGTCATGAAAGGCATAGGACATTGCACGCTGGAAAGTGGCACCAGAATTTTTAAGACCGAAAGGGAGCTTCTTATAGGCAAAAGTGCCCCAAGGACAGATAAAGGCAGTTTTGTGTTGATCAGCGGGAGCAATATTGATCTGATTATAGCCAGAAAAGCCGTCCATAAAAGAATACATTTCACTTCCAGCACATTCATCAATAATCTGATCAATGAATGGTGTGGGAAAATTATCTTTAGGAGAGGCGCGATTTATATCACGATAATCAACACAAACGCGGATTGTGCCCTGTTTTTTAGTCATAGGTACGATATTTGAAACCCAATCTGTGAGCAGAATAGGGTAGATAAAACCAGCTTTAAGATGCTTCTCTACATCGACTTTAATCGCGGCAGCTTTTCTGGGGTGTACAGGGCGTAACCGTTGACGTACAGGCTTAGCACCTGGGTACGTGATTATCTCATGCACCACTATGCTAGGATCAATGCCGAGCATTTCTTCATAGGACCATGCGAAAACATCACGAAATTCGCGAAAGAGGTTGGAGTAAAGTTGAATCTCCTCAGAAGTACAAGTGACTCCTATATGAATATGCTCAACAATCCCTGGTTTGACAGAGATGTCGATGGGTTGGGTTTGCGTAATATTTGCCATATTCCCTTCAGAAGACACCTGACCAATCTGAATAGGTGTTTGCAGTGGGAGAGAAGGAGCAAATCGTACGAGGCAAGTGAGAATGTCCTGAGGGGCAGGTAGATATGAGGAACGATGGTGAGAATCATGCCAAGGAGGTTCCTCTAGAGACATGGTGTCAATGATGGCTTCATCGGACGAGAATGTTTCTTGCAAAACATTCGAAGGAGTCTCATCTACAAACCGTGAGGATAGATCGAAAGAATCGGAAAAAGGAGCTGTTGCAGCAATAATCTCAACGTAGTTGAGTTCGGCAGGACTCAACGGCATTTTGTTGCCCCAAGAATCTACTTGGTCAATGGGAGGAATGATCCACGGATCAGAACAAGTAGTGATCATATTAATAGAGGCGACGTTAGGAGGTGGGAGCGGAAAAACACCCATAAGGGCAGGATCTTTAAAAAGTCCGGCCCCCAAACTCTCAGATAATTTCGGAGTATGTTCCACAAAAGGGATGTTACCTTCAGAAGAAGAAGCGAAAAAAGATAGCTGGTCCACGGTAACAATCTTCCCTTGATGAGGGAAACGGATGGTATGAAACAACGATGAAGTAACAGCTTTCATCGCGTAGATCCATCTACACCCGAGAAGGAGGTTGTAGGTAAGAGTGGCATCAACGACTTCAACCTCCATCTCGACCGTCTTCCCTTCTAAAGTAATGGGAAAACGTTGGAGTATACCATAAGGACGAGAGGCTCTTCCATCAAAGGCTTCCAAGGTTGTGGGAGACTGACTCAGGGTAGGAGACCCAATAGCTTTCCAACAGGCGACAGACATGATGCAAGTTGAAGCACCTTCATCGATGACCGTACGGTGAATCGTTTTGGAATCAATGATAACCTGTATAAGGAAAGCGATTTGAGGAGGCAGTTTCTGCGTATGGCGTTCCAAGTCAAAAGTAATCAGATCTGAATCTGCCGGGTCTATGCTACCAATAGCAGATAGCAAGGACTTCCTCTGAGAAGGGCAGCTCTGGAGAACTTCTAAAGTGGACATAGCAGACGGAGTCTGCGCTAAGTCCTCAACGATATTGTAGTGCTGGGCAGCACGAGCATTAGGGTTGTAAGAAGATTTCCGGAGTAATCCTTTTGGAGGGGGTCGAAGAGGCATCTCAGTTGTAGGTCTCTCAATATGGAGGGGACCTGAACTGAACGGAGCACTAGAGGGTATCTCAGGCTCCTTCCCGGTAGATGGTGGATAATCTTTTGTTCGAGTACTGATATTGATGGGTATCGTTCCAGCCATAAATACTTGAGAACCAAAGGAAGAGGGAGGCTGAGAGGGGTCAGCCACCATTTGATTTTTTTGAGTTTGCTGTGAGGGAAAGGGTTCTTTAAGCACCGCGGGAGTCCCGGGAGCGCCTTTCAACAAACGACTAACTTCGGACTGCCTAGGGCAGTCCTTTGTATAGTGATCCTCATCACAGATAAGACATGGATACTTGGGTTTGCGTTTGGCGCCTTCCTCGGGCGGGGGGTTAGGGGCTTCTGGCTTGGGTTGATCTGGCATATTTTTCGGTTTCCCTTTCCTCTTTGCTTTCGAGGCTTTGTCTACCGTGGTGGATTGGACGCCATTGACCTCGGAAGTAAGATTTGAAGTGGGTATTACCTGGGAGGTGGTTTCATTTGAAACAGACGGTTTTTGCTTCCCAGGTTCCGCGGAATTTTTCTTTGAGGATGAACTAACAGTACCAATAATACCATCAACAGTTGGTGTTGGCGGGGCTTTGGATGTTCCTGGCCTAGGGGCATCAGGTAAATAATCATACAAGGTACTTGACTGAGAATAAACCAAGTCAAGGTACTGAGCTCGCGCGATAGCTTGCTCTTCAGTGACACACGCTCCCATAGCGATATCCCGAGCTATTGGAGGCACGAACGAAGCCGTAAACCAATCAGTAAGCAGCTGGTCGGGGATCCAAAATTTGATCATACGTCTACGCCGTCTCCATTCATGGATACGATCAGAGATATGCGTAGCCGTCGTTTGTTTCAAGGATGTGAGGAGGTGTGTACCCGTTTCACATCGAACGGGCAACTGAAAATGAGTGAGAAATGCCATAGCCAAGGAGTTAAAATCCTGAAAGTATCCGCGATTGAGTTCGATATACCACTTAGCGGCAGAGTCGGTGAGAGTCCTTTGAAAAAGACGCAGCCGAATGGAATCATCAAGCCATGAATTGGATGAGCACCAAAGGTGATAAGTCATGACATGAGCTTGTGGGTCCTCATTAGGCTTACCATCGAATTTTGGACAGTCACCGGGAATCTTTGATGCAACCGGAGGCCAATATGGATTATGCAGGATAGGATCATTGGTCAATTTAGAGACATTCGGTAATTCTAAAGTCGCTAAGAAAGGTAATTGAGGATTAAAGGACATCTGAGGCTGCTGTTGGGATGGAGCGCTAGGGTTCCAACCAACTGGCGGATGCCCCCAAGGGCTGGGTCCAGACAGATTTGGCCCCATAGGGTTTTGTCCATAAGGATTTAAGTTTTGCCCCCCGGCACTCCATGGATTACCAAATGGTCCCGCAGAAGCACCATATGGTTACGAATAATAAGGATTCGTCTGCGGTTGTTGGTAATTTTGATACGGGGCAAACATAGGTTGCCCTTGAGGTTGTTGGTAACCATAGGGTAGCTGGGCTCCAACATGATGCGGAGGAGTGGGCGGAGGTTGATAAGGCGGCTGGACTACAAATGGAGGCGGAGGAGTAGTCGGAGGTTGATACGTTGGCTGGGTTTGAAACCCGGCCTGTGATTGAAACCCCGACGGTTGTTGGGGTCTAGCCTGGGGCAAAAAACCAGGTTGAGCAGGACCAGAAGGATGTCCTGTAGGTTGGGCTATCTGGCCGGAAGGATAACCTTGTTGATATTGTGGTTGACCTCCTTGTCCTAACTGTTGGGATTGGAGCTGTTGTTGCGTAGCTGAAGGTTGTCCTAAGGAACCAGATGGCTGAATGGGCTGGGCCGTTGGTTGGCCTAACTGGATTTGAGGCTGACCGGCTTGCCCAGAAAGTTGATTATACTGGACGGTAGGCTGACCATGTGGTTGAATAGCTGGTCTAGATATTGAAGCATACTGGACATTGGGTTGGTTTAGGTTAACAGTTTGTTGACCAATTTGTCCAGTGGGATAACCTTGCTGGAGACCAGGTTGGGCTGGTTGAACAGACGACTGACCTGAGTTCCCGGAAGGTTGCACAAAAGAAGAGGAAAAGGGAGCACCAGTAGCGAAAGGGTTTCCACGAAAGGATTTCCCTTGTTGGTCTTGAGGGGGTTGTCTTGGAGACTGCGCAGATGAAACTTGACCACCATGGAAAGAGGTGGAGGTCCAATCAATTGACAATGGAACTGATACCTCAACAACCGGTTGGGATGACAAATATGGATCGTATGGCCCCTGTATGGGGACATTTGTCATGGAATCAAAAACTCCAAACAAGGAAACCGAAGGACGACTAAAAATAGGAGTCGAAGAGGCTGCACAAACCGTTGGAGCGGTTGTGAATGAGGTAACAGCTGGACTGCGACTTTGCGGAGTAACAGTCTCCGTAGTAGGAAGAGTGTGTGGTGACCAAATGGAACCCGTAAAAGGAGTTCCAGAGGGCATAGTATCTCTTAAAGCTTTATAGCCTGGTGGGAAATTTGTAGTAGTAGGTGTACTACTAACATGTATAGGGTCCGTTGAGGTGGGAATTTCACCGCTCATTGCAACGGACTCATCGGTCGTTGTAGGGGACAAATCATCCATGTTAGAGGAAAAAGGTGGGACTGACACACGAGGAGAAGTATAGTCCCACAAAGGTACACTGTCCTCAGAAGGTTCCCACGTAGGGTTCCAATGAAACTGGTAAGTCTCATCGCCCGGGGCATGAGAACTAAGTGGTTGTATACTCGGAACCACAGGAAGACTCACAACCGGTATCTCGGCAGAAGACGAACTTGGTAATTCCGCCAGGATGAAACTTCGCAAACCTAAGGAATCTACCGAGACAACCCCTACTCAAACTAATGCACACAAAAATTTAATTTGGTAGATGTTATCGTAGCCAGATAAATTTTAAGACGCAAAGACACGACCTGACCTTTTCATGTTTTAAGAGTCGAGAAAAGGACAAAAGATGACTCTAGTCTCCTTCGAATATTTAATGAGCACGAAGTGACAAGACGCTCACAGGCACATTTTCTTTTAGGGAGTCCGAAAAGGATCAAAAGTGACTGCTCTGGAAACCTAGGTAAGAGGTTTACCAAACAATCCATAAAACTGCTTATACACCTCGGCAATCAGATGAAAACCAAGGACTTCCCGTACTGCAGTCAATCTTCCCGAATGCTGTGTTCAGTGCATTACGGCTTGTAAGGCGGCAGACTCGGCTTCCTATGGATAAAATGTTTTAATCCTATAGGGGTCCCCCAATATATACGCGACGGTACGTGGGGGCACAATCCGTATTGGCACCTATCGTTTCACCGTGGAGGAATCACCCAACCACTCAATGGTAAGCTACCAGGTTTAAAGACGCCGGAACACGTCTCTAACCTAGACCTCTAGAATGTTTGCGTTAGGTTCCAATGCGTTGTTATGTTCATTGAGTTTATTTTAAAGTTTATCTTCAATTATGTTTCAGTTTTTTGGTCCTACCGCATGTGATATCTCAAAAGCTGCTTAGATGCAATCTACATGCCAAAACGATACCATTTCATTCAATGAATTCTATCTACAGGAAGGTTGAGATCTTTACACAAACAAAATGATCACTCAGCAAACAACAAAAATCCTGATGCAGCTAATAACGAGAAATGAATTTTTTTTTTCTTTTCCCTTTTAATAGCAACAAATAACAATAAACGCTAACTAATATGATGCAAAAGATCTTTTGTTTTTCTTTTCTTTAAGATGGCATGATGCATGTAAACAAATCTTAAGAGATATTCACAAGTATACACAATCCAAGTTCACTCAATGAAATAGAACCAATCCTGAAACACCAAAATGAACTATCCAAGCAAGGAAAAACAAAAAGACTTCCAATGAACCATGTAATCTAAGATCAAATGAAGTCGAGCAAAATCCAAAGAAGCTAGAAGTGAATCACCCAAAGCATAGAAGACCAAGCTTTAACAATCACTAGATAGGTGCAGAACACAACCAACAAGTTGACTGGAAAATCAAAAGACCGAAACTTCCCACGGAAGGCTAGACATGCGAAGCCACTAGATGTTCTAGGGCTGAGACGAAAATCAATAGAAATAAGCAACCAACTGAAGGATAAAGGCCAAAACCAGTCAAACAGAGGTTCAACACACTTCCAGAGGCTATAAGAGATATCAAAAGATAAAAATCTGGGTCGAAAGAGCTTCCAACCGACACACAGGCAAAATTCACAGGGCTGGCGTGACTGTCAGCCTGCAACTTGCGCTACCAAAAGATTGGCGCGAGTTGTTGTTGGGCAACATGCGCCAACTGGCGCGACTGTCAGAACAAAAACCGTGCCAACTAAGCTTGCCGGCTAAAAAAAAATAAATAACACGACCCCAGGTCGGGCCGACAGTGCTCAGATGGATCAAACAGTAAATAACAATCTCAAAACTGACCCAGAAAGCTCATGCACTCAAGCAAGCAAGAGAAAATTAACATGCAAGACAAATTCCAAATAGCTTCTCCCCAGCGGAGTCGCCAAATTGTTGGATAGGTAAATCCCCTCTGCGGACAGAGGCGATCCCACTAGCCTAAAACAGAACTAGCCATAATCAAATCACGCTGCCACGCAAGTTCCTAGTTGTACATTAAAGGTGAATTAAGAACACCAACCTGGAATCCAACGCTATAGTCGAAGCAGAGTTGGTATTCCCGCTTCCTCGCTCCGGCAGGTCACAATCCTTGCGATCCTTGCAAACGGACACCTGCACATGCAAAGGAAGAAACGAAGAGAAGCATAAAATCCACCAAGGCACAACTATATTTCAGTCAGAAAGGAAATAAATCAAGCATCACTATAATAGACAATGAGATTGGAACTATAACAGCAGTCGTTCATTAATAAATAATAGACGGGAAAAGTTACAACCAAGGTTCTGACGTTGAACCTCTCCTCTGGCTGGGCGAGCAACTATATGTGTCTTGCAATGTACCTCCTCTCCGGCAGCATAACCTCTCTATGCTTCACTATCACTCAAGACAAGCATAATCACAACTAGCATTCCTCCAAGAATTAAGAACTAGCTTGTCTAATGCATGAGGACATATATTTATAGATGGAGAAGGGAGAAAGATTCGATGAACCAAGACACCCATTGTGGATTGGCATTATCTCTAAAAAGCCACTGTGGATAGATGTTGAGGATAGATGATGACTCTCGACCTCTATCAGATGGATTTTTCCCTCAAAAGACTTCGTGATCTGAAAGGAAAAAAACAGACGGGCGTGCTTTTAGCAAAAATCATTACCAAACTGGGCTGGCGCGGCTATTGTTCTGTGACAGAGCGCCAATGGTCGCGCCCTCTTTTGAGGATCTCAGTGATTGGCGCGGGTAAGATACTTGTGGACCTGTGCTAATGGAAAAAGAGAACTTTTCAGGGAGAATTTACAGAAGGTGTCTTCCGGGAACATGAAGTACATACTCAGGGGAACATAATGCAAGTGTTTTTGGGTTATGTCACTGCTCACAGGTCCCGGAATTCATCCTCCAATGTACGGGAACAGGGCGATAGGGACGGTGACCAATGGTGACAAATTACTGTGTAACAATGAGTGATATTTCGGGTAGCAGCTGGTTCCAAGTGAGGGTTGGAACTTTCCAATCACGGAAATGTTAAGAATATGGCTGACAGAATCACTCGTCACAACTGTTCCTCAAAAGGGGTAAACAATCAAATGGAGGCGAATAATCGGCTAAAACGGAGTGGAGGTGATAGTAAGAACACGACCAAGGCTCAAAAGCTGATGATAATGCGTTCACAATGGTTATTTACCGGAAGTGGGTTCATTTTTTAATGAGCTTAAACTCTGGTGGAACATATTCTCATTGCTAGGTTTAATTTTTAACGAGCTTGAACTTTGCGTAAAACTACTTGTGATAATGGTCATTGATATTCGATTCACCGTTAGCACTATGTTCTTTTGACTGTCAGACTACCTGTTCAATTGCTCCATCAAACTGATTAGAAATGAGGACATATGCTTGAAAAATGAGTTAAGAAACTAATACCCTACTTTAAATTACGTGAAAGGTAACTTAAAAATAGTTTTTTACCCCTCATTTTACCATTTCATTTGGAGTTGTGACTGTTGGAGCTCTGGAGGTGTTTTCCCCCTTGATTTTCACCAGTTGATTCTAAGAGATTCTGTGGACGATTTTCGGCGCCGTCTAGACTAGGTAGGAGCTAAACCTGAGCTCTTCAATTGCATTCTTTCCTTTTTGAATTTTGAGCATGTTTTCTTGCTTTTTTGGGCCCCTGGGGTTTGAACATTTTGTTCTGCCCCCATCGCACCTAGTATACATCGAAAGGTGCGATGCATCCTAGGCTGGCCATTGACCAGTTAGGATTCATCTCACCTAGTACACAGGTAGGGTGTGATGGGCGCAAGGAGGAAAACTTTTGCATTGATTTTTCATGGAAATTTTTCCTATTTTTTACCAAATTAGGATCCTAATTCTTCTCTTGTTTGCTTTTCAGAGATTCATCGGATCAAAAATGGTTGTTACATGGTGTGAACATGAGCATGAAGAAGAGGACATGGTTTCCCTACATGATCCAGGTATGGTAACTACATTGCGGAACTGTGGCTTGCTCAAGTTCTTCTGCATGTCTAGCATGAGGCAACAAATCAACTTGTTGTAATATTTCCTCGATGCATGGGATCCTACCAACCAAGTGTTCTAGATAAGGGGCAAATCCATCCCCATGACTGTTGAGGACAACTACTTTTTGATCGATTTATCGAGGCATGGCGCCCCTCTCTCATTATCAGTTTCTGCTTGTGGGGGTGAATCTGTGAGGGATTATATGCGCTGATACTGTGAAGAAGGATCTCAGCCAAGCAGGGATGGCAAGATCAGCATCCGAGATGTCACAGACTAGTCCTTGAGGACTATTTTATTCACCTTTGCTAGATTGTATGGTAGTGCGGCCCTTCACTTGGCCAATAGGTCCTATATGCAGTACACCTTGGAATGCCTCGAACCCAAGGTATTCAATTGGTGTGATGCAGTACTTTCAGTGATTAAAGAATAGCTTACCAAGGCGAAAAATGGAAGATCTAAGAAATTTGGCTATGGTTCTATTCTGACTGCTTTCGCCTTAGAGAGGATCCCACTGATGCAGCCCAAGTACATCTCACTTGGCCTACCACCAACGACTGTGCCATGGATGCAGAGATGGGTCAACCTTATGGCCAAACATGCTGGTCAATCACAGGTTTCATTCTCTGATGCTTTCTTCAAGTGGTTCAACTATCAACAGATGGTTTATGCCAAGTATGCTGGGATGGATTTCCGGGGTGACCCAGATTTGGTGCTACCGGCTGGCAAGTAGTGGGGTGTCATAGGTGAAAATCTCTGACCATATCTCTATTTATTGTTTTTATAATGTTCTTGTGTTTTTAAATATTTATCAGGACTAATCAAAACTCATGTGCTTATGCAGATATCAGGTCAGTGTGACCAGCAGTGCACCCAAGAGCAACAACTGTCATTCCAGCAGGAGAGGCTATAGGGAGGGCCATTCTTCGCGACCTCGATTTATCCGAGACCCTTGCAGTGTTGCAGGATTAGATCGAGGGTCTCACTCTTGGTATACTAGATGTGAGGACCGATGAGCTTCCTCTCAGATTACAACGGCATACGACTGGCATGCCGAGCCAATGGACTAGACTCTTGCGCATGATTGAACAGGCAATGACTAGTTATCACCAGCACCATTAGATTAGGGTGCCCCTTTGCATTTTGAGTTTTTGGGTCATATGACCGATTTTGTCTTAGACATAGAACACTATGTAAAAACTATAAACATTTATATATATATATTTTTGATTTTCGGAGCTTTATTTCGGTTAAGTTATATGATCCTGATGCAGTTATTGATAAAATTATTTTCTTTTACAAATGTTGCAAATGTTTATCTAACACATAATTTGCTAATGAATCGGTTAATGTGTTTAAGTTTCTGGAAATATGTTGATATTGAATAGAACCGAACTTCCTTTCCAAAATCCTGACCCTTAGGAACATACGATAGATAGCTGGATTTCGAACAGAATAGATGCCTGTAAGCTGTAGAATGACGAGCTGTGAGTCTAGCCTGATGACAAGTCGGCGTATGCCATGCGCGATGGCATCGGAGAGGAGTTCTATCAATGCGCTATATTCAGCAATGTTGTTCGTTGATTGACCAATACACACTCCTCTGAAACTCACTAACTCGCCGATTGGATCAAAGATTGCCCAAGCTACAAAAGATAGGTTCTGCGTACTACGACTCACCCCATTGGTGAATCCAACAAATGATTCCAATGGGTTCAACATCTGCAAAAAAATGAAAAAGTGGATTACCTAACCAAAACTATCACTCTTAACGAGAAAAATGTAACAAAAGCATATGAAGAGGTTACCATGCCGAGTCAAGCATAGTAATGCTTTAGGTACAACCCATTTCGGGGTTGCGACAGTGGAATCCCATCATAATCTACTAGCTCGTAGGCTCCTTTTGCTAATGCACCTTTAACAATGTATGGACCCATCCACAAAGACTGGAACTTACATGCTCCCAATTTATCAAATTCCTGATCATAAAGCAAGACCAGATCACCTTTTGATAAAACGTGAGTTTTACATTCTTGTCAAATTGTGCTTTGACTCATTTCTTATGTGCTTCGTTAGTTGAGGCGGTGTCACGACAGGTTTCATCCAATTGGATTAACACTAAGAAACGACCCTCTTCCTTTAAAGTTCTGGGGAGGAGGTCAACTGCGAGCTTGAGAGACCAAATTTCGCATTGAACTAGTAAGATCGCTTCCAGGCCATACCCCAGCTGAAAGGGTGTAAATCCAGTCACATTTCTTACTGATGTCTGGTATGCCCACAAGGATGAGTACAGGATTAGGTGCCAACTCGGTTTATGGACTCCAATCATCCTTTGCAGCATGCGCTTCAGGACTTTGTTGGTTTCCTCAACTTGTCCGTTAGCTTGTAGATAATATGGAGTAGAGATGTCATGGGATAGTCCTAATTTGGCAGCCAATTCAACCATCATGTGATTGTGGAAATGCTATCCATGATCTATGACTATAGCTTGTGGAACACCGAAGCTGGAGACTACATGATTGAAAAAGAAAAGAGCGGCTGTTTTGCCACTGTTGTTTAATGTAGGCATCACCTTAGCCCATTTTGTAAAATAGTCAACTGCGGCTATGATATACCCATGCCCCCCGACCGAGGCGGGGTTACATTGCATGAAATCTATGCCCCATTTGGCAAATGGCCCAACAACAACTATTGGTTGCAGAGGTGCGGGTGGTATTCTGGTTTTGCGGTCGAATATTTAACAAGCATGGCAAATTCTGACTACAGTTATGCAATATTTGAACATTGTTGGCCAGAAGTATCCTGCTCGTAAAATCTTTTGTGCTGTAGCATAACCAGAGTGACGCCCCCCACACATGCCTGAATGACAATCATTTGGGACTTTTTCGACCTCCTCATGGGTGAGGCACCTTCGCAGAACTGTATCGAAACCATGGCGATAAAGCATATTACCGACGATCATGTAGTCTTTTGCTTGGTATTGAGTACATCACTGTTCTCAGCGAGAGGTTTAGACCTATATGTTTGGGTTTGGAGATAAATGATTATATCTCCATACCATGGATCGCTTGAAGATATCAGAAATAAAGATTCATCCACGATTGTTTCTTTGGATTTTGAATTATTGGACGATGATGGGAAATCACATAATAACTTTGTGAAAACTAGAGCTTTCTTTGATTTGGATCTTACGAATTCCAGATCAAACTCTTGCAAAATTTCTATCCACTTCGAATATTTTCCCCCAAGCAACTGTCGTGACAAGATGTAAGTCATGGGGTTGCAATCTGACAAAATTGTGGTTTTTCGAAAGAGAACATAGTGTCAAAATCTCTGTATTGCTTGAACAGCTGTGAGAGCCAGCTTTTCAACATAGGAGTACTTGTTTTCTGTATCATTTAAGTTTTGACTTAAGTAATAAAAAATATGTTTGATTCCATTGTCTTCTTGAACTAAAACCATTGCGATGGTCGTATCTGTTGCAGCCAGATACAGGTTAAAGTCTTTTTGATAATCAGGAGCATACATTAATGATGCTTTTATTAGGGATTCCTTTAGAGCATCAAGGAAGCTTGCGCTACCTGATCCCAATTGAAGGGTACTTCTTTTTTCAAGAGATGCATATAACCTTTATTAAGTTCGGCGTAATTTGGAATACCTCCTCAGAAATTTTTCTTTCCCTTGGAGTTTCTGAATCTGAAGGAAATTTGAAGGTGGAGGCAAATCGATGATTGCCTGAACCTTGCACGGGTCGAGACAAATTCCATCCTTTGAAACTACGAAACCATGTAAATGAATAGAAACGATGTAAACACAAACTTGTGCAGAATGAGTCTTATTTTGTAGTGTCAGCAATGTAGAAATATTGCTCTCAAATGCTGCGGATGATCGGTCCATGTTTGCAAGTGAGCTGGAAGATTGTTGAGGTATGGTTGAAGGATTTTCTTGATGTCATGGAAGGCATAATTCATTGCACTGTGAAAAGTTTCCCCTGCATTCTTTAAACCAAAAGGTAGCTTACGGTACGCGAATGTGCCCCACGGATAGATAAATGCAGTCTTCGACTGGTCCTGTGGGCGGATATTTATTTGATTATACCCAGAAAATCCATCCATAAATGAAAAGACTTCGCATCCTGCGCATTCATCAATTATTTGGTCGATTAAGGGTATAGGGTAGTTTTCCTTTGGACACGCTTGATTTACATCCCTATAATCGATGCACACTGTAATTGTTCCTTGCTTTTTCATCACAGGAACAATGTTTGATACCCAATTAGTTAGAGGAACCGAGTAAATGAAACCAACATGGAGAGTTTTCTCAACTTTTTCCTTGATGGCAGCGGCTTTATTTGGGTGCACTTGCCAAAGTTGTTGTCTTACTAGTTTGACATCTATATATGTCTTAAATTCATGTTCAACTATGCTCGATTCAATGCCTAGCATTTCTTCATACGACCATGGAAAGACATCTTTGAACTTGCAAAAGAGAGTGTAATATACTTCCAGTTCTGAAGAAGAACAAGATTTGCCGACATGAATATTTTCTACAACATTTGGTTTGTTCGAGATATTTATGGCGATAGTTTCTTCAATACTGGATAGATTTCACTCGGAATCCATCGTATTTACAGTATTTTATAGAAAATCAAAAACTGATGGATGATTAAGGTCATTGGAGTAATCTTTGTTGCAATCTGGAAGATGGGAACGATGGTGGTAATCTTCCCAATGTGACCCCTCTATGTTGATTGACTGAACAATTCCTTCGTCCATAGAATGTACATGTGACCAAGGATTTGAAGAGGTACCATACTCCTTAGACCTATCTACCCAAACGCTTGATGAGAATTCATTTGGGTTTACCTCCCATGCCGAGAACATTGATTGCTACAATACTTCTATTGGGCTTGGAGGCAATACCTGGTGATGATCCATGTTAATATCATGTTCAGACATCTTTTGAATGGAAGAGACCATATTGCAGGTTCCCACCATGGCCACTTCTGCCAGGTTGTCTGGAGGCGGTAGGGCAAAAGTACCCATCAATGTAGGGTCTTTTAGCAGGCTTACTCCAATATTTTGAAGCAACTGAGAGCTTCCGTGGATCATCGGGATGCTTCCCGTAACTTGTGAACTGTTTGGGAGAAAGGTTTGTTGGTCAACAATTGTAATTCCTCCTTGAAAAGGAAATGCAATCTTCCTGAAGTATGTGGACACAACAGTGGCCATAGCATAAATCCAAGGCCTTCCTAGTAGGATGTTGTAATCGAGATTTCCATCGATAACTTCAACATCAATTTCTATTGTTTTGCCCCCCAATTCAACTTGTAAGTTAATCAAAATCCCGTATGGAGTGTATGTTCATCCATTGAATGGTTTTAACATCATTTGCGATCGTAACAAGGGTGGTGATCCTAAAGTTTTCCAGCAACTCATTGACATGATACATGTAGATGCCCCGTCATCAATAATTGTTTGATGAACAATTTTGTTGAGGGATTTCACTTGAATGAGGAAAGAAAGTTGAGTTGTAACTGAGGTTCATATCCTTTATGATTAAAGGCTACAAGATTGGAATCTGTTGGGTCTATCCCACCTATTGCTGATAATAGAGCCTGCTTTTGGTAGGGGCAATTTTGCAGTACTTCAAGTGTCGACATAGCGGACGACGATTGGGCCAGGTCCTCTACTATATTATAATTCTGTACCGCTCTGGCATGAGGATTAAATGTTGAATTGTGTACTACTCCTTTTGGCAGCTTTATCGTTAGCTCAGGAATGATGGGTGACACAACTTTGGTCAAATTTGTTGTTGAACTACTAGGTTGATCAGTAGCCTTGTTGTTCGACAGCTGTGGATTCCCGTAATCTTTATTCCTTGTCAATACCAAAGCATCATTTTGCTATTTTCAAATGGACAGCATAAGCACTTGGTATGGGGAAGCATTGTCACTTGCAACCAGATTGGTTCCTGGGTTAGGAAATGGTTCAGTCAATACTGTTGAAGATCTTGAATTCTTAAAGATTTTCTTAACTTCAGCTTTATATGGACAATCTCTCATCCAATGATCCTCCTCGCATATGAGGCATGGCTGAGTAGGTTTCCTTTGCCCAGAAGGGTTTGCAGAATATTTTTCAGGAGACGAATCATCCTATTTCTTGTTTTTTCTCTTCCCTTTCTTCTTGCCCCCTAGTTTCTTTGGTTCTTTGCCTTTGTCGGTTGACACAGCATTAAACTCTGAGGCAAGAAGTTCTTCATTTTCATTTTGATCAGGAAACCTTACCGGCTTTCTTTGATGTAGCCTTTGTCGATTTGATGCTTGTCATGCCTATCACATTGTCGCCATCATGAGAGTCCTTGTTTGATTTAGGAGGATGAGGAATGGAAAATTCTGGTCTTGGAGCATCAGGGATCTTGTCATAGAGCGTGCCAGACTGAGTATAGATCAAGTCTAGATATTGCGCATGAGAAATGACGTACTCTTCAGTGACGACTCCTCCCTTTTCCACGTCTTCTGTAATAGAAGGTAACAAATATTTAATAAACCATTCAGCTAGTATCTAATCAGGGACATATGTTCTTACCATTCTACGACGACGTCGCCATTCATTAATATGATTGGATACGTGAGTGGTTGTCATTTAATTGAAAATGGTAAGAATCTTTGTTCTTGTTTCGTACCTTATGGTAATTGAAAATGGCTTAAAAAGGTGGTGGCAAGGGCACTGAAGTTATCAAATGAAGCTCTAGGCAATTCGATGTACCATTTTGTTGCTGGACCAGTTAACATTCGTTGAAAAAGGCAAAGCCTAATCGAATCATCATTTAGAGTGTTGGAGGAACACCATAGATGAAAGGTCATCACATCATTCGACGGATCTTCACCCGGATTTCCATTAAATTTAGGAATATCTGACAGAATTTTATGAGGAATCACTGGCCACCAAGGGGAATAAGCAATTGGATCGTTTGTTAGCCAATTTAGATCTGGTAACTCTAAAGTCACCACGAAGGGAAACTTTTGATTCGGGCTCGGTGAAGCATACCGAGGATAAGATGGGATTTCCTGAGTAGTGGGTCTTTGCATACCAGCATAATGCATTTGATGCTGATAACTTTGAAAAGGTTGCTAGGAATAACCAATTTGGAATGATTGATGATAACCATTTTGAATATACGGTTGCCCATTACTTGCAAAGTTTTGTTGCTCAAGTCCTTGGCACACTTGTTGGAATTGTGGTTGATGGTGTTGCACCAGCCATGGTTGTGAAACCATTTGTTGTTGCCCAATACTGGATGTTTGACCAAGATGAGGGGTAATAGTACCTGTTTGAGACTGAGTCGCTCCAATTAAGGAGCCACTAACTAGCGATTGTGGTTGCATCGTGGAGACAAGAGGCTGTTGTATTACGACCTGAGAAACTTGAGGTTGGCATAAAACAGGAAATGCTTGAACTTGCGACACTGTCACAATAGCTGGTGTAGTGGAGATATTCGACACAGGTAGATTCGGTTGCATTGAGTATATAATTCCTGGTTGTTGAGGTAGTATTGGTACCCAACCACTAGATGTGATTCCATTTTGACCTGAATTGGTTTGAGAACTCTCATATGGTTGCTCTCCCGAAGGGAACAATGAAAAGTCATACTATCCTCCATACAACAGCAATCTAGTGGTGAGAAGAAAGTTTGGCCTTTGGAGACCGGACTGCTCAAATTGATGCTGTTGTGAAGGATCAACTTGTTGAGACTCAACATAATAAATTCCAGATATTATTCCGGATGAACAAACGGAAACAGACCACACTGTCAAAACAATCCCTGGGTGTGTTATACTAAAAAATGTCACCATGACCACTTACAGTTAGTATGGCTCAAATCAACAGTCATGCTACCCTCTTAGGCAAGTCTTATGCCTCTTCTATCCATCTCAAACTCAAAGAAGAGAGAAAGTCTTGTCAAAAATATGTTTATCTCTGGGGTCGCAGGTTCTCTCTAGCCTTACCTGCGGGGACGCGGACCATGTTCACAAAAGGTGCGTCCTTGGACGCTCTGTATGTTAAGGGACAGGTGCGTCCTTCTGTAAAAGGCAAAATGCGCGAGTTTCATCTTAAAAAAGTTACTTGTGGTTACTTCTAGAACTTTCTAGAGGTCGGTTTGATGATTTGGATGCGCCTCCAGTTGGTTCATGTATCTCTATTAAGGGGGAACTTATCCCATCAATAAGGGAGCTATCCCACCCAAAGAGGGGGATTATCCCATTGATGGTGGACCTGAATAACCTCTTTACAGCACTATAAATAAAGACATTGAGCCAGAGGGAAGAGAGGTTAGAGCTATACATTTTCTTTGGGTAAATGCTGCAGGAATTAGGACTCCCATTTAGAGCCTTGTGAGGAGAGATTGTCTTTGCTTGATTCTACTTGGAAGTGGGTGAGCTTTGTCAAAGTAGAGGAAAACCCTTGATGGACCCTGGGAGGAACTTGCACAACACCAAGGCCAGGTTGTAAGAGTTTCTTTGTTTCGTTATTAATACAAACTGGTTTATTTTTCTCAATAGCTTGTGTTAATGAGTTATTTCATGTGTTCCTTGGTCTGCATGTTGAATATATGTTTTATTATACGAAATGCAAGTGCTTGGTAATTGTTTGATTGTTTGTGGTTGCAGGAATTGACTTGAAGGAGGAGCTCATCCGGATTGGCAAGGACAGACTACAACAACCGCGTTTTGGAATAAGGTAAGCCTAAACACTTGTAGTTTTCATGTTTTAAAAGGTATATTTAGAGAAAGATTACTCCATTTTGTCTTGTTTGTCGCTAGAGAGTTTAGACTCCTAGGGAGGTCAGTTGTGTCCGCACAAACGACTTTTTCCGCCACGACAAATTGGCGACTCCGCTGGGGAATCCATTAATGAGAGAGTCTTTTCCTTTGTGTGAACTTTGCTCTGTGAAAATCACTTTTATTTTCTGGTTTTTTACTGTGAGAATTGGTATTTGGGTGGCTTAGCTTTAGATTTAGTTAGATTTGGTTTTTCTCAACTTTTCCAGAAGGACGCACCCTCTGAGTACTGCACAGTGCGTCTTTGGACGCGCTGTTGCCGTTTGCACAGAGCGGGCCCGCACCTGTTATAACGGGTCGCCTGCGTCTTCCTGTAAAATTTAGGAAAAGTCCATTTTTTTTGCTTTAATTGCTTTTAGATTTTGATTTTTCTCAGTGTTTTCTACCCAGATCCTTTAGTACCCTGTCAAGAATTTTCACCTGAACTTGTTTTGTGAGCTTTGAGTGTTTTAGTGGATTTCAACGAAGTTTCGGCCTAGGGTTTGATTTTTCAATAGGTCCTGTAGTGACTTTGACGGTAGAAAGTTGTCCAGCCTTAGATCTCTCTGGTTAGTCAGCCTTCTTAGAAGTCGGGCCTGTCGTAAAGTCTCCTTGTGTGAGCAGCTTGACATTTAAGTTGTTTTGGGTCAAATTTCCAATTACTTGTTTATAAAGTGTTGATTTCCATTTTACAAAAGAACAAAAAGATTAGAGTTTTGTTTTGACTAGTTTTTGGTTCTGCAATAAGCTAGTCCTTGATTTGATTGTGATCAAGTAAAACACCTTAGAATAATCATTGTTAGTTTTGGCCTCGTTAAGATTGCTTAGAGTAAATTTACCTTTTAGTTTGCTTGTGAGTGAATTTTCGTAGATTTTAAGAGTTGTTAAGATTGATTTTTGTTACCTTAGATTTATTTGCTTTATTAAAAGAAAAATACAAAAACATCTTCTTTAAAAGTCTTGTTTCAAGTAGCTTTTTGTTTTTGAAAGAGAAAAAGAGTTTTTTCGTACATGTAAAGAGCAGTCATGTTTTTTATGCTTGGAAAAGACAAACGAATTGTTTTTTTGATTGTCTTCAATTAAGAAGTTGCTTTTATAAAGATTGCATTCTCTCAACTTTTTAGTTAAGCAATTCATCGAAAAAGTAAAGTAGTGGGTAAATCATCCTAGGTGCATTTTGTAGTGGTTTCGAGTCGAGTCAACACACCACTGGTTTCACTTCCATCACCTTTTGACTTAAGAAACAACCTTAAAAGTAACGCTTAAATTAAAATCAATCTAGTAATCTTTATTTTTCTAGGGCTCTGAAACACCAACATAGCTTAGGCTAGGGTCTTGGAGTAGGTGAGTACTTAACTCTCCAAGACTACAAAACCAAACAGATAGTTTATCTTGAGTAGAATAAATCCAATTGTTTCAGTTACACTCTAGGAAAGCTCCTCTTAAAGGAGAAGCACGAGCTCGTGTCCGAACCAGTGAGGGGATCATTCCTCCCTCGTTGGGAACGACGCCAGACAGTACGTATTACAAACGGTAAACCTCAGATTAACCATTGTCGAGGAGCCAGGGGTCACTTATCGGTAAACCTTGGATTGTTGTCAAGGAGCCGGTAAGGGGATTGGAGCTTGTTACTCTGCCCTTGCGTGCTGTCGGAGTTTAGACTGTTCCCCCAGGTGTAGTTGTTGTGATTGGTAACTTTAGTGACCATAATCTTTAGGGTTCTACCGAGGTGATGGTGGAGGGAAGGTCCCACTGTACCTGGAGCAGACGTCGGTTATACTCACTTGGATTTTCCGGGGGGTTCACTTCACTTCGAGACGGTTAAAGTGGAGGAACTTGTGCCGGTCTATTCATTAAGCAGGTTGCCGGGGTAACTGTTCCACCCGCCATTTCTGTACTGAATCCTGCGAGGTTGGGCCTAATCACCAACTAGCGCTTTTGGTCCGGAAGACTACTGTTTGTGTGTGGTTTGACGCTCTAGATTATTTAGGCGTGTGCTTCAAATTTGTTTGCTTCTTTAGAAGACTTTAGGTGGTTTGATTTGAAATTTTTACTTTGTTTTCGTGTGTTGTAGTTAAAAATCTTTAATTGTGGCGGAATTACCGAGACAGTCCTGTAGACTTCGGGGCCAGTCTCCTGAAGTTGTTTCTGTGGCCGAATTGTTGAGAAGATCCCGTAGACTTAGGGGATCCCCTCCTCGAGACGACCCGGGTAATTTAGAAGGGTTAAAGGTCCTTGTAACTCCTCCTAGTGACAGTAGAGTAGGTTCACCTGAAGAAGGAGAATCTTCTTTGGTAGTCCATCCAGATTACCAAAGTTTAGAAACAGGTTACAATCCCGAAACTGTTACAGTTTCCGAGCTTGCTGGTAGTTTTTCATCTGCCAGTGAAACAGGCGAAGAACCTGAAATTTCCGAACCTGTTACTCCAACTTCTAGTGTCCCTGATTCACCGAGAATAGAAAGAATTATCACCGAAAATCTACCTTCTGGTTTGATTGCTATAGAAGAACTTGCTCCAGAAGAAGATATAGGTGTCTCTCACCTTGAAGGTCAACTTACTATTGATCTAAGGGAGCGTGAATCCATCTTTTACAGTCCTCCTAGAAGTACTTCTTGGTACCTTGCGTTAACCAATTTTTTAGACAACTCAGTCGGTTTTTCCACACCTCGTACTCCTTTTCCACCTGGAGGTATTCATACTCCCGTAAATATGTCTGGTCAGTCGTCCGTGTTTACACAAAGTCCAGAATCTTTTTTACACGGCGGTCCTTCTGTTCCCACTGGGTATCAGTCACTTTCTGGTACCTTTGCGGGGGCATCTCCTCAACCCATTGATCATGGGTTATTTGCTGGAAACAGTGGTAATATATCATTGGGTGTAGGAGACATTTACATGATGTCAGGTTCAGTTCCCGTTTCCCAACCTCAAGGTGGCCAATTACCGCCTGGGGGGCAACCGCAGTTAACGCCTGGGGGGCAACCTCAAGGTACACAAATTGTGTCTGGGGGGCAACCTCAAAGTCAGTATGTACCTATGGTGCAATACTTACCTCAAGGTCAACCTCAGCCTCAATATGTACCCCAAGGTCAACCTCAGTATCAATATCAACCTATGGCAACCTCAAGGATGGCAACCTCAAGGGTATCAACCCCAAAGTTATCAACCTCAAGGGTACCAACCTCAAGGTCAAGGTCAACCCCAGTATCAGTATTTACCTCAAGGTTATCAACCTCAAGGTCAATACTCAAGTCAAGGTTATCAACCACCTCAAGGTCAGTCATATGTTCCAAGTATGGGAACTGCACCTTACAATTATCAATCCTACCCTCAATCTGGTTATGGATCTCAGTACCCTCAACCTGTTATGGGTCAGTACCCTGGAATGTTAGTGTGGGATCCCTCACAGGGTCAACAGGTGTTGCAGCCAAGTGTACAGATGCTTCCTCAAGCTGGACAACCCGTAGTTTCTGGTCCAACCCAGCAACCGCAACCTGTCCAGCCAAATGTTCAAACTTCTGTAGCTTCGGTAGTTACTCAGCCGGCAATTGCACCTAGTACTCCATCTCAAACGGCTACTGCAACTATCGCTACATCTACCATACTTACTTCTGGAGTATCGACGGCTCCAGTTTCTACTGTCCCTGTTACCACACCTCAGACATCTTTACCATTGTCTGGATCTACGATTCAAACCACGGTCCAGATGCCTGTAGGTCAGCCTGGTATAAGTACGGTTGTGACTACTCAACCTCAATTTGTTCAACCTCCGTACCAGGGACAGTACCAACATGGGCAAGCTGTCCAACAACCGGTTTACCAGTATCAACCGTATCCTGGGTACACTTATCAACAACCTCAACAACCCCAGTACGGTCCAGTTAATCCTGGTTTTCCAGGAGGATATAATATCCCAAATGCGACTCCTGTTCCTAGTTATCCTGGATATCCTCCTCCTGGGGCTGGTATTGTGACCCAGAGTTTTAGAGATCCTAACCGGCAGTTACCGTTTATTGCAACTTTGGATTTACCCGACTTGACGCGCCTAACGAACGATCCAATTCAATATCTTCAGTTCTGGCCGCCAATGCCAAATAAGTTGCCCAGTGATATACCCAAGTTCGAAGGTAAGTCTGGAGAGGATCCGTCCAATCATGTGATGACTTACCACCTCTGGTGTGCTTCGAATTCTATCTCAGATGATTCCATCCGCTTACGTCTTTTCCAGCGTACACTCATTGGTCTCGCGGCCAAGTGGTACATTGAGTTACCACGGGCCTCTTTTTACAACTTTAGGCAGTTAGCTACCTCGTTCTTAACTCACTTTCAGTTGCCGGTCAGATACGATAATGGCACGGAGTTATTAACTTCACTAAAACAATCGACGTCCACGTATATTTCTGATCACATTCATGAGTGGAGACGTCGAAGGAGATTAGTGAAAGTTTTTATCCCGGACCAAATCTTAGCTGAATGGTTTGTCAAATCATTATTACCGAAGATTACTGAAGATGTCGCTAAGGCCGGAGTAGTTACTGAGGAGCAAGTCATTGCTCAGGCACAATACCTTGACTTAGTTTACACTCAGTCGGGTACGTTACACGAGAAGATTCCGGATCTTCCAAAGTCGAATCAAATCGCTGCTGCTCCTTCGGGATCTCATGCCGCTGATGGTATGATTGGTATCGTGACTACGAAGAGTAAGAAGAAGTCTTCCAAGACCTCCAATACTCCAATTATCACTTTTCCTGATTCTCCGACAGGAGAGTCTTCTCCTCCTGAACTTACCGCCGACATTCACGCTGTAGAGTCATCTACGGCCAAATCAAAAAATAGTGGAAAGAAGAAAGGAAAGAAGAAGGCTAAAGCAGACAAGGCTCCAAAGGAGAAAACTGAAAAGTCGGAAACCAATGACGAAAAACGCAAACCTCGATATCCTTGTCTTATTTGTGAAGAGGATCATTTTACGAGAGATTGCCCTCATCGGGCCGAGGTTGTAAAAATAGTCAAAGGTTCTCCCACTCCTGCTGTGTTAAAGAATCCATTTCCAGAGCAGGAGAATAAGATGATAGGTTCTTCTTCGAATGCCAGTGAAGAACCCATTTTGATGATGTCTCATGTGAGGATTGCGACTCGATCGCAAGATTATGGTAGTAAGGCTCCTGTTGATGGCAAAGAAGCAGAATCTTCTCACTCTAACCCATCAACCTCAGCTCCTGGTTCCGATCCACTACAGATCGAAAAACCTAACCCAGACTTAGTGATTAAGCCGCCCGCCAAGGGTGTACTTCGAAGGTCTGCTTTCAATCCACATGCGAGAGCAGCCCAGAATTACAACATTGTTGAGGACTTAGCTGTTTCACCTTCAGCAATGTCGGCACTCGAAGTGCTGCAATCATGCCCAGCACAACGGAAATTGCTTTTGTCGGCTATCGGAGCTGTCGATGTTCAGGACCCGAACCTAATGATCTTTGATCTAGAAAATAGTACACCACGTCTCCCCCATCAAATGGCTTTCCAAATTCCAGTGATAGTCAAAAACAGGCCTATTCATCGGACTGTGATTGATGAGGGAGCTTCTACGTGTATTATGTCGATTCAATGTTGGAGATCGCTTGGTTCTCCTTCGTTGAACCAATCCCCCACCATCCTTAAGGCCTTTGATGGCCGTGGGTTCCGTCCGTTTGGTATTCTACAAGAATTGCCTATAGGGGTTGAAGGTAAAACCGTTAGTCTGGATGTGGAAGTGGTTGATGCCCCTCTAGACTACAACCTTCTTTTGGGTCGAAGTTGGTCATATGCTATGACAGCGGTCGTTTCATCGGTCTTCAGAGTCATTAAGTTTCCACATAACGATAAGATCGTGACTATTGATCAGCTGACATACTTTTCATCCGACCCAGCCACTTCAGAGAGTATCCAGCATGTTGGTAAAACGACAATCCCTTATAGGGACGTTGGTGTAGGTTTAGTTAAGGATTCCGGTTTACTGGGAACTTTTCCTCTCCCTCCACTCAGCGTAGATCCTTCGTTTGCAACCATTCATATGATTACATCAGAAAACATTATTTATGACGATCCTTGGTTCGTCCCATCTGACTCTGAGATAGACTCACTCGGTGATGTTATGCCTTTGAGTCCATATGAAATTGCTTATGAAGCTC
Organism: Pinus tabuliformis; assembly: GCA_031772625.1. Classification (NCBI taxonomy): domain Eukaryota; kingdom Viridiplantae; phylum Streptophyta; class Pinopsida; order Pinales; family Pinaceae; genus Pinus; species Pinus tabuliformis. The sequence goes on from CM062815.1 coordinate 517,306,239, forward strand.
TCATGTCTTTTACTGACTTTCATTCAACCGAAGTCGACCAAATGAATGTGGTCAGTGAAGAGTCACTTTTCACCTCACCCTTAGAACGGATAACGTTTCCCGAAGTCGTGTCATCTGACGAAAAACTTCGCGAAATCCTAAGTGTAGACGATCTACCATGGGAAGATCTCCATCACAGATCTTCGTTTTTACCTAAGGATGATGCATTTGAAAATGATTTTTCATCTATCTTTACCGCTGAATATGTCAAAGACGCTCAGGATCCAACGAAACATTCTGATTCAGAGTTGAATTTAGGGAATATTTCTCGTACTATTCCCATTGATATTTCAGTGAAGCCCGGAATCGAGGAAAACATTCATATAGGTGCCGCATGTACTGAAGAAGAAATCCAAACTTACAAGGCCCTATTCCAAGAATTCCGCGACGTGTTTGCCTGGTCTTACGAGGAAATGCCGGGAATTGATCCTGCCATTGTTATTCATGAAATAAAGACCTACCCGGATGCTAAACCCATCCGGCAACGGTTGCGTCAAATTCACCCTCGAAAAGCGGCTGCGATTAAAGCAGAAGTCGAAAAGCTGTTGAAAGCAGGTTTCATTTATCCGATCCCGTTAACGGATTGGGTATCGAATATTGTTCCGGTCAACAAGAAACAAGGAACAATAAGAATCTGTATCGACTATAGGGATATAAATCGAGCTTGTCCAAAAGACAACTATCCTACGCCTTATATCGATCAAATTATTGATGATTGTGCCGGAAGTGAAATGTTTTCCTTCATGGATGGTTTTTCGGGCTATAATCAAATCAATATTCTACCTGCCGACCAACCAAAAACGGCATTCATTTGTCCATGGGGGACATTTGCTTATTGCAAGTTACCTTTTGGGCTTAAGAATGCCGGGGCCACTTTTCAACGGGCGATGTCTTATGCATTTCATGATATCAAGCACATTGTGCAACCCTATCTCGATGATTTGCCTGCTCATTCTTTACATCGAGCTGATCACCTTGTCCACCTACGAGCAATCTTTATGAGGTGTAGGCATTATCGAATTCGGTTGAATCCCCACAAGTGTGTTTTCTGTATAGAAACAGGTCGATTGCTGGGATTTGTTGTTTCAAAAGCCGGCATTCGCGTCGATCCCTCGAAAGTCGAGGCTATCATCAAATTGCCTCCTCCTTCGAGTTTGCGCCAACTCCAAAGTTTGCAAGGGAAAGCGAACTTTTTACGCCGATTCATCCCAAACTACGCCGAGGTCACTAAAGGTTTTACACGGTTGTTGAAACAGAATGCACAATTCTTTTGGGACGAGATTGCCCAACAATCTTTTGATGCACTTAAACACGCGTTGACCCATGCACCGTTATTGCATCCTCCCAACTACAACCAAGACTACTTCTTATACCTCGCAGCTTCGCATTCCACCATTGGAATGGTGTTAGTTCAAGAAGATGAATTCGGAGCGGAGCATGTGATATATTATCTTAGTAGGACCTTGAATCCAACTGAGCTAAAATATTCGCATGTGGAGAAATTGGCCCTGGCAGCCGTTCAAGCTGTCCAGCGTTTCCGTCACTACATTCTTCTCCGCAAAACTACAGTTATTTCGGATTGCAACCCTATGATTTATATTTTGACAAAACAACTGCTAGGGGGCAAGTACTCTAAATGGATTGTTATCCTGCAAGAGTTCGACTTGGAGTTCGAGAAGTCCAAGTCTAAGAAATCCTTAGTTTTTGCGGAATTGATGTGTGATTTCCCGAGTGCTGACACAGAGACTGTGGCAGAGGAGTCCATTGCGGACGAATCTTTGTTTCTTATCAGTACTGTAGATCCGTGGTACGGGGATATAATCATTTATCTCCAAACCCAAACCTTTCGGCCTGAAGCTTCCAAAGCGGAACGTCGAAAAATTTGGTTTCAATCCCAGCCATACAAAATTATTGGAGATACACTTTATCGCCGGGGGGCAGACTTAGTTTTTCGACGTTGTTTAACTCACGAAGAGGCTGAGAGGGTTTTGAATGATTGTCACTCTGGAGCATGTGGCGGTCATATGTCTGGGTATGCCACAGCTCAGAAGGTGTTGCGCGCTGGTTATTTCTGGCCGTCTATGTTTAAAGATTGTATCATTGCAGTCAGAAAGTGCCACAACTGTCAAGTGTTTGATCGCAAGATGCGCGCTCCACCTGCTCCTCTCCACCCTATAATTGCCGTTGGTCCATTCGCCAAATGGGGTATCGACTTTATTACTTGTAACCCTCACTCGGCCGGGGGGCATGCGTATATCATCCTTGCGGTTGATTATTTTACTAAGTGGGCCGAGGCGATGCCTACATTCGACGCAAGCGGCAAAACAGCTGCAGTTTTCGTATTCAATCATATCATAACTAGGTTTGGTGTCCCACAAGCAATCATTACTGACCATGGGAGCCATTTTCGAAATGTCATGATGACTGAGCTTACAAGCCAGCTTGGTTTGCGCCACGATAGCTCTACTCCTTATTATCCGCAAGCCAACGGTTTGGTTGAGTCTATCAACAAAGTTCTAGTTACCATGATCCGACGAACCATTGGTGTTCATCGGTCGAATTGGCACAACATGTTATTTTCAGCGCTATGGGCATACCGAACCTCAGTGAAAAATTCAACAGGGTTCACTCCTTTCCAGCTAGTTTATGGCTTAGAAGCTGTGTTACCCATTGAATGCGAAATCCCATCACTTCAAATGGCTGTCGAATTACTTCCAGCTACTTCCGAAGAGGAGACACGTTTATTGTACTTGGCTAAATTAGATGAGACTCGACGTGACGCTACATTGGCAATCGAGACTCACGCGAAACGAATGAAAGCTCAGTATGATAGAAATGTAACCCCTCGAAGTTTTTCGGAAGGAGACCTAGTACTATTATATGATCAAGCTAACGATAAGCTAGGTGCCGGAAAATTCGTTCCCATGTGGCATGGGCCCTACATTGTAAAGCGAAAGCTAGCAAAAGGGGCTTATGAGCTAGTTGAATTTGATGGGGACTCTTTGGGTAAACCCAGAAATGGACTTTACCTAAAGAGGTATTATGCTTAAATGATGGGAATGGAGAAATTTTTAGATAGGTTAGATTTTCTTTCTAGCTAGCAAGTGTGTTAGTTTAGTCAGTGTGCTTAGCTTAGAGAGTGTGGTTTTTCGTCGTTATTCTGGCTTATCTTGGTTTTACTCTTGATATTGCAGATGTCGACGCCTCTCCAAACATATATTGGATTTGCTGATGGTGCTTGTCGTAGTACACGGAACATCTCTTCCGCAGCTTGGGTTATCTATTCGCCCTCTGACGAGTTAGTTTCTATGCATGGGGTAAGCCTCGGTCAAACAACGAACAACATTGCAGAATACAGTGCAGTGATTGAATTATTATCCGAATCTATTTCATTTGGAATTCGACGTTTGACAGTGAGGTTAGATTCTGAACTTGTTGTATTACAGCTTAATAGAGTTTATGCCATTAGGAATCCTGTGTTATTAAGGTTGTTTTTGAGAGTGCGTCTCTTGGAACGTGAATTTGATTACATTGAATATCAACATATTCCAAGGTCTTTGAATACATTAGCAGATGCAATTGCTTCTCGAATGTTGGACAGACATTTACGATAATCATGCAAGTAAATTTAAAAACATTTCATCACATATGTTAAACAAGATAAGCCGGTAATAGTGATATATATAGATAGAAGTGTGTCAAAAAATATATACATCGTCTTCGATCATAGGTTGAAAACACCTTATGATCGGCAAAATGATAGTACAAAAAGTCAAAATGTCACATGTGACTACAAAAGTGACTAGTCAATCACTGGTGGTGCTCTCTGTATGACACCACTGCGCAGGCTACCTTACGCAAAAATCTCCTAAACGGTCCAGGGACCGCAACTACGAAGCGCTGAAGCCTGATAGGAATGTCGTCCATAGTAGTCTCAGGTATATCTGCCGTGAGACGCTCTAGATCATGCTCCAACTCAGCTAGTACTTCTGCTGTCGCGTCCTGTGGGACCGGTACCGGTGCAGCTGGATGTAGTCTATCAAAAGGCCGGAGGTTGGCTGGACGCTGTGGACCAACATCTGCATTTTGAAAAATTTTACTGTTAGTTTTGAGACGATATATATGAAAAATAAAAAAATACATAATTAGAAAACTTGTGAAAATAAAAGTACCTCTGTCGTCCCATTGTTCTCCCTGTGGAAGAAACATGTCCGGATCACCTCTGAAATCCATTCCGGCATATGGAAAGTCATGTACCGAAAAAACCTGGTCCTCTAACCAGTGAAAGTAACTATCTGAGAATCGAACCACTGTCGCGCCCTCGTCAGGATGCCGGGCCATCACCGCAACCCATCGTATCAGCTTTGGCTGCCGAGGACCCAAGATATCAACAGTGAGTTGCTGAGTGATCAACATTGGAACTCTCTCCAAGGCAAAGCTCACGACTATAGGCCCATATCCAAAAGTCTTTAGTCGTCCGTTCTTTGCCTTGGTCAGTTGGCTCTTCATATGAGCCGACACAGCTTCACACCAGTTGAAAATGGTGCCTTGGTAACAGTCAATTGCCATCCGCATTTGGGATCCGGAAGCAATGTGTAAAGCGGCCGCACCGCAAATCCTGGTAACCGTGAACGCTATGACTTTGAGTTCCGGTAGAGTGATGTGTTTTATCTCTATGCCTTTTGAATGGTGAGCCCCACGTGTGCACCAATCCTCGCGGAGACTATCAAGGGATTGGCCACCCGGCCTAGTCCCCGCAAGACTGAGTTGCTCTCCTCTGTTCGGCAAGCCAGTGAGAAAGTATACATCCGAGGGCTCTATCTCGAGCTGGTGCCCTCCTATGTAAAAGCATTGTTCTTGAACGTTCCATCGCTCAACCAGCCATTCCAAGAATCTTACCTGGCCCCTCATGCCCGGTATGGTCCAATATTTGTATAATCCGCATGCTCTTAGGGCATCCAGGGAAGGTTGATGATTTATTGCAGCTTCATCTTCCTCTACATGCTCTCTTTCTCTCCAGTCTAACATGATTAATGCCCTGCATATCAAAAATAGCAATTAGAAATTGATTTGGGAATTTTTGGTGGTTTTTTGAGAGAGTTGGGGTTTTGAAATGCGCACTTCTCGGAAGACGCACCCCGGCTTTGTAGCACAGGGCGCCCGGACGCAGCTGGCCTGAAGGCGGGCTGCGTCTTCTGACCGTTTTCCCGTATGAGAAAAAGTCGGGGGACGCAGGTCACCCGAAGGGCACCTGCGTCCGCCGAGAGGCGCATTCCAAAACCAAAACCCCCCCAAAAAATGAAACTAAGACCTAAAAATTAATTCTAAACGGATAGAAATGCATAGTAGGATGTGTAAAATACCTGGATGAGACGGCGTTCGATTCCAACGGTCAGATTTTCCGCAGCAACCACGGGAAGTTTCTTGTCAAAAGCTCCTTTTTCAACCTCCAAAGTCAAACGGTAAAAATGACATGGTAAAAGGTCTTTTTATAGGTTTTTTGGATGAATTAGTTCATTTTTTACCATGAAAAGATGTTTTTGAATGTATTTTTGCCTATTTTAAACAGGTATGAGTAATGTGTCGCTTTTGTGCAGGACAAAGGGATTTCGAGGGAAATTGTAATTTTTTCACAAATAAAATATCAGAGTCATCTTTTAAGCCCTTTTCTGACTCCTAAAAAATGAAAAGATCGCCGAGCGTTTCTTTTACACTCGTTAAAACGGAATTAAAAGACGGTCCCCTTTTAGCTCTTTTCTGACCGTAAAATCAGGAAAAGATTGCCGGGTTTTTGTCGTTTCAAACTCGATAAGGAAATAAAACGACGTGTCCTTGATCGCTTTTTACTTTTCAGGTCGACGACACTATTATGAAAGTACTCCTTGGTCGCAAGATCAAGCGGTTCCCCCAGGTATTATTTTATACTTTTTCGGGCTTGAGGGACACAAATATACGAAAAAGTTCAACGTGGAGTCTCCTTTTGTTTTTTCAGACTCTCTAAAAATGAAAAACGCCGAGTTTCTCCTATACTGGACTCGTTAAACTTTTACAGTAAAGGACCTGTTCAATTACAAACAGGAACGAACCACTCCTTCCTAGGGTTCGAATTTAAACTAGGTTGGACTCGTCCGAAGGATGAGCTTATAATCAAGCATATGTTATCCTCCTCAAGCTTGTTAAAAATAAAGAGGTACTTGCCAGAAATGGTGGGGGAAAAGAGAGAAGAATGAGCCTATTTGTTACCTTTTGTCTCAAAAGAAACTTTATTACCACTCTTGAACACGACACTTTTCATTCACCTGGGTTGGGAAATCTTTTACCTCACAGTTGACCAAACCACTTTGAAAGTCTTTAACCGGGTTCCGGGGATTAACTTTGAGTTATTCGTCACCAAGCCATCTGTCGTGTCGTTATGTGTTCAAGAGGTCTGCAAGCAAAAACTTTCATCTGCAAAATACTTGTCATCCATTTGACCATCCCTGAGTCAGTCCTTACAGCAACATTTCTTCAACTTGAACAATGATTTCGTGTTGCGGGCTTGCCTGCAACGGGTCGCTTTCTATCGACATCGACACATTATCTAGAAAGATGACTTAGGAATCGACAGCACCTTGAAGTCTGCATGCATCAATAGCAGGTTTCTCGCCTTTGACGTCAGTTTACATCATTGACTTTCGATCAAAGGATTCCGTGAAGTGTTCGACATCAAAACATCTATTCACATTTCACGGGTTGTGCTTGGTACTTTGAGAACCATTGACATTACTGGTGGTTTCTCTCACGCTTGTTAATAGTTTACATCATCGACTGGTAATCAAGTGGTTTCTAACATGTTCGACATCGAATCATTTAATCACATGGCTAGAATCGTACCAATTCGGGAAGTAGAAGTGAAGACCCTGGATCTAGTTTCTACCATCCAGGCTGCGAGGAGTTTTGTATTCATTATCTATGTAGACTAATCATAAACAGATGGCTGCGTCCATACTGTGTCTACAAAAGTCTATAAAATAATGTACTGCAAGATCATTCCTGTATCAGAATAGTTAGTCTATTAGTTAAAGTTTTGAATCTGAGTATGGGAATGCCTACCTCAGTGATGATATAATCTTATACATGTATTTTGTGTTGAAAATTGCAGGTTCCAACCAGGCCATCCACAAGACAATCCTTGAAATGATAAAGCGCTTCACCCTTCCTAGAATTACAAAACCCTAAATCTATTCCAGGCTTCGCACTTTAGGGGGCAATCTGTTACACTAAAAAATGTCACCATGACCACTTACAGTTAGTATGGCTCAAATCAACAGTCATGCTACCCTCTTAGGCAAGTCTTATGCCTCTGCTATCCATCTCAAACTCAAAGAAGAGAGAAAGTCTTGTCAAAAATATGTTTATCTCTGGGGTCGCAGGTTCTCTCTAGCCTTACCTACGGGGACGCGGACCATGTTCACAAAAGGTGCGTCCTTGGACGCTCTGTATGTTAAGGGACAGGTGTGTCCTTCTGTAAAAGGCAAAATGCGCGAGTTTCATCTTAAAAAAGTTACTTGTGGTTACTTCTAGAACTTTCTAGAGGTCGGTTTGATGATTTGGATGCGCCTCCAGTTGGTTCATGTATCTCTATTAAGGGGGAACTTATCCCATCAATAAGGGAGCTATCCCACCCAAAGAGGGGGATTATCCCATTGATGGTGGACCTGAATAACCTCTTTACAGCACTATAAATAAAGACATTGAGCCAGAGGGAAGAGAGGTTAGAGCTATACATTTTCTTTGGGTAAATGCTGCAGGAATTAGGACTCCCATTTAGAGCCTTGTGAGGAGAGATTGTCTTTGCTTGATTCTACTTGGAAGTGGGTGAGCTTTGTCAAAGTAGAGGAAAACCCTTGATGGACCCTGGGAGGAACTTGCACAACACCAAGGCCAGGTTGTAAGAGTTTCTTTGTTTCGTTATTAATACAAACTGGTTTATTTTTCTCAATAGCTTGTGTTAATGAGTTATTTCATGTGTTCCTTGGTCTGCATGTTGAATATATGTTTTATTATATGAAATGCAAGTGCTTGGTAATTGTTTGATTGTTTGTGGTTGCAGGAATTGACTTGAAGGAGGAGCTCATCTGGATTGGCAAGGACGGACTACAACAACCGCGTTTTGGAATAAGGTAAGCCTAAACACTTGTAGTTTTCATGTTTTAAAAGGTATATTTAGAGAAAGATTACTCCATTTTGTCTTGTTTGTCGCTAGAGAGTTTAGACTCCTAGGGAGGTCAGTTGTGTCCGCACAAACGACTTTTTCCGCCACGACAGGGTGGACTCTCTCTAGCCGTTGAGAGCTAGTTGGGACAGATGGTATGCTAGTGAACATCATCGAAGTGGTGGCAGGAGGTTCTGCTACCACTGTATCGGATGACACAATCCTAGATGTCAATGGTTTTCCAGACATATCAAGTCTATCCAAAAGAATTCCTAACGATTCTACAGGAACTTGCGATGAAGGTGTATTACCTTCTAAAGTAGAAGGATATAGGTGGATCCCAGTCCGAAATGTGATGGAGTACTGGATGGAAGATCCTCTGTAATCTATTCTATAGCAATCAATCTAGGTGGAAGAGGTAGACTGTTAGGTCTGTAAAATATTTCTAGTGCCAAAGAAGGTATACATTCTGCAGCAACAGATGTTCGAGGGGTAACACCTTCTGAATCAACTCTAGATGGAGTTGGTCTAGGAATAGAAGTGTTTATTGTTACACTAAGATCAGTTCTAATGTCCTCTTGTAACTGTGGAACCTCTTCTGTAGAGGCAGGGATACTGGAAATGGTTAGAGTAACTAGAATCTTAGAGGATGTTGAAACACAAGTTTCAAACAAACTAGGAGACTTTGACCCAGTTAAATGAGTTCGCTTGGCCCAGAATGGTTTCGTTTCCGCAGTCAAATATGGTTGACTCGTAAGTCTCTGAGAATTATGGGGTTTTGATTGACTTTCTTCCACAATTGCATATTATTTGATCAACTCAAAATAGGAAGGGAATATGTTATTCCAAATTAAATGAATTTTAGACGCTTTGACACAACTTTCCTTTTCAATTTTTAAGAGTCGAGAAAAAGCTAAATATGACTCTAGTCGCCTTCGATTTTTAATGAGCATGAAGTGACAAGTGCTCAGATGGACCTTTTCCTTTAAGGAGTCTGAAAAGGAATGAAAGAGACTACTCTGGAAATCTAGACAAAGGGATTAGCAAACCAATCACAAAACTGCAGAATACTTTTTACGGTACGGTAGTCAATCTTCCCGAATGTTGTGTTTGGTGCATTGCGATCGATAGGGCAGCAGACACAGCTTCCTAAGGATAAAGGATATAGCCTATTGTGGTCTCCTAATATATACTCGACGGTACGTGGGAGCACAAGTCTGCACTGGCACTTGTCGTCTCAAAGACGAGGAATCACCCAACCTACGATGAAAGCGATAGTTACCAGGCTTTACGACGCTGGAATACGTCTCTAGCCTAGACTTCTAGATGTTGTGAATTAGGTTCCAAAGCATTTATGTTCATTGAATTTATTTTACAGTTGATCTTTCTTAAGAAGTTTTCCTTTAAGGTTCACTGAGTTATGTAGAGATACAACTCCCATATATGTAATCTAAGATGATAAATAGTCTTTTACTCTTCTTTTTGCAATGAAAATCCTAGCTACTATGGAAAGAGAAATAATATCCATACAACATAGAGCAGAGAGCACACACTAGATGCACTGTCCTAAATCAAAATCAACAAGCAGTCGAAATTCAGATGCACATGCATGTATTTCTTTTCCACTTTCTTAATGTGTGAATGAAAAAAAGAATGCTAAGTACAAATCTGAATTATTCCTTCTTTCAAAGCGACAATACTAACGATTTTATTTTCAAAAAAAATGAAAAGGAGACAAGACGAGACTTTACGATTTTGAATTGAAAACTACTTTTGACACTTGAAATACTATTAATTCATATCAAATACAAGAGTAACAGTATAATCAACTATCAAAAAGAGAAGGATTCTTTCCTTTCACTGAAAACAACACTTGCGACACTTTTAAATCAAAAGACGATAGTTCGATTAAGCTACTATTTTTTAAATTAGAACTGTGAATGGCGAAAAATACATAAACAAATTCACAAATATTTGTACAATGGACGCTAGATGATGCAAAGGAAGGGCGTTTCAATAGTGGTCTACTGATCACAGACAACAAAACTCTTGAATAACACTGAATAGAGTGAAGAAAAAACCAAAATCTAGAGGCAGAAACAGTCTTATCTGATCATCACACCTGTAACACATGGAAACATGGATGCATGTCAACTACTACACATGGGAGGTGCAATGCATCCAGATTGCCAAGAAGAGAAGGTGCGTTGGTCTAGGGACAAGACTTTAACTTGGTTTTTGGTCACAGTTTGCAGCTTAGTTCAGAGATTTAGGCTGAGCTAATGATAGTCAGTAAATACAAAGTATAGCAGCTGATCTAATGAGGTTACTTGAGCTACCTCTAGGGCACTTAGGATGTTTACAAGTCAATTGTTCAGTTCATAAACAAACCTAGAGATTGACTAAAGCAACGTTGATCTACTTTGCACTTGCATAGCAAATGTAGTTCGAAGGCTAGCTCGCTTAACTTCAGGCTTTGTCTGTGATTTATGAATCAAAAAAATAGAGACAAGCAATCAAACTAATTTCTCCCTAGCGAAGTCGCCATTTTGTTATCGGGAAATCTAGTGTCTATTCAGAACTACTAGTCCCACTAAGACGGGTAGCTATCTTAGAAACAAACAAACTAAAGTCACTTGTTTTTCCTTTATGAGAGAGAAATGAGAAAGAAGTAGAGAGTACCAACCTTAGTCTTTCTCTTGGCTCCTTGCTCATTTCCTTTCCACTTTGATAGAATCTCGCCACTGCTTCCTTACTTGTTCCACTTCAAAGAGCACCTGTAGAGTCACAACAGCATAATACCATCAAAGCATAGAGATCTATCACTGTAAGAAATATAGGACCAGATATATATTGACCATACAAATGCATATATCAACAGAATATTCAGAGATACACAAGAATATGGAGGAAAACTCAAATAGCTTTATTGATGAAAGTAGTAAAAGAGAGGATTACAACCACTTTGTCCGACCTAGTGCCATCCTCCCAGCTTGAAAGCCCTATTCACCACATACAAAGCAAGATCACCCAACAACTCCTTCAAAGAGAAACCAACATCACCTCTTTGCAAATTACCAAATTCCAACCTTTGGATCTCTGGGATGAGGGATCCATATATAGATGTTTGTAGGGGGGTGAGTTAGCTTCTGGGATTTTGATTAGTGTCATCTCTCTGATACTTCTTGGTTCCACTTGGATATTTCATGATCTCTTACTCATCTCTGGGCGAATTCACAGAGGCAAGTGTCAAATGAACAGTTTCTAGAAGATTCTCAAGGTCTCCACCTAGCAAACTGCTTGTGCCATTTGTCTATTCTCACTCATCACACCCTACAGAAGGGCTTTCCAGTATGCATCACACTTTTTGCATGTGGCAGGTGAGATGCATCACACCCTTTGCTCTGGGCAGTTTGTATGGTCCTGTTTTGACCAGTTCTGAGTGGTTTTTTATGGAGAACTTCTAGGAGATGATGTAATCAGCTGACCTTGCTCCTTTAGGGTATGAAACAACACTTTTAGGGATTTAGAAGCCCTTGGTTTATGGAGATATGTGATTGGGGTTGCAGTGCCCAAATATGTCTATAACACTAACTAACCAAGGTAAATAGCAGTAAGATGAATATTTTTAGCTATGGTTCAATCCTAATTGCCTTCACCTTAGAGAGAATTCCATTGATGCAACCTAAGTATGTGGCACTGAGTTTGACTGGTCCTAGAGATCCACGGATGCAAAGATGGGTTGAGTTGATGGCTTGACATGCTGGTCAATCATTAACCTCATTTCATCCTGCATTCTTTAGTTGGATCAATTGATAACACCTTGTCATCGAGGAGCATCCGTATTCGGGGATGGAACTTCGTGGAGATCTAGATTTGAGGTTTCCAGTGGGTGCCCAATGGGGTGCTATAGGTAAATTGTTTTGACCAAGTGTTTTTTATTTTTAAGTTTATACATGTTTTTGTGTTTTTAATTTTACCAAGACTAAACTAAAAATGTACTCATGCATGCAGATGTTGGTACTGTTCAACCTATGGGTCATCAATAAGAGGCAGGTGAACCATCACGAAGAAATGGCAGTAGAGCAGTTCTCCAGGATTTGGATTTGACCAAGACACTGGCACAGTTGCAGGATCATATAGAGGGGTTAGCTCTCAGTATTCTGGATATTTGGATCGATGAGTTACCAATGAGGCTGTAGTGCCATACTATTTGTGTTCCTAGTCGTTGGATGAGGCTATTATGCATGATAGCTCAGGCTGTGACCTATTGTCATGAGCATCATTAGGTCTACTTAGGATATTTTTCTATATGCATTTTGAGTTTCGAGTTCAAATGATGAACATGTGTTGGACACAAATTTTGTAAAATCTTTTAAAACATCTATCTATTTTTCTTTCAGTGTTTTTATACATATGGTTATGTGCAATCCTATTCAATTATTGATGTGAATTAAAAAAATTTCTTTTACATGTGCTGCAAATGTTTGTTTAACACATAGTTTGGTAATGAATCAGTTAATCTATTAAAGTTCCTAGAAATGTGTTGATATTGCATGCAATCAAAATTTCTTTCCAAAGTACGAACTCTAAGGAACATATGATAAATTGTTGGAATTTGGACGGTATAAAAATTTGTTAGTTGCAGTACGATAAGTTGTGATTCCAGCCTAATGATGATTCGACAAATGCCAAGTAAAATGGAACTAGAGAGGATTTCGATCAACACACTATACTCAACAATATTTTTCATAGAACGACCAATATAAATCCCTTGAAAACTCACTAACTCGCCACTTGGAGTGAATATGTCCCATACTGCAGAAGATAAGTTTTGTGTACTATGACTAGCACCATTGACATAACCAACAAATGGTTCCAAATATTTCGACATCTACAACAAATGCAAAGCGAATTACTTAACCACATAAAATATCTAAAATTCCCACTAACATATACACATGCAATAAAAGCATATATACAGTGCTTATTACTATTGCAAAATCAGGCATAATAACATTTCAAATACAACCCATTATGGGGTTGCGACAATGGAATCCCATCATAATCAACTAACTCATAAGCACCTTTTTCCAAAACACGCTTGACAATATAAGGGCCCATCCATAATGGTTCAAATTTCCCTGCTCCTAGTTTATCACCTTCTTGATCATAAGGCAAGACCAGGTCTCCTTCTGAGAAAATGTGAGGCTTAACATTTTGGTCATATTGTTCCTTTATCCATTTCTTATGTGCTTCATTAGCCAAAGTGGCTTCACGACGAGTTTCATCTAGATGGATGAGCACTAAGAAACATGATTCTTCTTTAGAAGTGTCGGGTAATAGGTCAATCGCGAGTTTTAATGATGAAATTTCACATTGTACAAGTAAGATTGCCTCCAGACCATCCACCAATTGAAAGGGTGTGAACCTAGTTTCATTTCTCACCAAGGTTTGGTAAGCCCACAAACCTAAGTATAGGATTAAATACTAGTTTTGTTTATGAACTCCTATCATTCATTGGAGCATTCCCTTAAGGATTTTGTTAATGGCCTAAACTTATCCATTAGCTTGCGAATAATAGCGAGTAAAACTATCATTTGAAAGTCCTAACTTGGCAGTCAATTCAGTCATCATATGGTTGTGAAACTACGACCCATGATCTGTAACTATAGCTTGTGGTAGACCAAACAGTGCAACCACATGGTTGAAGAAGAAAAGAGTAGTTGTCTCACCACTATTGTTTAATGTAGGCATGGCCTTGGCCCATTTCATAAAATAGTCCACGATGACAATTATATACCCATGACCCCCAACCGAGGTAGGGTTACATGTCATAAAATCGATGCGCTATTTTGCAAATGTTCCAACAATGATGATAGGATGTAGTGGTGCAGGTGGTAATCGTGTTTTCTAGTCAAACATTTGGCATGCATGACAATTTCTGACAGCGACAATGCAATCATTGAATATAGTTAGCCAAAAGTAACTAGCACGGAGAATCTTCTAGGTGGTAGCATAACCAGATAAATGTCCACCACAAGCACTAGAATGGAAATCATTCAAAACTTTCTCGTCTTCCTCATGATTGAGTTTACTTCATAAAATCCTATTGATACCATGATGATAGAGAGTTTCACCAATGATCAGATAATCTTTGGCTTGGTAATGAATACGTTGTTGTTGCGAGTGAGAGGTATCAGGTAGGAAAGTTTGGGTCTGGAGATAAATCAGCATATCTCCATACCACGGGTCAGATGACGAAATCAGGAACAGAGACTCATTCGAAATTGATGGTTCTGTTGTTGAATCGATATCAGTTGAGGGAAGGTGACAAAGAATCTCGATGAAGACTAGAGATTTCTTTGATTTGGATTTGATGAATTCCAAATAAAATTATTGCAAAATGACCATCAATTTCGACTATTTTTCCCCCAACAACTGACGTGACAAAATGTTTGTCATATGGTTGTAATCTGAAATGAAAATGGTCTTTCGGAGCAGGATATAGTGGCGAAATATCTTTACAACTTGAAAAGTATCCAAATCTAAATTTTTGACATAAGAGTACTTAAATTCTGTATCATTGAGACTGTGACTCAAATAATAGATCGGATGTTCAGTCCCATCTTCTTCTTGGACTAAACAATTCTAATTGCTCCATCCCTTGTAGTTAAGGTTTCCATTGTTAAAAATCAAATGAAAAGAATGTTTCTCATATATTTGCATTCTAGGAATTTCAAATACATCACGCGGTGAACCTAAAAGACAAAACCTTAATCAAGATCAACTTAAAAGTTATCTCAATTAACCTAATGGAGCATTGTCACCTAACAAATAAATTTTAGAGGTTCTAGGCTAGAGAAGTGTTCTCGCGTCGTAAAACATAGCAGTTGTCATTAATTTTCTTTGATGTGTTCCGAGTGTGATACCTCATTCCACGTACATAAGTATATTGTAGCTTGTCCACATACCTCTGGGTATATAGGGCAGTGTTATAGTACGAAAAGTATAAAGGAATGCTCTCACTATGCAGTTTTGCATTAGACAGCGCTAACATGGATTGGGCCTCCATGTACTTTCGGGTATATATGGGAGGACTACATTAGGTTGCTATCCATCCTTAGGTAACCGAGTCAGCTACCTTGTACATTGTGATACACCAAAAACAACATTCGGGGAGATTGCCTGCACGTATGTTAAGTCCTTGGTTTACTAAGGCAGTATATTGCAGTTCACAGTTGCTTGGTAATCCTTTTGCCTAGATTACCCTCTTTTTGTTTATTTCTTTTTGTAATAAAATCAATCAGCAATCATGGAGGAACATCAACCCTTACCCCATCATTCACAGAGGACAGTGAATAAACCTCCTTTAACCCTTGAAGCTACACCTAGCCAGCAAAAGTGGTCTCATTTGACTGAATCCAGTACATCACAAACTTCTGGTTGTTCATCTGAACTTCTAGAGTTACCTATACTAGTAAGTGCTGTGACCCTAGTTTCTCCTAAAATTACTCAAACATCTGTTACTAAAGTGGAATCTCCACAATTACTTGAGGACACTAAAAGTGAACCTAGTGAAATGGTAGCCCAATTTGTCCAAAAAGAAGTTGATTCTCAACCCAAAGTTGTTCAACAAGAAATTACTCCTGAACATGAATATGCTCAACCAGAAGTTGATCTTTAACCTATCATTGTTCAATCAGAAGTTACTTCTCAACCTGAATTTTTTCAAGAAGCCCAACCTAAACTTATTGTTCTTTTATGAAAACACTTGGATCTTGAAGTTGAACAATCGGAAGTTGCTACCATACCGGAAGACAATCGACTGGTTTATCCTTAGACATTTGTAACTGTCGAGACTTCCCCTTTACCACGAGAACAAATACCATAAATCTATTATGGACCTGATGGTGAAATCCTTCCACCTGGTTTGATTTTGATAGAAGAGGAACCTGAGGAAGAAACACCCAGAATTCCAGTTCAATTTGGACCTAGACTTTATCTTTATCCTCATAGTCCTAATTTTACTACTCCTTTGGACCTTGATTACTTTCAAACTCCCATTGATTCATTAGGAAATTTATTAAGACATTTGACTATGACAGAATCAACACCCCAGACTGTACCATCTGTTACAACTGCGACAGAATATTTTGTCGCTACTTCTTTGATGTTTACCACAACACTTGAGTCATATTTGTATGGTGTTACATCCATCCCATCAGGTTACCAATATTTATTTGGAACCAATCAGGTGTTTCTTCTAGTACATGGTGTTCACCCATGTCCTCTATAGAGATTTTATCTGGTTCTTCACTTACGGATACTGAATAGCTTAATCCATCAAGTCAATATCAAACTAGTTCATCTTGTTACTATCCAATGTATCTGCTTTACATTGGATTACCCCCATATAGAGAACAATATGCACAATCTCCTTATCCTTCATTTATTGGGGGGCAACCATATGGCAATATGTCATCGTCTATAGGTCAGCCTAGAAATATTGTTTGTCAGTGGCAGCCAAAAATAATCGTTAAATCAAGGCTTATGTATCCATCACAACCTATGCAATCTGTCTCATCCATACCTACTCCACCTATTGTTACAACTTTACCAGAGTCACAGGCTTAGTTAGTTGTATCTCGACCTTTGAAAGTTGGTCCTTCAACTTCAGACCCCCAAGTTTTAGGTTTACCGATTCAGCCTTCTCAGGTAGTTTTATAACAACCATTTGTGCCTGGAATTCAACAACCTGTTGCGCTATACAACAACCCCCCCATTTCAATTTTTAAACTCTTATTCTTAAAATGCTAAATAATAAATCGGTCCCCTTTTGAATATAAATAAAAGAAATAAAAATTTGAGTAAAATAATTTTTCCATAGAAGTCATATGAAAATTGCTATTAGAGTAGTTAGGACCGCTCATCACAAATCACATTTCTTTAGAACCCGTGAAAATCCATTTGAAGAGCTTGCGATGTGATCATAGTCATAACAAAAACCTCATTATAAAGTTTAATCAAGGTAAGCCTTTTATAAGCACAATTTAATAAAACTATTGCATCTCACACAATGTTAATCCCATAGAATTACTTAAAGTGGTATTAAAACTTTATGATGCGATAAGGCTATTGCAAATCACATATCGCTGATTCGTAGTGAAGCGTCCATAAAACTCCATTGAAATATTGTGTTGTGATAAGGCTATCGCAAATTGGATATTGCTAATTCATAAAGAACCATCCAAAAACTTCATTGAAGAATCGCGATGTGATTTAATTATCGCATGGCGCGCTCTCAATAAAATAAAGTGATAAATATTATGAATACATGTGGTAAAGGGATAAATCAATTACATAAGGAAATAATGTGATTTTCCAATATTAAAACCAATTGTCTCCCCATGCAAGCTCAGCACTCGCCGCAATCACAACTATGCAAACAAATATTTTGAGTATGGCGCTTGTAACTCTCAATTTGCGATACGCGATTATTACACAAATATTAAAATAACACAATCACCAATCGCAAATTGCGGAGTGATGATAGCTATTCTATAAGAGACCGTTACAAGACCTGCAATGTGACATATGGTTTTAGCATTAAAGTTCCACATTGGAAGTTACGATAAAACATTAAGGAGTAGTTATGGGGAAGTCCTTTGAAGATTTCATTCATGATAGCTAAGTACAATATAACATCTCATGCATCTAATGCGCTTAACTATATATGGTCCGTAATTTGTATAATCTCTTCTCAAGTTTTTCAACTGTTACGCTCCACTTTCTCATTTTGTAGAGCTGACTGAGAATCACACAATCATGCAAGATGTCTAAGAAATCTCAGAAGGAAAAGGCCCCCATTGTAGTGGAAGAAGCACCAACAAAATTGGTGGTAATTTCATATACTACCTATCTAGGCCTCAGTAAAATCTCATGGGAAGGAGTCTATGCTTTACTCGAGGCAGGAGATCCAATGGAGATAGAAGAAGAAGCAACAGCGGATGGAATCGATAAAATAGAAAGCACGCTTAATGACTTGGCCAGCTCCTTCCTCCATAAAATAGCAGCCCGAGCTAAAGTTTTACCATATAATGATCTAGTGATATGGGTGATCAAAAGTATCAATATAACCGATAGAGCCTTCTTCACAGTTGATTGGAAGATGTTCGGGACATTCAAGCCTAATATTTCAAGAAGATGTATCATTTTTCGGATCCCCACCGCCACTACAACAAGTCACTTATGGATGATTTCACTAAGGAGAATGACCTAGAGTCAGATCCTATCAAATAGTGAAGAAATTTTCCAGAACATCATAAACATGAATCTTTTGGTATGTACTCTGTGGACTCTTTAGCATCCCCATATTGTTATGTTGATGCAATGGTATGTAGGCTCTTTGGAAGCCCAGATTCTACTAGGTTTTCTATAGAAATGGTCCCACTAATAGATGCAGTAGTCAACTCTTCTATTATGGATTGGGAAACCATTCTATTAGGTAAAATGGCCAGTCAAATATTAGATTATAGAAGAAACAGATTTGTCACCACTCGAGTCGTGCCCCCATTTTATATGAGCACCTACATCATGGACATAATCTGTTTTAATTCTAACTTTCCCATTCTGGGTTGGAAATGGAATTTTCAATACCCAACCCCTACCCATATTTATCACAAGTATCTATGGAAGTCTGACTACAAGAATCACATATACAAAATTTTCCATGGTTTTGTTTTACCTATTCATTAAGCCATTTTTAACAAACTTGCTCCTCGAGTCTTTGACGAAGCCAACATTGACTTAACTTCAATTAGCAGTTGGTTTGAGGAGGATAATTTCACCTATATTAGGGTTTTTGGGAGTATAACAAACCCTCATCTCCTTCCACTCTATATCCCAGACAAGCTATTAGCTAGGGAAATAGTATACCCGATAGTGGAGAAGGGGATGACTAGAAACCTTAAAGACTCTAAAAAACAAGTGTGGCCTCCATTTCCCCTCCATTGTGGCACTTACACATTGCATGACTTTAAGCATGCTGAGAAAACGACAGAGAAAAATAAGGACCTGAGTCTAGTAGTGATTCCTAAGAGACAGTATGATCCAAACAAGGTCGCTTACAATCTCACCAGTCAAGTGAAAATTGCTAAATTTATACATGAGGAGGATGAGTTTGATGATTTATTTGCTTCTACAATTATTTTCATAAGTAACTCATCTAGCAAGATTCAAACTAGGAGCTGCAAAGAGGGATAAGTTCATGGAATACAAGACACAGAGGTAACAAACATTGCCTTTAGATTTATTGAATACTACCCCTGCTGTTCAGCAAAAAGAGCACAACAGGGAGAAGACTATTGAATAGATTTCCGAGAAAGGGGAAACAATTGAAAAAACCAGTGTACCCCTTAGCATAGATGTTCATATTGAACCCATATTGATAAAATAATGGGAACAATTTGATCAGCAGATCAAAAGCTAGAGCGACCCCAAAAACAGTATCACATCAGCATCACCCGCAACTCAATAGCCCATCGTTACTGAGAGCATGATTGAAGGTACACCCAGTACAGACATAGCTCAGAAACAAGTTGAAATAATCCCTGAAAATCCTTCAGGTGAAATAACATTAAATATTGAGGAGATACCACCTTTGCATGTCTTTTACAGCCCTAAGCATAGGGCTATAGTAAGGAAACAGAGAAAAAGTAGGAAAATTGACTAGACATCATCCATAGCTCCTCAATCAAAATTTATGAATCTTATATGGAAGGATTCAGAGGTCAATCCTTCTGAGGATTTGACTAAGTTATCCCAATATGTAGGGGCTTACACAACTACCACAATTGATAAGGCCACTGAGGTTAATCAATTAATCAAAGAAAAATATCAAAGGATTGGTTAGCTTGAAGAGAAAATAGTAGCAAAAAAATAGAAGATTAATCAACTTGAGGAACAGTTGGCCGAAGAAAAATAGAGGAATGAGTAGCTAAAAGTTCAATTAAACTTGGAGAAATAAAATATTGACCAGCATGCCATTCAAAAACAACAATAGTTCTCCCAGCAGCTCGAACAACTTCAATTGACACATCAACAAGGAATGAAGCTTATTTACAAAACAGTTTAGAGATTATCCTAAGGTCAAGGAATTTAAGAAGGAAGCCCTAGAAGCAAATAAGGCCTTATCACAACAACTCAATCTCCTTAGCCATAAAATATCACTTTTCGACCCATTATGCATCATAATTGCATCGCTAATCGAACAGGTAGTTAATACTAGAATAGAATTTGAGAACGCAGATGATAAGGTCACAAATTTTCTCAAATGGAAAAGCACACTAGAAGGAAGAGCTGCTAACCTACTAAAAATTCAAGAGTCGGATAAAGAAGTATTATTTTGGAATGGGAAATGCAGTTAATAAAGGCAGAAAGGGCTACTTCCAGGGCTAGAGCTATAAATGACAATGTGATAGAGCTAGTAAATGACAATTTATATGGAGTCATTCTAATTTCTGACTGTTCCCCTAGCAAGCTCCCGAAAGAGAAAGTGTTAGAAAATCAATGGAAGCACGATTTGGCCGCCAAAGAAGAACAACTCAGTAGAGTACAAAGCCTTACTTAGGATGCGTTTTGGTCCTTTTTGGTCAAGCCACATAATCAACAGATGACCATCAAATGCCTTACCAACACTATTGATCGCATGGTGCCTGAGCTTTCAGATGCCACGCACACGGGACAACTACACTCAAGGATGAGTCATCCTCCAGAAATTCAAAACATTTTGTCAATTTTTCAGTTGCGGGTACAAGAGAAGTAATAGATACAATGAATATTTCCAAAGGCAATCGCACAACTATTTTTGCATTGCAAATCCTAGATTTGCATATTTATAATTCCAACAACTCTAAGAGATTTATGTTGACAGTTTGTTTTAGTTATTTTATATAAACCTTTTCATGTTATTGAGGAAGGTGTCCTCCATTTGTAAAAAAATAGACATGAGAAATTGCACTTTTGTGCTTCTAAATTTATTTTTTTATGAGCAGCGGATCAAAGTTTCAGATTTTTGTGAAAGAACTTTTTCAAGACCTGCATTTTTGTATCTCCTGTAAGTTTCTGGAATAAAGAGGTGGAAGAAAAATTTTATTTACAGATCAAGACTCAAATGCATGTGGTATTTCTATCACTGTTCTTTTTGTC
Source organism: Pinus tabuliformis (assembly GCA_031772625.1). NCBI lineage: Eukaryota > Viridiplantae > Streptophyta > Pinopsida > Pinales > Pinaceae > Pinus > Pinus tabuliformis. The sequence goes on from CM062815.1 coordinate 517,327,681, forward strand.
TTGATTTAATTGGCATTTCATTTAATTTGCTATTGTTGATGTATTCACACACTTCAAGCAATTCTATTTTGATTCACTTCTAAACGATTTAGAATTGTTACATTAGAGATATATATCAGTGATAAATATTATGATGTCATGCGATATGTTTTTATAATTACTTTGTTTAATTTCTTAATCTATGTGATTGTTTGTATGCTAGGAATTATCAAAAAACACATTGTTATAAGATTACCCAGGTTATGTAGGTATAATTGTATATTTTAAAGTTATAGATTAAACCATCTACCATCTCCGATATATATTTTAAAACATTCATCCATTAGACCACACATTATTGGGAAAGTAGTCCCATAACCCCCAGTCGGATCCACCATCCCGAACGAAAAAGGAGTTGTACTAAGGTCTGGACCAGGTGGTTATCCCCCAATGTTGGTGCTACAATTTTAGAGGCATCAACATTTTTTTTGCTAGGAAGGCTTAACTGTAAATGGCAAGTAAATCTAAATCCACAGACCATTCTAAGAGTATAACACTGTCACCTTCTCCTTCAACTTCTACACATTATAAATCTCTTATTCCTAAGTGAGAAGTTCAAAAGAATAATACAACACCCACTGCTGAAATCCTATACACACCAGATAATTCTTCTCCTGAACCCCTTGAAGTACAGACTTTGATTCATACAATCCAAGGGTTTTCGATATCCCAAGAACAATCTGAGTTATCCCAAGGAGGTGTAAGTTCACAATATGTCCCATCCCAGTCGCCTACTAGAGCGAAGAGTGAAAAACTTGGTATTCCACCAGTCGAATTTCCTCTACCAAGTCAAAAAGGGGCTAGGAAAACACCATTTGAATCTAACAGTGAGGCTCTATCATCATCACCATCTATTCCATCCATACCATTACAGGATCATTCATCCATTTCCCAACTTCAAATCATAGTTCAAACAGGTACAAGAACTTGAACACCCTCTACGCAATCACTTTCTACCCCTTCATCACCCTCTTCTATTGTTAGCTCCATGATGGCACATAATCAACCTCAACCAAGGCCATGGACCAATCCAAGAGCGTTCAGAATGCCTGCACCTTTAAGCCAATTGCCAGCTCATCCTGAAAAATGGTTACCAAAATCTAATCTTGACATTGGCCTGTTAGCAGAAGAACATATAAATAATTTCATGTTATCCATCAACTTGAATGGAGTAACTAAAGAGGATAATATTGTTAGACTATTTCCATACAGTTGACAAGGAGCAGCAGGATCATGGTACTTTTAATTACCACTAGGTTCTATCAATAGCTGGGATGCTTTCCAGGAGAAATTTCTAAGTAAGTTTGGAGATGATAGGTCTACAACAACTCTCATCAATGATCTCTCCAATCTTAAATCCAAATCAAAAGAACCCATCAAAGACTTCAACTCATGCTTCAATAAGTTGTTGAATAAAATTCCTGCAACGTCCAAGCCTATTGAGGAAGTTCGAAATGAATGGTATATCTTTGCCTTGCCTTCAAACATAGCCATTTTCGTTGATAGGGCTGCTAAACCAACATTAATAGAAAATATGAAGGAAGTAATCACTGTTGAAAAATGTGTCCTAGCTTTGGAAAAGAAAAACGCTATTGAAGAAAGGAAATCGAAAAAAGTTAGCTTTAGAGATGATTCAAAGAAGAAATCAGTCAAGGATCCATATGACATGGAAGGTTTACAAAAAGTTCTTAAAACTATGTCAAATGAAATGGTTGAAATAAAAAAGTAGGTAGCTGAGACTTCTACCAAAAAACCTTTTAGGAAATCTAAAAGAAATCAGCCAACTGATCCTAAACCACCTAATGTTATATCTAATGCCAAATATTATCTAGAAGATGATGAAGATGAAGATAGAGTTTTATCAGCTGAGGAAATGGATGAAGATGAAATAGTTTAATGTCATGGAATGTGGGACTTTATCTTACCCAATTTTGTTAATGAAAGTGAACAGGAAGCTCTCCAAGTAAATACAAGAAGCAAAAGTATAGCTGAGCCTAATCAGGTAAATTCTAAGAAGAAAAACTCAAGTCCCATTACTAAAGACAAAACTCCATTAAGAAAACCCTAGTTGTACCTCCCCACAATCAACCATCATCCTCCAATCCTCCTTCATCATCTAAAATGCTAATAGTTTTATGCTCCATGGATTATAACATTTTGGAAGATATGAAGAAGACTCGAGAAAATATTTCTTTGCATGAACTTAACAAGATCAAACATCAACAATTTAAGTTGTTTCTCAAAGAATTAAATGTCATACCTTCTTCTCTTCTTCCAACTACTGTATTGTCCAAGGCTACTAAAGGATTAGGTAAGCCACCATCTGATAAGGTAGATGCTACTGATGCTGGTTTAATTGAGGACAGGTCAAATTCTCATACTCCTCCTTTTCTCTTAACTTATGAGATATGCAATAGAAATTTGGATAACTGCTTGATAGATTCAGGGAGCTCATCAAATATTATTCTAGCCTCAGTTTGTTCCAAATTAAATATTGAGCCCCACAAGTCCACAGTTCACATTGTTTAATTAGATCGAACTAAGGTACAAGTTTTAGGAGAGATAAATCCAGTTACTATCAGATTAGCAGCTAATCCCAGGGTTGTCCAAAGAATTGATATATTAATTGTTGACATCCCTGAGTTTCATGGTTTGATCCTTAACAGAGATTCGTCCAAAAAACTTGATGGTTACATTTTGACTAACTGGTCTCACATGTGGTTTCCCTATAATGGGAAACCAAATCAAATCAGAATAGATCGCAAAAAACATTGGACTCATACAGTAAGTGAGTTTGAACAAGATAATCAACCTATAGCCTTCAATAATAATATTCTCATAAACTATTCGGCTGAGTCATTTTTTAGGAATTTTAATGCTCAACAATCTCCTTTTCCTGTTAATAGTGTCATATCGCAAATTGAAAATTTCTCTCACACTGATACCTTAAAGTATGTTAGTGTTACAGATGAACTTGTAAATAAGCCTATAAATAAGCCTTTATTTTGGTCTTTGTATTTCAATGGATCAAAATCCAATGAAGGTGCAGGAGCAAGATGTATTTTAGTTAGACCAGAAGGGGAAAAATGTTGTTATCATGTAGATTGGAATTTGAGTGTACCAATAACATTGCAGAATATGAGGCATTGATTCAAGGGATCTATAAAGCAATAGGCCTGGATATCCAATATCTGGAAGTATTTTGTGATTTTGAGGTTGTTATTAAGCAAGTAAGAAATACTATCCATTGTCTCTCGGGTCATCTCAAACATTATCAATTACTTTTTCAAGATCTCATAACTCATTTTCTGGAATTTGACATATATCCTATTCCAAGATCATAGAATGCAGTAGCCAAACTTTTGGCTAATGTTGCTTCTAAGCTCCTTCCATCTGAGGATTATAGTCCAGATAGATTTTCAATTGAATTAATTTTTCGACCATCTGTCCCAGATAATGTCACCAATTGGCGTTTATTTAATCAAGATGAGGATATCTTCAATTTCCTGACTTTTGAAGGATCTTATGATGAGAAGATTATTAATGAAAGCGATCATGATCTTTAATTAAAACAAAGACAATGAAAATCCTATTCCTAGATCTGTGGTCAAGCTAGAAGATCTTCATGATATTAATGATAGATTCAAAAAGGTCACTAATGCAAAACTTGAAAGTTATACTTTAAGGTTTGGATTAGTAAATCTTGGAACTGAGGCCAAACCCTAGAATTTCAATCTAGGACTTGGACTTTCATCAGAGGAAAGATTTTCTTTCATTAGATTATTAAAGAAATACAAAAAAAAATTCGCTTGGAATTTCAGAGATCTGAAAACTTATGATACCTCTATCATTCAACACATGATTCCAAGGATTCTTGATGAGAAACCTGTAAAACAGAAGCTAAGGAAAATGCACCCAAATCTTGAAGTTTAAATCAAAGAAAAGTTGAATAAACTCCTTGAGGCTAAAATAATATTTCCTATTAGACATTCTAAATGGATCTCAAACTTAGTACCTGTAAGAAAAAATAAGGACGACATTAGAATTTGCATAGATTTTATAAATCTCAACAAAGAATGTCTGAAAGATAATTTCCCATTACCAACAATGGAACAGATACTTCAATCAGTAGCTGGCTCAGAGTTAATGTATTTTCTTGATGGCTTTTCAGGATACAATTAGATACTAGTACAACCATATGATAGATTAAAGACTACACTCAGAACTAAATGGGGAACATATGTTTATCAGAAAATGCCTTTTGGTTTGATAAATGTTGGAGCTACTTTCCAACAAGCCATGGATATAGACTTCAAAGGTTTGATCAATAGAACAGTCATTATCTACATAGATGACATAACTATCTATTCTAAGAATAGAACCAATCATCTGCATGATTTAAAACAGATCTTTGAACGTTGTAAAAAATATGGGGTTTCTTTAAATCCCAAGAAATCATTTTTTGCTCTTAATGAAGGTAATATATTAGGGTTTATTGTATCCAAAGATGGCATATAAATTGATCCAGATAGGATAAACGATATGTTTGATATTCCTTTGCCACATAACAAGAAATCTATGGGATAGATAAATTTTGTGAAAAGATTTATTCCTCATTTTTCTCAAATAGTTTTACCCTTGCAATCTATGATTAAGAAAAATTCAGCTTTCAAATGGGGCCATAACGAAAAAGAGGCTTTTGCTGCAATCAAAAAAGAAATCATTAATGCTCCTGCATTGAATACTCCAAATTTTTCTAGTCATTTTATTTTGTATACTTTAGCCACTAAAACATCTTATGTTGCTATTTTAACACAAATCAATGACCAGCAAGTAGAAGCACCCATATCTTTCTTTAGTTCTAATTTGAAGGGTGCTGATATCAACTATTCAGAAGTTGAAAAACAAGCTTTCACTGTATTTAAATCTATCAAACACTTTAGACAGTTTCTCCTAAAAACACACACTAAAGTAATAGTCCCATTCTCTGCAGTGGTACAATTTCTAGTTCAAAGGGAAGTAGGAGAGAAGAGAGCCAACTGGGTAACAACTTTACAAGAATATGATATTGATATTAAACCAGTGAAAATTGTTAGAGGGCAAGGTTTTTACAGGTTATTAGCAGGAGCTTCCAATATTCCAGACCATGAAGATTCAGATAATACTGCACAAGTAAATGAGATAAGTATCAGTAATTTGGGATCTCAATATGCTGATCTTATCTTTTACTTGAAAAATGGATATGCTCCCCTTGAAATTAGTTACAAAAACAAACATCCATTAAGATTAAAAGCCAAACACTTTGAAATCATTGATAATGTGTTACTCAAGAGAAATTATGATTCAATTTTATTACGATGCCCTGAAAAAATTGAAGCGCAGACTATTTTGCAGGAATTACACGATGGCCCAGCAGGTGGACATTTTGGAGGAAACACTACAGCTCACAAAATACTACACGTTGGATACTATTGGCCAACTTTGTTTAAAGATGCCCATGACTACGTAAGGAAATGCAAGATATGCCAAACTGCTAGCAGAAGACAAAGGAGACCAGATTTTCCTCTACATCTAGTATACATTGAGCAACCATTTGAACAATAGGGACTTGATATTATAGGAGAAATTGTCCCAAATTCTTCCAAGCAACACGGATACATCCTCACTGCCACGGACTACTTCACAAAGTGGGTAGAAGCAATTCCTCTAGAGGTAGCCAATTTTGATGCATTATTGAATTTATTGATTAGTTTATCATTGCAAGATTTGGTTTACCTAACGCGCTTATTTTTGACAACGCATATTATTTTTCTGGAAATAGTATAGTTGAATTTGCTCTTAAGAGAGGTTTTAAGTTAAAATACTCTGCAAATTACTACCCTCAAGGAAATGACTTAGCAGATTCAACTAACAAGAATCTCATCAAGATTATCAAAATAACTGTTGATCAAAACTAGAAGAATTGGCATAAATATTTGATATTTTCATTATGGGAAAATTGCATAACTCAGAAGGCCTCAATAGGTACTTCTGCTCTTAACTTAGTATATGGGAATGAAGCTGTAATACCTCTAAATTTAGCACTCTCATCTCTAGCCCTAGTACAATTTATTGAAGAAATCCCTTCTTCTTCTACTTAATCGAGGTTTGATCAAATCCTTAAAGTGGATGAGGAAAGAGAAGAGGCCAAAATTACTCATTCTAAACATCAAAAAATCATTAAATATTCTTTTGATGCAAGTTCTATTGGCTCAAAATCATTATAGATTGGTGACCTCATTTTGAAATGGGATAAAGCACATGAAGATAAAGGTAAGCATACTAAACTTCAAAATATGTGGCTTGGACCATTTCAAATCGTTGAAAAGATAGGCTCATCAAGGTTTCTACTGCAAGATTTATCAGCAAATAGAGATTCTCTTCCTGTGAATGGGCTTATCTTAAAGAAATTCTTCTTCTAAGGAGGTAACCCCTTCTTACCTGTACATATTATTTATGCAAAGCTAGTTTCTTTTAGGAAATAATTTTGTAAATAGTCTCCCATTCGCTTTTCACTATTGAAAATATCTTTGAAAGAATATTCTTAACACTTGCTTTCAAAAATAGAACCTTTTAAGAAAATGATTACGATTTTGGAAATTAGATAAAACATGAAACTTTGAAAACCTCTTTAATTTTGTGAAATCTTCCAAACCTTGAAAATAAAGTAAAACATTTTGAATCTTTATAAAGTTAAGAAAGCCTATTTACAAAAAGGTAAAGACTTTCCCCAGCTAAGAATCCACAACTCTAAAACTGTCATCCACAAACTCTTAAGGAGTAATCCATTCACCCCATCCACTAGGTTTATGATTTTTCAGAGTGTAATTCTAAAATATATCTGATTTAAAAGATAAGAGGTCTCATGATGAGCTTGCTTACCATGATGATAAGGAACTAATTAAACTGACATTACCAATACTGCATATCAAAATAGGGCAATGGCTTATCATCATAAGACAAGGGGTCTCATTATGAGCCAGCTTGTTCAGTTCAATTACAATCAGTGAATGGCATTGTCATCATCTAGCTCCCAAACCAGGACAATGGCTTTTATCCCAAACAAAAATAAAAAAATAAAAAATACATGTAAACATATCTTTTGGATTTATGTTTCAAAAAGATATACTCTTAGATGGATGGGACAATGAATGACTAATGGTTAAAAGGTAACCCAGTCGAGACTGTAGATGTTTGCTGGAAGTAGAGGCACTACCTGTGACAAAAGAGTAAATTTAAAAAGCTAAGTTGGAGGAGCCCCTTACTTTATCTTTAACAACCAATCAAAGCTTGAAGAAACCAAAAAATATTTTTATTTTATCATAAGGGTTTGTACAAGAAGTTGCAAAATTCATATATTTTTATTTCAAAGTAAAGTTTTATCTAACCAATTCTTAGATAGTTGTCTTTTCCTCAATTGATTCTACATAAGAAAGTTCTAGAAATTTCATTATTTTTCAGAGATAGCTGGTTCTCCCAGTGAATCACCAATTGTTGTGCTATACAACAACCCCCCACATTTCAATTTTTAAACTCTTAGTCTTAAAATGCTAAATAAGAAATGGGTCCCCTTTTGAATATAAATAAAAGCAATAAACTTTTGAATAAAATAAATTTTCCATAGAATTCATATGAAAATTGCCTTTAAAGTAGTTAGGACTGCCCATCACAAATCGAATTTCTTTATAACCCATGAAAATCCATTTGAAGAGCTTGCGATGCAATCATAGTCATAACAAAACCCTCATTGCAAAGTTTTATCAAGGTAAGCCTCTTATATGCACGATGTAATAAAACTATCGCATCTCACACAATGTTAATCCCATGGAATTACTTAAAGCAACATGAAAAATTTGTGATGCGATAAGGCTATCGCAAATCGCATATTGCTGATTCATAGTGAAGCGTCCATAAAACTCCATTGAAATCTTGCGATGTGATAAGGCTATCACAAATCACATATCGTTGATTCATAAAGAAGCATCCAATATACTACATTGAAGAATCGCGATGCGATTTAATTATCGCATGGCGCGCTCTTGATAAAAATAAAGTGATAAATATTATGAATACATGCGGTAAAGGGATAAATCAATTACAAAGAAATAACATAATTTTCCAAGATTAAAACCCGTTGTGTCCTCATGCCAGCTCAACACTCATCGCAATTGCAACTATGCAAACAAATCTTTTGAGTATGGCGCTTGCAACTCCCGATTTGTGATACGTGATTATTACGCAAATATTAAAATAACGTAATTGTTGATTGCAAATCGGAGAGTCATGACACCTATTCTACAAGAGACCATTACAAGACTTGCGATGCAACATATGGTTTCAGCATTAAAGTTTCACATTGCAAGTTATGGTAAAACATTAAGGAGTAGTTATGGGGAAGTCTTTTGAAGATTTCATTCATGATAGCTAAGTACAATATAAAATCTCATGCATCTAATGCTCTTAACTACATTTTGTCCATAATTTATATTATCTCTCCTCAAGTTTTTCAACTGTTATGCTCATCTTTCTCATTTTGTAGAGTTGACTGAGAATCACACAATCAGGCAAGATTTCTAAGGAATCTCGGAAGGAAAAGGCCCCCATTGTAGTGGAAGAAGCACCATAAAAATTGGTGGTAATTGCAGATACTACATGTCTAGGCCTCGGTAAAATATCATGGGAAGACATCTATGATTTACTCGAAGCAGAAGATCCAATGGAGATAGAAGAAGAAGCAATAGTGGATGGAACCTATAAAACATAAAGTATGCTCAATGCTTGGCCAACTCCTTCCTCCATAAAATAGTATCCCGAGCTAAAGTTTTACCATATAATGTTCTAGTGAGATGGGTGATCGAAAGTATCAATATAACAGATAGATCCTTCTTCACAACCGATGGGAAGATGTTTGCGACATTCAAGCCTGAAGATGCTAAGAAGATGTATCATTTGTCAGATTCCCAGCTGTTATATACATATTTGGAAACTGCAACCCCAATCACATATGTCGATGAACCAAGGGCTCTTAAACCCCTAAAAGTGTTGTTTCAAACCCTAAAGGATCATGGTCAATTGGTTACATCATTTCCTAGAAGTTCTCCCTGAAAAACCCCTCAAAACTGGTCAAAAATGGACCATATAGACTGCTCCATGCTAAGGGTGTGATGCATACTGAAAGAGCCTTATGTAAGGTGTGATGAGCGAGAGTAGACAAATGACAGAGACAGTTTGCTAAGTGGAAACCCAGAGAATCTTCTAGAAACTTCTCATATGACACTTGCCTCTCTGAATTCGCCTAGGGATGAGTAAGAGATCATGAAATATCCAGATGGAACCAAGAACTATCAGTGAAATGACACTAATTAAAAACCCAGAAGCTGACTCACCCCTCTGTAAATATCTATATATGGATCCCTTAGCTGAGATATCTAGAGGTTGGAATTTTGTAATTTGTAAGGAAGTGTTTTTGGTTTCTCTTTGAGACATCCCATTGTTGGGTGATCTTACTTTTCATGAGGTGAAGAGGGCTTTCATGCTGGGAGGATGATGTTGGATCAGACAACTGGGTTGTAATCCTCTCTTCTACTTCTACAATCAATAAAGTTATTTGAGTTTTCCTCCATATACTTGTGTATTTGTGAATCTTTCTATTTGTGAATGCAATTGTATGGTTAATGTACTTTTGATTCTGCATTGTTTATGGTATTATAGATCTCTATGCTTTGATGGTGTTTTGTTGCTTTGTCTCTATAGGTGTTCTTTAAAGCGGGACAAGTGAGAAAGGCGTGGCAAGCTCTATCAAAGGAGAGAGGAAAAAAGCAAGGAGCCAAGCGAAAGATTAAGGTTGGTGCTCTTTACTTCTATGTTATCTATCATATATAAAGGAAAACACAAGTTACTTTGAATTGTTTGTTTCTAAGATAGCTACCCGTCTTAGTGGGACTAGCAAATCGAATAGACATTAGTTTTCCTGGAAACGAAATGGTGACTCCACTTGGGAGTGAATATTTTGTTTGTTTGTTACTATTGTTTGCTTTATAAACTACAAACGAAGCCTGAAGTTAAGCCAGCTAGCCTTCGAACTGCTTTTTCTATGCAACTGCAAAGTAGATCAATCTCCAAGATGGTTTATGAACTGAACATCTGACTTGAAAACATCATAAGTGCCCTCGGGTTAGCTCAATAACCTTATAAGATCATACCCCTATACTTTATTTTTACTGTCTATCATAGCTCAGCCTAAATCACTGAACGTAGCTGCAAATTTTGAGCAAAAACCAAGCTCATTTTCGTTCCCTGGTCCATCGCACTGTCTATAACTGGAAGTCTAGATGCATCGCACCTCCCATGTGCTGCAGGTGAGATGCATCCTTGTTTCCCTTAAGGACAGGTGTGATGATTGAATGAGACTGTTTCCCTCTCTGGAATTTGGTTTTTTTCACTGTTTTTAGCTTTATTCACTAGTTTTACTCCATATGACCAATATATCATTGTTGAAGACTTCTTCCTTTACATTATTTAGCCTCCATTGATCAGGAATTGTGAATGTTTTTAATGTATTTGTCATCATTTACAGTCCGCCTTTGAAAAAAGTAGCTTAATCCAACTGTCATCTTTTGATTCAAAAGTGTCATAATTGTCCTTTTGAGTCAAGAACAAGAGTGTCATAAAGTATTCCTCTTCTAAATAGTTGATTGTAATTTTGTCATTGTATTTGATTTGAATTGTCACTATTTGAAGTGTCAAAGCAGTTTTCCATTCGAAATTGAAAGTGTCATCTCAGTCTTTCTTTCATTTTGAAAAGAAATTGCTAAAGTGTCGCTTTGAAGAAAGTAGTTCAGATCTGTACTTAGTTTTCTTTTTGGCATTCTCACATTAAGGAAATGGAAAAAAAATACATGCATGTGCATTTGCATTTAGACTGCATGCAGAAAATTATTTAGGAAAAGTGCATATAGTGTGTGCTCTCTGCTCTCTGTTGAAAGAATCGTACTCTTCTTTCCTTAGTAGCTAGGATTTTCATTGCTAAAGGAAAACAAACGACTGTTTATCATTTTAGATTGCATATTTAGGAATTTTACATCTACATCACGCGTTGAGACTTGAAAGACAAAGTTCTTAAAAAGACCAACTATAAAATAAACATCAATGAACATAAAAATGCTTTGGAACCTAATGCACAACATCTAGAAGACTAGGCTAGAGACGTATTCCGGTGTCGTAAAGCCTGTTAACTATCATTTTCATCAAAGGTTGGGTGATTCCTCCTCTTTGATATGACAAGTGCCAGTACGGACTTATGCTCCCCGTACCGTCGAGTATATATTGGGAGACCACAATAGGTTGATATCATTTATCCTTAGGAAGCCGTGTCTACCGCCCTATCGATTGCAATGCACTAAACACATCATTCAGGAAGATTGACTGCCATAAGTAAAATCCTTGGTAATTTCTCTTTAATTTACCACCAAGTTGTATATTACAGTTTTGTGATTGGTTTGGTAATCCATCTATCGAGATTTCTAGAGCAGTCACTTTCGTTTCTTTTTGACTTCTTAAAATAAAAGGTCCATCTGAGCACTTGTCACTTCAGGCTCATTAAAGATTGAAGGCAACTAGAGTCACATTTAGCTTTTTCTCGACTCTTAAAAATTGAACAAACAAGTTGTGTCAAAGCGTCATAAAATTCATTTAATACGGAATAACATCTCTATTCCCTCGTTGATCTTAGGATGAGGTAATGGAGTCAACCAATCAAGGATTTCCCCTTGGGGGGAATCCTAGTCCTTTCTCTTCTTGGGGAGATATTGGTGCTCTATACATGGCCACATTTTCCCTTCAAGGAATCACAATTGGCCTGTCGGTATGGCTATTCTCAACCTCTATCGTTCAAAACACCGTAACTCCTCAACAATCGAATGAACAACTAGATGATATCGGAGTTGCTCCCTCACCTTCTACTTCATTTGTTCCCTCTCTCGTTCTTCCTCTTCGCTTGGTGAAACTAGTGATACTAAAAACCAAGTAGGTGAGAAGAAGAAGAAAGGGAAGGAGAAGTAGAAGAGGAAGCCAGTCAAGCAAGGGGGCAACCATGCATCGTCTGGCGAAAATCCACACACTGCACCTTCCAAGCCCAAATCTCCATGCATAATTTTCAAAGGAAACCACTTTCATCGAGATTTCCCTTGCATTTTCCGGATCTTGAGAGACTGGTCTCCCCGCTTGCACCATCCGGTGTCATCAACCTCTGTCAATCACGTTGAGAACTCGGCATCGACTAGTGGAAGTGTATTCAATGGAAAAAAAGGAAGATCTAGATTTCCTTGTAGATTGTGTGAAGGTGATCATGCCCTCCATCGTTGTCCTTTTTTGGATGAAGCTAAAAGTGTCTTGGATAACCGTCCTACTTCACCACAGTAACTTCCGCCTGGATACAAAGAACTCTTGCCAAGTCCATCACTAGTTGAATGTCTGACTGAAACACCTCAACTATCGGTCAAAACACCTATCATTGAAGATAAACCCTCTGATTCCATACCGGACCAAAGGCAACAGGTCGAGATGACAGTCGACCTAGTTTTTCTTTCAGAAAGGCCACCTTCAGATGATACAGTCTCCAAAGAGAATGAGAACGACACCATTCAAATTCTTTTTGTTAACACAAAGTCTGATGAACATGGGGGCAATCTACCTGGTCCTTTACCACAAGAGGGAAGTTCTCCATTTCAAGAGATTCATCCAGCCATTTATTCGGCCCTCCTCTAAGCAATCTAATCATTTCCTTTGATTGGAATCTACTAGCGGGACCTCGCCTTCCATCTAATGTACCATTCCAAATCATAGTACAATTTTACGGAATCATCATGGCTGGCACTATCATAGATGAAGGGGCCTCCGTGAGTATCCTTTCCTCAACTGCTTGGAAATTGCTTGGTTTTCCATCTCTTCTGCCTGAGAATCGAAATTTGCTAGGCTTCAACAAAGAAACCAGTCGACTGTTAGAGATCCTTCCGAATTTGCTTATAAATTTGAGAAGAAAACTGTTCACATGAACGTGACGGTAGTCCAAGGGCCACTAGATTACAATCTACTCCTTGGGCGTGACTATGTTTACAGCATGGGAGCTATTATTTCCTCACTCTTTTAGGTGATGTGTTTCCCATATGAAGGGAGAATGGTACAGCTTGTCGACCAGCTTTCATTTCCCAGTTCAAACATAGATATGAGTCACACACCATCCCCAGATGGTCTCTTTGCTCAAGGAATGTCTCTTCAACCTCTAGTTCATCCACCTAATTACCGCGAGTGATTCAGTCAATGTAACAAAGCTTAGGGGGCATGCACCCTAGTCTGCTTTGGCAGGGAAACCCAGATGAAAAAATAAGTTTCCTTGTAGGTTATATGATTAGTCTGAAATGCCATTTCTGTGTAGGATATGGGATTAATCTGAAACATGATCTCCTCACACATTATGTGATTGGAAGCTCACACCATTCACCTTTGTCTATTTCGATGGACAGAGCCAAGGAACGAAGCAGAAAAAATGATCCCGCTTAAATGCAGGAACTTTCACAAGGTAATTGGAAATTCTCGTTTTCTCAACACCTGGGGGCATGCAAACCTTTTTTGCGCAAGTGAAAAGCGACCAACATAACTCTAACCCTGTAGTTTTTAGTATAACTTTTAGTTCAACTTCTTAGGTTTGGTGATTGGTCTGATCCACCATTCACCTTTTTCGGCGGCCCCGACAAAGCAAAGGAAATGGTTTTTTAAACTATATTACCTAACCTCAGTAGTTCATTAAATCTTAGTGTAGTTATTTCTGTAGTTGGTCGTTTCTAGCCTTCATACAAAAAGCAATGACAAAGTTTCATATGGGGCAAGCTGACTAAAAAATGAACCTACTAATGAAGAGACATGTTTAAAAGATGACTGGCACAAGCAGTGTTACCATAGGGTTCAAGCTCGTTAAAAAATAAACCCACCACTGAGCATAGTTTCTAAAGATTCAAGCTCATTAAAAAATGAATCCACCCTCGGTAAATAACCTTTGTGATTTCCTTGCTATTAGCCTTTTGAGCCTTGGTCGTGTTCTTACCATAACCTTCTCTCTTTTAGCCAATCCTACGGCTCCACTTGATTGTTTACCCTTTTGAGGAACAGTTGTTACGAGTGATTCTATTAGCCATCCTCATTACATTGCCATGTTTGGGAAGTTCCAAACATAAGTGGAAACAGTTGCTACCCAGATATATCACTCATTCCTCAAAAACGAGTCTCTTTTAAGCTCTTTTTAGACTCGTAAAATATGAAAAGATTGCCAAGCTATTGGCCTTTCCAGCTCGTTAAAGTAAAGGGAAGGGCCATCCCCTCCTCTACATTTTAATTTTTTTTTACCTGAGGGATCATTACACGAAAAGATCGAGTGCCTGTCTTTTTCAGCTCGCTAAAACTATCGAAAAGTCATCCATTTCATATTATTTTATACCTTTTCGGACTTAAGAGATTATGCCATGAAAAAGGACTGCTGGAGTTTCCTTTCCATCTCTCTTTAGACTCTCCAAATATGAAAAGGACCGAGTTATATTTGTCATTAAACTCATTAAAACAATAGTGACAAACTTGTCCATCCAGACAAGAGCAAGTTTCACTATCGCTAGGATCGCTAAAACATAGTGACAGGTTTGCTCGAAGGGAAAATTATAGACCAAGCATATGTTATCCTCCTCAAGCATGAAAAAAATAAAGAGGTAGTGGTCAACAATGACTGGGGAAAAAGGGAAGAAAACTTGAAGAACTTCATTGGTAGCAGGTCGCTCTTGAACATGACACTTTCACTCCATCACCATTGGTCCTCCATACCATCCATTTTTGGGGTTAATGCTGCCAATCCATCTCAGTGTCGCTGATATGTTCAACAGAAGTTGTTCAGAGAATTCACCAACCCAGCTAACGCCTCATCCACTGCAATACCTTCACTCTCCATTTTTCATGACCACCATTCATGAACCCTGTATCATCAAATTGTTTTCACCTCCACAAAATCATTTGCTTCATTTCATGTCACAGTTGTGAGATTCATTAAGGCCCTCCTATGATGGGTCACTTCTTGTCGACATCAACTCATTATCCAAGAAGTTGACTTAGGAACAACCCTTCCAGTACTTTGAAGCTTTCATGCCTCAATGGCAAGTTTCTCACTTCCAGCGATAGGTTTACATCAATGGCCTTCGACCGAAAGATTTTGCATGGTGTTCGACATCGACTCAAACATTCACACCATGTGAATTGTACTGTAGTACCTTGAGGTTCATTATCATTATCGGTGATTCCTCTCACACCTATTAACAACTCGCATCATTGGCTGGTAATCAGGTGATGTCTTTCCATGTTCGACTTCAAAAACATCTTTTCACATGGATCGACTTCTACATCGGGCAAAGATTGAATGAGTTTTGAAGACCCCGGATCTAGTTTTATCCATCTGGGATGCGATATATTTAGGAAAATGAATACATCAAATGTACTCCATAACTACACAGATGATCATCCAAGCTAAGGGATGATGGCTCTACAAGAATCACCAATCTGCAACAACAAACAATTATCTTTCCTTTATAGATGAAAATGAATTTATAAAGCTAAGCATGGGAATGCCTACCTCAGCTAGATCATGAAAATAACATGAAGATAATGTATTGTATTGTATTTTATATAGGTCACCTTCCAGTTCGAGAGACCTCGAATCCTCATGATAAGGCATTTCACTCGACATCAGAAGATTTACAACCTCATGCTTTAGGGGGCAACTGTTATAGACATATTTGGGCACTAGAACCCAAATCACATATGTTGATAAACCAAGGGCTCTTAAACACCTAAAAGTGTTGTTTCAAACCCTAAACGATCATGGTCAATTGATTACATCATTTCCCAGAAGTTCTCCCTGAAAAACCACTTAGAACTAGTCAAAACTGGACCATAGAGACTGCTCCATGCTAAGGGTATGATGCATATTGACTGTAACACTGGCCAGGTGTGATGCATACTAAAAGATCCTTTTGTGGGGTGCGATGGGCGAGAGTAGACAAATGGCAGAGACAATTTGATAAGTGGAAACCCAGAGAATATTCTAGAAACTTCTCATATGACACTTGCCTCTCTGAATTCGCCCAGGGATGAGTAAGAGATCATGAAATCTCCAAATGGAAACAAGAACTATCAGTGAAATGAAACTAATCAAAAACCCAGAAGCTGACTCACCCCTCTGCAAATATCTATATATGGATCCCTTAGCTGAGAGATCTAGAGGTTGGAATTTTGTAATTTGTAAGGAAGTGTTGTTGGTTTCTCTTTGAAACATTGTATTCTTGGGTGATCTTGCTTTTCATGATGTGAAGAGGGCTTTCATGCTAGGAGAATGATGTTGGATCAGATAGTTGGGTTGTAATCCTCTCTTCTACTTCTACTATCAATAAAGTTATTTGAGTTTTCCTCCATATACTTATGTATTTATGAATCTTTCTATTTGTGAATGCAATTGTATGGTTAATGTACTTCTGATTCTGCATTGTTTATGGTATTATAGATCTTTATGCTTTGATGGTGTTTTGTTGGTTTGTCTCTACAAGTGTTCTTTAAAGTGGGACAAGTGAGAAAGGAGTGGCAAGCTCTATCAAAGGAGAGAGGAAACAAGCAAGGAGCCAAGTGAAAGATTAAGGTTGGTGCTCTCTGCTTCTATCTTATCTATCATACATAAAGGAAAACATAAGTTACTTTGAATTGTTTGTTTCTAAGATAGCTACACGTCTTAGTGGGACTAGTAGATCGAATAGACATTAGTTTTCCCAAAAACACCAGCGGCACTACAACAAGGCATTTCTGGAAGCTTTTGCTAAAGAGAATGACCTAGAGTCAGATCCTATCAAATAGTGGAGACATTTTCCAAACCAACATAAACACAAATCTTCTCATATGTACTCTGTGGACTCTTTATCATCCTCATAATGTTATGCTATTGTAATGGCATGTAGGCTCTTTGGAAACCCAGATTCTGCTAGATTTTCTATAGAAATGGTCCCATTAATAGAAGTAGCAATCAACTCTTTTATTATGGATTAGGCAACCATTCTATCAGATAAAATTATGAGTCAAATATTAGATTATAGAAGAAACAGATTTGTCACCACTCGAGTCGTGCCCCCATTTTATATGAGTGCCTACATAATGGAAACAATCTATTTTAATTATGATTTTCCCATTCTGGGTTGGAATTGGACTGTTCAAGACCCAACCCCTATCCATATTTATCACAAATATCTATGGAAATCTGACTAAAAAATCACATATGCAGAATTTGCCATGGTTTTGTTTTACCTATTCATCAAGCTGTTTTTAACAAACCTGCTCCTCAAGTCTCTGACAAAGCCAACATTGACTTAACATAAATCAGCAGTTGGTTCGAGGAGCAGAATTTCACCTATATTAGGGTTTTTTGGAGTATAACAGACCCTCATGTCCTTCCACTCTATATCCCAGACAAGCTATTAGCTAGGGAAATAGCATACTAGATAGTGGAGAAGGGGATGACTAGAAACCTTAAAGACTCTAAAAAATAAGTGTGGCCTCTATTTCCCCTCCGCTGTGGCACTTACACATTGCATGAATTTAATAATGCTGAGAAAGAGGCAGAGAAAACTAAGGGCCTGATTCTAGTAGTGATTCCTAAGAGAAAGTATGATCCAAACAAGGTCACTTAGAGTTTCACCAGTCAGGTGAAAATTGCTAAATTTATACATGAGGAGGATGAGTTTGGTGATTTGTTCTCTTCTGCAGTTATTTTGACAAGTAACTCATCTAGCAATATTCAAACTAGGAGCCACAAAGATGGATAAATTCATGGAATACAGGACATGGAGGCTACAAAAATTGCCTCTATATTTATTGAATACTACCCGTACTATTCAACAAAAAGAGCATAGCAGGGAGCAGACTATTGAAGGGATTTCTGAGAAAGGGGAAACAATTGAAAATACCAGTGAACCCCTTAGCACAAATGTTCATATTGACCCAATCTTGTTAAAATAATGGGAACAATTTGATCAACAGATCAAAATCCAGAGCGACCCCCAAAACAGTATTGCATTAGCATCGCCCACAACTCAACAACCCATCGTTACTGAGAGCACAGTTGAAGGGACACCCAGTATAGACATAGCTCAGAAAGAAGTTGAAATAATCCCTGAAAATCCTTCAGGTGAAATTACATTAAATATTGAGGAGATACCACCTTTGGATTTCTTTATAGCCTTAAGCACAGGGTTGTAGTCAAGAAACATAGAAAAAAGAGGAAAATTGACCAGACATCATCCATAGCTCCTCAATTAGAATTTATGAATGTTATATGGAAGGATTCAGGGGTCAATCCTTCTGAGGATGTGACTAAGTTATCCCAATATGCAGGGGCTTACAGAACTACCAAAATTGATAAGGCCACTGAGGTTAATCTATTAGTCAAAGAAAAAGATCAAAGGATTTCTCAGCTTGAAGAGAAAATAGCTGTAGAAAAACAAAAAATTAATTGGCTTGAGGAACATTTGGCTGAATAAAAACAGAGGAACAAGAAGCCCAAAGTTCAATTAAACTTGGAGAAACAAAAGATTGACCAATATGCCATCCAGAAACAATAGTAGTTGTCCCAGCAGCTCGAACAATTTTAATTGACACATCAACGAGGAATGAAGGCTAAAGAGGAGGAAATCCCACAGTTACAACTATATACGAAACAGTTAAGAGATTATCCAAAGGTCGAGGAATTTAAGAAGGAAGCCCTAGAATCAAATAAGGCCTTCTCACAATAACTCAATCTCCTTTGCCATAAAATATCATTTTTCGACCCATTATGCATCATAATTGCATCGCTGATCGATTAGGTAGTTAATACCAGATTAGAATTTCAGGACAGAGATGACAAGGTCACAAATTTCCTCAAATGGTAAGGCACGGTGGAAGGCAGAGTTGCTAACCTACTGAAAATTCAAGAGTCACATAAAGAAGTATTATTTTTGGAATGGGAAATGCAATTAATAAAGGTAGAAAGGGCTACTTCAATGGCTGGAGCTATAATTAACAATGTGATAGAGCTGGTAAATGATAATTTATATGGAGTCAATTTGATTTCTGATTGTTCCCCTGGAGAGCTCCCAAAAGCGAAAATGTTAGAAAATCAATGGAAGCAGGACTTGGCCACCAAAGAAGAACAACTCAGCAGAGTACAAAGCCTTACTTGGGTTATATTTTGGTCCTTTCTTGTCAAGCCGCACAGTCAACAGATGACCATCAAATGCCTTACCGACACTATTGGTCACATGGTGCCTGAGCTTTCAGATGCCACATACACGGGACAACTACACTCAAGGATGAGTCATCCTCCAGAAATTCAAAACATGCTCTCAATTTGTTACTTTTGGGTACAGGAGAAGAAATAGATACAATGAATCTTTTCAAAGGTAATCGTACTATTATTTTTGCAATGGAAATCCCAGATTTGCATATTTATAGTTCCAACAACTCTAAGTGATTTATGTTGATAGTTTGTTTTAATTCTATTATATAAACCCTTTCATGTTATTGAGGAAGGGGTCCTCAATTTGTAAAAAAAACTAGACTTGAGAAGTTGCACTTCTACACTTCTAGATTTATTTTTTTATGAGCAGTGGATCAAGGTTTCAGATTTTTGTGAAAGAACTTTTTCAAGACCTGCATTTTTGTATCTCCTGGAAGTTTCTGGAATAAATATGTGGAACCAGAATGTTATTTATAGATCAAGACTCAAATGCATGTGGTATTTCTATCACTATTCCTTTTGTCTTGATTTAATTGGCATTTCATTTAATTTTCTATTGTTGATGTATTCACACACTTCAAGCAATTCTATTTTGAGTCACTTTTGAACGATTTAGAATTGTTACATTAGAGATATATATCAACGATAAATATTATCATGTCATGCGATATGTTTTTATAATTACTTTGTTTAATTTCTTAAACAAAGTAATGATTATTTAAATGCATATTTCTATGGATAAGTAAATCATCTATATGATTGTTTGTCTGCTAGGAATTATCAGAAAACGCATTGTTATAAGATTACCCGGGTTATGTAGGTATATTCTTTATATTTTAAAGTTATAGATTAAACCATCTGTCATCTCTGATATATATTTTAAAACATTCATTCATTAAACCACACAATATTGGGAAATTGGTCCCATAACCTCGAGTCGGAGCCACAATCCCAAATGGAAAAGGAGCTCTACTAAGTTCCGGACTAGGTGGTTATCCCCCAATGTTGGTGCTACGATTTTAGAGGCATCAAAACAACCTCATGCAAGTTTACCATTTATTGGAATGACTCAGAATTACATAGGTTTAGTTTATTCACAACCTAGTCAAACTTACATTGGTGGGAAATAGCCGTTAAATCAACAACCATGGCAACCACAGTATCAACAGCAGTAATTTCAAAAATACCAAACTTATCTTGGACTTGGTCAACAAGCCTATGCTAGGTTTGGTCAACAACAAATTCACCCAAGTTTGGGTCAACAAGCCTATGTTGGGTTTGGACAACAACATATTTATCGTGGTGATCAACAACCACCTTATACCATATTTTCTCAAAAAACTTACCCCTATCAAGGTTACAAACAACAGACACCTTATGCTGGTATGCAAAGGCCTCTTGCTCAGGCAATTCCATCTTATCCTGGTTATGCTCAACCTGACCTCAATAGACAGTTTACTTTTGTTTCAACACTTGAATTACCAGATCTAAATTAGCTTACCAATGATCCAATTCTTTATGCACCTTGGTGGACGGTGATTCCTCATAAATTACCTTCTGATACTATGAAATTCAATGGAAACCCTAGAGAGGACATGTTGAACCATGTCATGACTTTTCATTTATGGTGTTCATCAAACTCCCTGAATGATGATTCATTTAGACTATGTCTTTTCAAACAAACACTTACTGGTCCAGCTGCAAAGTGGTACATTGAGTTACCACAAGCTTCATTTGATAACTTTACATCCTTAGCTACCACATTTTTAACCCACTTCCAGTTACCCATACGATATGAAACTAGAATGGAACTATTGACCAACTTTAAACAGACTACGGCTACTCACATCTCTAATCATATTCATGAGTGGTGTCGTCATCATTGAATGGTCAAAACTTATGTTCCTAATCATCTTTTAGTTGAGTGGTTTATAAAATCCTTGTTTCCATCTATCACCGAGGATGTGGCTAAAGGATGTGTTGTCACTGAGGAGAAATTAATTTCTTGTGCCCAATACTTAGACTTAATTTATACTCAGTCTAGCGGATGAACTGGATATGAAGCGATAGCCTAGGAAATAAGCACTTGCATTCCTGGTTAAGGAGGGTTCTGAGAATAAGGAACCTTGTTACCAAAATATGGAGGGGTTTGATAACCAACATACAAGTGGGTCTATTGTCTAGTACGAGGATGATGATAAAGCTTCTGGAATGGTTGGGTTTGGATTATCTGACCTTGAAAGGCCACTTGATGTGATCGATAATATTTCCCTATTGAGGCTTGCATTTCCCTCTTCTATGGGTTCGATTGGGACTACACGAAATTATGAATAATTTGGCATACTGAAACTTGAGGAGTACCTTGTGAAAGCAATTGAGAAGGTGGGGGACCTTGCACAGGTTGACGAATCAGGATCTAGGGAGAAGCAGACAATGTTAAAATGGGTTGTAAAGGGTGGCTCACATGTATTTGATCCTTTTGAGGTGCTGATGGATAGGTAGGAATTTGCGATGAATATGGTAGAGTTTGAGAATTAAATAGTTGATCCCAATATGAACCAGATTGTACAGGTAAATTAGGTTTCCAAACAATGAGATGCATTCCAGGATGAGGAGCAATATAACTAGGCGGTTTACAATATTAAGGTATACCAATAACAGTTTGACCTCCTTCCATGGGAGGAGGGGATGATAGAGGCAACTGCAATCCAAATGGATGGTACCCAACATAAGTAGGGTTAGGTTGTTGAGGGTAGCTTTTCCCACTAACATAAGGGCTAGCCTATTGCACTACTATAGGTGTAGATGGAGGAAGAGGAGCAGACTGTGTGTCATTCATAAGAGATGTACCAGACATTATTACCTAATTGGATGTCATGGGAGAGGTCTAAGGACTAGAAATCGCACTAGAAAGGGTACCAGATAATGACTGATAGTTAGGCATAATAGATGGCCAATCATATAAATGAGCTTGTGGTGATGTTACAAACATGGATGAGGATGCAACAATTGATGTCTCAACCATAGTGGTGGACATAGGCTGGGATTTTGAAACAATTCCAGTCATGGTGAACAATCCCAATGAAGATTGGAGTGAGAAATATGCAGGTAAGCCCAAAGAATCAGGTAAATGAGATTGTGTCTAATGCTAAGGAGGTGGAAGAGGCTTGACTTGATAAAAATGAAGTCCTTCCCAATGAACACAATTAGAAGGATGAGGCTCTTCTTGAGGGATATCTTCAATACTCAAAAGACCATATGGAAGCGGTTCACCACCAAGACCAATATATATTGGTTCTCTCTGAGACAAAGGAAGAGAGGAGGAAGGTCCCAGAGACTCAGGTAAATATGGTTGAGGCTCCTCAGGTTTAATAACCCTAAGAAACAAAGTTTCTAACTAAGGGATATCATATTCAATGACCTCAGGTAAAAAAGTTTCAGGGAATTCTGTTTTAATTGTGTCAGTGTCACCAATAGGAATAGATGTAGTCTTGGGTTTAGAACTCAAAGGAGAGATGATTCTGGCTAATCAAGATTGGGTAGAGGGCCATAAGTAGTTCCCAATGTTCTTAATTTCGTAGTTCGCATTTGCCTATGTCTAGGATGATGGTTAGGAGTAGCCTATGGAGGAAGTGGACGCTTATTTTTCATTCTACATGAACGAGAGGGAGGGGGATTTTTTTCTTCCACGTTGAGCAATAAATTTTATTAACACAAAAACAAATAAATAAAAAAGATGGTAATCTAAGTATAAAGGATTACCAAGCAACCATGAATTCCAATATACACCTTGGCGAACCAAGGACTTAACATATGACAACTAATCTCCCTCAATGTTTTGTTTGGTGTATCATACTATACAAGCTAGTAGACTCAGTTACCTATGGATGGATAGCAACCTATTAGGGACTCCCAAGATATACATGACAATACTTGGGAGTGTAGTTCGTAGTAGTGTTGTCTAATGTGTAACCATTCGATGAGAGCATTCCCATATAATTTACATGTGTGGAGCACCACCAATATACCCGAAGGTACGTGGAGTATGGTCCTATACACTAACATACTGGAACAGGCTTTCAGCACCAGGATGCAATGCTGGAAATCAAAGACAACTCCTACGTTTAACGATGTAGGAACATGTCCCTGGCCTAGACCTCTAAATGTTTACATTAATGTTACAAATGATCGTTAGTTTGATTCAATAAATTTCACTGTTTACCTCTGATTATGTTTCAATTTTAGGGCTCATCACAAATGTCACCTGAATATCCTAAGATGAAATTCTAGCCTGATAAATTACAAATTATTTCTCTTTCGATAAAAATCTAGCTAATAGAAGAAATAATCAAGATGCAACACACAATATGTAGCAAACAATATGCAAGATGAAATTTCCTTTCTAATGCAACCATTCCTATACTATTGCACATGAAAAACCCTAAATGTCGATCCAAACTTTTTCTTTCCACCACACTTGATTTTCAAGATGGAAAAAACTAAAGTGCAAATGTTCAATTATTGATTCAAATAGACTTTTCAGAATGGCGACTAAAACAACAATTCATTCAAGTGACCAACAACCAAACAAAAACATTTTGCAAGCTACCAAATGATAAGAAAAAATAAAAATCAAAACCAATTCTTATCAAAGGAAAATCACGCAAATGCAAACCAATTGGAGGCTTTAGAGAGATCACAAGATAGTGAACACTCAAGGAAGTTCAGGTGGCAGTAGGATGACCAACAATAGGCTCAAGAAGAAAGGCAAAATTCATGAAAAAAATTTGGCCAATGCTAGTGTAGAAGAGGCACCAGTGCATTACAACAGAGGTGCAGAGTGGGCCAAGGTGAGTTGTAACTCTTTGTCAAAGGCATAGGGGGTTCGCTCGGCCTGGGAAAGAGGTTTTTGGTACAAAAATTGCAAAAAAAGGTTCAATGAAATAACTTCCTAGGTCTCTTCTTAGTTGGATGATACAAAAAAGGTCTGTCAAGGAGGCAATCAAACACAATGGAAAAGGATACCACCAAGGCAATACTTCATTCCCCAGTGGAGTCACCAATTTGTTATACAAAATTTATAATTGCGGACAAAAGTATCTCCCCTAGGTTGGCGGCTAACCTAGAACAACTGAGAGACAAGGAAGACAATGTTTTTCCTTAAACTAAATAGATGATGGAGTGAGGCCTACCTATAATATTTCACATGCTTCACTCCTTCTTCATCTTGGAAGTTCCAATTCCAGCTCTAATTCCCAAAATTATAACTTGCACATTCAGATAACACAAGCCAATAAACTATGAGATCTATGTAATATCATCTAAGTACTCCATTCAATAGATCAACATGGCATTGAAATAAGTGAAACAACATCACATATAGGAAAACAATGAATTATTTGCATTACTATAAATGGAAGGAGATTACAGCCATAAGTAGCAGTTGATATTGTAGAAAATATCCACCAAGTTGTTGACATGTCCTTTCCTTGTCACAATATGCACGTCCAATCACCCTAAATGCATGGAATGATGACCACTCACTACAACAGCATAAGGGTAGAATCACTCTCCAAAATCCAATCCCAACCACATAGAAGGCTAGGAATATATAGAGAAGGTAAGTTGGGATTTCTTATCCAAATACTAATATAGGGTAAGAGATCCACCTTTGACGGAGGGATAGGATCAAAGGATAAGCAGTGAGAACTCCAATGTAGGGATGGAGAAGATCCAAATGTTTTATCCAAGGTAAGTAGTTGTAAAAAGTTCTGGAAAGTCCTAAAAGGTGAAGCTTAAAGAATCTTGATCATTCTCCCAGATTTGTAGAACCAACATAGGTGAAAAGGGGAGCAACTTTTTGGTGACCAACGGAGGCCATAGTGGAGCAACCTACTGGTGAATGCACCCCAGTAGGCTTAGAGGGAGCATTTATTCTCAAACTCGCTCAGACGAAGCAGTTTAGGGTTCAAACTCTCAAAAATGAAAGGAACATTCGTAGGGTTTTGTGCAAGATGGTGATAAAGGGGCATAGGATGTTGATTGATCCCATTAGGAGTTTAATTGATCATATTTAACAAAATGACCTATAACACCACCAAAGGAGTAATATATAATTTTTGATCCATTAGGGTTCAAATGTGAATGGGATTTTATACCATTAATGTATTAAGTACTTACTCAAAATTCCATATTAACAGTTATATGTTTTCACTGCTATTTTATTATTAAAGTTTAGTACGACCTATTTTATGATGGGAATTCCTTACTGTGAATTCAGATTTTATTTCAAAATATATGTTCAGAGTAATTTTGAAATTTTAATGGAGTTAGGTTTTGCAATATGTACTTGAATTTATCTTTGAATGAGGTTGTGTTCATTGCTCTAGGTTGTTAATTTGTCTATTTATGTTTCATACATTATGTTGGTTTACTGTGATTTTTCTTGCGATAAATCCATATTTATGGTGATGGCTCCCATATTGTTGCGATAACTCCAGTACTATTAGAGGACCTCTGGTTGTATGTTACCATAAATTGTACGTGTTACACTTTCTACTGAAATCTATGAATGTTTATTCTGGTTATTAAAGTTACGCCAGTAGTGTTTTAATTGATTGTAACTCTAAGATTTGTTTATATTAGAAGTCTATATACTTGACTGTAATCTCCATTTAACAAAAATCCGTGTAACGTAAACGTTGACACAGTTTCATTTATATGTATCTAGAGTCTACGTAATTGTCTATTTATTCTGATACTCGGTCTAGAGATTATATCATTATGTTGGGAATAATACTGAGAAGGGGGGGGGTGAATCAGTATTAGCAAATCAATAATATTTTCATTTCATTATCAGATTCATATACGCTACTTCAGTTAAGGATACCTGTGTGTATACATAACTGTGTTTAATGCAACTAGCGTATATCCAATAAACTTATGATTTAGTTAGTTGAACTTCAATGAGTGCATGAGAACATTATTAACCATATGAATAGTAAAAAGGTACAGTAAAACATAATAGATCATCGCACACAAGAAGCACACATGAACATCATGATATAAGGTGGAAACCCAATGTGGGTGAAAAGCACCTGCTGCAATTCATCCCTATATTTTTTTAATAAGAAACTTCTTTTTACAATATTTCTGTACTGGTGCAGTCTTATACCAGTACGCAAGCTTCTACCTGTAGAAGGCTACAACCTTCTTTCATTCTCCAGCTTCTCATAGAAGGGAGCTACAACCCCCTTAGCTCTTGTACTAGCTGAAGTACTAGCACGTAAGTGCTGACCTACAGAAGGCTACAACCTTCTCTTTTCTTCTAAGGACCACGTTTCATAAATTTTCAGACTAGATCCATAAATACAAAATAATCTCCACTGCAATACAATCATTAACTCTGAATCACCCAACAACTGAATCACTGAACCCTGTCATCAAAAGACAGTCACCAGAACGCAGAGCAAGGCCCAGAACTCTGCAACAACCACTAGAACCAAGAGCAAACTCAAACATCAAATCTCATAATGTGTATGCTACATTACTATGATGAACCAACGTGCATATGCCCTTCCACCAGAGAGAACCTTCGTGCAGATTTGAAAATAAATACTTATACCTTCGCTGCAATTTTCAACTTCAGATATACCGAGAACATAAGATATAAACGATAAAACATGCGTCAGTATTTAGATCTATTCATGATCATACCATATAATGATAATGCATTTCAGTCTTCATGATCCCGGTCCATCAACCTTTATCAACTGCATAGGTGCCTCCTAGGTTCAGATCAAGAAAAGCATCACAAACCCATAACCAGCATACTAGATCTCACACTTCATAAGATATTCATCACTTGCACACTTGGACCCTCTTGGCCTAATGATCTTCTCCTTATATAGTCTTAGGCCTTACCAACATAGAAAATTTTAGGGGCGAATGTTCGTCCTTTGGCTAAATTAAGGGGTTTTAAATTTTTAGTGGGCGAATATTTTGTATCATAGTACATTTTTACAAATCACCTCAAATAGCCAACCTTATTTTAAGGGAGATGGTAAAAAAGGTAAATTTAGCCCTTGAAATTAGGAGTTACAACCTTCTATTCCCCCATTTTCAAGAATAGATTTTATTTAAGTGAATCCATTCACCCATTTTCAAGAATAGGTTTTATTTAAGTGAATCCTATGGGCCAAATACCATATTTATAAAAGAGGTATGGTAAATTAATAAAAATATAAATAAATGAGAGGTATGGTAAATAAATAAAACATTTTTTATATTTACTCCATAAGTCACCTTATATACATACAAGGGTGTAAAAAAATAAAAATATAATTAAAGTGGAGGTATGGTAAATAAATAAAATATAAATAAACTATACGTACGGTAAATAAATAAAACTTCTTTTTATATTTAGTCCATAACCCTCATTCTATTTATGAAGGCTCAAGAAAGAGGTTTTATTTAAGTGAATCCTATGGGCCAAATACCGTATTTGTAAAGGAGGTATGGTAAATTAATAAAAATATAAATAAACGAGAGGTATGGTAAACAAATAAAATATTTTTTTACATTTACTCCATAAATCACCTTATATTTACGAACACTCAAAAAATGTGTTATATTTAGGTGAAACCTATGGGCAAAATACTACACGACAAATACCATGGACTAGATTGTTATTAATACCCTGCAAAAAAACATTATTAATCCTAATATTAGTATTAATAGAAATAAAAATGGCACATGGTATTGACCCATGGTATTCACCAAAATGGCACATGGTATTGAGCCATGGTATTCGCCTGGAATGTAGCCTATTTAAATGGGGGAATCAAACCAACATAGATCCATCTTTACTCTGGATCTACTAACCCCTGAGGTATCAAATATCGTGATATGCAAACTAGCATAGAGTGAAAAAATATTTGATCCGGCTTGGTGGATCAAGAGTAAAAATGGATGTTGTAATTTAATGTATGTTAAACATTTTAGCTTTGTTAAAATAAAAAATAAAATAAAAATCAACTATTAATTTTATTAATTTTTATAAATTACCAATAGTAATTTTTAAGCTCCGGGTTTATGATAACCCATGGTATTGACCCATGGTAATACCAAGATCTTACAAGATTTTATAATTGAGTAAAATATTCGCCATGCCTGGTGAGAGATTCGCCAAAAATTTATATATACATATTATATTATTGATAAAATCGCCTTCCATTTTTCCTATATACCATGGAGATTCACCCATTTATTATACATATAAATTTAGGGGGTGCTTAAAATTTTCCCTGCTTACTAAATACCATTGTCCAAAACCACTTAGAACCAATACCTGGGGTCAATACTTTGGATCAAATACCATGGACTAATACCCAAATACCACGGACCAAAACTTAGATTCCCAACATGTATGCGCCTTTCCTTCTGTAAACATGTGTGTGTATGTATACGTGACTTTGTATATGGTAAATCCGCATGTATATTCATTATTGTCACAATGAACCTGCGTATACCTCTTTGATCATTCTAGATGTACTATGATTTGTCATCTGAGTGAGTTGCCATCAAGGAAAACACCTGTATCATACTTGTATCATAATGCCAACACATCCACATGACAACTAGTTCCATATGGAACCTATGTTTCACAATTTTATACCTTAACTAAATTTTATTTGATTACAAATTCACCTATCTCTAGTTTATTGCTACATTTCCATGTTTTACATAAGCGGATGTTCTCAACAAAGGTGTTGTACATGGTTGTTAGCCATAATTGTGCCTTTAAATGACAAGTTCGCATTGATATTACTGTTAGTTCATTTCCTTGTGCTTTATATTACTTTCTATACTGGGCGGATGGCATATTACCATAATCAATTTATAATCCCTTAATTCGATCTTCCAGATCCTGACTATTTCTCCAACAACAGTTTCTATTTTGTAATGACACTACATGATCTAATTTGTTTAACTCAAATGAGACACCTCAATTCTTATTTCTTCATACCTGCAAATATATTCGATAACAAAGTAAGGGATAAAAATTCGTCCCTTGTATACCATAAAGATATTCCTTCACCCGTGTCTCTTACTACTGAATACATGAGTACTTCTAGTTCTCGTATTCTTAACCACAACACACTTATTTCCTTTTTTGTTTACTATGTCGTTTATGGCTAGATTATAAACATGCAACCATCAGAGAAGCTTAATCATAACACACACATATATATACTATACATAACCACTCATTAACATAAACCCTTAATAATTTTGCTTAAGTTTTTCAAACAATATCAGTCAAATCTCATAGTGCAGGATAATATTCACATCTGTAAGTGTAATAATAGAACTAAAATATTAAATTATCATTTACAAGAATTTTGACCACGATAAATGGGATCCACCTGGAAAGAACAACCTTCCACCCAACCATGAACCGTATCCTTTGGTTCTCCCCTGAGTTGAGATTTATATTTTCTTTCGATAATCAACAACCTCTTGTGATTCTTGGTCAAGGTAATTTATGCCTTGCTTCCCTAGCATACTTTACTTAGTGGCGTCCTGCTTTCTAGGACCTTCCAACCCCATAGCCTAGGATTTTTCTTTATTTTTTGAAAAGTATCTTAATTTTTCATTAAAGCCCGCCTTTTTCTCCTGCGACACTTTATTCACCCATACTCAGTAGTTTTTCCTCACTGAGTGATTTAATACATTTTTCTTTCCCAGTATTATTAAATCTTAACCAACAACCCTTAGGGTGTTTTAAGAGAAAATTAAGGGAAACTTATTCTATCCTATCAACATTAGATTCCAGATTGAAATAATGATCTCGTTAACTCAAGTTTTCATTTCCAAGTAATATTCTAGTTTATTTTTATTATCAAAAGTTATTTATTACATCATCATATTTATTCCAAATTGAGTCTACTATGGCTTTTTTTTGCCATTACTAAAAATATTTCAGTCTAGTTATAGCGCATTTACGTAAATACAGAGGGGTATTACATAGATATAATTACATATTTGTGTCTAATATTTTTTTTTTTGGAGAATATTGTGAGAATATTGGGCATATTATGAATATGTGGAGGAGTATATAATCTAGGGATTTTCTCCCTAGTATGGGAGGATCAGTATTGGATAATAAATGAAAAAGATATCATGAAATTATTGACAAATTATGGAGCTCCACTGATTGAGAAAATATAGGGATGTGTTCCCTCTCATTTAATGAATATTTCTAGTGTTGGGAACTAAATCTACTTTTTGAGGGATTTTGGAGGGGAAAGTCACCTCCTTTAAAGGATAATGATTTCTCCTCTATTTGTATAAGTAACAATTGAATTTTCGTCTAGTGGAATTTATTTCATAGTCTTCTTGTGGAGAAAACTTGTTATTTAGTAGCTCCACTTTCATTTCTTGCAGGGATGTACTTGGATTGGTTCTAATAATGATGTTTTGTGCCATTTTTAGCTTATAAAACGTGGTTTCCTCCATAGGACTAGGATTTTCCTTGGGCTTGGCCATCCCGTTAGCCTTAGATCCCTCTTGTCTAATTTCTTTATGTCCTTTGAATGTCTTCTTCACTTGCATCTCTTATTTCTGCATTTACTATTTATGCTTGTTTTATTGTAGGTTACATTGGTTAAATGATTGAAATGCTTACTTTACATGTTAGTTATAGATAACCAAGCATGATTCATCCATATAATATTTTTGAAAATTCATGTTCATCTTTCAGCTACATGGATTCGTTTACTAGTTCACAAATCTAAAATTTCTAGAAGTTCCTTGTAGTAAAATAGTGGTAATTTTCTGCTATTTTTAAGAACATGTTAATGAATTTAGTTTGACTTGATTCCACTTGTATTTTTTCATAAAAAACATTCAAGCTATTAAAATAATTTACCCCATAGAATTTTCACTTGATTACATTAGGCATTTGGTAGGTTAACTAGCTCACTAGTTTTTGAATTTCTAGTTTTTATAATAATTTTCTGTTATTGTTTATCACGTGTTAACATGGGTATTTTGGAGTTATTCTACTTGTAATGGAGTCCTAAGAAATCCTACTTAATTAAAAAAAAAATTCCATCCAATTTTCATTTGATTTATTAGGGAATTCAGCAAGTTTTCTCCTGCTATAGCAAAACAGGGCCTCTTGTAGCACCTCTTGTAGCACTGCTATAGCATGTGTAAACTTGACCAGATCTACTCCAAAAGCTTGGTTTTTGTCCCTTAGGCTTGAATAGTGATCTATAGGCTTCTAAACATGATTGATTCAGACCAAAATACCTCTTAATCCTTGCCTCTTCTCCATTGCAATTCACCTTTGCAATTATGGTTAGTGGACAAATTCATGACTTGAAGAGCACAATGATGATTTTCATGATTACCTTATGAAATAAGTTTTGAATCAAGTGATTGAATAATTATTTCATGATTAGTTTTTATTTCATACATCTTAATCTAGGGTTTCCATTTCCAACATTTTTATTTCTAATACATAGACTAGGTTTCTTTTTTATGCAACAATTACATTTTGCAAATAGAATAGCCTTTACATTCATGCAAGTAGGCTAACCTTTACATTTATGCAAAGTAGAGTAACACTTCCATTCCTGTAAATAGATAATAATTTCCATTTCTGCAATTAGTTTAGTCTTGAACCCGTGATATTCACTTCATTGCATCAAATCAACGAAAGAAGGACACATTGCATGTTGTGCATATAGTGCCGACACCCCTTAAGTTTGTACAAACCTCGAGTTGATAATTTAAGTTAGTAGCATCGGGAGTTGAAAAAATATTGTTTCAATACTAGGGCTGATCACTTTTTGGCACCATTTTCAGGGAGATTTCACACCATGCATTGTTTTCTTACCTAGTTGATACATTTCTTTTACTTTCTAGCAAAACACACGAAAATTCCGTTAAGCATATTTCATTTCAAAACAGAAAATCACATTGCATTAGTATTTTCATTCAAAAAAGCATAAAAAAAAATTCTTCAATACCACAACCCCCACTTGATCATGTGTTGCAATAACAACTGCATCACTATCCACTTCTACAAGTAGAAGAAGAAGAGGTTACAGAGAAGGTAGAAGAAATGGATGGATATGGTGACAATGAAGAAGGCCCTCTTGGATTTCCCATTCAAGATACTGATGTCAATGTGTATATGAACAACATCCCTCCATATTTCCTTCCTAACTTCCATTATATGAATTTAGAGGATTCAAAAACCTTTCTCTCTAAATTTGAAATTGTTTGTAGATCTTATGGTTACTTAGTAAACACTAAAAAAATGAGATTTTTTCCAGCGACATTGAAGGATAGAGTTCCTAAATGGTTCATGACTTTATGGACTAATTCAATAAGGTCATGGAATGATATGCAAAAGGTATTTATAGAAAACTATAAATATCATGATCTTAAAGGAGAAATATTTAGAATGACTCAAAAAGAAAATTAGAGCCTTGAGGATCTAATAAATAGATTCATGTATAATGTTAACATGGAAAATTACATCATTTAGGATCTGAGACACTAAAAACCCTCTTACATAGAAAAATTATGGAGTGGATTGATCTCCTTGATATCATGAGTAGAGGTGATCTATACCAGTTATCTTATGAAGAAATTTGTGAAACATGCAAGTGCATATCAAGAGGAAGGTAAAGAGTAAGTAAATCAACATCAAGATTGGTAAGGCAATCTGAAATTGAAATTTTTTTTATGACTTTAAGGCAAAAATGAAGTAAATCAACATTAAGATCGGTAAGTCAATCTGAACTTGCAAATTTTTTTGATGACTTTAAGACAAAAATGCTTAGCAATCTAAGTGAACAAGTAGAAATGTTAATAATGAAAAATGAACAAAATTAATATGTCGATATTTGTGTTGTCTATGTGGAATCACATTCTATTAAATATTTTCCATCATTACCAAGGTTGAAGGAATTTTTCCAAGAGGACAATCGATCATGTCAATCACCAAAGTAGTTATGTTATGTAGCTGAAAGAAGACCATGGAAGCCTAGTCAACCTGACATGATGCAAGAACCTAATTCACAATTTCAAGGTTATGAACATCCATATCAAGGTAATATGAACACAACCTTTCCTTGGAAACCTTGGCCATCTCAATCCCAAAACCAATCTTGGCAACAAGGTTGCAAATAACCTTATGGAAGAAATCCACAATATCCTCAATATTTTCCTCACTATCTTCCATACCTAACTCCATGTTATCCCTACCATCCACCTCCACCACAACCACAACCTTAACCACACCCCTGTAAAAGTTCCACTCCCCCTCAACTACCTGTACCACAATTTCCAAACCCACAGAAAGAAGTAGCTCAACCCACTTGCAATGTTGAGGTAGAACACTTTCAAACATCTCCTCTTGATCTAAATGGTATTGTTATTTAATATCCATAATTTTTGTTTTTTTAGACTGACTGATGTAGTAGGAATGGAAGTGAATCCATTAAGCACATTGAAATGTTTATGGAAATAAATAAATATGAGACACGTGAATATGAGTCTTACCAAAGAAAGAAAAATAAAAATATTATTGGTAAATGAGATTAGGATAATTATTTCATGATAATAATTCTAGGTAATATTGTACATAAGTTTAATGGATATGAGAGAAAATACAATAAATCTCTTACCTGGTGAAATATTCTAAGCTTGGATAAGCATGAATCATCGCGACAATAATGCAAGCTTTTAAGTAAAAACCTAGGAAAATGCATAAAAAGGACCACACAAGTGAGATGTCGCTAAAGGGAAATTTATCATGAGAGAAAGGTATAAAACACCTATTGAAGGGATAAATAGAGGTTTTTGATTTCCTGGAAATAACTTCTCATCATGGGGGTGAGATGGAGGAATGCAATTCTAGGTTGGGTGGAAAAAGGTGTGAAATTCCCAAGTATCCATGATAGTGATTCTATTTGTAGTAATTGTTATTTTATCTACTCATTAGAAACATTTATGTGTAAAAGTTGCATTTTAGAGTTGTGTTGTGGTACTAAAAAACCACCCACTATCTTTTGTTAGGCCCCTACACTAATAGTATAGGGGCCTAATGTATCTTTAGACTTAGGAGAAAGAATAATGGGGACCCTTTAAAATTTTTAGGATGGAATCCTTCTTTGTTTAGATAAAATAGGACAAGTTTTATTTTACTCTTTGGTTTTTGAATAAAACAATAAAGTTTATGAATAAGGCCATAAAACATGTTTAGGAATCCTTTTTGTAGTTTTAGAAGATGGATTACTAGTCTAAACGAATCCCGAAATCAAAACAAATAAATAAAGAAGCTATAAAAGAGTTGGTCCTACTAAAAGGTACACATGGTGTCAGTGATTTCAAAGGATAATTGCAAAGATAAAACATCAAAAAGACAAAATGTGAAATTGCAAAATTGCGATAAGCCGATAAGCCAAGTGCGAAAATCCAATTGCAAATAAGCAATGAGCCGACTGCGAAAAGATAAAATGCTGAAATGTGAAATTGTGAAATTGTAAAATGCAATAAGCTGATAAGACAAATGCGAAAAATTAATTGCAGATAAGCGATGAGCCGATTGTGAAAATATGAAATGCCAAAATACAAAATTGCGATAAGCCGATATCCCAATCTGTAAAGATGCAATATCACATTCCGTCAATTGATGGATGCCGATATCTTGTGCTATTAAACTCTCATATTTCGCTAATATTTATCTCATGCCTATATACTTTTTGGAAATCGTAGATCGTTGAGCTATGTAATGTCACTCGATACCACAATCTGATAAAATATTTTCCAATATAATGACAAGTGTCAATATCACGTGAATAAATGTTTGGAAATTAAATGACCACTCTAATTTGCATATTTTTTATTGATTGGTAATAATTCTTAGTTAATGTGAAAGGATTTCCATATAACGCGCATTGAATTGATATGACTATTTGCATCCTTCGAAGCTCCTGCTTCTTATCTTCGCTTGTTTCTTTACATGTAGATTCTAATAAAGAGAAGTTAAAGGACATGTCAAGAATAATCAAGTAATGGAGGAAGTCTGTAATACAACAAGAACCTGTCTTCCCACCTAAAGAAGTGTCTGAGATGTCTCCATTGTTTAAAGACACTACATCCACTCCGAATTCAGTTTTCACCTCCTAGGAGGTTATGTAAAAACTATTTGAGGCTAAAAATATAAGGATAATTGTCAAACAGACCACTACTACTAATGATTCTCCTCTAAGTAACATCGTTGCATGGAATGATGTGGAAAATTCACTTCTTAACATAATTGCTACCCACCCTAAAATTCTACGATATAAAAATATGGTGAGATGGGTTGCTGACCAACTAGACATTACATACAATCATTTATAACACCGAAGAAGACAACTATTGGGTCTTTTAAGCTGAGGATATAAGGAAAATGTATCAAATACCTCCACCTAAAAAGAGGTGTGATACACAATTCATCCAGAAATTCATGCAAGAGAATCTGAACCCTACGGACCTGATCAGAGAATGGAGAAGGGACCTGAACAAATACAAGCGGGAGGACAGGGGTATGTATTCATTAGCCATTATTGGTTGCCCTTTCTCTCATATTCTTGTTATGTTATGTCACATCCATGGTTATCCAAATGCACAAAAATTCTCTAAAGAATGGGTGCCATTGATAGAAGCCTCTCTTGATGGCTATATCATTGATTGAGAGAATATATTATCCAACAATTTGACCACCAAAATCTGCAATTATAGAAAAAAGTGCAATGTTCTTGAAAGAATGAATCCTCCTTTCCTTATGAGCGGCTATTTCATGGACGCAATTTATTTTTCTTACGATATTACATCTCTTGGATGGAAATGGACAAAACCAATTTCCTAGCCCTATATCTTTTTATCTCGATATCCTTTAGGAATCAAAATACCATGCTTGATTCTACAAAATATGCCATGAGATCATGCTCCCTATCCGACAAGAAGTCCTTGGCAGAAAATCCCATAAAGTTACTACATAAGACAATAAATACCTAAAGCCTATAGGAAAGTGGTTTGGAGAAGAGTCATTTACCTACATTCATTTTTTTTGTAGCTTGCCCATCCTCATGTTTTACCCCTTTTTGTCCCAGATAAGTTGATGGCCAAGGA
The DNA here is from genome assembly GCA_031772625.1 of Pinus tabuliformis. Taxonomy (NCBI): domain Eukaryota; kingdom Viridiplantae; phylum Streptophyta; class Pinopsida; order Pinales; family Pinaceae; genus Pinus; species Pinus tabuliformis. The sequence continues at coordinate 517,364,303 of CM062815.1, forward strand.
AGTCTCTTATTGAACAGTTGGTAAGGGCTTAAATTAAGTACTTCAATATGCCAAGAAATTCACTTGGCCATGTTTTCCCAGTTCTTGTGGTACCTATGCCTTAGAGAATTTCAAGAATTCCTCAATTGAAATTGAACAATTTAAAACCTTTAATTTTACAGCCATACTAAATAGACCATATGACCAACATGGTGTAGCAAAGGATGTTACAAAACAGACTAAGTTCAAACCATTTTCAAACAAGCCTAACAAGTTTGATGATTTGTTTGAAATGGTCCAGGATATTATATGGTAGAGAAATTAGCAACAAACCATCTAAGTCGTGAAAAATTTATTAGATTTAATCAATATCATCAGCGAAGAATATCCCATTTTCTAGAATCCCTGCTAAAGCAATTTCGACAAAATTCATAAATTTCATATGCATTAGCTTCCTCCTCCAAAGCTCCAATTATTTCTGAAGTTTGAAACCAACTACTATAGCTATTGTGAAAACGAGAGAAATGAAAGAGGAGAACAAATTGGATGAAGTATGTGAGGTTTTCAACCGTGTTTTGACAACAGAATAAGTTTAGGTTACAAGTGTCTCAACCGATATACAAGTAGAGCAAGTTACAGTCAGCAGAGAGACAGAGCAATTTCCAGAGAATATAAGGACAACCTCATTTACTGTTGAGGCTTCCCAAGGGGATACTATTCCTCAAACTCTTGAGAATTATATTATCATTGAGATTGTCAGTCCACAACTATTAATGATGATATGGAGATAATTCATGCATTTCCTACTACCAAGACAATCCTCAAGATTGAAAAAATCCCACCTTTAGACATATTTTACAGTCCAAAGCATAAAGAAGTAATGATCAGGGCAAGGAAGAAAATAAATCTAGAACAGCCACAGGGGATAGTTACAAATGAGACTCCTTTTCAATTTCTTTGAAAAGTAACTCAAACAACCCTGCAAGAGGAATTGAATAGATTATCTCAGTTCGCAGGAGCTTATGCTAGTGCTACCATTGACAAGGTTGCATAGATACAATTTCTAATGAAGGAAAATGATCAAAGGATTGTCAAATTGGATCAAAATTTTTAGATAGAAAAGCAAGTGATTGAGCAACAATGGCAAGAAAATATTACCGGGCATCAGAAAATTTTTAATGATTTAAAGATACAATTTGAATCTAAAGTGAAGGATAAGGATGAACTGATACTACAGTTGCAACAAAGGATAGACCAGCTCAGAGAAAATAGAGATATAAATGAAGTCCACAAGGAAGCATCAAAACTAGAAATACTCTTAACAAAGCAACAGGCCATCTTCTGTCACAAATTGGCCTTAACTCATGACCTGTTGAAACCAACGATTCTTTAATAAATCAACTGTCTGATTTGAGGACATTCTATGAAGATACCAATGAGAAAATATCTGAGTATATAGATTGGCAAGATATAACTCGAGGAAGATCATCTAATCCTCCTTGGATTGAACAAACACATAAGGATAATGTGTTTGGTGACTGGGTATCAAAATGAAATAGGTAGAAATGGCTATTATCAGGGCCAAAAATCTTGCCTCAAATATCACCAAATACATCACACATACCTTATTGCAAGACAATCTAATTTAAGAATTCCAAAAATATACCTTTCCATATGTCAAAGATTTAAAGGAATCTTGGAAAGAAACATAAAAAAATAAGGTTCAAGACATTCAGGGTTTATCACAAACAAACCTTCAGAGTTATTTGCATTTTATCATGAAGCCTCATAGTTAGTGGCTCGTGCTGAGGTGTCTTTCAAACACAACAATACAGTTTCTTCTAGCACTTAATGATGCAGTGTTTACCAGAGAAATGTGCATGCAAACGACACATCACCCCCAACTGAAGTTTCTCACAAACATATACAATCTCAGAGAGCATATGAAGAATCAATCTAGAGCACAGTCATGAGTTATTATTGCAACAGATCACAAATTTAGTTGTGCTTTATATTATATTATTTTGTTAAAGATTTTGAAGAATTTTATTTTAAGTTTACTATTTTTGTAATATTAATAGGTTATTTAAACCCCTTTAATACATTTAGAAAGGGGTCGAGAATTTTCAGAAGACAGGTTTGAACTTGCACTATTGTTTGATCCAAAGTTATCTAATTAAGAAGTTGAGCCTGGAATATATCTTTTTCATAAGCAGAGCGATAATGCATCAGGTACTAATATCTTTTTGATATCCTTATGTATTGTTGATTTAGATATTGAATCTCTTATGCGATATTCCGTTATATAAATTCTTTGAAAACAATCAGTTGTTATCACTATTGATGTGCAGGATTGGATGATTTGTGATTATGTATGAGATAACAAGATCTCTTTATGTGATTAAGTTTTAACTAACTAAATTAATTAACTATTTAATGAATTTGTTTTATCATATATGCTTTCGATTCATTAAAGTATTGAATGATCTATATCGTTATTTACTTTGCGAAATGTTTCATTCAATCACATGTGAAGATGTACTATCCCAAGAAATAAGTAGAGTAATTTTATTTAGTATTTTCACCATTAGCTATAAAATCATTTCACTAGTTTTCATTATGTTACAATATTAAATCTCCTTTAAAATAGGAAACTAGTCCCTTTATATCTGGTCAGACCTGCCAATTTCAACAGAAACAGAGTTTATTTAAAATCCCGACCAGGTGGTGTTCCCTGATGTTGAGGCTATCGAGTTCCAACATTCAACATTTTTGGCACTAGAAGGATGGCCCCGACTATGAATGGAAATAAAGTCTAATCCTAAATCAAAAGGTCATTTGAAGAGCCATTCTCCCTCAAAATATCCCCTAACTTCCAGATCTGACTAGAAATATAGAACCCCTAAACCGAAAGTTGGGACAAAATATCCTAGGACATGACCTAAGACAACTGATATATGTCACTAGTAGAAAACAAAAAATTCATGACTATGTGTCTCAAAAAGTTAGTCACCACAACTTTTCCAAGTGAAATACTACTAAAAAAGAGCAAGCTTAAGTGACTGAACTAAAAATGACTAACATAAATCACTAATTTAGTCATGGGTTAAAATATGTAACTAGCTAATAAGTAATACAACTAAAAATGACTAACATGAATGACTAATTTGTCTAAGAACAAAAATACAACTACCTAACAAGTACTACAATAATATGAATCAATTTCTTATGTTAGTCATCTTAATTGTGTCAAGCAATCTAAACTTACAAGTGATAGGGGATTGAAAGGTTGTTCAAGATTGGTTGAAAGGTTATCCTTCCTTAAACACTTATTCATTCTCACATGGTGTATAGGTGAGCCAACTTTGCATTATTTATCTCTAATAATTTGTAATTTTAAAATGATATTTTTTAATAAAAAAATTATTTTATGTATTTTTAAAAAACTATTCATTCAATCTAATTGAATCTAGTTCCAATTTGAAATTAATTTGAAGAGAAATTTTAATTTTTAAGACTATAATATAAAAAAAAATACTTTAATTTGATATTAACTGACCTAGATCCATATTAACCCTAGATCTATCAAGCGCGCAGAGGGATCCAATCTCTCAAGGTGCAAACTTTTTTTCCTAGTGCAAAATTTGAGGAAATGTTTGCACCTCAAGAGATTGGATCCCTCTTGGCACTTGATAATTATAGGGTTAATATGGATCTAGGTTTTTTCTATAATACTAAATAATATATATATTTGTATTTGTGTCTCTTTGTTATTCCATCTCTCTATCTCACCCCCAATCATACACACACTCTCTCTCCCTCTCTTCCCCTTCTCTGTCTATCTCTATCTTCCCCTTCTATGTCTATCTATATTTCCCCTTCTCTCGCTCTCTATCTATATCGTTCTCTCTATTCCCTCCCACTATCCTCTCTCCCTCACTCTCTCACCATGACTCCCTTATCACCCCCCTATCTCCACCTTTCTCCCTATATGTTTTTCTTGTTCCCTCCCTCTCTTGTCCCCTCTAATTACATCTTGCTCTCCTCATCTCTATCTTCCTTCCTCTCTATCACTTATCTCCCCCCTCCCTCTATCTCTCCCCCCAAATCACTCTCCCTCTCTCTTTGTGTCTTCCATCAAGCTCTATCACTATCTCCCCCCTTGTCCTTCTACATCTCTCTCACTTCCCCTTCTCTCCCTATCTCTATTTTATCCTCTTCTTTCTATTCCCTAAAATCCTCTCTCCCTCACTCTCTCTTGATCTCTCCCTTCTCACCCCTCTCTCTCTCCACCTCTATCTCTCTATGTATTTGTTCTTTCCTCCCTCTCTCTCCCACTCCAACTCCATCTCTCTCTCTCTCTCTCTCTCTCTCTCTCTACCACCTCACTCTCTCTCCCTCCCATCACTCTCTCTTTCTTTCTTTGTGCCCTCCACCTTTTTCACTATCTCCCTCCCTCTCTCCACCCCATCCCCAACACTCTCCTAAGTTTGATCACATTGTATTGTGTTTAAGAAATTATCTAAATTAAAAAAATTATTTGTTTGTAAAATATTAAATATATATTTTGGTTCTTTATATATATATATAGATCTATCTTAGCTTAATTTTATTAAAACCTTAATCTAATTTCTATGGGAATATTTTTAGTGGTCGTGAGGATAGAGGGTTTAGATATATCTCAAATTGTAACATTTTCCTTTTAGGTTCAATTAAAACAATGTTGTAAAATTAAATTAAAATAAAATATTTTTACTACTAAATAAGTTATGGTTTTTTGGCATGTGGTATTGATAAGCCATGGTATTGGCCCATGGTATTGTAACAAAGCCTATTTACAAGTTAATGTCCATGATAAAGTGAGGGTGAATATCCATGGTTAACAATATTTTCATGTTGTCATAAAGTATTTTGATTGTGAAATAATTTATGTTTTTTTGGGATAATCCATGGTATTGTAACAAAGGATATTTTTTACAAGTTAATAATATCTATCATAATGTGGGGGTGAATATCCATGGTTAAGAATGTTTTCATATTGTTATAAATTATTTTGGTTTATGGTTTTCGGACCTGAAGTAGTAATAAGCCATGGTATTGGCCCATGGTATTGTAACAAAGCCTATTCACAAGTTAATAACAAAATCGAAATATAACAAATTGAATTTTATTAATTTTATTACTTTAACTTTTTATTATTAATTGAGGTCATATTTAAATGTTTACACTCATCCCAATATCACTTTTAACTTCCTCTTATTCTTCTTACGCAAAAATAACAAATTATTATTAAAAATAAATCATTTAACCCAATTGCAATTTATATATTTTATTTTATATTATAAATATTTCTTTCATTTTTTCCATTATAAATATTTATTTTCTTTCTCATTTCCAATTTAGCGTTGGGTTCAAAAATAATATTCACACATTACAACATCACATTGTAGCACTCCATTTTCCTCTTCCTTATTGATATCTACATGGAAATGCCAGGAGAAGGAACACCATCAACGTGATCTATGGATTTCATGGGATTCGAACCCTAGATGGAGTTTTCATGGGAAACACCTTAGGAGAGCACCAGCGATTATATGGAGGAAGCGAAAGGTCATTGGGCATGGAGATTTTGGCCATTTGTACATGGGTTATTCCTTTTTACTAAAGATTATTTTTTTTCTTATGGGTAAACAATTTCAAGGGTTTATATGATCAAAGCATAAATTTCATCTAGAGTTGAGGGTTTAATGATTATGATAATGCAAATCTTGATTCAATTCATGAAAAGAAAATGCACGAGTAAGCATTTTGCATGTCCTTATTGTACAAAGGGTTTAATGATTATGATAATGTAGATCTTTATTGTGGCCAACAATTCATCAAAGGACAATGGACAAGTAAGAATTTTGCATGTCCTTATTGTACATATCAGTTCGCTCCCCCTAACTTTTCTAGGGTCAGAATGCATGAAATTTTATTTTTTCTTTTCACCTTATTTTAATTGGTTTATTTTTTTGTAATGGACTCTACCATGCCCAAATTCAAAGGGATCAAAGAAAATTTTCTAGTAGGATGCAGATACTAGTCCTTCCTCGAACTTTGTTACATGAAATTAAAATTTCTTGTAATCATGAACATACAATCTTTTCTGTTTCATCCTTAGATTCCAATCTCAATGCCTATAGTTTTAAACCATGTTACTATATTTTAAGTATAATATACTTAGATACATTGAAACTTAAAAATCTTTGAAGCTTAGGTTAATTTCGACTAAAAATAAGGAACCTGAATGGCTTTTGAAATTTAGACTTAATGCTTATAGACAATGATTAAAAATGGAAGAACCCAAATGGTTTGATAAATTTTACCCACCCATAAATTTAGAATACCTTTTTTATTATTATGAACCTAAATAGAGAGAGTAGAAGAAGAAGAGGAGCCTGGATGAGTTGGACCCTCGCCTGCTTGATACTTTTGAAAAGTTGTGCATGCCCTTGTCTAGAAGAAGATATTGACCAATGTTGTTGTAGATGTTGTTTCTAATAGTGTTTTAATTGCTACCATGCAAAGGTAGACTCTATAGGTAGTTGAGGTTATCTTTTGTTCATTATAAGAGGTAATTCAGGAGTATCTTGACCTAGTTAGGAAGTAGCTTGGCAGGGTTGTTCCTCCTGCTGATAACTATTATGCTGCATTGTATATATTTTTTTAGTGATAACTCCTATTAAGTCCCCAAGAACACTTTGTCACCCATGGAAATAACCACTTATTTCAAGATGAATGAGATTGAGACCAAGCAGTTTGAGAACACTCTTATTGTTGTAGATGAGAGGAGTTATGTGACATATATTGAAGGATGCACTGCGCCATTTTATGAAACCAATAATCTCCATGCCACAATAGTGGATCTCTATTTCATCGAGCGAGAAACAATAAAGTATTCCACTATAAATAATTGGTATGTCAGGGACGAGGAATGTAGCCATGTGATTTATAATTTTATTATGAAAAGAGGTTTGTGCGATGGATACAAATCAAGGATTTTGTGGGCCTGAGTATAGACTGGTTCGACAATCACCTAGAAATACTTAAGCATTGTTTTGAAAGGCGATGATGCAATTGGAGAGTTCTATTATGTTGCCTTGAAAAATAAATATCAATAGGGGGGACAAAGATAATCCATATAGGGAATAAGTGTAGGAGTACGATTGTTTCTAAAATTATATCTATAGGAAAGTCAAGGAACTACTACAGAGGATTAGTGCAGGTGAAACCAAATTCTCATAATGAAAGGAATTTTTCACAGTCTGATTTGATGCTCATCGGTGACCAGGCAGTGGAAAATGCTTATCTTGACATTCAGGTACAATTTGAGTTTCATTCTAAAGTCTCTAATTTCATTTATTGATAGTCCTTCTTGTGTCCTTGTCTCTCTTAATTTCATTGTGGTAGGATTGGAATGAGTTAAAAAATAAAGCATATCATTGAGTAAAATAGACACCCACATGTCACTACATGTCATTATGCATACTCTTTGTTTTGTATACAATTAGAAGTGAGAAATATGATGTGTGCACAACTAAAAATCCTAACAGGCATGATGAATCTAGTCTTAGCATGGAAATTGAAACCAAGAATCATAAAATATAAATAAGTTTGTGACACGAAGTAAAAAACACAATAAAAGACTTTATGCCAACATTATCTATTTAGTGCAAGGTACTACTAATGTTTCATAATTTTCAAAGATGGTGGATGTCATGAAGATTCCCTCAAGAAAAGTTATTGACTTGAAGATAAGATGGTTAGTGAAACTATTTACTTTAAATATGATAAATTTAGGTAATTAAAACAAGTTTGAAAATCACTAGAAACACCACCCATGTTTAATTTAAATAGGCTAAATTTATGTAATTAAAACAAGTTTTAAAATCACTAGAAACACCACTCCCACATCATTTTATTTCCAGTTGTACAACATAATATTGAATAAAATTATGAGAACTTTCTTTTAAATTGATTGTACATAAAATAACAAACAAGGTTAATTCTTTTAAAAGCTATATCCATCATTAAATATAAATTATGACAATGATGGCTCATAATTTTAAAGGCCATATCCATCACCAACTATAAGATAAGAGCTAATGAGATGAGATATTTTTTGTCTTGATATAACATGTAAACATCATATTACTTATAACTCATGCATATTGTATCTTATTGTGCATATGTTAATTGTATAACTTCAATCTGGGTAATCTTTTACATTTAAATTGTCAAATATGTAGAAGTTACATTACACTAGCTTAAATCTGCACACAAATAAAATATCAGAAATATGGTAGGGGAATGAGTAAGAATTTTCACACTAGTTTAAAATTTCCCCTTGGTTGGTGAAGAACCAATTCAATTCTATTTTTGGTGGAGTATTAAGTTATTAACCGAAGATAAAAAAAATGTTAGTCTCTTAAATGACTGAAAAAGGATATTTAGAATGTTATCTAGAAATTACATTTTAGGTAGCTATATCTACTGTGACATAACTATAATATTCTAGCTACATTTTTTTATATAGAAGTTACATTTACATGTTTTAGATAGAATTTGCATTTTACATAGCTATATCTACCCTGTCACAACTATAATATTCCAACTCCATTTTTTCACACTTTTCAACTTTTTAAAGATTTGTCTATTTTAGTGTGATTATGCAATTAAATAGTTGATATTTTTTAAGAAATCTACTATTTGCAACATTTTGAATTATTAAGTGGGATCTTCGGTAGGTGTTACCGAGAAAACTAGTGTCTATTTGATCTGCTAGTCCCACTAAGATGGGTAGCTATCTTAGAAACAAACAATTCAAAGTAACTTGTGTTTTTCTTTATGTATGATAGATAAGAGAGAAGCAGAGAGCACCAACCTAAATCTTTCGCTTGGCTCCTTGCTTGTTTACTCTCTACTTTGATAGAGCTTGTCACTCCTTTCTCACTTGTCCCACTTTAAACAACACCTATAGAGGCAAAGCAACAGAACACCATCAAAGCATAGAGATCCATAATAACATAAACAATGCAAAATAAGAAGTACATTAACCATACAATTGCATTCACAAATAGCAAGATTCACAAATACACAAGTAAACGGAGGAAAGCTCAAATAACTTTATTGATAATAGAAGTAGAAGACAGGATTACAACCCAACTGTCTAATCCAGCATCATCCTCCCAGCATGAAAGCCCTCTTCACCTAATGAAAAGCAAGATCACCCAACAATGGAATGTCTGAAAGAGAAACCAACAACACTTTCTTACAAATTACAAAATTCCAACCTCTAGATCTCTCAGATGAGGGATCCATTTGTAGATATTTGTAGAGGGGTGAGTCAGCTTCTAGGTTTTTGATTAGTGTCATTTCACTGATAGTTCTTGGTTCCACTTGGATATTTCATGATCTCTTACTCATCCCTAGGTGAATTCAGAGAGGCAAGTGTCATATGAGAAGTTTCTAGAAGATTCCATGGGTTTCCACTTAGCAAACTACCTCTGCCATTTGTCTACTCTCGCCTATCACACCCCACAGAAGGCTCCTTCAGTATGCATCACACTTGGATAGTGTAGCAGCCAGTATGCATTGCACCCTCAGCATGGAGTAGTCTGTATGGTCCAATTTTGGCCAGTTCTGAGTGGTTTTTCAGGTGGAACTTCTGGGAAATGATGTAATCAGTTGACCATGATCCTTTAGGGTGTGAAACAACTCTTTTGGGGGTTTAAGAGCCCTTGGTTTATCGACATATGTGATTAGGGTTGTAATGTCCAAATATGTCTATAACACTTGCCCCTAAAGTGTGAGGTTGTAAATCTTCTGATGTCGGGTGAAATGCTTTATCATGAGGATCCGAGGCTTTTCGAACTGGAAGGTGACCTGTATAAAATATAATGCAATACATTATCTTCATATTAGTTTCATGATCTAGCTAAGGCAGGCATTCCCATGCTCAGCTTTATAAATTTATTTTCTTGTACATAGGACAAACAATCATCTGGTATTGCAGACTTGTGATTCTTGTAGAGCCATCATCCCTTAGCTTGGATGAGATCATCTGTGCAGCTATGGTGTACATTTGATGTCTTTATTTTCTTGAATATATCGTAGCCTGAATCGATGAAACTAGATCCAGGGTCTTCAAACTCGTTCAATCTTTGACCGATGTACAAATCGATCCATGTGAAAAGATGTTTTGAAGTCGAACATCGAAAGACATCACCTGATTACCAGCCAATGATGTAAGCTGTTAACAAGTGCGAGAGGAATCACCGATAATGATAATGACCCTGAAGGTACTACAGTAAAATTCACGTGGTGTGAATATATGAGTCGATGTCTTACACCATGCAAAATGTTTCGATCGAAGGCCATTGATGTAAACCTGTCGCCAAAAGTGAGAAACTTGCCATTGAGGCATGCAAGCTTCAAAGTACTGAAAGGGTTGTTCCTAAGTCAACTTCTTGGATAATGAGCTGATGTCGATAATAAGTGACCCATCGTAGGAGGGCCTTAATGAATCCCACATCTATGGCATGAAACGAAGAAAATGATTTTGCAGAGGTGAAAACGATCTGATGATACAAGGTTCAGGAATGGTGGTCATGAAAAATGGAGAGTGAAGGTATTGCAGTGGATGAGGCATTAGCTATGTTGGTGAATTATCTGAACGAATTCTCTTGAACATATCGGCGACACTGAGATGGATTGGTAGCGTTAACCCAAAAAATGGATCTTACGGAGGACCAATGGTGATGTGACCAGTGAACGAAATAACCCAACCCGACTCAATCATGGTGATGGAGTGGAAGTGTCATGTTCAAGAGCGACCTGCTACCAATGAAATTCTTCAAGTTTTCTTCCCTTTTTCCCCAGTCATTGTTAACCAATACCTCTTTATTTTTGTCAAGCTTGAGGAGGATAACATATGCTCGTTTTCTAATTTGCCCTCTGGGCAAACCTGTCACTATGTTTCATCGAGCCTAGCGATAGTGAAACTTTCTCTTGTCTGGATGGACAGGTTTTTCACTATTGCTTTAACGAGTTTAACGACAAAGATAACTTGGTCCTTTCCATGTTTAGATAGTTTGAAAAGATATGGAAAGGAAACTCTAGTAGTCCTTTTTCGTGGCATAATCCCTTAAGTCCGAAAGAGTATAAAATAATATGAAAGGGATGACTTTTCGATAGCTTTAGCAAGAAAAAAAAGGCAAGCACTTGATCTATTTGTGGAATGATCCCTCAGGTCCAAAAAGATTAAAATGTAGAGGAGGGATGGCACTTCCCCTTACTTTAACGAGCTCGAAAGGCCAGTAGCTCAGCAATCTTTTCATATTTTACGAGTCTAAAAGGAGCTTAAAGGAGACTCAGTTTTGAGGAACGAGTGATGTTTTCGGGTAGCAACTGGTTCTAGGTAAGTTTGGAACTTCTCAAACATGGCAGTGTAACAAGACTAGATAATGCAATCACTCATCGCAACTGTTCCTCAAAAGAGTAAACAATCACGTGGAGGCGTATGATCAGCCAAAAGAATGGAGGTGATGGTAAGAACACAATGAAGGCTCAAAAGGCTGATAGAAATGAAATCACAAAGGTTATTTACCAAGGGTGGATTCATTTTTTAAGGAGCTTGAATCTTTAGAAACTATGCTCAGTGGCGGGTTTATTTTTTAATGAGCTTGAACCCTGCAGTAACATTGCTCAATATAATAGTCAAAGATGCTCAATTCACCACTAACACTATATTCTTTTGACAGTCATACAACCTGTTCAATTACTCCATCAAACTGATTAGAAATGCAAATACATGCTCGAGAAATGAGTTAAAAACTAACATCTTACTTGAATTACGTGAATAGTATCATAAAATCAGTTTTACCTCTCATTTTACCATTTCATTCAAATCTGGGATTATTGGAGCTCTGGAGGTGTTTTCCCCCTCAAATTTCATCAGCTGATTTTGGGAGATCTGGTGGACTATTCTTCGCGCCATCAGGACTAGGGAGGAGCTAACCGTAAGCTCTTCAATTGCATTTCATCCTTTTCTGATTTAGAGAAAGCTTTCCCTTTCTTTAGGGGCCCAGGGGTTTGAAGATTTTGTTCTCTCCCCATCGCACCTAGTCTGCATCGAAAAGTGCGATGCATACTGAGCTGGCCATTGGCTAGTCAGTATGCATCTCACCCTGTACACAGGTAGGGTGCGATGGGAGCAGAAGGGAAATTTTATGCAATGTTTTCTCATGAAATTTTTTGCCTATTTTTTCCCAAATCAGGATCCTAATTCATCTTTTGTTTGTGTTTAAGAGATTCATCGGATCAAGATGGTCGTTACATGGCATGAACGCGAGCATGAAGAAGTGGACATGATTTCCTTACATGATCTAGGTACGATTACTGCATTGCAAAATTGTGGCTTGCTCAAATTCTTCCGCATATCCAGCATGAGGCAACAAATAAATTTGTTGCAATATCTTCTCGATGCATGGGATCTGATCAACAAGGTTTTCCAGATTAGAGGCAAATCCATTCCTTTGACAGTTGAGGATATCTACTTTTTGACTGGGTTATCAAGGCGTGGTGCCCCTCTCTCACTATCGGGATCCACACGTGGGGGTGAATCTGTGAGGGATTATATTTGCCATTTTTGTAGAGATGGTTCTCAGCCCAGCAGCAATGACAAGGTCAGTATTCGAGATGTCACTGATTGGTCCTTGAAGACTATTTTATTCACCTTTGCTAGATTGGATAGTAGCGCGGCTCTTCATTTGGCCAACAAATCATATATGCAGTACGCCTTGGAATGCCTGGAACCAAAGGTATTCAACTAGTGTGAGGCAGTACTTCCGGTTATAAAAGAATAGATTTCTAAGGTGAAGAATGGAAGATCCAAGAACTTTGATTATGGTTCCATTCTGATTGCTTTCGCCTTGGATAGAATTCCACTGATGTCGCCACAGTACATTTCACTAGGATTTCCAGCACTGAGGGAACCACAAATGCAGAGATGGTTTGACCTCATGGCCAGACATGCTGGCCAGTCACGGATTTCATTCTCTGATGCCTTCTTTGAGTGGTTTTACCATCAGGAGATGGTCTTTGCCGAGTATCCATACGTTGGGATGGATTTCCGAGGTGACCCAGATTTGGTGTTACCAGCTGGCGAGCAGTGGAGTGTTATTGGTAAAATGATCTAACCATATCTTTGATTTTTTTTTATAATGTTCTTGTGTTTTTTAAATGTTATCAAGACTAATTAAACTCATATATTTGTGCAGATGTTGGGCCAGTGCGACTAGCAGCGTGCCCAATGGCATCAACTAACGTTCCAGCAGGAGAGGGTGTATGGAGGGCTGTCCTTCACGATCTGGACATGGCGGAGACCCTTGAAGTATTGTAGGATCAGATCAAGGGCCTCACACTTGGTATTCATGATGTGAGGACTGATAAGTTACCTTTGAGATTACAGTGCCATACCACTGGTGTGCTGAGTCAATGGACTAGGCTCTTGCGTACGATTGCACAGGCGGTGACATGTTATCACCAGCACCATTAGTTTAGGATGATTTTCTGCATTCATTTTTTGAGTTCTCTGGTCGTATGACTAATTTTGTCTTGGACACAGAACATTTTGTAAAAAACTATAAACAGTTATATATTTTTTATTTTCGGAGTTTTATTTTGGTTAAGTTATGTGATCCTGATGCAAATGTTAATTGAAATCCTTTTTCCTTTATAAATACTGCAAATGTCTATCTAACACATTATTTGCTAATGAATCAGTTAATGTGTTTAAGTTTTTGGAAATGTGTTGATATTGAATAGAATCAAACCGCCTTTCCAAAATCCTGACCCTTAGGAACATACAGTAGATAACTGAGTTCCAAACAGAATAGAAGCTAGTGAGTTGTAGAATGACGAGTTGCAAATCTAGCCTGACAACATGTCGGCGTATGCCATGTGTGATGGCATCAGAGAGAAGCTCTATCAACACACTGTACTCAACGTTGTTATTTGTTGATCGACCAATACATATCCCTCTGAAACTCATTAACTCACTTCTTGGACCAAAAATGGCCCAGGCTGTAGAAGATAGGTTCTACATACTATGACTAGCTCCGTCGGTGTATCCAACAAATGTTTCCAAAAGGTTTGACATCCGCAACTAATGCAAAGTGGATTACCTAACCAAAATGATAACTCTTGATGAAAATAAAAATGCAACAAAAGCATATCTATAAATAGAGTACTACACTTAATCAAGCATAGTAGCGCTTAAGATACAACCCGTTTAGGGGTTGCGACGGTGGAATTCCATATTAATCTACTAGCTTGTAAGCTCCTCTTGCTAATACTATTTTAACAATGTACGGGCCCATCCACAATGGTTTGAACTTACCTGATCCCAGTTTATCGGAGTCCTCATCGTAAAGCAAGACTAGGTCACCTTCTGAGAAGACACGGGGTTTGACATTTTTGTCAAATATGCCTTCACACGTTTCTTCTGAGCTTCGTTAGCCAAAGCAGAATCATGACTGGTTTCATCCAATTGGATTAGTTCCAAGAAACGAGCCTCTTCATCTGAAGTTTCAGGAAGTAGATTGACTGCGAGCTTGAGAGATGAAATTTCACACTGAATTGGTAAGACTTCTTCAAGGCCATACACCAGTTGAAATGGTGTAAATCCGGTCACATTTCTCACTGATGTCCTATATGCCCACAAGGCTGAGTATAGGATTAAGTGCCAATTCCATTTGTGGACTCCAATCATCCTTTGCAGCATGCACTTTAGGACTTTGTTGATGACCCCAACTTGTCCGTTAGCTTGCAGATAATATGGAGAAGAACTATCATGGGACAGTCCTAATTTGGTAGCTAATTCGACCATCATGTGATTGCGAAAATGTGATCCATGATTTGTGACTATAGACTGTGGAACACTGAATCTAGAGACTATATTATTGAAAAAGAAAAGAGCAGTCGTTTCGCCACTATTGTTTAATGTAGGCATTGCCTCGGCCCATTTTGTAAAATAGTCGACTGCGACTATGATATACCAATGTCCACCAGCTGAGGTGGGGTTACATGTCATGAAATCTATGCTCCATTTGGTGAATGGTCCAACAGGAACTACTTGATGTAGTGGTGCGGGTGGTAGTCTGGTTTTGCGGTCGAAGATCTAACAAGCATGGCAACTTCTAACTGCGATTATTCAATCTTTGAATATAGTAGGCTAGAAGTAACCCATCGTAAGATATTTTGTGCCGTAGCATAACCAGATTGATTACCCCCACAC
Organism: Pinus tabuliformis; assembly: GCA_031772625.1. Taxonomy (NCBI): domain Eukaryota; kingdom Viridiplantae; phylum Streptophyta; class Pinopsida; order Pinales; family Pinaceae; genus Pinus; species Pinus tabuliformis. The sequence continues at coordinate 517,379,622 of CM062815.1, forward strand.
ACACCTCAATGAAAATCATTCAAGATTTTTTTGGCCTCCTCATGCACGAGGCACCTTCGCAAAACTGTATCGATACCATGACGGTAAAATGTATCACTGACAATCATGTAGGTTTTGGCTTGGTATTGAGTACGTCATTGTTCGGAGCGAGAGGTATTAGGCCTATATGTTTTTGTTTGGAGATAGATCAATATATCTCCATACCACGGATCACTTGACGATATCAGAAACATAGATTCATCCACGATTGTTGCTTTAGATGTAGAATCGTTGGACGACGATGGGAGGTCGCATAGTAACTCTGCGAAAACTAGAGATTTATTTGATTTGGATTTTGTGAATTCCACATCAAACTCTTGCAAAATGGCTATCCATTTTCAATATTTGCCCCCTAGTAGTTGACGTGACAAAATGTAAGTCATAGGGTTGTAATCTGACAAAATGGTAGTTTTGCGAAAGAGGATATAGTGTCGAAATCTCTGTACTGCTTAAACAGCTACTAGAGCCAGCTTTTCAACATAGGAGTACTTTCTTTCTGCATCATTTAAGTTTCGACTTAAATAATAGACAAGATGTTCAATTCCATTGTCTTCTTGTACTAAAACCATTGCGATGGTTGTATCTACTTCAGTTAGATACAAGTTAAGGTATTTTTGATAGTCAGGAGTTTACATTAATTATGCTTTTATTAGGGAATCCTTTAAAGCATCAAAGGAAGCTTGTACAACCTGATCCTAGTTGAAGGGCACTTCTTTTTTCAGAAGACGTGTATAACCTTTAGCAAGTTCGGCATGATTTGGAATGAACCTCCTTAGAAAGTTTTCTTTCCCTTGGAGTTTCTGAATATGAAGCAAAATTTGAAGGTGAAGTCATGTCAATGATCGCCTGAACCTTATATGGGTTGAGTCAAATCCCATCTTTAGAAACTATGAGACCAAGTAAACGACCAGAACCGACACAAAACACACACTTGTGTGGATTGAGTCGTATCTTGTAGTCTCAATAACATAGAAACATAGCTCTCAAATGTTGTGGATGATCAGTCCACTTTCGCGAATGAGCTGGTACATCGTCGAGATATGGTTGAACGATGTGTTTAATGTCATGGAAGGCATAGTTCATTGCCCTCTGAAAAGTTGCCCCTATGTTATTTAAACCGAAAGGTAGTTTACTGTACGTGAATGTGCCCCACAGACATATAAATGTAGTCATCGACTGGGCTTGTGGATGGATGTTTATTTGATTGTATCCGGAAAATCCATCCATGAATGAAAAGATTTCACATCCGACACGTTCATAAATTATGTGGTCGATGAAGGGTGTAGGATAGTTGTCCTTTGGACATGCATGATTTACATCCCTGTAATCAACGCACACCCTAATCGTTCCTTGCTTTTTCATGACAGGAACAATATTTGATACCCAATCAGTTAGAGGAATAAGGTAAATGAAACTAGCATATAAAAGTTTTTCAACTTCTGCATTGATGGCAGCATCTTTCTTCGGGTGAATCTGTCAAAGCCACTGTCATACTAGTTTGACATCTAGATACATCTTGATTTCATGTTCAATGATGCTTGAGTCAATTCCTGGCATTTCTTCATATGACCATGCAACACATCTCTGAATTTGCAAAAGGGAGTGGAGTATATTTCTAGTTCTGAAGAAGAACAAGATTTTCTGACATGAATATTCTCTACAACATTAGGTTTTGTCGAGATATTTATAGAGATAGTTTCTTCAATATTGGACAGGTTTTGCTCGGAATCCTCCGTATTTATAGTATTTTATAGAAAAGCAAAAACTAAAGGATGATTAAAGTCGTAGAGTTTAGGCTTCTGTGATCCATATCAAGTTTACAAAAAATATTTTTCGGCGAAGATCACATGAGACATCATTTTTCGACGCGTTTCGAACCAACCAGTGTGGTTCATCGTCAGGACAAGTTGTCCTGACGATGAACCACACTGGCTGGTTCGAAACGCGTCGACAAATGATGTCTCATGTGATCTTCGCCGAAAAATATGATTAAGGTCATTGGAATAATCTTCATCGATATCTTGAAGATGGGAACAATGGTGGTAATCTTCCCATGGTGCCTCTCCTATCATCATTGACCGAATGATTCCTTCATCTGTAGAATGCATACTTGACCAAGGATCTGAAGAGGTGCCATATTCTAGAGGCTTATCTATCCAAACACTTGATGAGTGTTGATTTGGGTTTTCCGCCCAGGTGAAGAAAATTGATTGCTACAAAACTTCTATGTGGCTTGGAGGCAATACCTAGCGAAGATCCATGCTAACAAAATGTTTGGAAATCTTCTTAGTCTTTGCTGATGTAGAAGATACCATATTATAGGTTTCCACCATGGCCACCTCCGCCAGATTACTCAGAGGAGGGAGGGAAAAAGTACCCATTAAGGCAGGGTCTTTTAGGAGGCCTAGTCTGACATTCTGAAGCGATTGAGAGCTTCCATGGATCATTGGAATGCTTCCCGTAGCTTGTGAACTATTGGGGAAAAAGGTTAGTTGGTCAACTATTATAATTCCACCTTGGAAGGGAATTGCAATCTTTCTAAAATATGTTGACACAACAACAGCTATAGCATAAATCCAGGGCCTTCCTAGTAGGATATTGTAATCGAGGTTTCCATCGATAACTTTGACTTCAATTTCTACTCTCTTGCCCCCCAGTTCAACTTGAAAGTTACTTAATATACCATACGGTGTGTATTTTCTTCCATTGAATGCCTCTAATGTCATTGATGATCACGACAAGGGTGGTGAGCCTAAAGATTTCCAGCAAATCATTGACATAATATAGGTAGATGCCCCCTCATAAATGATTGTTCTATCAACATTTTTGTTGAGGGCTTTTACCTGTATAAGGAAAGCCAATTGTGCTACTAATTGAGGTTCACATCCTTTGTGGTTGAAGGCCACAAGATTGGAATCCGTTCGGTCAATCCCACCTATTGCTGATAATAAGCTTGCTTTTGGGAGGGGCAATTCTGCAGTACTTCAAGTGTCGATAGTGTTGCATGAGCATGAGGATTAAATGTCGATTTAGGTACTACTCCCTTTGGTGGCTTTATTGTTAGTTCAGGAATGATGAGTGGCACAACTTCTGACGAAGTTGTTGTTGAACTACTAGGTTGATCTGTAGCCTTATTGCTCGACATCTGTGGATTCTCGTAATATTTATTCCTCATCAATATCAAAGCATCGTTTTGTTGTTTTGAAATGGACAACATAAGCAATTGGGATGGGGAAGCATGATCGATAGCAACCAGATTGGTTTCTGGGTTTGGAAATGGATCAGTCAATACCGCCGAGGTACTTGAAGTCTTCAAAAACTTTGTGACCTCAACTCGATGTGGACAATCTCTCGTATAATGGTCCTTATCACATATGAAGCATGGCTGATTAGGTTTATTTTGCCCAGCAGGGTTTCCAGAAGACTTCTCAGGAGTCGAATCCTCATGTTTCTTCTTTTTGTTCTTCCCTTTCCTCTTTCCCCCTGGTTGCTTTGGTTCTTTTCCTTTGTCAGATGACACGACATTAACCTCTATGGCAAGAATTTTTTCATTTTCTTTTTTACTAGAAGCTGCAAGGGCTTTACCAGATGGAGCCTTTGCGGTTTGCGTACTTGAGGTGCCAATCACGCCATCGCCAGCATGAGAGTCCCTATTTGATTTAGGAGGAGGAGGAACATAAAATTCTGGTCTAGGGGCATCAAGAATTTTGTCATAGAGCATGCCAGACTGAGTATATATCAAGTCCAGATATTGTGCATGAGCAATGACTTGCTCTTTAGTGATGACTCCTCCCTTGGCCACATCTTCTGTAATAGAAGGTCATAACAACTTAATAAACCACTCAGCTAGAAGTTGATCAGGAACATAGGTCTTTACCATTCGACGACGACATTGCCACTCATGGATATGATCAGATATATGAGTGGTTGTTGTCTGTTTAAAATTGGTAAGGAGTTCTGTTCCCGTTTCATGCCTTATGGGTAATTGAAAGAGGGTTAAAAAGGTAGTGGCAACGGCACTTAAGTTGTCAAACGAATCTCTAGGAAATTCAATGTACCATTTTGCTGCCATATCATTTAACCTTCATTGAAAAAGGTGAAGACTAATCGAATCATGATTGAGGGTGTTAGACGAACAACACAAATGAAAGGTCATTACGTGATTTGATGGATATTCACCCGGATTTCCATTGAATTTAGGAATATCTGAGGGAAGTTTATGAGGAATCGCTGGCCACCATGGGGTGTAAGCAATTATATGATTCATTAACTGATTCAAATCTGGTAATTCTAGAGTTGCTACAAAGGGCAACTGTTGATTCAAGTTTGGCGAAGCGTACCTAGGATAAGATGGGATCACCTGAGCAGTGGGTCTTTTCATACCAACATAATGTATCTGATGCTGATAACTTTGATAAGATTGATGGGCATAACCATTATAGTATGGTTGTTGATAACCATTTTGAAAATACGGTTGCCCATTACCTGCAAAGCTTTGTTGCTCAGGTCCTCGGTAAGCTTGCTAGAATTGTGGTTGTTGATCTTGTACCAACGATGGTTGTTGGACCATTTGCTGTTGTCCAATACTGGATGTTTGACCAAGAAGAGGGGTGATAGTACCCGTTTGATCCTTAGTCACTCTAATTAAGGAGTCACTAATCTGAGGTTGTGATTGAGTCATGGAGACAAGAGGCTGTTGTATTACGACTTGAGAAACTTGAGGTTGACATACAACAAGCAGCGCTTGTACTTGCGGTATAGTCACAATAGCAGGTGTAGTGGGAATGTTTGACATAGGTTGACTTGGTTGCATTAAATATACAACCCTTGGTTGTTGAGGCAGTATTGGTACCCAACCACTAGATGCAATTCCAGTTTGACCCGAATTTTGTTGTGAACTCTCATATGGTTGTTCTCCCAGAGGGAACAATGAAAAGGCATACTGCCCCCCATATGGCAGCAATCCAGTGTTCAAAGGATAAATTGGTCTTTGGAGACTGGATTTCCCAAATTGATACTGATGTGAAGGATCAATTTGCTGAGTTTCAACATAAGAAATTCTAGATAAGATTCTGAATGAACAAATAGGAACAGACCATGCTGTCGAAACAATCCCTGGGTGGACTCCACCTAGCAGTTGAGAACTAGTTGGGACACATTGTATACCAGTGAACATTGTTGGAGTAGCAGTAGGAGGCTCTGCTGCTGTTGTATTAGATGACACAGTCCTCGATGTTGATGGTTGTTTAGACATATTTAGTCTATCCAAAAGATTTCCTAGCGATTCGACAGGAACTTGTGATGAAGGATGATCAAAAGAAATAATTTCTATAGTAGAAGGATATAGGTGGATCCCAATTCCAAAATGCAATGGGTTGCTAGATGGAAGATCCTCTACAATATCTTCTGTAGCGATCATTCCAGGTGGAAGAGGTAGATCGCTAGGTCCGTAAAATATTTCTGGAGCCGAAGAAGGTATAGCTTCTCCAATAACAGACATAGGAGGGGTGACACCATCTTGATCAGCCCTAGATGTAGTTGGTTCAGGCATAGAAGTGTTTACCGTTACACTAGGATCAGTTCTAATGTCCTCTTGTAACTGTGGAACTTCTTCTGTAAAGGCAGGGGTACCAAAAATAATTGGAGTAACTGGAATCTCTTATGATGTTGAAACACAAGTTTCAAATAGACCATGAGAATTCGACCCAGTTAAATGAGACCATTTTTCCCGGAATTTTTTCGTTTCTGAAGTCAAAGATGGTTGACTCGCTAGTCTCCGTGAACGATGGGGTTTTTATTGACTTTCTTCCACGATTGTGGATTACTTGATCAACTCAAAATTTAAAAGGGGAAAATGTTATTCCGAATTACATAAATTTTATGACACTTTGACACTACTTTGCTTTTTCAATTTTTAACAGTCAAGAAAAAGCTAAAGATGACTCTAGTTACCTTCAATTTTTAATGAGCCTGAAGTGACAAGTGCTCAGATGGACCTTTTCTTTTAGGGAGTCGAAAAGGAATGAAAGTGACTACTGTGGAAATCTAGATAGAGGGATTACCAAACTAATCGCAAAACTGCAATATACACCTTGGTGGTAAATTAAAGAAAACTACCAAGGACTTTATGTACGACAGTCAATCTTCCCGAATGTTGTGTTCAGTGCATTGCGATCGATAGGGTAGCAAACACAGCTTCCTAAGGATAAAGGATATTAGCCTATTGTTGTCTCCCAATATATACTCGACGGTATGGGGGGCACAAGTCCGTACTGACACTTGTCATATCAAAGAGGAGGAATCACCCAATCTTTGATGAAAACGATAGTTACCAGGTTTTATGATGCTAGAACATGTCTCTAACCTAGACCTCTATATATTGTGTGTTAGGTTCCAAATCATTTTTATGTTCATTGAGGCTTATTTTAGAGCTGATCTTGTTTAGAAGTTTGTCTTTCAAGGTTCACAACACGATGTAGATGTAAAATTCCTAAATATGCAATCTAACATGATAAACAGCTGTTTGTTTTCTTTTAGCAATGAAAATCCTATCTACTAAGGAGAGAAAAGTACGATTCTTTCAGAAGAGAGCACACACTAAATGCACTTTTCCTAAATCATTTTCCGCATGCAGTATAAATGTAAATGCACATGCATGTATATGTTTTTCCATTTCCTTAATATGAGAATGCCAAAAAGGAAAACTAAGTACATAACTGAACTATTTTCTTCAAAGCAACACTTCAATAATTTCTTTTCAAAATGAAAGGAAGACTAAAATGAAACTTTTGATTTCGAAAGGAAAACTTCTTTTGACACTTCAAATTTTGAAAATTGAAATCAAATACAATGACAAAAGTACAATCAACTATCTAGAAGAGGAAAACTTTACGACACTCTTCTTCTTGACTCAAAACAATAGTTACGACACTTTTGAATCAAAAGACAACAGTTCAATTAAGCTACTTTTTGCAAAGGAGGACTGTAAATGATGAAAAATACATAAAACAAAATTCACAATTCCTGATTAGTGGAGGCTGAATAATGTACAGGAAGAAGGCTTCAACAATGATATACTGATCATAAGCAACAAAACTACTAAATAGAGCTAAAAACAAGGAGGAAAAAAACCAAATTCTAGAGATAGAAACAATATCATTCAATCATCTCACCTATCCTTAAGGGAAAGAGGAATGCATCTCACCTGCAACACATGGGAGGTGTGATGCATCCAGGTTTCCAGTTACAGACAATGCGATCGACTGGGGAACAAAACTGAGCTTGGTTTTTGCTCAAAATTTGTAGCTAAGTTCAGTGATTTAGGCTGAGCTATGATAGACAGTAACAACAAAGTATAGGGGTATGATCTTATGAGGTTAACGAGCTACCACAAGGGCACTTAGGATGTTTACAAGTCAGATGTTCAGTTCATAAACCAACCCAGAGATTGAATGAAGCAGTGTTGATCTACTTTGCAGTTTCATAGCAAAAGTAGTTCGAAGGCTAGTTGGCTTAACTTCAGGCTCTATCTGTAGTTTATAAAGAAAACAACAATAACAAACAAAAAAAATATTCATTCCCCAGTGGAGTCACCATTTTGTTTGCAGGAAAAATAGTGTCTATTTGATCTACTAGTCCCACTAAGACAGGTAGCTATCTTAGAAACAAACAATTCAAAGTAACATGTGTTTTCCTTTATGTATGATAGACAAGAGAGAAGTAGAGAGCACCAACCTGAATCTTTCGCTTAACACTTTGCTTGTTTCCTCTCTCCTTTGATAGAGCCTATAACTCCTTTCTCATTTGTCCCTTTTTAAAGAACACCTGTAGAGGAAAAGCAAGAAAACACCATCAAAGAATAGAGATCTATAATAGCATAAACAATGCAGAATCAGAAGTAAATTAACCATACAATTGCATTCACAAATAGCAAGATTCACAAATACAAAAGTATATGGAAAAAAACTCAAATAAATTTATTGATAGTAGAAGTAGAAGCGAGGAATACAACCCAGCTATCTGATCCAGCATCATCCTCCCAACATGAAAGCCCTCTTCACCTCATGAAAAGAAAGATCACCTAACAATGCAATGTCTCAAAGAGAAACCAACAACACTTCCTTACAAATTACAAAATTCCAGCCTCTAGATCTCTCAGATGAGGGATCCATTTACAGATATTTGCAGAGGGGTGAGTCAGCTTCTGGGTTTTTTATTAGTGTCATTTCACTAATAGTTCTTGGTTCCACTTGGAGATTTCATGATCTCTTACTCATCCCTGGGCGAATTCAGAGAGGCAAGTGTCATAGGAGAAGTTTCTAGAAGATTCCCTAGTTTTCCACTTAGCAAACTACCTCTGCCATTTGCCTACTCTCACCCATCACACCCCACAAAAGGCTCTTTCAGTATGCATCGCACCTAGCTAGTGTAGCATCCAATATTCATCGCACCCTTAGCATGGAGCATTTAGTATGGTCAAGTTTTGGCCAGTTCTGAGTGGTTTTTTAGGTGGAACTTCTAGGAAATGATGTAATCAGTTGACCATGATCCTTTAGGGCGCGAAACAACACTTTTATGGGTTTAAGAGCCCTTGGTTTATGGACATATGTGATTGGGGCTGCAGTGCCCAAATATGTCTATAACAATAGGTTTTTATTACTACCATATAGCATGTTTTAAGTACATGGTGTTTTATAATTCACCCAAGAGACTTTAGGAGCAATCTTGAATTGCATGCTTGTTTCCATTATACATCTAATATTTGCAACCTTTTCCACGTGTAGAACCCAATATCCCATGTTGAACATGAAGCAAGTACCTAAAAAATTGGGGAATATCAGTTACACTATTTCCAGAGGGGGATAGATCCAGAGAAGGCAACGACAACTATCATAAATGGCTTTTGTCGAGTTGTATTTAATGAATTCCCATTAGAATTTTCTATTAAGGTAAATCAATTGATGAATTTGAAGCTTGAAGGTAGTGTTGAATAGGTGTTTCAAAGTGTCTCTATAACACTATCTATCTACATGATTCTAATTCCATGAGATGGTGTCTTAATAACACTATTGTCTAGTGATGGGTTGTAGATGTAGATAGCTTTCTCATGTCCTACAGGTAAATCATATCATTATATTTCTATGAAATCTCAGAATGTGTTCAAAGTTTTTCTCAGATAAGAAAATATGTATGTACTCTTGAATTTATCTATGTTGTAACGAGATCAAGAATAAAGTTTTGATTGCAACTAATTGAGATCCACCATATAAGTTTACTTTATTAGATGACATTCTTGATTTGTTAGATCCCAACTAGTTAGGGTTGAATTTACTTTTGTTGTAATGACATTAAGAATAAAGTTGTCATTTTAATCACTCCAATGTACCATGTAAGATTTATTCACTACATGAAATTGTGTATTTGTTAGAGTCAAACTTATTAGAATTATGAAAAGTCCTCTTTCATGACAATATTTATGAATACTGTATTCTTGCTTAAAGAATTACATATTACAGAATGGTGGAAAATAAATGAGATGCAGTTGAATGGTTTCTGTTTTAAAATGTGTGGAGGGAGTATAAAATCATTTTAAATTGCATTCAAATATTTTGTATAACCCACTAAAGTGCTTCATTTTTCTCCTAGTTAATTCCATTTCTACTCTCCCAATGCTTCTAGAAGTCCTTCTCCAAAGTGACCTTTTAACTATCTTGGAGGGAAATTGATTATTTGATTGGAACCCATGGATTGCAATTTGATTAGGAGAAAGGGATGAGAAAGCTTCATATTCTTCAATATATCCTGCATGTTAAAAGAATATCGAACGATTTCCTTTCTGTTTAATTGATACGACAATCACTTGAGCATTTGTTAGGATATTAAGACCTTTTTCAATGATATATATATATATATATATATATATATATATATATATTCTTCTAAAATTTATGTTCTCAATTAAGGAAATTAAAGAAAAGGTGAAAATGATGCAATAGAATGATTTTCTGTTTTAGTGCCTAAGAACGCCTTGCTAATGTGAAGGGCTTGCTATTTTCATGACTCAAGGTTAGTCACATTTGACTTCCTAGAATTTCTATTAATTTAATTTTTGTTGTGTTTATATTTCTATCCTTGAAGTTGGTGATCTACTCTGTGTGCAATAAGAAGTATTAACTAAAATCACTCTCAAATGTGATATTCATGGATGACTAACTTTAAATGCCCCTACTTTACACTTTAGTATTACATGATCATGCAAAGACATTATTAATCAATATTAAATGGAATATGATTAATGTGAAATGTTTCTTAGCTTCTCATATAATTACTACATTTTGGTCCCCAATAATATATTTGAGGCTACTTTTGGTTGTTACTTGTGGATCTTCCCTTTGGCATAGAAAAACATCGAGGATAAATTTCCATTGCATTGGAATTAGACATCATCAAAGAGGAATTCACTAAAAGTAGTAGAGGACATGGGACAAATTGGTACAATGAGTAGATAACTACTAGAGAAACAGTGAGGCACCATAATTTCTTGTGTATTTAGATTCACTCAAAATTAACTAGTCACAAAAGGTACCTTTTTTCCGAATATTTTCTTGTATACAGAAATACTAAAAACGCAATTTCAGACTAATTATTCAAACTAATAATTATCTGATAGTCATAATTTATAATTAAATAGTATAATATGATTAATATTATAGGACACAGTTAGGATTATTCTGTAGTGAGATTATTTCCATATACCCTTGAAGGATCTGCAGCTTCGTGGTACTTCTCATTACCACTAGCATCTATCAATAGTTGGGATATATTTGAAGAACAATTTTGACCAACTTTGGTGATGATGCACAACTGCTACTCTAATCAATGATCTAACCAATCTTAAAGCTAATCCCAATGAAAAAATCAAAGATTTCAATTCCAAGTTTAATAAATTGTTAAATAAAATTCTAGATACCTCTAAACCTGGTGTTGATGTTCAAATTGGGTGGTATATTTCTATTGTTCCTTCTAATATCATAATTTCTATAGACAGGGCTAATAGAGCCACTTTAGTTGATAATATGAAAGAGTCAATAACTATAGAAAAAATGATTCTTGACTTAGAGAAGAAAACTGCTCAAGAAGAGAGGAAATCTAAGAAAGTGACTTTTAAGGAGGAACCAAAGAAGAAAACTCCTAAATATCCTTTTGATCTTGAAGGATTACAAAAATTTCTTAAATCTATGTCAAATGACATTGTAAATATCAAAAAACAGGTAGCTGAGTTGTCTAAAAAACCTTTCTGATCTTTTAGGAGATCCCAGACAACATACCCTCAACCTGTTATTGTCAAATCAAATGTTGAATCTAATCAAGAGGAGGAAGAGGAAGACACAACATTATCTTCCAACAAATTCCAAGAAGAAGATTTAATCGAAGAACACAGATTATGGGGTTTCATCCTCACTACATCAAAAAATGAGGAGGAAGAAGAAGCCTTACTTGTATACACTAGAAGTAAAAAATCCATTGATTCACCTTCCTCAAGTAAAAATCAAAGACCAGTTACTCATGTTAAGAAGGATAAAAACACAACGAGGAAGTCTCCTCCCAAATCTATTGAATCCATCCCAACCTCTTCCAATTGTCCTTCTACATTAAAAACTCTTATTATTTCTGATAAATATATAGAGTATAATCTTGTGGAAGATATGAAGAAAGTGAAAGCCAATATTTTCGTGTATGAGGTAAGTAAACCTAAGCAGCAGCAAATTTTTTTGGTAAAAGAATTAAATGGTGCCTTTACATCTCTTTTGCAAGCTGCAAAAGCCTCATTAGGAGAAGGAAAGCCTCTAGATGATACTCCTAACAATATTGATGCCTCAAATGCAATTCTAATTGGAAATTGGTCTGATTATCATACCCCTCCTTTCTTATTGACCTTTGCGATTTTCAATAAAATTGTTCACAATTTCCTTATAGAATCAGGTGCTTCTTCAAATATAATGCCATATTTAGTTTGTCTCCAACTGAACATAACACCTGAAAAATCTGTTGTACAAATTGTGCAATTAGATGGAACCAAAGTCAAGGTATTAGGAGAATTAAATTATGTTTTAATAAGATTATCCTCAAATTCAAGGGTTTATCAGATTATTGATATATTGATTGTTGATATTAATGAATTCTATGGTCTTATCTTAAACAGGGATTGGAATAAGAAATTACATGGTTATTTCACCACAATTGGTCACATATATGGCTTCCTAACAATGACAAACCAAATCAGATTTGGGTAGACAGTGAAAAACATATGAAACACTCGATTACTGATTTGGATGAAGAGAGTGAGCCTATATTTTTTATGAATAACATCCATGGTAATTGTTCTTCATAATCTTTCTTTGGAATTTTTACAACTCAGGAATCTCCTTTTTTAGCAAACTTTGTTTCTTCTCAAATTGAAATTTATTCACAAACACATTTGACTCAATGTATTAATGTTGTAGAAATTGTTGTAAATAAAAATGAATATTAATTTTGGACACTTTATTTTGATGGTTATAAATCTAGTGAAGGTGCAGGACCTGGATGTATACTAATAAGACCTACTGATGAAAAAACAATGCTAGCATGTAGGCTAGAATTTGAATGTACTAATAATATTGCAGAATATGAAGCATTAGTACAAGAATTGTATAAAGTCATAACTCTTGGTGTTGAATATCTTCAAGTCTTTAGTGATTCTGAAATCATTATAAAACAAGTCAAAAAGAATATTCATTGTGTTTGTAACCACCTTAGACATTATTAATCGTTAATTCAAAATCTTACTTCACATTTTGTAGCATTCAATATTTATCCAATACCAAGAATACAGAATGCTAGTGCTTATATTCTCGCCAACATTGCATCGAAATTAATCCCTTTTAAAGATTTTACTCCAGACATATTTTCTATCGAATTGATTTTTCTCCCATCCATTCCTGATAATGTCTCTAATTGGTGAGTATTCAATGATGATAGAGATATTCTAGATTTTTTAACATCCGAATAATCATGTCTTGACCAAGTAATTGATGAGGATGAACATGCTTCTCAATTGAATAAATCAAGAGAAAAAATGCTCTGCCAAAACCTATATTTAAGCTTAAGGATATTTATGATCTTAAAGAAAGGTTAAAAAGGTTAAAAACTGCAAACTTCAAAGCTCAACTTTGAGATTTGAATTAGTTAACCTAGCATTTGATACAAAACCCCAAAATATTAAGTTAGGTCTTGGTCTCTCATCTAAAGAAAGAAATGCATATATTCATCTGTTAAAGAAATTTAAAGATATATTTGCTTGGAATTATCAATATCTGAAAACATATTATTCCTCCATCATTCAACACATCATCCAATGGTACCTAATGTTAAACCCATCCAGTAAAAACTTAGGAAGAGACATCTAAATTTGGAAACTTAGATTAAAAGTGAGTTGAATAAAATTTTAAAAGTTAAAATCATCTTTCCAGTAAGACATTCTAAATGGGTTTCCAATCTTGTACTGGTTAGAAAAAAAATGGTGATATTCACATTTGTATTGATTTCAAGAATTTAAATAAGGAATGTCAAAAAGATAATTTTCCTCTCCCGTCAATGGAATAAGTTTTGCAATCATTTGCTGGTTCTGAATTAATGTCTTTTTTACATCGATTTTCAGGATACAATCAGATCCTTGTTCATCCAGAAGGCTAATTAAAAACTACATTCAGAACGAATTGGGGAACATATGCATATTAGAAAATGGCTTTTGGATTAATGAATGCAAGAGCTATGCTTTAGAGAGCTATGGACATTTCTTTGAAAGGGTCAATTAATAAAATTGTTTTGGTATATCTTGATGATATTACCACATATTCGAAGAAGAAAATAACCATTTTCATGATTTAAAGAAGATCTTTGAAAGGTACAAAAGGTATGGAATCTCTCTAAAACCCAAGAAATCATTCTTTGCTCTTAGTGACGGTAATTTCCTTGGTTTCATTGTATCCAAACATGGAATCTGTATTGATCCAGAAAGAATTAAAACCATTTCAGAAATTCCATTACCATGTACCAAAAAATCAATGTAGTATTTTCTTGGCCAAATTATTTTTGTTCAAACATTTGTCCTCGAATTTTCTCAAATTGTCCTACCATTATAAACAATGATAAAAAAAGATTCAATTTTTAAATGGGGTGATCATGAAAGAGAAGCATTTAAAGCAATCAAAAAAGTTGTTATTGATTCTCCTTCTCTATCAACCCCTAATTTTTTTTATCAATTTATTTTACATAGTTTTTCCTTTGAGTTATCATATGCACTAGTGTTAATGCAACCAAATGAACAGAAATTTCAAGCTCCTATAGATTTTCAAGCTCAAATTTTTAAGGAGATGAATTAAATTATTTAGGAGTACAAAAGAAAGCCTTTGCAATTGACAAAGCTATCAAATATTTTATACCTTTTGTTGGGTGTGGTTTTTTACCTATTTTTTGCACAAATATTTTATACCTTTTTGTTGGGTGTGGTTTTTTACCTATTTTTTGCACATTCTTTCCACTGTTTTTACCTTTCTGTCCTCCAAGCCTGTGCCCTTATATGACCAAACTCTCTATTTTCTTATCTTTTTAATCTATTTTACTGTCATGTTACTTTGTTGTATTTTACCAAATAATATGAGGCTTTATTCCTTTTTGTGGCTAACTGGGAGAGCATTAAAGAATTAATTTGTGAAGTTCATCTTTTTTAGGTGTTGGCTCACAAAAAGAAGCTATGAAGCAAACAGACAGTAGGGATTAACTATAGGAAAGGGTAGAACAGTTCCCTGTTATACCCTATGTTGTTACAGACTACTCCTATATACTAGGTGATGTTACAGGTTGCTGTTGTTACAAGTTGTTGTTGTAGGTTGTTGTTGTTACAGATTTTTCTACACACTAGATGCAGTCATAGGTTGTTGTTACACATCGGACGCTGTTACACCTCGTGTGGATCTACCATCACATCAACAGTCTTGTCGTCAGTTATTTCGTGCCATCCCAGACCACCATTTGCTCAATGTTGTTGCACCAAAGCTAGAAATGTGGGTACTATTCCACATAATAGTTGTTGACAATAGGATTGTTTATTTTGGAGCAGCATGACTCAGGCAATTGCAATTGATGTATATTTATTTAGTAATAAGTTGTAACCTCTTTATTTTTTTCAACATGAGAATAGAGAGATTCTCATGACTGATCTACTTTCTAATTTTTGGGTTGTAATAATTATAAAGGACTCAACTTTTTATGTATTAGTAGACGAAATATAGAAGAGTACCATTACTCTATTTCTGTAATGTAATCCTAGAGTTATTCAATATCAATTGGCACAATGATGTTGTTACATTCCAACTGATTCATTAATCACTTTTTGTGTTCTTCCTACACCCTGCTGAGGAGGAAGGGCCCTCCTCTTTGGTAGGGATTGTAGTGATTAGGTAGTGTACATTTCAATTCACTTTATTGATTTATGGTTTTTCGTTGTTGTTGTACAAATCGTGGAATGCATTCGCTGATGTTTCTATTTATCTTATGTTGTTACATAGTGTTAAATAGTAGAGCAATAGTAACGACGCGGAGCAGATGTTACTTCTAGTGTGGCGCACCTTTATTTCAATAGTTGTGAGTTTTGATTGGTTCTGTAGAGTGTTTTTTGTATCTACACGCATGGTTTGATTCAACAATTTAGATCAGAGACACCTTTTACATCTTCTCTTCACTTTCTTATGCTTGGGTGGAGTGTATCAGCATAGACAGTGCAAACTCCATTGAAACAACAAGACCTACCCTGGGTTGACAATTAATGTTGCAATCTAAAGTCAATTAAGGTTGATTAAAACAACACTACATTTTGGTGCCATTGCTAGGGATGGCAAGTTGATGATACAATCAGCGAAGTTGTTTGTTTGATATAGAGTGTTCCTAGTCCACAGTTGCTGGGTGGTAAGATGAGAGGTAAGAACCTGTGAATTGGTCTAACATACATGGGCAGGCTCACCATTGTGATCACTATGACACTTAGGACATTTTGATGTTTTGATTAGTGTGTCTTCAACTCTTTAGTCGCTAGGTGGTAAGACGAGAGGTAAGAACCTGTGCATCGCTCTAACATACCTGGGTGGGCTCTCCACTGTTGAAGACTGAGGCACTTAGAGTGTGATTTAATACAGATAGGGTCAATGTGTGCATTTCTAGGACTTATAGAGACACTGAAATCAGCCCCACTCTAACAAGTCACAGGAATGACAGGTCGTAAAAAGGAAATGAAGGGTGAAGATTTGGAAAGGAAGACATTTATCCAAGAATTAATATCCAAGGTGGAAAAAGAATAGTCTAGCTCTCAAAGGAATGTAAGGAAGATAGGACTGTAGAAGGTTGTTATTCCCACAGTTAAAGCAAAAGCCTCGAATCCATCCATCTCGAGACCGTATCATTCTAAGGCTAGAACTCATACCCCCAAGATCAAGGATCTGATTTATGAGAAATAAGGGGAAGTCAGTAGCCATAATTTGAGGATCGAGGGTCAAGGAGAAACTGATGGAGGACATCAGACACCTGAGGCAGAAAAGAACCTGTTGATTTATCAATATCTAGATACAAGTGGTGTAGTGAAACAACGAACTCCAATGGTATCTGACGCATTAATCATAACTGCAGGGCCATCACAAACACAGCTCGAAGAACGTCTACTACAGGAAGGGTTAGAACAATTGATCATGGGAGACAACAATGATAAAAATGCTAAAACAGACACCACTACTACCATCTTTGTGTTCCCAATCAAGAATATTGGAGGTGAAGCTCCTTTGAAAAACATTCCTCTATCATCTTTACCATCATTTCAGGGGTTGACTGTGGAAGATCCAGATACATTTATGTTTGAGTTTGATGTCCTGTGTAGAAGTTATGATTATATAACAGATGCTCATAAACTAAAGCTATTTCCTGCTACTTTAAAAGTATCAGCCTTGAGATGGTTCATGGGATTAGGTCCCACTTCCATTTCAATGTGGAATGATATGAAGGAGACGTTCCTATCAAAGTACCAGGACTATTGTAGGACCAGGGACTTAAGGGAAGAGATATTTAGGATGACACAGGAGGAAGAAGAAATCTTGGAAGATTATGTGGAACAGTTCCACTACAATTTGTAGAGGTCTAAACACAACGATTTAGACCCATAAATCTTGAAGACTATATTCATCAGAGGAATGAGGGATGAACACCTTGACACCATGAACCTATTAGGAAATGGGGATATACCACAAGAGTCATTCACTGAAATTATAAATCTCTACCTACGATGATCTAGAGAATTGTCTAAATGAAAAAGTACAATTCGGGATGCCTCTATTCACATACAAAAATTTGCAGGCAGAGGAGTAACTAGAGCAGAGATTGGAAATTTGTTCAAAAATTTCAAGACTAATATCCTTAATACTCTGTCAACCCAGATAAAAATAACACAGATCAAAAATAAACAAGCAGAAGCTGATACACCCCTGGCCGTGTTCTGTCTAGTTTGTCTGAGGAACATCCTCATAGGGAATGCGAATTAAATAGCATCAACCTGTGTAACATCTGTGAGTTGGAAATTCAACAGAGAAGTGTCTGGAACTTCCTAGACTAAAGGTAGTACTCAGAGAATCAAGTGAAGAGGTGCAGTCCTCTTACTTCATCGCATCAAGGAGGCCATGGAAACCGCGACCTCCAGTTATGTCTCAAGACTTTTCCCCTTTTAATTCATGGAATAATGCATATAATAACCAACCATATCCATGGCCATATTATGCCCCTCCTTTAGCTCAATTCCCTTCACCTTGGAACCAATGGTCTCCATCTCCTCTTGTTCAATATCCTCAATCCCAACCGTACCCTTGGAACCAGAACTGGAGAGGAAATTCCCAGAATTCAGCTCTACCTACACCACCCATGTAGCAATAGCTAGAGTTACCTCCTTTCCAAGCCCCTACTCATCCACCACCTGTGTGACCCCAGCTACCTGTGCAACCTAACCCAAACCCAAACAATAAAGCTGCTAAGAGCATAGAGGCTCCTATAACCTTCCAAACCTACTTTATTACCCTCGTGGAACTTAATGAAATACAATTGTGATCAGGCATGGTAATTAACCCTAGTCACTCCCCCATCATTACAGAGGAGGACGCAAACCATCCAAAGGAGAAGCCAAAGGCTCTAAGGTGACTACTACATCTGCAACAGCTGATATAGAGGAATATGTTACATCTGTAATAGCTGACCCGCGAAGAAATGTTACATCTGTAATAGCTAATTCAGGGAAGGCTGATACACCTGTAACAATAGATTCATTTTTGTTACGCAGAACCCCCCGTACCCTCAGAGACTGGCCGAACCTAGGATGACTTCACAGCCTGAATCTGATTTCCTTTGGGAGTTGAAAAATTTGTATATACGAATTCCTTTTTTGCAAGCCCTTAAAGAAGTACCCATATAAGCCAAGACAGTGAGAGATTTGTGCATCAAGAAGCCTGGGAGGAAGCCTAAAGACCCTGCCACCATACATGTGATGGTAATTTTATCTGAATTAATGTCTGCTCAGCCTCTCCTTACTAAGTACCATCATCCAGGAAATCCCACAATCACCGTCCACATTAATGATCAGCCCATAGCCAATGCATTGATTGATCTTTGGGCTTCTGTTAATGTAATGACGAAATATCTCTTTATCCCTCTCGGGCTTTAGGGACTCAGACACACTACTACTATGGTAGAATTGGTAGACAGGTCCCGTGTTAAACCCGAGGGGATGTTAGAAGATGTAGTGATTACAATAGCTTTCTGGAGATATCCGGTTGATTTACTTATCCTATAACCCAAATCCAATTTGGGAGGGCATCTTTTGATCTTAAGGAGATCTTGGCTAGCAACTACAGATGCATTCATAGACTGTAGGATGGGATCCATGGTGATATCAAATGGAAAGGAAACCCAGAACCTTAATCTTTATCCCCCAAAACCAAATGTGGATGTCTAAAACCCTTGCTGGGATGAGTTTGAGCCTGAGTCAGATCTTTCCGTACCACTCCTCACTCTAGGGAAAGCCCAATATTTTAAGGATGAAACAAAATATGGTGTTATTAATGGTTTTATTAGTAATTCATTTTTTGTTACTTCTATTAAAAATTCAAATGAGGAGGATAAGGTGGAAGATATAGATTTTGAACAAATAAGAACTACTCCAAATACTGCTAGCAGCTCAATTGAGATTGAATCTGGAAACATTTTGGATGTTAATCCCAATTTGATTGTTGAACAGAATCAACAGTTGTTACAACTATTACAGAAGTATAAAAAGGCATTTGCATGGTATTATATGGATATGAAAGGGATCCACCTTAACCTATGCGCTCACTGTATTGATTTGAAGGATGGCCGCAAACCAGTCAGACAGCCACAACGCCGCATGAACCATGCACTAAAGGAAGTGGTGAGGGAAAAACTACAAACACTCATGAGTGCTACTTTTATTTATCCAATATCTGACAGTCAATGGGTGTCACCACTTGTTATCATTCCTAAAAATAATGGCATGTGGAGAGTCTGTGTTGATTATAGAGAACTCAACAAGCCCACTCAGAAAGAGCATTTTCCACTACCATTTATAGATCAGGACCTTGATACTCTCTCTGGAAAGAAATGCTTTTCATTTTTGGATCGATTTTGTGGCTACAATTAGATATAGCTTTCCACATAAGACCAGGATAAAATGACCCTTACTTGTCCTTGGGGAACCTACGCATATAGAGTGCTACCTTTTGGGCTCTTTAATGTGCCAACAACCTTTCAAAGGGCAATACTAGGAATTTTTTCTTACTTATTGAACAACTGCCTGGAAATCTTCATGGACAATTTCACACCCTATGGAGATGTTTCTTAATAGCATTGGTCAACCTAGAAAAGGTGCTAGAGTGGTGTGTACGAACTAATGTTGCCTTGAGCACTGAGAAATGTTAAATGATGATGACTAAAGGGATCGTGCTTGAACATTACATTTCTACTGATGGAATTAAGGTAGACCCTGCAAAAATAAAGGTAATTCTATGAATTCCAACCCCCAAAACACAGAAAGAGGTAAATAGTTTCTTGGGGCATGCTAGGTATTAAAGAATATTTATAGAAAATTTTTCTAGAATTGCATCGTCATTATTTTCCTTGTTCATGAAGGATGTTGATTTCTTGTGGACAGGGAAGTGTGAGCAGGCCTTCTTAAACCTGAAATGCAATATATCAGCAGCTCCGGCCTTGCAAGAACCTAATTGGGAACTGTCGTTTCACATAGCTACGGATGCATCGGATATTGCTATAGGTGCTATTTTGGGCAAATTGGAGGATAAGACACCTTATGCTATTTACTACATAAGTAAAAATATAACTCCAGTTGATCTCAACTACACAATGACCGAGAAGGATTTCTTAGCAGTCGTGCATGCCATCAATAAATTCCTACATTACATCACCGGATATCAAGTATTTATACACACTTGCCACTCTGCCATTAGTTTTTTAATGAATAAGCCAATTACAAATGGTAGGATTACATGTTGGTTATTTTTGTTACAAGAATTTGATATCACTATTGTAGATAAGCCTGCAATGGACAATGTAGTAGATGACTTGCTTTCTAGGCTAACTATTGATGACAGTTGCACTCTTACTGAAGATTCTTTCCGAGATGAATATCTTTTTTCTATTTCTACTTACTCACCTTGGTATGCAGATATAGCCAATTATCCTACTGTAGGGAAGTTTCCCCAGTATTTATCCTCCAAGGACAGAAAGAAAACCATACAACAAAGTGCTACAAATAGCTGGATAGATGCGAACCTCTATCAAACTGGACCTGATTTCCAGATCAAATGTTGTGTTAGAGAGGACAAGGTCTTTGATATCCTCAAAGCCTGCCATGAGGAACCATGCGGAGGACACTTTGCAGACAAATGGACAAGATACAAAGTCCTTTCAATAGGATACTACTAGCCAACAATATTTCAAGATGCCAAGAAGTTTGTGAAGGGTTGTGACAGTTTTCAAAGGATGGGCTAACCATTACAATCAGATGAGATGTCGTTACTGTTGATGGGAAAAGTGTCTACTCAGAATGCCCCTATCCCACTAAGGTGTGACAGTGCCTTAGCAACAAACAAGGAAAACTACTTTCGTATTCTTCTTTATGAACTGTAAACGAAGAGGAATAGGATGAACCAACTTGTGTCTTGTGCTAGTCCTTTGATCCAATCTCTCTCCTCTTTGACAGCTGCCAGCTACCTGCTCCCTTACTTTCCCAGCTTCACTAACTTCTTGCAAGATCACAGAAGAGGAAAACTACACAAAGACATGGATTTACATTCATAAATAGCTTAGGATCAGATTTAAGCTAAACATGCAAATATAACAAAACATCATTGATACACAAGCATGTAGGAGAAACTCAAATAGTTTTATTGATATAACAAGAAGGTCCAGGAGGAGTTACAACCGATGATTCCTGATCCAGCATCAACCCCGCAGCAAAGGAATCCCCTCTTCACCTCCAACAAAGCATAAATCCCAATGCACTGATCTCTATCTCAAAACCAACAGCAATTCTCTGCAAAGTACAAAATTCCAGCCTCTGGATCTCTGGGATGAGGGATCCATATATAGATGTATGCGAAGAGGATGAGTCAGCTTATGATTTGACTTGTGGCTTCTCTCTGTCAGTTCTTGCTTCCACTTGGAGACTGAGAGCCTCTTACTCATCCTTGGTCGAACTCAGTGAGGCAAGTGTCATTGGGGAAGATTCTAGAAGCTTCCATTGTCTGTCCACCTCGCAGAATGACACTGCTATTTGTCATTTCCCGCTCAGCGCACCCTAGTAGTGCATTTAGGTGCGGTGCAACGCACCTAGCTAGTGTACTGGGGTGCTATGCAATGCAGCTAGCTAGTGGTGCAGCTGAAATGATCCTGATTTGACTGATTCTGAGCAGTTCCTGGTGGAGAACTTCTGGGAGAAGCTGTAATTGGTTGACCTTGTTCCTCTAAGGGTAGGAACAACACTTTTAGGGACTTAGGATCCCTAGGTTTATGGAAATTTCATGCTTAGAGCTGTAAGGCACAAAAATGTCTATAACAGTTGCCCCCTAAAGTATGAGGCCGTTTATCGGGTGAAATGCTTTATTAGGGGGATCCGAAGTTCTTTCAATGTTGGGAGGAGACCTGTAATAAGATACAATACAATACATTATCTTCATACTGTTTTCATGATCTAGCTGAGGCGGGCATTCCCATGCTCAGCTTTATAAATTCATTTTTATGTACATAGGACAGACAATCTTCTGGTGGTAGACTGATGATTTTGATGAAGTCATCATCCTTTTGGTAGGATGATTATCTGTGCTGCAATGCTATACATGTCAATGTCTTTATTTTTCCTGAATATATATCGCAGCCTAGATGGATGAAACTAGATCCGGGGTCTTAAATCTCGTCCGATCTTCACTCGAAGTACAAGTCGATTCATGTGAGAAATGTTTTGAAGTCGAACATGGAAAGACATCGCTTGATTACCAGTCAATGATGTAAACTGTTAACAAGCGCGAGAGGAATCACCGATAATTATGATGACCCGCAAGGTACTGTAGTACAATTCACATGGTGTGAATAAAGGACTTGGCGTCAAACACCACGCAAAATCTTTCGGTCGAAGGTCATTGATGTATACCTGTCGCCGGAAGTGAGAAACTTGCCATTGAGGCATGCAAGCTTCAAAGTACTGAATGGGGTGTTCCTAGATCAACTTCTTGCATAATGAGATGGTGTCGACAAGAAGCGACCCGTCAAAGGAGGGCCTTAATGAATCCCACATCAATGACACGGAATGGATCAAATGATTTTGATGGAGGTGAAAACGATCTGATGATATATGGTTCAGGATGGCGGTCATGGAGGAATGAAGTATAATGTATGGTAGTGGATGGAACACGGGTGACTTCTCTGGATGACTTCTCTTGAAAGTGTCAGCGACGCTTATGTGATGGATCGGTAGCATTTACCCCAAATGTGGATGATATGGCATGACCATGGTGATGTGACCAGTGAATGAAACAACCCAACCCGACTCAGGCATGGAGTGGAAGTGTCATGTTCAAGAGCGACTTGCTACCAATAAAGATTCTTTGAGTTTCTTCCCAATTTTTCCCTAGTCATTGCTGACCAGTGCCTCTTTATTTTTGTCAAGATTGAGGAGGATAACATATGCTTGTTCTATAATTTACCCTTCGGTCAAACCCATCGCTATGTTTTAATGAGCCTAGCGATAGTGAAACTCGTTCTCGTCTAAAGACAAGTTTGTCACTATTAATCTTTTTAACGAGTTTAACGACAAAGATAACTCGGTCCTTTTCATTTTTAGAGAGTCTGAAAAGGTACGTAAAGGTAACTCTGAAATTCCTTTTTCGTCATCTAATCCCTTAAGTCCGAAAAAGTATAAAACAATACAGAAGGGATGAATTTTCGATAGTTTTAACGAGCTGAACAAAACAAGCGCTCGATCTTTTTGTGTAATAATCCCTCAGGTCCAAAAGGATTAAAATCTAGAGGAGGGATAGCACTTCCGGTCACTTTAACGAGCTGGAAGGCCAAAACTCGGCAATCTTTTCATATTTTACGAGTCAGTTGAAAAGAGCTTAAAGAAGACTCGTCTTTTGAGGAACGAGTGATAAAATGGGTAGCAGTTGATTCCAGGTAAGGTTTGGAATTTTCCAATCACGGCAGTGTTACAAGGATGTCTAGTGAAATCACTCTTCGCAGCTGTTCCTCAAAATGGGTAAACAATCAAATGGAGGTGAATGATTGGCCAATGAAAAATGGAGGTGACGGTACAAACGCGACCAAGGCTTTAATGGCTGATAATGCTACATTCACGGTGGTTATTTATCGGAGGATAGTTCATTTTTTAACGAGCTTAAATGCGGATTGAAACACTTGCTCGGTCTTATGTTTATTTTTTAACGAGCTTGAACTATGTGCTAAAACTGCTCGATTAGATGGTCTTGTTTTGATTTTTTACCATAAATAGCTTCGTCTTTCCAAAGATAGTACTGTATTTTCAACTGCTTCATCAAACTAGTTAGAAATGAACAACATTTGCTTGAAAATGAGATTAAAACGCTAATATTTTACTTTGAACTACGTAAAAAGCAATTAAAAAGTGTTTTTACCTCTCATTTTACCATTTCATTTGAACTTGGTTTGTTGGAGCTTTGGAGGTGCCTTTTCCCCCTTGATTTTCATCAGCTGATTTCGGGAGATTCTGTGGACGATTCTCGGCGCCGTCTGGACCAGGTAGGAGCTAAACCCGAGCTCTTTCATTTCATGGTTTCCTTTTTGCATTATGTGCTTCTTTCTCTGCTTTTCTGAGCCCCTGGGGTTTGATGGGTTCGTTCTGGCATCAACGCACCCTGGGTACATCGAAGCCTGCGCTGAATGTTGGCCAGTATGAAGGTAGTTTGACATTCAATGCAGGTGGAACACTGCTGCAGGTGCGTTGGGCGCAGAAAAGGAATTTGTTGCACAGTTTTTGATGAAAATTTTTGCCTGTTTCTCATCAAAATCAGGATCTAACTCCTCTCTTGTTTGTTTTTCAGAGATCTCGGAGCAAGATGACCCTTACATGGCGAGAACGAGAACATGAAGAAGAGGACATGATTTCCCTACATGATCCGGTTACAGTGAACGCGCTGCGGAACTGTGGCTTGCTGAAGTTCTTCCGCATCTCTAGCATGAGACAACAGATCAACCTACTGCAGTATTTGCTCGATGCTTGGGATCCTATCAATCAAGTTTTCCAGATTAGGGGCAAATCTATCCCCTTGACTGCAGTAGACATTTACTTCTTGACTGGCTTGTCGAGGCGGGGTGCCCCCATCTCTTTGTCAGGTTCGGCCCGAGGAAGTGACTCTGTGAGAGATTATGTCCGCCAGTATTGCAGGGAAGGATCTCAGCTGAGTAAAGACAACAAGATCATCATCCGTGATGTCACTGACAGGTCCCTTAGGTCTATCCTGTTTACTTTTGGTAGGATGACTGGTAGTGCGTCTCTTCATGTAGCCAACAGATCCTATATGCAGCATGCCTTGGAATGCCTCCAACCGAAAGTATTCAGCTGGTGTGATGCAGTACTTCTTGTGATGAAAAATCAGTTGACCAAGATAAAGGACGGGAGGTTGAAGAACTTTGGGTTCGGTTCTATTTTGACCGCCTTTGCCTTGGAGAAGATACCACTGATGCAACCGCAGTACATTGCACTCGACTTACCTTCTCCTAATGAACCACGTATGCAGAGATGGGTTGACCATAAGTCTAGGCATGCTGGCCAGTCTCAGATTTCATTTTCTGATACCTTCTTCAGGTGGTTTGATCGTCAGGAGATGGTTTATGCCAAGTATCCATATGCTGGCATGGACTTCCGGGGTGATCTAGATTTAGTACTGCCGGATGGCGAGCAGTGGGGCGCTATTGGTAAAATCTTTGACCATATCACTGTTTACTGTTTTTTATTTATAATGTCCTTGTGCTTTATTCTATCAAGACTTTAATCAAACTCATGTGTACATGCAGACGTTGGTCCTGTTCGTCCAGTAGTTCGCCTGAGAGTGCCAGCCGTTTCCCCAGTAGGAGAGGCCGCTGGGAGGGTTATTCTTCATGACCTTGATGTGGCCGAGACTCTTACAGCTGTGCAAGAGTAGGTTGAGAGCCTTACTCTCGGTATTCCAGATGTGAGGATCTACGAGCTACCTTTGCAGTTACAGCGACATACTACTGGTGTGCCTAGACGATGGACTCGTCTCTTACGCATGATCGCACAGGCTGTGACTTGCTATCACGAGCATCATTAGACTAGGGTGCCCCCTAGCATTTTGAGTTTTTGGGTCATGTGATCGATTTTGTCTTGGTTACAAAACATTATATGTAAACCATAAACAACTATATATATATTTTGATCTTCAGGGTTTTATTCTGGTTGAGCTATATGATCCACATGTAAAACATTGATGATGTGTTTCTTTTTATAAATGTTGCAAATGTCTATCTAACACATAGTTTGCTAATGAGTCGGTTAATGTGTTTAAGTTTATGGAAATATGTTGGTATTTGAATAAGATCAAATTGTCTTTCCAAAATCTTGACCCTTAGGAACATGCGATAAATAGCTGGGTTTCAGATGGAATATATACCATTGAGTTGTAGTATTACGAGTTGTGAGTCTAGCCTGACAATTAGTCAGCGTATACCATGGGTGATGGCATCAGAGAGAAGTTCTATCAACGCGCTATACTCAGCGATGTTATTCATTGATTGACCAATACATACATCTCTGAAACTTACTAACTCGCCGCTTGGATCAAAAATGGCCCAGGCTGCGGAGGACAGGTTCCGCGAACTACGACTCGCTCCGTTGGCATATCCAACACATGTCTCCAAAAGGTTTGAGAGCTGCAATAAATGCAAAAAGGTGGATTACTCGACCAAAATGAACACTTTAGCGAAAACAAAATACAACAAAAGCATATTGGTTACTATTTAAGCATAGTAACGCTTGAGGTACAACCCATTACGAGGTTGCGCCAGTGGAATTCCGTCATAATCCATTAACTCGTAGGCTCCTTTTGCTAACAACCGTTTAACAATATATGGGCCCATCCATAAAGACTTAAATTTACCTGCTCCCAATTTATCGGATTCTTGGTCGTAAAGCAAGACCAAGTCACCTTCTGAGAAGACACGGGGTTTGACATTTTTGTCGAACTGTGCCTTGACTCATTTCTTATGGGCTTCGTTAGCCAAAGTAGCATGACGACAGGTTTCATACAATTGGATTAATTCCAAGAAACGAGCCTCTCCTTCTGAAGTTCCGGGGAGGAGATCGATTGCGAGTTTAAGAGACGAGATTTCGCACTGGACTGGTAAGACTGCTTCCAGGCCATATACCAGTTGGAAGGGTGTGAACCCGGTTGCATTCCTTACCAATGTTCGATAAGCCCACAAGGCTAAGTACAAGATTAGGTGCCACCTTCTTTTGTGAACTCCGATCATCCTTTGTAGCATGCATTTCAGGACTTTGTTGATTGCTTCAACTTGTCTGTTGGCTTGCGGATAATACGGAGTAGAGCTGTCGTGAGACAACCCTAGTTTGGCAACTAGTTCGAGCATCATGTGATTGTGAAAATGCGATCCATGATCTGTGACTATAGCCTGTGGTACGCCGAATCTGGCAACTACATGATTGAAAAAGAAAACGACAGCTATTTCACCAGTATTATCTAATGTAGGCATCACCTCGGCCCATTTGGTAAAATAGTCAACTGCGACTATGATATACCCATGCCCCCCGGTCGAGGTGGGGTTACATGTCATGAAATCGATGCCCCATTTGGCGAATAGTGCAACAGCAACTATTGGTTGTAGAGGTGCGGGTGGTCTTCTCGTTTTGCTATCAAAAATTTGACAACCATGGCAACTTCTGACTGTGGTTATGCAATCTTTGAACATTGTTGGCCAGAAGTATCCTGCTCGTAAGATTTTTTGTGCTGTAGCATATCCAGATTGATGCCCCCCACAGGCCCCTGAATGACACTCATTCAGGGCTTTTTTGGCCTCCTCATGGGTGAGGCACCTTCTCAGAACCGTATCGATACCACGACGGTAAAGTGTATCACCGACGATCATGTAGTCTTTTGCTTGGTATCAAATACGTTTTTGTTCAGAGTGTGAGGTGTTAGGCCTAAACTTTTGGGTTTGGAGATAAATTATTATATCTCCATACCACTCGTTGCTTGTAGATATCAGAAACAAATTTTCATCCACGATTGATTCTTTGGATGTTTCATCGTTGGACGACGATGGGAGATCGCATAATAATTCTGCAAAAACTAGAGCTTTCTTTGATTTGGATTTTACGAATTCCAGATCAAACTCTTGAAGGATCGCTATCCATTTTGAATATTTTCCCCCCAGCAACTGTCGCTACAGTATATAAGTCATGGGGTTGCAATCAAACAGAATGGTAGTTTTCCGAAAGAGGACATGGTGTCGAAATCTTTGTATCGCTTGAACAGCTGCAAGCACCAGTTTTTCAACGTGAGAATATTTGATTTTTGTATCATTTAAGTTCTTACTTAAATAATATATAGGATGTTCAATTCCATCGACTTCTTGAACTAAAACCATTGCGATGGTTGTATCTGCTGCAGCCAGATACAGGTTAAAATCTCTTTGATAATCGGGGGCGTACATTAAAGATGCTTTCATTAGGGAATCTTTTAAAGCATCAAAGGAAGCTTGCGCGACCTGATCCCAGACAAAGGGTAGCTCCTTTTTCAAAAGACGTGTATAAACTTTAGCAAGTTCAGCGTAATTTGGAATGAACCTCCTCAGAAAGTTTGCTTTCCCTTGGAGTTTCTGAATCTGAAGCAAATTTGAAGGTGGAGGCAAATTTATGATTGCCTGGACCTTGCACGGGTCGTGACGAATCCCATCCTTGGAGACTACAAAGCCAAGTAAACGACCAGAACTGACGCAAAATACACATTTGTGTGGATTGAGTCGTATCTTGTAGTGTCGGCAACGTAGAAATATCACTCTTAAATGCTGCGGATGATCAGTCCGCTTTCGCGAATGAGCCGGAAGGTCGTCGAGGTATGGTTGAACGATGTTTTTGATGTCATGGAAGGCATAATTCATTGCCCTCTGAAATGTCGCCCCTGCATTCTTTAAACCAAAGGGTAATTTTCGATATGCGAATGTGCCCCACGGACAAATGAATGCAGTCTTTGATTGGTCCTGTGGGTGGATATTTATTTGATTATACCAAGAAAATCCATCCATGAATGAAAAGATTTCGCATCCGGCGCATTCATCAATTATCTGGTCGATGAAGGGTGTAGGGTAGTTGTCTTTTGGACAAGCTTGATTTACATCCCTATAATCGACACACACTCTAATTGTCCCTTGTTTCTTCATAACAGGGACAATATTCGATACCCAATCGGTTAGAGGAACCGGGTAGATGAAACTGGCATGGAGAAGTTTTTCAACTTCTGCCTTAATGGCAGCGGCATTCTTGGGGTGCACCAACGTTAGCCATTGTCGTACCAGTTTGACATCTCGATACATCTTAATTTCGTGTTCAACGATGCTCGAGTCGATGCCTGACATTTCACTGTATGACCAAGCAAAGACATCTCTGAATTCGCGAAAAAGAGCATTATATATTTCCAGTTCTGAAGGAGAACAACATTTGCCAACATAAATATTCTCTACAACATCCGTTTTAGTCGAGATATTTATGGCTATAGTCTCTTCAATGTTGGATAAGTTTCGCTCAGAATCCACCGTATTTACAGTATTTGAAAGGAAATCAAATACTGATGGATGATAAAGGTCATGTTGAGTCTCTTCTTCACAATCTGTAAGAAGGGAACGATGGTGGGAATCATTCCATGGTGCTCCTTCAACTACCATAGCTTGGAGAATTCCTTCGTCGGTGACATGCACTTGCGACCAAGGATCTGAAGGGGTGCCATATTCTCTAGACCTATCTATCCAAATGCTTGATGAGCGTTGATTTGGGTTTGCCTCCCATGCTAGAAACATTGATTGCTATAATATTTCTATTGGGCTTGGGGGAAAAACCATTGCATGATCCATGTTGATATCGTTTTCTGAGATCTTTGTGGAAGATATCATATTGCAGGTTCCTATCGACGCCACTTCCGCCAGATTGATTGGAGGTGGAAGAGAAAAAGTTCCCATTAGTATAGGATCTTTTAGTAGGCCTACTCCGATATTCTGAAGCGAATGGGGGCTTCCATGGATCATGGGAATGCTTCCTGTAACTTGAGAACCATTAGGGAGGAAGTTTTGTTGATCGACGATTGTAATCCCTCCTTGAAAGGGAAAAGCAATCTTTCTAAAATAGGTCGACACAACAGCTGCCATGGCATATATCCATGGTCTTCCTAGTAGGATGGTGTAATCAAGATTGCCATCAATGACTTCAACATCTATTTCTACCGTTTTTCCCCCTAGTTCAACTTTCAAGTTATTTAGGATACCATTTGGGGTATATGTCCTTCCGTCGAATGCTTTTAATGTCGTCGAAGATCGTGACAAGGTTGGAGATCCTAAAGTTTTTCAGCAACTCATCGACAAAATGCATGTGGATTCCCCCTCATCAATAATTGTTCGATGAACAGTTTTGTTGAGGGCTTTCACTTGAATAAGGAAAGCTAGTTGGGCTGCTAACTGAGGATCGTATCCTTTGTGGTCGAAGGATACAAGATTGGAATCCTTTGGGTCAACCCCACCAATGGCTGATAACAAAGCCTGCCTTTGGGATGGGAAATTTTGAAGTACTTCAAGAGTCGACATAGCGGACGACGATTGGGCCAAATCTTCCACTATATTATAATGCTGCGCCGCTCTAGTGCGGGGATTAAATGTCGACTTGTGTACTACTCCCTTTGGCGGTTTTATTGTTAATTCAGGAATGGTGGGTGTTACAACTTCTGTCGAAGTTGTTGTCGAACTACTTGGTTGATCTTTATCCTTATTGTTCGACAGTTGTGGATTCCCGTAATCTTTGTTCCTTGTCGAAATCAAAGCATCATTTTGCTGTTTTGAAACCAACACCATTAGCACTTGAGATGGGGAAGCATTTCCACTATCAACCAGATTTGTTCCTGGATTTGGAAATGGATCAGTTAACACTGCTGAGGTTTTCGAAATCTTAAAGAATTTCTTAAGTTCAGCTTTGTATGGACATTCTTTCGTCCAATGATCCTCATCACATATCTGACACCCTGAAGGGGGTTTCCTATTTCCAGGAGGGTTTGAAGAAGGTTTTTCAGGAGATGACTCATCCTGTTTCTTCTTCTTCCCTTTGCCTTGTTTCTTCTTGCTTCCTGGTTGTTTGGTTTCTTTGCCCTTATCCGTCGATACGGCATTTACTTCCGAAGCAAGAAGTTCGTCTTTTGCATTTTGATCTGAAATCTTATGGGCCTTCTTAGATGTAGCCTTTGTCGATTTCGTGTCTGTTGTGCCAATCACGCCATCGCTGGCGTGAGAGTCATTGTTCGATTTAGGAGGAGGAGGAATTGAGAATTCCGGTCTAGGGGCGTCAGGTATTTTGTCGTAGAGCGTGCCGGACTGAGTATAGATCAAGTCCAGATATTGCGCATGAGCGATAACTTGCTCTTCCGTTACGACTCCCCCCTTTGCCACATCTTCCGTAATGGAAGGTACTAATGACTTGATAAACCATTCAGCTAATAGCTGATCGGGAACGTACGTTTTTACCATCCTACAACGACATTGCCACTCATGTATATGATCAGATATGTGAGTGGCCGTTGTCTGTTTGAAGATGGTAAGGAGTTCTGTTCCCGTTTCATTCCTTATTGGTAATTGAAAATGGGTTAAAAAGGTTGTGGCAAAGGTACTGAAGTTGTCGAACAAAGCTCTAGGCAATTCAATGTAACATTTTGCTGTTGGACCCGTTAACGTCCTCTGGAAGAGGCGAAGCCTTATTGAATCATCGTTTAGGGTGTTTGATGAACACCATAGATGAAATGTCATCACGTGATTCGATGGATCTTCGCCCGGATTTCCATTAAATTTAGGAATATCTGATGGAAGTTTATGAGGAATCACTGGCCACCAAGGGGCATAAGCAATTGGATCATTTGTTAACCGGTTTAAATCAGGTAACTCTAAAGTTGCCACGAATGGTAACTGTTGATTCAGATTAGGGGAAGCATACCCAGGGTAAGATGGGATTGCCTAAGCAGTTGGTCTTTGCATGCCAGCATAATGCATTTGATGCTGGTATGACTGATACGGTTGGTGGACATGACCATTGTAAAATGGTTGATTTTGACCGTTTTGAATGTACGGCTGTCCACTGTTCGCAAAGATTTACTGCTCAGAACCTTGGTATACTTGTTGGAATTGTGTTTGTTGGTATTGCATCAGCCATGGTTGAGAGGCCATGTGCTGTCGCACTATACTAACCGTTGGACCAAGGTGTGGGGTAATTATACCCGTCTGGACCTGTGTCGCTCCACTAGTTGGCGATTGTGGTTGAGTCACAGGGTCAAGGGGCCGTTGCATTACCACCTGAGAAATCTGAGGTTGACATACAACAGGCAGCGTTTGAACTTGTGACACTGTCACAATAGCCGGTGTAGTCGGGATATTTGACATAGGTACACATTGTTGCATCGAATACACAACCCTTGGTTGTTGAGGTAGTATAGGTACCCAACCACTTGAGGTAATTCCAGTATAACCTGAATATTGCTGTGAACTCCCGTATGGATATTCTCCCGGAGGGGGTAATGAAAGGGCATACTGCCCCCCATACGGTGGCAATTCGGAACTCAAGGGGATTGTCTGCCCTTGGGGACTGGATTGCCCAAATTGACCTCCAAATGGATCAATTTGTTGAGATCCAACATAAGAGTTTCCGGATATTATTCCGGAGGAACAAACAGGAACGGACCATACTGTCATAATAGCCCCTGAGTGGGCTGCTTCTAGCGGCTGAGAGCTAGTTGGGACAGATGGTATGCCGACGAACATGGTCGGAGTGACGGTAGGGAGTTCTGTTGTTGCTGTGTCAGATGACACAGTCCTAGATGTTGACGGTTGTCCAGACATTTGGAGTCTATCCAAAAGATTACCTAGCGATTCTACAGGAACTTCCACTGGTGGTAGACTAACTTCTGATGATGAAGGATATAGAATGATTCCGACTCCAAAGTGTGTTGGAGTACTTGTTTGAGGATCTTCTACAATTTCTTCAATTGCAATCAGACCAGGTGGAAGGGGAAGACCGTCAGGTCCGTAAAATATTTCTGGTGCCGAAGAAAGGGTGGAATCGACAGCGACAGATGTTTGAAGAGCAAGACTCTCCAAACCGGTTGTAGATGGAACTGGTTCGGTAACACAAATGTTTACTCTCAGACTAGGATCAGTATCACTGTCCCTCTGTGGCTGTTGAACTTCTTCTGTAGAGGCAGGGTTTCCAGAAATGTTTGGAGTAATCGGAATCTCGGATGTTGTTGGAACACTTGTTCTAACATTAATAGGAGATTTGGAACCGGTTAAATGAGTTCGCTTTGTCCGTGTTGGTTTCGATTCCAGAGACAAAGACGGTTGACTCGTAAGCCTTCGCGAACGACGGGGTTTTAATTGACTTTCTTCCACGATTGCGGATTACTCGATCAACTAAAATACAAAAGGGGAAGTATGTTTTCGAATTAAATGAATTTTAGACGCTTTAGACACAACTTGTTTTTTCAGTTTTTAAGAGTCGAGAAAAAACAAAAGATGACTCTAGTCTCCTTCGATTTTTAATGAGCCTGAAGTGAGAAGTGCTCAGATGGACCTTTTCCGTTAAGGAGTTTGAAAAGGAACGAAAGGGACTGCTCTGGAGATCTAGGTAGAGGGAGTACCAAACCAATCGCAAAACTGCAGAATACTTTTTACGGTATGGCAATCAATCTTCCTGAATGCTGTGTTCAGTGCATTGCGATCAGTAGGGCGGCCGACACGGCTTCCTATGGATAAAAGGTTTTAAGCCTATAGGGGTCTCCCAATATATACTCGACGGTACGTGGGAGCACAAGTCCGTACTGGCACTTATCGTCTGAAAGTGGAGGAATCACCCAATCATCAGTGAGGACAACAGTTACCAGGCTTTACGACGCCAGAATACGTCTCTAGCCTAGACCTCTAAATGTTGTGCGTTAAGTTCCAAAGCGTTGTTAGGTTCATTCAATTTATTTTAAGTTGATATTTCTTAGAAGTTTGCCTTTTGGGTTCACCACAAGATGTAGATGTAATTCCTAAATGCAATCTAAAGATGATAATCAAGCTTTTATCTCTTTTCAACAATGAAAATCCTAGCTACAAGGGGAAAAGAAAGACACAATCTTTTCTCAAAGAGCAAAGAGCACACCGTAAATGAACTTTTTCCTAAATCAAGCCAAACAGATTATCAATATGCAAATGCACATATGCATGTATTTGTTTTCACTTTCTTAATATTGATGCCTAAAAAGAAAGTTGATGTACAAATCTGAATTTGCTTTCAAGTGAAAAACACAAACAAGCTTCTTTTCGAAATCAAAAGGTAGAGGAGATTACGACACTTTATGATTTTGAAATAAACACTCGTTTCGACACTAGAAAGTGACAAGTTCAAACCAAAGGTAAAAGTAAAAGTATAATCAACTGTCAACAGCAAACAAACTTTCTCCTATGATCAAAATCGACACTTACGACATATCTAAATCCAAGGATGACAGTATGACTATTCTACTCTTTCAATGGAAAGCTGTAAATGATGTAAAAAACACACAAAGAACATCTACAGTCTTTTTGTAGAAAGGAGGCGGAATTAAGGCAAAGAAAACAAGTTTTCAGACAGGTACACACACTGATCACAGGCTGCAAAAATCAGAGACAAAACTGGACAAAATGAAGCAAAGAACCTCAGCTGCACGGGGCAAGGCTAATCAGCGCACCTGTTACACAGAGAAACTGAATTGCATCGCAGGTAGCCCTCTCGAGAACTGCATTGAAATGAAAAGTCTCTTCACAGTGCCTGCGCTGGGGCAGAAACGAGACTTCTATCTGGGTTCTGGGTCACGGTTTGCAGTTTAATCTATGGATTTTGGCCGAGTAAAAGCAATCAATAATGCACAATCAGAGGGTGGATTTAAAAGAGGTCTAAGAGCTATCACAAAGGGTAATCAGATCATTTGTGAATCAACTGTTCAAATCATAAACAAATCCAGTGAGTGGATTGAAGTAGCAGGTGTCTACTTTGCATTCGATAATGGCAAATGCAGTTTGATTGCTACTTCTCTGTTTATGAAACAAACAACAAGAGAAACACAAACAAACTAACTAGACACGATCCCCAGCAGAGTCGCCATTTTGTTGATGGGAAAAGTGTCTACTCAGAACGCCCCTATCCCACTAAGGTGTGACAGTGCCTTAGCAACAAACAAGGAAAACTACTTTCGTATTCTTCTTTATGAACTGTAAACGAAGAGGAATAGGATGAACCAACCTGTGTCTTGCACTAGTCCTTTGATCCAATCTCTCTCCTCTTTGACAGCTTCCAGCTACCTGCTCCCTTACTTGCCCAACTTCACCAGGTTCCTGCAAGATCACAGAAGAGGAAAACTACACAAAGACATGGATTTACATTCATAAATAGCTTAGGATCAGATTTAAGCTAAACATGCAAATATAACAAAACATCATTGATACACAAGCATGTAGGAGAAACTCAAATAGTTTTATTGATATAACAAGAAGGTCCAGGAGGAGTTACAACCGATGATTCCTGATCCAGCATCAACCCCCCAGCAAAGGAATCCCCTCTTCACCTCCAACAAAGCATAAATCACCCAATGCACTGATCTCTATCTCAAAACCAACAGCAATTCTCTGCAAAGTACAAAATTCCAGCCTCTGGATCTCTGGGATGAGGGATCCATATATAGATGTATGCAAAGAGGATGAGTCAGCTTATGATTTGACTTGTGGCTTCTCTCTATCAGTTCTTGGTTCCACTTGGAGACTGAGAGCCTCTTACTCATCCTTCATCGAACTCAGTGAGGGAAGTGTAAATGGGGAAGATTCTAGAAGCTTCCATTGTCTGTCCACCTCGCGGAATGACACTGCCATTTTTCATTTCCCACTCAGCGCACCCTGGTAGTGCATTTAGGTGCGTTGCAACGCACCTAACTAGTGTACTGGGGTGCTATGCAATGCAGCTAGCTAGTGGAGCAGCTGAAATGATCCTGATTTGACTGATTCTGAGCAGTTTCTGGTGGAGAACTTCTGGGAGAAGCTGTAATTGGTCGACCTTGTTCCTCTAGGGGTAGGAACAACACTTTTAGGGACATAGGATCCCTAGGTTTATGGACATTTCATGCTTAGAGCTGTAAGGCACAAAAATGTCTATAACAGTTACAACCCCAAATCATCATAGAACCTTTTGAGAAGTGGCCTCTAGATTTTTTAGGACCAATCAATCCTTCATCTAAACAGAGATCATACATCTTGGTTTGTACTAACTATTTCACGAAATGGGTTGAGGCAAAGGCACAAACCAGAGCCACGGAGTAGGCTGTCTCAAACTTCCTATTTGAAGATATCTTCGTCCAGTTTGGCATACACAGATAGATAGTCACAGATGGAGGACCACAGTTCACATCTCATAAGATTCGAGAGTTGGTCAAAATATATGAAATCCATCACAGAATCACAATGCCTTACCATCCATAGGCGAATGGCCAAGTAGAAAGCACTAATAAAGTCATTGAGGGAATCCTTACTAAGACTGTGGCTAGTCATTGAAGAAAATGGGCTAACAAACTTCCAGAAGTGTTATGGGCATACAAGACTACATGGAGGAACATCACTGGATTCTCACCATATGAACTTGTGTATGGCAAGAACCCTTTATTCCCCATTGAATTTGAAATCAAAACACTAAGGACAAAATTGCAGGTCAATTTGGATTTGGCTATAGCACAAAGGTAGAGATTGAACTAGTTCAATGAACTGGAGGAGAAACGGTTGGTTGTTATCCAACAAACAAAGATTATCCAGCAGTAGAGAGCTATGTGGCACTACAAATTTATAAAGAAGAAGCAGCTCCATAAGGGAGATTGGGCTCTCCTATATGACTCAAGGTTTAATGACTTCAAGGGTAAGCTCTACACTAGATGGCTAGGTCCTTATGAGGTATATGTGGTCTTTGACAATGGGACTGTAAATTTGGTAACCATTGATAGTGAAAGGACATCATTACCTGGAAATAGGCATCGTCTTCGGTTTTATCACAAACCTACCTTGAAGGATTCATTTGTCAACATTGTCACATGTTCGGATCTACAAATTACGAGAACAGTGGAAAGCCCCCCTGTGCTGTGAAAGTTTTAATTTTTCCAATAAGTGTAGTAGCTAAAAAACACTTGATGGCGGTTGTTACACCGTTCCAAAAAAAATAAAAATAAAAACAAAAAATAAATAAAAAATAAAAAATAAAAAATTATATATATATATATATATATATATATATATATATATATATATATATATATATATATATATATATATATATATATATATATATATATATATATATATAGATATAATCTGGTTGTGAAAACCTTTCTCAGGCACAGACAGACACTTTTGTAGCAGTTGAAAACCACCTGGTGGCGGCTGTTACACCCTCTGTAACAACATTTGTTATTCCAAAGTATATCATGTGATAGGTGTTGTTACATGATATTTTGTTTGAAGATATTAAATTAATATACATCAGTCATCTTGGCTGTTACACATGTAACAATCGATGACTTTTTAGGAATAAAACGAGATATTTTATTATAATAAATAGCAAAAACATCACTGAAAGGCTCGTCATCAGATTTAAGTTCACACGTCTCACTGCTCGAGGATGACTTGACATCATGCTGCCCATTACCTCGTTCCACATCACCCAAGTACGTCATCAAAAAGGTAATAATGAATTTGTTTTATTTTGTAATTATGGCAACTTAACATGACTATTGACGGCTGAGGACGACTATCATAATTAAGTTCAGGGTGGGGGGGGGGGGGGGGGGGAACAAATCACATCGCGACATGACCATCGCATAATTTGTAATTATTTGAAAAATCTAGCAATTAAGGCATGTGACCTGGTAGTTATCGTTATTTAATGTCGAATCATACGAAAAAGGGTAAGGGCACCATTGATGAGACCTCCCCATGACTCACCATTAAGGCAAAATTCATTAAGCTATACAAACCATGCGTGCCAAATCTTAATAAAAAATATTCATCTACGCCACCCTACACCCTACCATTTCACCTTGATGGAAGTGCTGAATCCCCATTCAGAGTGATTGTAGAGGAGAAAGATAGCAGTATAGGCTAAAATAGCTAGAGTGTGTGCCAGAGGGAGGGATAAGCAGGTGAAACAACACTGAATTGCACAGGCAATGGGAGGAGCAGCAATACGACACAAGCCAGGGTCCACAGAAGCCCTGGAAGGTTGCCCTGAAGCATGCTAGGTTTTCAAAGATGTAGGCTAGTTTGAATTCTTCCAGAGATTGGAAGGATCAGACAATGGTGTGGCCATGGAATTTACAAAGAACTTGGAAAGAAACTAGACAGAAGTGAGAGGATTGAAATTGGAGGTCACGAAAGAAGTTATCACTAGAGTAACAAGATTACCAGTAGAAGCAAAGATATGGTTTACTAGGAAGGTTAATCACCCCTCACTAAAAGGGTATTTTCTTTAGGAAAGCGAGTTGTTGGTTAAGAAAGGCAGGGGAATTGATATGATGTCACTCCCACAGCCATCGGTGGATGTTTCTCTCTTCCTTATTAAGTACATTAATTGTGAGGAAAGGGAAACAATTGTGTTTAATTATCATTTCCCATTGTTGAACCATCTCCACCATCAGTAACTGATCAACCTTCCTTATTTCTTACTGGGAAATATTAGGCACATGGTTGTTTTTGTGAAAACTATTGCACATCTAAAAACGTGTGTTATAAACCATAGCCTCATTAAACTCATTGCGATGGATGCCTTGAGCTGACACGGAAATAATTGGGAGGAATTCATGCGGAAAGGGGTGAGGACCACTCGCAGAAGGGAAACAGGGACAGCTGGGGAAACTCGAGAAGTGACAAAAGAGAAACCTTAGTCCTTGATAGTGAGGGTCAGCAAGAAGTCAGTTGATAAATTGATTGGTGATAGAAGGCCGAAGAAGAGAATAAGGGTTAGTGGGCGCCCAAAGTCCCCATCCATGTCGAGAAAGTATGAAGAAGTAGTCGAGTAGAAGGACGAGGAGCAAGCTCAGCCATAAAAGGCTCGTTCACCTGGTAAGATTGAAATCCAGTCTTCGCTGTCAAAAATTGATATCTTAGAAAAAGAAATTAGATATTTGAGGGAATAGCTAGTAGTAGGAAAGGCAAAGCCAAGAGCCCTAGGGTGGGATACTTTGGCAGAGGCTGTGGATAGGGCTAGAATGGGACATATCCCAAGCACTCTATGTGTAGCCTATGCTAAGAAGTTGGTGGAAGCCAGATTCAAAGTCTGTGCAGCAGACACTATCTCGAGTGGGATTCAAGCTGAAAAATGGGAAGTTGTTATACCAGAACCTATCGAGGACATTGTTGATACACAATAACCATCAACCGAGACAGCACAATCCATAGGGAGTGATCAAGCAATGGATACACAGGAACCCTTGGCTAACACTATTGTTTCAGCAAGAACATAAGTAGAGGAGGAAGGAAAAGATAAAATCCATGAGCCAATAGTTGTTATTGATGTTACACAAAAACCAGAAGCAGAAACTAAAGCTGGTCCGACAGAAAAGAATGAACAAAAGCCTGTGGATATTACTATTGCCACACAAGAACCAGCAGTAAAAATGGAAGTTTACCAGGAAAAAAAATAAACTATAACAAAACCAACTGACAAACTTGTTGTTACACAAGAACCAGCAGCCGAAGTGGGACAGTTTTTCCACCAAGAGGTTGCTACACCTTTAATTGATGATGCATGTGGGGGAATGTCAGGTCCTATCAAAGGATGGTGTTCCGAGAAATTGTTGATATTGGTAGACCTGCAAAACTGGAAGCAAGTGGCACTCTCTTTGCAAGAGGGAGTGATTCCACTCAAGACACATAAGAGAATGATGGATTCCCTAAGAGAAAAATGGTTAAAAGAAGAATGGGAAAGATAAGAGGAGGCACAGAGGCATAAAGAAATTATGAACAAAAAGGATGAATAGCTGCATCAGGAGGTCTCTAACCTGACATTTGATAAGACCAAACTACATGATCTTGCTCTAAATCTGCTAGCATGTAGGCAGCCATCCCCGTCATACCCTATGTTCCTGCGGGAACATTATTACTTATTCCAGTTAAGGGCAGTTTGTGAGAACATGTTCTATATGGGTTCTTTAACCCGCACTTTCTTGGAAATTATCCATTCCTGTGATTTTGATGATCAGAATTTGATGTGCAAGTTGTTCTTGCACAATATGATGTGCGAACATGTGAGAACAAGGATGGTGGTGAGTGTCATTTCTTTCATGGGAGACTTATAGTTGCGTGCATTCCTCTCATTTATGAGGAATCATATTGAGTGGAAACTGGCCAGGAAAGAAATAGAGACCAATGAGGAAAAGATAGCATTATGGGTCAGGGCTGAACCAGGAATGGCTTACAAACTCCAGCAAGAGTTCAGACAGTTCTTGAGAAATCCATAAATCAGAGATCAATCAGCCATTTACAGAAGGAGAATCGTGAGGATCTACCTCAAGTTGTTTGAAAACATGAGGAGACAAGCATTAGTCGGATGTCTCAAGTGCATTAAGGCCTGTAGTGCAGAATTGAAGGAAGGAGACCCGTTTGAGTACAAGAACGATGTGGATATTGTTACACGGGTGGCAAAATATGCTCAGATTGTGCTGACACTTAGGGCATTATAAATTGGCCTTAAGTTAAAATTCCCTTTGATCTAGTTTCTATTAGAGGAGTATCAGCCTAATTATTGGTTGTGTGATTATGAAGAGGAATCTTAGCCACGTGAGTTAACGGATGATCAAGGATTCAGAGCTCCAGGCAATGATACTATCGCTGCCTACAATTTCACAGATTTCCACCGAGGGCACAGTAGAAGGAACTAATATTTTGCATGGGGACATGCAGTTGCTTCAGTTAGGGGGAGATGTTGGGTGTGGTTTTTTACCTATTTTCTGCACATTATTTCCCTTGTTTTGACCTTTCTGTCCTCCAAGCATGTGGCCTCATATGAACAAACTCTCTGTTTTCTTATCTTTTTAATACATTTTGCTGTCATGTTACTTTCCTGTATTTTACCAAATAATATAAGGCTTTATCCCTTTTTGTGGATAACTGGAAGAGAATTGAAGATGTATTTTGGGAATTTCATCTTTTTCAGGTGTTGGCTTGCGTGAAGGAGCTATGAAGAAAATAGGCAGTAGGGATTAACTATAGGAAAGGGTAGAACAGTTTGTTGTTACACCTTGAGTGTTGTTATAGACCGCTGCTATATACTAGGTGTTGTTACAGGTTGCTGCTATTACAGGTTGTTGTTGTTATAGATTGTTGTTACAAACTGGTTGCTGATGTTACAGGTTGTTGTTGTTATAGATTGTTGTTACACATTGGATGTGGTCACAGGTTGTTGTTACAGATCAGACGTTGTTACACCTCGCGTGGATCTGCCGTCACATCAAAAGTGATGTCATCAATTATGATGGATCATCCCAAATGACCATTTGCTGAATGATGTTGCACTAAAGCTAGAAATGTGGGTACTATTCCACATAACAACTGTCGACAATAGGATTGTTTATTTTTGATGAAACAAGACTCAGGCAATTGCAACTGGTGTATATTTATTTAGTAATAAGTTGTAACTTCTTTATTTTTTATCAGCATGAGAAGTGACAGATTCTCATGACTGATCTGCTTTATAATTTTTGGGTTGCAATAATTATAAAGGACTTGAATTTTTATGTATTAGCAGACGACATATATAAGAGTACCGTTACTCTGTTTCTGTAATACTGAACTTATTCAACATCAATCGACACGGTGATACTATTACTTTCCAACTGATTCGTTAATCACTTTTTTTGTTCTTCCTACGCCCTACTGAGGACGAAGGGCCCTCCTCTTTGGCAGGAATTGCAGTGATTAGGTAATGTACATTTCAGTTCAGTTTATTGATTTATGGTTTTTCATTGTTTCTGTATAAATTGTGGATTGCATTCATTGCTGTTTCTATTTATCTTATGTTGTTACACAGAGTTAAACAATAGAGCAATAGTAACCAACTGGAATAAATGTTAGTTGTAGTGTGGCACACCTTTATTTCAACAGCTGCGAGTTGTGATTAGTTATCAAGAGTGTTTTTTGTATCTACACGCATGGTTTGATTCAGCAATTTAGATCAATGACACCTTCTATAGCTTCTCTGTACTTTCTTATGCTTGGCTAGAGTGTATCGACACAGACAATGCGTACTCCATTGAAACAACAAGACTTACACTGGGTTGACAATCAATGTTGCAGTCTGAATTCAATTAAGGTTGATTGAAACAACACTATGCTTTCTTCTAAAAAATCATGTTAAAGTTATTGTTGTTGGGTATACGACCAAAGTCCCACATTGACTAGAAGTGGGGAGGATCATGGGTATATAAGGATGGACAAATATCTCCATTGGTATGAGGCCCTTTTGGGGTAAGTCCAAAAGAAAATCCATGAGGGCTTAGGCCCAAAGTGGACAATATCATACCATTGTGGAGATATGTGGTGTCCAGAGTCCTTACAAGTTGTATCAGAGCCATGCCTCGAAGTTAGCCAAGTGGATGAATCCTCGGAATGCCGAACGAAGGTGGTGGGCCCAGGTAATATCATAATGGGATCCGTGGATGAGCTCGGTTAGACAGGCGGTGTGCTCTGGATTCTTCATGGACATGTCCTGGTCCCAACATGGTGAAGAGGAGTTGACCTGGGATAGAGCAATCTCTCGAGGTAGGTGGTGCTCCATGTAAGGCGTGTTCTTCCAACGCATTGAAGCGGAGAATCCTGGTTGGTAGAGAGTGGATGGATGGATAATCATTTGAGGGGAGGGGAGGTGGCCCTTTGTTCGAGGGCGGAATTGTTGGGTATACGACCAAAGTCCCACATTGACTAGAAGTGGGGAGGAACATGGGTATATAAGGATGGACAAATATCTCCATTGGTATGAGGCATTTTGGGGGTAAGTCCAAAAGCAAATCCATGAGGGCTTAGGCCCAAAGTGGACAATATCATACCATTGTGGAGACCATTGTGGATATGTGGT
This sequence comes from Pinus tabuliformis, assembly GCA_031772625.1. Lineage (NCBI taxonomy): Eukaryota > Viridiplantae > Streptophyta > Pinopsida > Pinales > Pinaceae > Pinus > Pinus tabuliformis. The sequence goes on from CM062815.1 coordinate 517,422,742, forward strand.
GCCCAAAGTCCTTACAATTGTTCCTTTCTCAGCAATTTCTTATTCAATATGAGTTAGGAGAAGAGAGAGCTAATTGGGTTTCTGCATTACAAAAATATGATTTAGAAATCAAACCCGCTAAAATTGTAAAAGATCAAGGTTTTTGCAGGTTAGTCACAAGAATGAATAATACATCAATAAATGAACTAACATCTAATATTGAACAAATCGGAGAGGTATTCCATGTTAGTACTCAGTCTCAATATGTTGACTTAATATTTTATTTGAAAAATGGTTATGCTCCACTTCAACTAGATGTTAAGAAAAAGAGAGCCTTGTGATTGAAAGAAAATCAATATCAACTCATCAACGATGTATTATTTAGGAAGAATTATGATTCTATTTTATTAAGATATTTCAAAAAAAATGAAGTAGAAAAGGTCTTACAGCAGCAACATGATGGACCAGCATGTGGACATTAAAATGGACATACAACAACTGACAGAATTTTGCATGCTAGATATTACTAGCCAACCTTATTCAAAGATACCCATATGCATGTAAGAAGATGCAAAATTTGTCAAACCTTTTCAGGAAGATAGAGGAAACCTTCCATGCCCTTGCAAAAAATCAACATCAAACATCCTTTTGAGGAATGGGGACTGGACATAATAGGTGAGATCATTACTCATTCTGCCTAACAACATAGTTACATTTTGACTACAACAGATTATTTTATGAAATGGGTAGAGGAAATACCTCTGAAGCTAGCCAATTCTGAGAGCATCATTGACTTCATTGAACAAATTATTATTACGAGGTTTGGTATCCCTCATGCTCTTAAATTTGACAATGCTTCTTATTTTTATGGAAATGCAATGACTGAATTAAGAGAGGATTTAAGCTTAAGTATTACGCAAATTATTACCCTCACGGAAATGGATTAGAAGAATCCACTAATAAAAATGTTATAAGGATCATCAAATGAAATATCAACCAAAATCAGAAGAACTAGCACAAAGCTTTAATATTTTCTTTATGGGCTGATAGAATAACCGAGAAAGCCTCAATAGGTACTTTAGATGTTAGTTCATCTATTGATGTATCATTCATTCTTGCGACTAACCTAGAAAAACCTTGACCTTTTACAATTTTAGCGGGTTTGATTTCTAAATCATATTTTTGTAATGTAGTAACCCAATTAGCTCTCTTTTCTCCTAACTCATATTGAATAAGAAATTGTTGAGAAAGGAACAATAACTTTAACAAGATTTTTTAGAAGAAAGGCGTAGTGTTGTTTTAATCAACCTTAATTGACTTCAGACTACAACATTAATTGTCAACCCAGGGTAAGTCTTGTTGTTTCAATGGAGTTACTTTTTGCAGGTTAGTCACAAGAATGAATGATACATCAATAGATGAACTAACATCTAATATTTAACAAATCACAGAGGTACTCCATGTTAGTACTTAGTCTCAATATGTTGACTTAATATTTTATTTGAAAAATGGTTATGCTCCACTTGAACTAGATGTTAAGAAAAAGAGAGCCTTGGATTGAAAGAAAATCAATATCAACTCATCAACGATGTATTATTTAGGAAAAATTATGATTCTGTTTTATTAAGATATTTCAAAATAAATTAAGTAGAAAAGGTCTTACATCAGCAACATGGTGGACCAGCATGTGGACATTACAATGGACATACAACAACTGAAAAATTTTGTACGCTGGATAATACTAGCCAACCTTATTCAAAGATACCCATATGTATGTAAGAAGATGAAAAATTTGTCAAGCCTCTTCAGGAAAATAGAGGAAACCTTCCATGCCCTTGCAACAAATCAACATCAAACAACCTTTTGAGAAATGAGGACTGGACATAATAGGTGACATCGTTACTCATTCTGCCGAACAACATAGGTACATTTTGGCTGCAACAGATTATTTTATGAAATGGGTAGAAGAAATACCTCTGAAGCTAGCCAATTCTGAGAGCATCAATGAATTCATTGAACAAATTATTATTACGAGGTTTGGTATCCCTCATGCTCTTATTTTTTACAATGCTTCTTATTTTTCTGCAAATTCAATGACTGAATTTTATTTAAAGAGAGGATTTAAACTTAAGTATTCTGCAAATTATTACCCTCACGGAAATCGCTTAGAATAATCCACTAATAAAAATATTATAAGGATCATCAAATGAAATATCAACCAAAATCGAAAGAACTAGCACAAAGCTTTAATATTTTCTTGATGGGCTGATAGAATAACCGAGAAAGCCTCAATAGGTACTTCAGATGTTAGTTCATCTATTGATGTATCATTCATTTTTGTGACTAACCTGCAAAAACCTTGACCTTTTACAATTTTAGCGGGTTTGATTTCTAAATCATATTTTTGTAATGCAGTAACCGAATTAGCTCTCTTTTCTCCTAACTCATATTGAATAAGAAATTGATGAGAAAGGAACAATAACTTTAACATGATTTTTTAGAAGAAAAGTGTAGTGTTGTTTTAATGAACCTTAATTGACTTCAGACTACAACATTGATTGTCAACCCAGGGTAAGTCTTGTTGTTTCAGCGGAGTTACTTTTTGTAGGTTAGTCACAAGAATGAATGATACATCAATAGATGAACTAACATCTAATATTTAACAAATCACACAGGTACTCCATGTTAGTACTCAGTCTCAATATGCTGACTTAATATTTTATTTTAAAAATGGTTATGCTCCACTTGAACTAGATGCTAAGAAAAAGAGAGCCTTGAGATTGAAAGAAAATCAATATCAACTCATCAACGACGTATTATTTAGGAAAAATTATGATTTTTTTTTTATTAAGATATTTCAAAAAAAAGATGTAGAAAAGGTCTTACAGTAGTAACATGATGGACCAGCATGTGGACATTACAATGGACATACAACAGCTGACAAAACTTTGCACGCTGGATATTACTAGCCAACCTTATTCAAAGATACCCATATGTATGTAAGAAGATGCAAAATTTGTCAGACCTCTTTAAGAACATAGAGGAAACCTTCGATGCCCTTGCAATAAATCAACATCAAACAACATTTTGAGAAATGGGGACTAGACATAATAAGTGAGATCGTTACTCATTCTGCCGAACAACATAGGTACATTTTGACTGAAACAGACTGTTTTATGAAATTGGTAGAGGAAATACCTCTTAAGCTAGCCAATTCTAAGAGCATCATTGACTTCATTGAACAAATCATTATTACGAGGTTTGGTATCCCTCATGCTCTTATTTTTTACAATGCTTCTTATTTTTTTGGAAATGTAATGACTAAATTTTATTTAAAGAGATGATTTAAACTTAATTATTCTGCAAATTATTACCCTCACAGAAATGGCTTAGAAGAATCCACTAATAAAAAGATTATAAGGATCATCAAATGAAATATCAACCAAAATCAAAAGAACTGGCACAAAGCTTTAATATTTTCTTTATGGGATGATAGAATAATCGAGAAAGCCTCAATAGGTACTTCTTCTGTTCATTTGTTATATGGGAAATAAGTTATTCTACCTCTAAATATAGCTATCCCCTCATCAACCCTAGTTTAATCTATTTAAGAACAACCTTCTTCTGCTTTACAATTATGAATGTCTCAAATCCTAAAGCTGGAAGATGAAACAAATAAAGCTAAGCTAGTCCATGCTCACCATCAACAATTGGTCAAAGCTTCATTTGATGTCCATTTAGTCAAAGATAAAAGTTTTGAAAGAAGATACTTAGTTTTTAAATGGGATAATGTGCATGAGGACAAATGAAAACATACAAAATATCAAAAACTCTTGCTTGTCCCTTTCATATTTTTGGGAAGATAGGTCGATCAAATTCCATTTTGCAAGATTTATAAGGGAAGAAGGAAAATCTTCCTATTAATAGACTTATAGTCAAAAAATATTTTTCTTGAAGGAACGTAAGTTATTTTTTAAAATAAGTAAATATTCTTATATATCATTTCCTTTTGTTACTAAAAGTACTACACTTCTGAAAAACACATTGGAAGTTTCTCATTATTTTTGAATTGTTAAACTTATTTAAGGAACAATTTAGAAAAAAAAAATTAAATTGGAATCTAAGTATTGAATCTATTTTAAAGCTTTGAAATAAGATATTCATTTAGTTGTGAAATATTTTGGTTTGAAACTATTTAAAGAATATATTTTCTGTGAACTCGCTTCGAAAATTTATCTTTATAAAGGTACAAACTACTATGAAGTCTTTAGCATCTTTTACTTAAAAAGGTCATCCAAGAATAGTAAAGAGTAAATGAAACCTCTCCATCCATTTATTTTAGAATATTTAAGAGTGTAATTCAAAAATATAAAAAACTTAAAAGTTAAGAGGTCTCATTCCGAGCTTGCTTACCATGATCATAGGAAACTAGTAATCTTGCAATTATCACTATTGGCAACCAAACCAAGATAGTGGATCTTAGTCACTAGACTTTGAGATAAGAGAACTCATCATGAGTTGGCTTGTTCAATTTTATTACAACTTGTGAATGGCATTATCATTTTCTCGCTACCAAACTAGGATACTGACTTTAAAGAAAAAAAGTAATAAATAAAAAGAAAAAGAAAAAAGAAACTTCATTGCCTCTAAGGAATTTTATTATAATATGGATGGGATATTGGTTCATTTTGGTTAAATGGTAACCCTGTCAAGGCTATGAACGCCTACTCGTAGAAGTGGCTTTACCAAATGACTAATAAGTTTATTCAATACACTGAGCTTCTAATAGTTTTCACTTTATCTTTTCAATGTATTAGCTATTGATTGACACAAAAATATTTTCATTAATCACAAAACTTGATAAGCTTTATGATAAGATGAATTATTTCATTTCAAATTTATCTATATCGATCTAGATTTCAATCATTTTAAAACTTTTTAAAGAAATTTCTTAATAAAGATTGACATCTTACAAAGATTCATTGTTTTGTCCATTATGTGACCAATTGTTGTGGTACTCAACAACCCCCCATTATCTTTAGACTTAGGAGAAATAATAATGGGGACCCTTTAAAATGTTTAAGATAGAATCCTTCTTTGTTTAGATAAAATAGGATAAGTTTTATTTTACTCTTTGATTTTTGAATAAAACAAGAAAGTTTATGAATAAGGTCATAAAACCTTTTTAGGAATCCTTTTGTAGTTTTATAAGATGAATTACAAGTCTAAGTGAATCCTGAAATCAAAACAAATAAATGCAAATCTATAAAAGAGTTCGTACTACTAAAAGGTACACATGGTGTCATCAATTTCATAGGATAACCACAAAGAAAAAATAAGGAAAAGCTGAAATGAAAAATTGCTAAATTGTGATAAGCCAATAAGCTATGTGGGAAAATCCGATTGCAGATAACTGATGACTCGATTGCGAAAAGCTGAAATATGTAATTGAAAAATTGCGAAATTACGAAATACGATAAGATGATAAGCCAAATGTGAAAAGCCAATTATGGATAAGTAGTGAGCCAATTGTGAAAAGCTGAAATGTTGAAATATGAAATCACAATATGTGAAATTGCTATAAGCTGATATCGCAATCCGTCAAGAGCTGATATCAGATTCTGTCAATTGACCGATGGCGATTTCGCATTCTCTTAAAATCTGGTATTTTGCTAATATTGATCCCGTGCCTATATAATTTTCAGAAATCATAGATTGCTGAGCTATGTAATGTCACCTAATACCACACGCCGATAAAATATTTTCCAATATAATGACAAGTGTCAGTATCACATGAATAAACGTTTGGAAATTAAATGACCACTCTGCGTAGTTCTAATTTCGAAGTTTTTCGTTGATTGGTAATAATTTTTAGTTAATGTGAAAAGATTTCCATATAACTTGCATTGAATTGATATGACTATTTGCTTCCTTCGAAGGTCTTGCAACTTACCTTGGTTTGTTTCTTTACAAGTAAATTCTAATCAAGAGAAGTTAATTGACATGTCAAGAATAATCAAGGCAAGGAGGAAGTCTATAATACAACAAGAACTAGTCTTGCCACTTGAAGAGGTGTCTGAGATGTCTCCATTGTTTACAGATACAACAGGCACTCCAGATGCAGGTTTTGCCCCCTAGGAGGTGATATACAAACTATTTGAGGATGAAAATCTGAGAATAATTGTGAAACAAAATTCTACTGATGATGATCCTCCTCCGAGTAATAGCACTACATGCAATGATGTGGCCAACTCATTTATTCACAGAATTGTTGCCCACCATAAAATTCTACCATATACAGATATGGTGAGATGGGTAGTTGACCAATTGGACATTATAGATATAACTTTTGTAACGCCAAAGAAGACAGTTATTGGGTCTTTTAAATATGAGGATTTAAGGAAAATGTGTAATCTACCTCCACCTCTAAAAAGGTATGATACCCAATTCATCCATAAATTCATGCAAGAGAATCCAAACCCTGTGGACCACATAAGAGAATGGAGAAGGGACCAAAACAAACATAAGTGAGAGGATATGGGTATATATTCATTAGCCTCCATTATTGGCCCTTTCTCTCATATTCCTGCTATGTTATGTTGCCTTTAGGGTTATCCAAATGAATAGAAATTATCTAAAGAATGGGTTCCATTGATAGAAGCCTCTCCTGATGGCTATATCATGGATTGGGTGACTATATTATCCAACAATTTGACCACCCAAATCTACAATTACAGACGAAAGTGCAATGTTATTGAAAGAACGACTTCTCCTTTCTTTATGAGCACCTATGTCATGGATGCAATTTGTTTTTCTTATGATTTTCCATCTCTTGGATGGAAATGGAAAAACCAATTTCCTATCCCTATATCTATTGATCTCGATATCCTTGGAATTGAAATACCATGGTAACTTCTACAATATCTATCATGAGATCATGCTCCCTATCCACCAAGAAGCCTTTGGCAGAAAAGTCCCTAGACTTACTACAAAAGCCAACAAAAACCTAAAGCCTATAGGAAAGTGGTTTGGGGAACAGTCATTTACCTACATTCAGGTGTTTCATAGCCTTCACCATCCTCATATTTTTCCCCATTTTGTCCGAGATAAGTTGTTAGCCAAGGAATTCCCTTATAAAACAGTTGGTAAGGGCTTAAATAAAGTACTTAAAGATGCCAAGAAATTCATCTCGCCATGTTTTCCCATTTCTTGTGGTACTTATGCCTTAGAAAATTTCAAGTATTCCTCAATTGAAATTGAACAATTAAAGGCCTTTAATTTTCCAACCATACTAAATAGGTCGTATAACCCACATGGTGTAGCGAAATATGCTACAACATAGGCTAAGCTCAAACTATTTTAAAATGAGCCTCACAAGTTTGATGATTTGTTTGAAATTGTTCCATAATATTATATGGTTGAGAAATTAGCAGTAGACCATCTAAGTCTTGACAAATTGATTAGATTCAATTAATGTCATCAAAGAAGAATAGACCATTTTCTAGAATCTTTGTTAAAGTAGTTTTGACAAAATTCTGAAACTTCAGATGCATCATCTTCCTCCTCAAAAGCTCCAAGTATTTCCCAAGTCTCTAAAATAGCCACTGTAGTTGTTGAGAAAACAAGAGAAATCAAAGAGAACAAATTGAATGAAGTATGGGAGGAGTTCAATCGTGTCTTGACAATAGAATAATCTTAGGTTACAAGTGTCTGAGCTGATATACAAGCGCTGATATACAAGCACAACAAGTTACAGTCAGCAGAGAGATAGAGCAGGATCCTGAGACTATGAGAACAAACTTATTTACTGTTGAGGCTTCCCAAGGGGATATTATTCCTAAAACTCCCAAGAATAATATTAATGTTGATATTATCAATCAGTCAACCACTGTTGATGATATGGAGATAAATGATATGGAGATAATTCTTGCATTTTCTACTACTCAGATAGTCCTCAAGATTGAAGAAATCCCACCTTTGTACGTATTTTATAGTCCAAATCATAAAACAATAATGACCAGGTGAAGCAAGAAAATAAATCTAGAATAGTGGTCAGTGCTTGTTACAAATGAGAATCCTGTTCAAGTTCTTCGGAAAGGAACTCAAACAACCCCATACAAAGAATTGAACATATTATGTGAGTTCGCAAGAGCTTATGCTAGTGCCATTCCCAAGGTTGTAGAGATACAATTTCTAATGAAGGAAAATGATCAAAGGATTATCCAATTGGAACAAAACTTTTAGATAGAAAAGAAAGTGATTGAGAAACAATGGCAAGAAAATATTACGGAGCTTTAGAAAATATTTAATGATCTAAAGATATAATTTGAATCTGAAGTGAAGGATAAGGATGAACTGATACTACAATTGCAACAAAGGATAGACTAACTTAGAGAAAATCTAGATATAAATGAAGTCCCAAAGAAAGCATCAAAACTAGACATACTCTTAACAAAGCAAGAGGTCATCTTCTATCACAAATTGGCCCTAATTCATGACTTGTTAAACATGAACCATTCTTTTGTAAATCAATTGTCCAATTTGAGGACACTCTATGAAGATATCAGTTAGAAAAAAGACAATGCTCAGGGAATATCATCTAAACTTCATCAAATTGAATAATCAAAGAATGATATCATGTTTGGTGACTGGGATATCAAAATGAAATGGGCAGAGTGGCTATTATTAGGGCTAGAAATATTGCCTCAAATTTCATGGAATACATCATAGATACCTTATTGCAAGCGAATCTAATTCAGGGATTCCCAAAATATACCTTCCCAAATGGGTCATAGTCAGTCACTCGTGCTGAGATGTCTCTCAAATGCAACAATACAGTTTCTTCCAACAATTAAGGATGCAATGTTTAGGAGACATATGTGCATGCAACCTACACATCCCATCCAACTGAAGCTGCTCATGGATTTATACAATCTTAGAGAGCAGACGAAGAATCAATCTGGAGCACAGTCATGAGTTCTTCTTACAACAGATCAAAAAGTTAGTTGTCCTTTATCTTAGATTAGTTTGTTAAATATTTTTTGAAGACTTTTATTTTCATTGTACTATTTTTGTAATATTAATAGGTTATTTAAACCCCTTTCATGCATTTAGAAAGGTGTCCAGAATTTTGAGAAGACAACTTTGAACTTGCACTATTGCTTGATCCAAAGTTATCTAATTCAAAAGTTCATCTTGAAAACTATATTTTTCATAAGCATAGCAATAATACATGGGATACTATCATCTTTGTGATATAATTATGTATTGCTGATTTATATAGTGAATCTCTTATGCTTTACTTTGTTATATAAATTCTTTGAAAACAATAAGTTATTATCACTATTGATGTGCAAGATTGGATGATTTGTGATTATGTATGAGGTAATGCGATCTTTTTATGTGATTGAGTTTTGACTACCTAAATTAATTAACTATTTAATTAATTTAGTTTATCATATATCATTTCTATTCATTAAAGCATTGAATGATCTATATAGTTATTTACTTTGTGAAATCTTTCTGTGAATCACATGTGAAGATGTACTATCCCATGAAATAAGTAAAATAAGTTTATTCAATGATTTTAGCATTAGCTATAAAATCATTTCATTAGTTTTCATTCTTTTACTATATTAAATCTCCTTAAAACGGGAAATTGGTCCCTTTATATCTAGTAGGACCTGCCAATTTCAATGGAAATGGAGTTGCTATAAGCTTCCAATCAGGTGGTCTTCCCCAATGTTGAGGCAGTCAAGTTCTAGCCTTGAACAAGTTGGTAATAGCATGAACTTATTCTTACAAAACAAAGGAAAGGAATCTGCATCTATTGTGGAAAAGGAATACTTTATGATTAGAGTTGTGATTCTGTAATTGGAAGGGAAGTGCGAAACAACTAGGGGACTCACCCTTTTGTTTTAATGAAAAGTGTATATTGTGATTATTCAAGAGTTCAACTATAAAAATAAAATCCATTAAATGTAACTATTATTATTTGTATCACTCGTAATTCACAGGAAAGGAGTGGATGTTACGATGGATAGATTTTGTGCAGTAACTCAAAAAAAGCAAAAAAATATAAGGTTAGAGAATAATTGTTGAGTATAATATTCAACATCTACACGATTTATTTTCATTATTTTGTATAAGATATCCGTAGCAGGGTCAAAAACAAATATAGTGGGAATTAATAAAGGGAAACTGAGAGGATCGATTATATAGTAAATACTGGAATTAGTGATATAGAGTCCCGTGAAATATGGTTTACTAGAGCACTTGAAATTTTAAATAAAAGTGACACCTTATTATTAAAAAGTAAAATAATAGTGGACATGTGCAGTAGGTATGAATGCATGGAATTGACTAGTATAATAGTACCTTGGAGAATATTGAATTAGAAATCATTTTCTTCGAACAAATTTAGTCGATACTGCAAGCTAATTAAGGGATTCATTGCTAATCTAGGATCATGAAACTTCTCACTCTTAACTGTAAATAAAAGAGACTAACTTACATTCGATGATAATTTATACAAGTTCGAATAGTTAAATATATATATGCTAATTTTTAACTATCCAACCTTGTACGAAAGGGTGATATATAAATATTAATTAATACTCAGCAATCGCTCCAGGATAATAATAACTAAGCCGTAAGACCAACAATAGAATTGTGATTCGAGAATTTAAGTTATAATTTGACATGATATACTATTTCTGAAGGTTAAAAAATCATACGATGTTTCTGTACAATGTTAAGACTAAACATTGTTAGTACTAATTGAAGCGGAAGGTAGTAAATCCCAATTGAAAAATATAATGCTTTGCCTTATAAAAAATAGAGAGTTATTTGATCTAAAATTGTTGACCGTATAACCGAATGAATACAGGTTTACAAAAAAGCATTAAGTAAATTAAGGCACATTTTCCGTACCCTTGCTAATAGGAAATAAGAGTAATTGCATCAATATATTATAGAATGATAGTAGTATGAGTATAGTAAGAGTAGAAACTATAGTATACCACTCGAGTAGTAAACCACCATGAGACTGTCGACATTAAAATTCAATTGTTAATAGAAAGAAAATATTTATGTGGAAGTTGAAATGAATATTATATATATATATATATGAAAAAAATATCGATGCCAGGTGGTTGTAGAACTCTAAAGAGTATAAACACAATCTCACATTAAATTTGAAATTTTAAGAAAATGATTAAAGGAGTAACTATAGAGGCACATGTTTGTATATAAATATATCACAGATGCTAAACCCACAACTCAATAAACTTAAGATACAGTGTTTCAGAGAATAGAGCAGTGATTTAATCCTCATAACTGACATCGATTTGGATATAAAGGAAACCATACTATTCAGATAACACAAAGAGTGGTATTGAAAAACATAAATAAATAACAAAATTTCATATAAAACTACATAAAGTATAATTACGTCTTCGTCACATTACCGAATGAAAATAGGAAGATTGCTTGAGGTAAGCCATAATAGGATTTCAACCATTAATACAAAGTATTCTTTATTAAAGTTAAAGGAATCGACTTCCATATTACAGAATGAAATAAAAATCATTGCACTATATGAGACCGATGTTGGATAGTACCGAAAACAAGGTTTGCACTGGGAATTATGAGACACGCCATTGTATGCACCTGTAAAGTAGACATATGAGTATAGGATAACTAATGTCATACAAATAGTTGCAAATTAAAAGGTTCCATAAACACAGAACATTGATAACTCAACTAAATCCACCTTTATGCTGCTCAAAAGAGAAAGTGCAGCTATAGGGTGCACACTTTAATGATATGGCCTAGAAATTACAAAGAACATGCTAATAGTTCGATATTGAGAGGAAATTTGAACTAACCTAGAAGCACAATGACGAAATAACAGCATTGAAGGATTCATTTTGGCGAAAACACAAGGTAGACTGTGGTAATGGGGAAAAACACACTTGCAAGATAACAAGATCCAGAGTTATATTTCCAGGAATGAGACTTAAACTTTATAGAACCAATATATAGAATGAAATAAGAACAAAAAAAAATGAATAAAGAAAAGGGTAATGAACATGTACTTGTTCGTAAATGGTGTTGTCATGGAAAAAGGTGTGCACTCCTCATGTACGCTTCCTGAAAGTCGCTCTCATGCAAAGTAAAAGTAAACAGGTGAGCATTGGGATCAATTCGACATATACAAAGGAAGAATGAACCCAAATAAACTATAAATTCTATAAAATGGAAATGCATTTTTATTTACACAAACCTTAAAAAAGAAATATATGGAATACTTTGATTCTACCTAAGCGGAATTCGTATATGTGTCTCCATGAATAGAGGCCTTTGATTCAAGGGGTACGCACTTGAAATACTCATACTATGGGCTAGAGGATAGAAAAAATGAAGAAATAACCAAAAGGATAGAGACCCTGTGGACATATTTAACCATAAGGAGAAAATAATAAACCCTACTAACTTGAAATAGGAACTCGAACTGTAACCATGAATTTATGTCATATCTAAACAAAGACTTAATGCCGAACTGGATTAGGAGACTGTATGCATCTTGCAGAGCACCCATAAAAAAATTTTGGGAACCAAAAAGAAATAAAAGATTTACATGACAGCAAAGGGAATGCCGACGAATTGAGCTAGTTGGCCACCCGAAAGATGCGTTCCCATAAGCACACCAAGGGGGCATGCCAGTAAACCCTTGATTCAATATGGCAAAGTCCAAAACAACCATAAAAGCAATAACCTCTTGAGGGTGGTTGCAGACGCATCATGAAGAAGGACAAAAAGGGCGAGTGAATCTGTTGTGGCCATTGAAATATTCATGCACCAGAAAAACTCATAGTAAGAGTGTAGTAAGTATACCTGAAAACACACAGGTCAGGATCTTGCCATAGTTCCATCCGTAACAAGGTATCAAACTCTAAAATCTAAAATCCATAGCCAAATCTCATCTCAGAGTTGAACGCCAGTGCTACTGAAGAAATATGTAGCCTTTGCCAAAGTGTCAAATATATATAAGATCGTGCATGAGAAATGTCTTAGGGCTTTGAAATCTAATAAAAACCACCATTTGATGTCATGTGATGTCCATCCCACTTTCCAAACTAAGGGGACTTGACTGATCAAGTGACTTTCACATGGGAAGGGCATACATATACGCAGGATATCGGTGCACTGAACCCAAGATACATGCGCCATCTAAGGATTCATATTCAATCATTGGGATTAGAAGAATCCCATGTGACCCCAACCAATTTTTAAATTAGAATGCCACATCAAATATAGATCTACGTTAATACATTTCATGAAGCACAATATCTAAGGGTTAAACCTGCATGACCATCATTTATAACATATTCAGGTACAATAAGGTTGCAAGGTTAAACACTAATGAGTGCCATGTAATTCTTACCCCACACACCAAGGTCGAAACGGACCTTCAATTACTCCTGTAACCCCATGTTGAAGAGGAATGAGAAACCCACATTAGAATATTAACCAAGATGGAAGGGATATCGACAACTGTGCACATGAGAATAATACATAGGTGCCATTATTATTATAGCTTCACATCACAATGAAATGAGTAGGGAGGAATATTGAGTACCTAGTCCTTAACATATATTTTAAATAAAAAAAGAAAGGTTACTACATTATGAAGGGTATGCTATGGTTAACTTCCATTATGCAAGTATATACATAAATAATAATAATAAACAAAAATTGATCTGATTTGAGGAGAGTTGTGATAGATGGTATTAGAGCTCTAGGTACAACCCTGAGACCTGATGTGATTTATTGAACTCATTATGATTTCATATCATTGGTGTTATGCTATTGTAGCCTCACTTACAGGATTTTGTATGAGAATATCATAGTGCATAAGAAGGTGAATAAATTTTCGGATCTATGAGATATAGTTGTTGCTAAAAAAATTGTTGTTTTTTAAATATTATCACTTGTTGGGGAATAGGTTTCTCATTTATTCTATGTATTATGTCATTTTTCTAGACCTAGAGAAGTATTCTAGGATCAACCTACAAATTTCAAGGAAAATTTCCTCTTGGTTGGAAAAGCTACAAGAAAGAGTAGAGGAATGACCCATAGTTACCATTCAACAGTCCATCATTATACTAGTTTACGAAGGCGTGGAAAAAACAAAGTTGAAGGACTACAGATCCTACAGTTGTTATGTATCCACTTTGGTTATGTCTAATCAAGTTAATCTATATGATCTTAATAGGTTATGACCGATCATCATCCGTCCATTCACTGGAATGTCATACACAAATCAGTAAAGATGATGTTCCTTTGTTTCACAATAAACGTGAAAGGTTATGCTCCATATTTTCTCAAGTTTATGTTTGAAATCTGTAGCAAAGTTGGATTTTCAATTACCATTTTCATGGATCATAATTTGGGTGTACTTGAGCGAATATTGAGGCTATTTATCCACTAGAGCATCAAGTTAGTTACAGTCTCCTCCTACTGTGTGAACTGAAATTTATAATTTAAAAGTTCTTATGAAATATTTCTTTAAATAAACCCCCTTTTGGAAAATTTCAAATTTATAATTAGCTAGGAACTAAAAATATTCTATAAACAAATTAGGTAACAATCACCAAGGGAGACACATTTATGCTTAAACTGAATTGTTCACAAAGAAATCCTTATTTCCTTAGGAATGAGATACTTATTATTCTATAAAGCTAAAATAAGGAATGACTGGCACTATTCTCTAGTAATCTAGGTTAATGCAATGGTTGGCTACATAAACATACTACAAAATATGTGAATAGGACTTGGGAAAGTAATATTGGCAATCAACAAAATTTCATATCATTGACTCTACTGAAATTTTATTTCCTTCCTATGAAATATAGATACCCTAGTCTTATGCGACATGAAAAGAAATGAAAAGAAAAATAGTATAGTAATTTTCTGCTTCAAATATAACATTGAGTTTCAAATTTGATAGGGTACCCGCAAACCTATAAGAAAAATTTAACATGGATTGGTAACTTATTAAATTTCTTCCTCTATTTAAACATACATATTCAAGGTTTGAATTTCTACTATGACAATTTTCCTTACAACAAAGTTGAAATACACATCTTGGAGAATGTAGTGTAAATATTTCTGATTGGTAAGCTAAAGGTCCCCTACAACATTTTCCATTGATTATTTGCTAAAAATAACAAACAACTCAAGTTATTAAATTATTACAACTAACACACATTGGAAGTGCACATAGTGTATAAGAAATTTGATCCTTCATTAATAAATAGTTTTTTGGAAAACAGAGAAACTAATTTTCAGTTGGGAAACCAAAATAGGTTGGTTATGGGAGAAATTTATGCACATTAACATGCTCTCCGTAATCGAGTATTTATAATTATATTAATGACACCATGGATCAGACTACCATTATAAAAAAAACAACACGATGGCATGGAAGGAGGGTGCCGAAATGATGAATAAACCATTAGCCTTACATATAAATGAGCAAGGTAAAATGGACCTGAGCTGGAATTAGGACTGAAAACATGATGTTCTAAGGAAAAATCAAATAGCTCATGAAAAGGGTGAACAAATATTTGATCGATCATCAATCTTCAATATAAAAAAACAAATCTTGTAGGATAAGAGATTAGTGTTGTGGTTTCGTCAGGAATTCTATAAATTACATATCTAATGAACTAAAAATGACTATAAATTGGTGGATTGTAATGATTACACAAATCAAATTTGGAATCTTTATAAGAATTAATGGAGAAGCCTAACAGACCATAAAATGAAAATTAATAAATGGTGCAGGCCAAATTATACAACTCAAGGGAGTGAGTTAAAAGAAAATAGTGGATAAGATAGGAAAAAAAAGGAGTGTTATAAGTTCAGGAAATTACATTTGTTGCTTAAACCATGAAACTTAAGTGTATCATAATACTCTTTAATTAGCTAATTTGGTGTTGTGAATTCCTCATTTATGTCTTCGTACCTTTATCAGTTACAGAAAGATATGAAAGTAAGTCAAAAAACTATAAGAATGGACTTGACCAGGTCCACGTTAAAAGGAAATTGGAAAAAATATAATGATGGAAGTGGTTCATACAATAGGCTATCTTAAACTTAAGTAATGCACGATAGATGTATATTTGATACAATATTATTAAAATAGAAGTATAAGATAATGTGATGCAAGTAGTCCATTATTATTATTTTCCTCTTTGAAATCAATATGAAAGGAAAAGTGGCAATTCAATATTTCGAATGTTGCATTTAATGACCGCAATGCCACTCGGTATAACTATGAATAAATATACTAAAAGGATCTATGGTAGTGTTGTGATGCTATATCAAGGATACTAACCTTGTTTGGATGCATGTGGATTATTTTTTAGATGAAGACAAAATGTATGAAGCACATGTCTATCATATATGAAAATGTGCTAGAAAAGGAGCATGAAATAAATGTAAAAGAATGTGTGCTTAAGTGTTGAGCCATCACACAAAATAGTGTGAAGAGGAAACATTTGGCACTTAAGTGATAGTTGTAGTAATAGAAAATAGGAGGAGTCTCTTTTCGGTCTTTAGAAAATATGGAATTCAAAACATAAGGATTTCTAAATTGGGGATGATCTTTATTGAGAGTAAACCCAAGGAAAGGCACCTCTCAAGTTAACAAGAGAATATTTTGGGCCATTCAAAATTCTGGACAAAATTGGAGCTTTAGCTTACTAATTAGCATTACCCGGTCATATTAAAGTTCATAATTTTTTCATTTATCGCTACTTAAGAAATATGTATAGGATTTCTTTCACATAATTGATTGGAAAATGTTATAGGTGGAATATAAAGGAGAATTTCTGGTATAACCTCTCTATATCCATGATCACAAAGACATTTGGCTTCAGAAGTTGAAGTGCAATGGAATCATTTTTCTTCCATTTAGGCTACATGGGAGTGGGAAGATGAGATGTAGAATAATTGTCCAGTATTTTTCCTGAGGGAAGTAACTTGGGAATAAACATCGAGGACAATTTCAATTAAAAAGGGGGGAAGATTGTAGTATCCCTCTGTTGTTGTTTGTTTATATTGACTCATGTAGTAGGAATGTTGCTAAAGCCATGAAGCACCTTGAAATGTTTATGTCAATAAATAAATAATTTTATCAATAAATAAATAAGGGAATTGAAGTACTTAGGAATGAAACACGTGAATATGAGAGTCTTACCAAAGAAATAAAAATAAAAATCTCATTGGTAAATGAGATTAGGATAATTCTTTCATGATAAGAATTCTAGATGAGTTTAATGGATAAGAGAGAAAATCCATTAAATGGCTTGGCTAGGGAAAGATGCTAAGCTTGGATAAGCGTAAATTAATGTGGGAGAGAAAGGTGGGCTTTTAAGGAAAATCCTAGGAAAGTGGATAAAAGTGACTACAAAAGTGGGATGTCCCTAAAGGAAAATTTATCATGAAAGAAAGGTATAAAATACCTATTGAATGTATCAATAGAGATTGTTCATTTCCTTGCAAGCACTTGTTAGCATGGGGGTGAACTAGAGGAATGCAATTCTAGGTTGGGTGGAAAAAGTTGTGAAATTCCCAAGTTTCCCTCATAGTGATTCTATTTGGAATAATAATTATTTTATCTACTCATTAGGAATAGTTATGTGTAAAAGTTGTATTTTAGAGTTAGTAATAGCATGAACTTAGTTTATCAAAATAAAGGAAAGAGATATGAATCTATTCTTGAAAAGGAATAATTAGTGATTAGAGATGTGAGTCTATAATTGGAAATGAAGTGTGAAACAACTAGGGGACTCACCCTTTTGTTTTACTGAAAAGTGTGTATTTTGATTGTTTAAGAGTTCAACTATAAAATATACAACTCCATTGAATGTAACTATTATTAGTGGTAACACTTGTAATTGATGGGAAATGATTGGATGTTACGATGCATAGATTTTATGCAGTAACTTAGAAAAGGACAAAAAATACAAGTTTAGAGCATAAGTGCTGAGCATAATATTAAGCATCTACGGGATTTATTTTCTTTATTTTGTACATGGTATGTGTAGTAGGTAATTAATTGATACCCATGTAGGTCGAAAACGAATATAATGGGAATTATTTAAGGGGAACTGAGAGGATCGATTATATAGTAAATATTAGAATCAGTGATATAGAGTCCTAGGAAATATTGTTTACTAGAGCATTGGAAATTTCAAATAACAATGACACCTTATTATTAAAAAGTAAAATAATAGTGGACATGTGTAGTAGGTATGAATGCATAGAGACTGGTATAGCAATTTCTCAGAGAATATTAAATTAGAAATTGTTTTCTTTGAAGAGATTTAGTTAATACTAGAAGCTAATTAAGGTATTCACTGCCAATCTAGCATCATGAAACTTGTCTCTCTTAATTGTAAAAGCAAGGGACTAACTTACATTTGATTAGAATTTATATAGGTTTTACTAGTTAAATACATAGATGTTAATTTTTAAGTATTAGACCTTGTACGAAAAGGTGATCTATATATCTATATATATAGATATATATAATAATAGTAATAATAATAATAATAAATCATTCCATAATAATAATAACTAAGCCATATGACCAACAGATTGTGATTCAAAAAGTTAAGTTATATGGTTGACACAATATACTATTTCTGAAGGTTAACAAAACATACTATGTCTCTATACATTGTTAAGGCTGAACATTGTTAACACTGATTGAAGCAAAAAGTAGTAAATCACGTTTGAAAAATGAAATTCTTTCCCTTAATCAGAAATAGGGAGTTATTTTATATAACAATATTGGGCATATAAGCAAAGGAATATAGATTTATGAGAAGGAATTAAGTAAATTAAGGGCACATTTTTGTACCCTTTCTAATAGGAAAGAAGAGTAATTGCATTAATATACTATAGAATGTTAGTATGAGTAGAGTAAGAGTAACAGATATAGTATGGCACTCGAGTAGTAAACCACCACAAGACTTTCAACACTAAAATTCAATTGTCACGAGAAATTAGATATTTTTGTGGAATTTGAAATGAAGATTATATAGATATAGAAAATAAAAAAATCGAGGCTAGGCGGTTGTCGATCTCTAAACAGTATAGACACAATCTTTGATTAAGTTTGAAATTTTCAGAAAATGATTAAAGTAGTAACTACTATCATTGCTTAGTGATAAAGGCACGTGCATGTATATAAATATATCACATATGCTAAACCCAATTCTCAATAAACTTAAGATACGGTGCTGCAGAGAATGGAGGAGTGATTTAATCATCATAACTGACATCGATTTGGGTATAAAGGAAACAATAATATTTGGATGACATAGAGAGTGGTATTCAAAAATGTAAATAAATACAAAAATTTCATATAGAACTCCATAAATCATAATTACATATTTGTCGCATTACCGAATGAAAATAGGAAGATCACCTGAGGCAGGCCATAATAGGATCGCATCCATTAATACAATGTATGCTTTATAAAAGTTAAAGGAATCAACTGTCATATTACATAATGACATAAGAATAATTAGCTATATCAAACCTATGGTGGATAGTACTGCAAACAAGGTTTGCATCCGGAATTATGAGGCACAACATTTTATGCACCTATAAAATAGACATATGAGTATAGGATAACTAATGTCGTACAAATAGTTGCAAATTAAAAGGCACCATAAACATAGAACATTGATAACTCATCCAAATCCACCTTTATGCTACTCATAAGAGAAAGTGTAACTATAAGGCACACACTTTAATTATACGGCCCAGAAAGTGTAAAGAACATCCTAATAGTTCAATCCTGAGAGGAAAATTGAACCAACTTTGAAGCACAATGATGACATAACAGCATTGAAGGAGTCATTTTGTCAAAAACAAGAGGTAAAATGTGGTAATGGGGCAAAACACCCCTTCAAGATAAAATATTTGGAGTTAACTTTCGGAGAATGAGGCTTAAACTTTACAGAACCAATATAGAGAATGAAATATGAACAAAAACATAACAATACTAAAAAAGAGTGACTAACTTGTACGTGTTCATGAATGTCATTGTCATGGAAAAAGGTGTTCACTCCACATATACGCTTCCTCAAAGCCGCTCCCTTGCAAAGTAACAGTAAAAAGGTGAGCATTGGGATCAATTTGGCATATCCAAAAGAATAATGAACCTTAATAAACTATATATTCTGTAAAACTGCAATGTGTTATAATTTACCCAAACCTTAATATATATATATATAATACTTCTATTCTACCTTAGCGGGATTCATATTTTCCTGTATAGGAATCAATCCCTCTTATTTGAGGGGTACGTGATACAAATACTCATGGTATGGGCGAGAGGATAGAAAAATGAAAAAAAAGCTAAACCCTACTAACTAGAAATATGAACTCAAATTGTAACCATGAATTTATATGGTATCTAAGTGAAGCATTAAGGTAGAACCGAATTAGGAGAATGAATGCCTCCCTTAGATTACGTATAAACTTTTGTGGGGGAAAAATACAAATAAAAGAGTTACACAGCAGCGTAGGGAATGTTGGCGAAATGGGCTAGTTGGCAACCAAAAAGCTGCGTTCGCAGAAGCACACCAAGGAGGCACATTGGTTACCCTTGATTCGATAAAATGAAGTCTAGAATAACCATAAAAGGAATCACCTCTTTTGGGTGGTTGTAGACTCATCACGAAGAAGGACCAAAAGGGTGAATGAACACGTTGTGGCCATTGAAATACTCATGCACCAGTAAAACTCACAGTAAGAATGCAGTAAGGATACCTGACAGCACACAAGTCAGGATCTTGCCATAGTTCTAGCCGTACCCAGTTGTTTTGACTCAAAAATCCAAAAGTAATAGCTAGTTGTTGTCTTAGAGCCAAACACCAGTGCTACAGAATAAACAGGTAGCCCTTTCGAAAGTGTTGAATACATATGAGACCATCAGAGAGAGAAGTCTTAGTATTTTGAAACAGAATGACAACCATTGTTGATACGGTGTGATTTCCATCCCACCATCCACGCTGAGGGGACCTGACCGATCAGGTGACTTTCATATGGGAAGGGCATACATATACGCAGGAGAGCGGTGCATCGAACCCAAGATACATGCATGCCATCTAAGGATTCAGAATCCATCATTGGGAAGAGAAGATCCCCACATGGCCACAACCCATTTTTAAATTGGAATTCCACATTAATTATAGATCCACGTTAAGACATTTTGTGAAGCACAATATCTAAGGGTTAAACATCCATTATCATCATTTATAACATATTCAGTTACATTAAGGTCACAAGGTTAAATACTAATGAGCACCATGTAATGCTTAGCCACTGACACTAAGGCTGAAAGGAACCTTCACTTACTCATATAACCCCATTATGAAGAGGAACGAGAAAAAAACATTAGAATATTAACCAAGATGGAAGCGATATCGACAAATGTGCACATGAGAATAATACATAGGTGCCATTATTATTATAAAATCATATGAGAATGAAAAGGGTAGGGAGTAATAGTGAATACCCGGTCCTAAACATTTCTTTTAAATAAAAAAAGAAAATTTACTACATCATGAAGAGTATTTTATTGTTAACATCCATTATGCAAGTGTATATATATATATATATATATATATATATATATATATATATATATATATATATATATGATTTGATCTGATCTTAGGGGAGTTGTGACATCATCTTAGCTCAAGAAGAATATTGGAAAAAATATATTATCTTGATGTCACTAAAAGACAATGTTGGACCTCAGAATTACTCTCTCCTTGACAACTCTTCTCACTTCTTTTTCTTGTTTTCCATAAAATACAGATCCCCATCACTAATCAATGATAGATTTGGTCTCAAGGAGGATATTAAATGATTGACATGTTATATTTTTATGTTTTTTCTATTTGAAATAAATTTTTGAAAATTAGCTACGGAACGCAACATATTCTGCAGCTAACTATGTGTTCCGTAGCTACTTCCATGGTTGAACAGGTTACAGGTGTCAAACAAAGAAACCGGCAACATGGGCATCTCTAGAATCATCTCGACATGGATCATATCCTTGTCACTCAGCCTAGATCAATAAAAAAGCCAACTCAATACCACAGTCAAAGGTGGAGTCAAACGTATGAAACCCAGAAGCAATAAGACTCTTTGTCTACCCTTTCGTGATTAATTAATAAATCCAATAGATCTATTGAAGCATTAACTCGCATCAACCACATGTGTCAACGGTTTTGTGCAACCACCTTGTTCGAATTCAAGTCACCTGTAGTTGATCAAACATTTATGCAGACTCGTTGTAATACGTAGAGACCATCTGTAGCTAATTTTCCTCAAAAGAAATTTATGAATATTTTATTTTAAATACCAGTTGAAGAGAACTGTAGGGAGTTCGAAGTTTTTTATGTATTACGTTTAAACTTATTAACTTTGTAATTTTGGACTTTTGTTCCTGTTTTATAATACAAATTCGTGTGTTCAGTGATGATCATTTGAAGGGGCATTTTGAATTAAGTTAGAAACTCAACCTAGTTAGTTACAGAGGGCCCCTACACTGAAGGAGGTTTTCTTTTCATTTGGTTTCTTCTTTCTGTTTAATTTTAAATTCCTCATTTACTTTTAGCAGTGTTTATAACTTAGGTTGATTTCTTGTAGTTTGATTTATTTTAATTTTAATCAATAGCATAATGTTAGAATTCAATTGTGCTGTCTTTTTTCCCCAATCCATTTCATAAAGGAAACAACTTTGTTTCTAAACACAGTAAGATTGAAAGTAATCAGGATGCATTATTGATTAGCTTACTCACTATTTTTGTTATTTATTTCTTAGTTCAGGTAGTCAATGCACTCTATTAATGAATTTTTTGGTCACCATTTCAAGCTAATATCCATCCTAAACTAAATGGTTGAGCATTCACTTTACATAAGGGTTGAAACCAATTAGTTACTTTCTCCATGTTTTTATTTAGTTTTTACTAGATCATGAAGTACAGAAGTTTCTTGAATTCCATCTCAAGGAGGTTATCTTTCAAAATTGAAGGTTAGAGTAACTAGAAGTACTTCAATTAATTTCATTCTCTGTGTTTATTCCAACATGACTTACAACTTTACCTTCTAGTTTTAAGAATTATTCGTGAATTAGGATTAGATGAGAAGATATGACAGATGCTCTGTTTTTCCTTCTTTTAACTTAGATTTTGATTAGTTTAAAGCTCTTAGTTCACCTTTAGGAAATTTAGATTTAGTTTGTCATCGTTCAAATTGTACATCATTAGGAATCAAAGAACAAAAACCCCCAAAAAAATATAAATACAAAACAACGAAGTAAGAAGGGTTAACTAGCACATATAGTGCACTACACTTCATCAACTTACGAGCCTTGGTTGATAACTTATGCAAAGAAATTTAGGACACTAGATTGACTAAACAGACAACATTCAGAAAAATAAGATTCAAATGAGAAGACCAAAGAATCATGGAATGCACCTGATGAAGAGGAGGCATTAAAATCATAGATTGAGAAAGTTCCCTCATGTTTACCATCAGATCCTTCATGTGTTCAGAAGAATAATCACCAAAAAGATGAAGATTTGTATGTCATGGTAGGATAAGACATGAATAATGATCAATATGAGAAATGAAACCAAGGGAATCAAAGCTACATTGAGGATTTGTTCCATAAAATCAAAAAGATGGAGCATCACTCTCTTGTTCAAGAATGCTTGATATCATCAAAGTCAAAGCATTTGGTCTCTAAAATTTAGGTACATGTCAAAGAATAAATTTTGAGCATAGACATGAGTTTATCTATCATTTTAATGTCCACATGGATCTATTGGAAGTATTCCTATACTTGAAAGAGATTTTTTTTTCAAGTAGAGTAGGATAGAAAAAAGAAATTAAAAAAAAAAAACAAAAAAAAAGAGGGAAAAAAATAAAATCTCGGGTGAAAACCTCCTTTGATACACCTGAAATTGGCTTATTGATTGAAAACATCCATGAGGTGGATAATGGATTGGAAAAAAAGAAAAGGAAAAGATCTTAGGTGAAAACCTCCTTTGAAGTGCCTAGGTAAACCTACTAGTTGAAAACCTCATTAAGGTAGCTAGTAGGCCTAAAAGGAAAAAAAAAAAAAAAAAAAAGTGAAAAAAAATATTTGCTCCATGTATCCTTCTACGATGAATGTAGGTGCCTTCCAACCTTTGCAAGCAACAAAAACAAGTTAACACCAAAAGAGAAAGATGGTTAAAAATCTAGTCAAAGGAAGTCAAACTTGGGCTTTCTCCTCCTTTTCATAGATGCTCAAACAAGAGCAAGGCCATGCCAATCCATCGCCCTCATCCATTTCCAACATCCACCCACCATTACCAATCCTTTCCCATACATTTTCCTCACTATCCTAAAATGCTACAATAGTGTTTTGTTTTGCTACAAGAGGCCAAAACACATAGAGTATAAAGTTGTTTTCACCATATCTCAAAAATCGTGCATCCATTGGGAAATATTTTTAATGGGTGGAAATATATTGATGATGGTAATATGATCAAGAAATTTCAGCAAATTCCACTACACACTTTTCAGGAAATCACCCTCCATCACCTACAGCCATTTTAATTTTTTCTCGAGATTCATGCATCCATTGGCCAATATTTTTTATAGGGAGGTGCATAAGGATTATGGAAACACGCTCAAAACATTTCTTGTCAATCCAATCTACCAATTGTAGGATATGGATGAAACAATTTTATTACATGAGACTGTCCTGAAATGTTACAGGAGGGACCATAATTGCTACAAGAGTGTTATTGGCATAGAGAGAGGGGTCAGATCCCACATTTTCCTTGGGGAATGAATAAATAAGTATAGCACACCTCCATCATCCATCATCCACACCATTTAGTAACTTCTACATCAAAAAAATCATATATTTCCATCAAGAATCCCCATTTTTTCGGCTTCTTTTTTTACTTTCGCCACAACCAAGGTTTTTGATCCTTGTTCATAGATTGATGATGAATTATCATTTTTTTGGAAGAATTCTTTTAAGTATATTGTTTTATAGAAGGGTTTTTGGGACTACTACAGGAAGAGATACATTCTTGTAGTAGCCTGAAATTACCTTACAATACCACAACTGAGAGAACTAGAATGAAGAAGCAATCATCATGAAGGCATTGCAGAGTCACTTCCTCAAATTTTGGGTACCTATAGGTTCTATGAAGATTGATACAATATCATTGTTTATCTCCAACAACAACACTTGATCCACCATAAGAAAATTAAAAGAAAAAAGAAAAAATAAATAAATAAATAAATAAATATATATATATATATATATATCATGGGTTGACAAGCCTCTATCAATGAAGTACATGTCAAAAAGTATTTCCAGAACAGAGCCAATGCACAGAGCCGCAACCATGGGAAGATAACACTACAAGGAGAGAAAAAATCAACCATTATTCCTAGAGCATCATACAAAGGCAATGATCTCTCAGAAGATGCTCAAGAACATCCCCACTTATGTCCAGATCTACCATGCAACCATAAAAGGATAAACACATCAACGAGAAACCTCTGAGAACAAGCATCAATGATGAATTAGGCCACCATGCAACACGTGTAACATAGTCTTTAGATCTAGCTTCGCCTACAAAAACACACCCAGGGTAAGGCTCAGGTAGGAAATCCTCTAAAAATTTCATATGAACTTATTTTAGCTTGAAAAGCATTAGAATTGTATGAAGGAAAAAGGTTTTTTATAGCCAAAAAGAGTAGCAAAGAAATATCGACCTTATCTAGCAGATAATTTTACTTTTCCACAAACATGCCCACATGTCTAGGAGAGGAACAAGACAAAAGTGAAGAGTACTTGAGAAAGTGGGTTGTAATCATTTAGTAGTGATGGTGGATAATGAGTGTGAAGGGGTAAGTGAGGGCCAACTCAGTTAGCTCAAAGCACATTGAGTTTATTTTGCATGCAATGAAAAGAAGAGAGAAAAAATTAAGAATAAAAGAAAAAAATGAAAATAAATCAATATAAAAATAAAAATAAAATATTAAAAAGGTGGACCCACCACCTCTTGGGAAGAAAGTAATAGATTTTATAAGATTTGTGTTAGTTTATATAGGAGACAATAGATTTTCTACAAGAGGAACATAATTGCTACAAGAGGAACAAATTTGCTATAGGAAGGACATATTTTTTACAAGAAGGAACAAAGCTACTATAGGAGATTGATAGATTGCTACAAGAAGTTAACAAAGGGCTACAAGAGGAAAATATTGCTACTAGGGTGTTGGATAACAATTAATTAATTGCTACAAGGTACAAAAGAAACACAACAGAGATGCAAATGGTTTGCTACAGGCATGGTAAATTCTCCAAGGGTGAAAGGTATCCAATCCACCAGTTTGGTCATCCCATCATTCCTTTATTTTTCTCTAGTTTAGTGACCATAATTTCTCGCTCTATAACAAGAAATATATCTTTGTTAAGTGTTTCCAATTCCAAAATTTAATGAGAAAAGAGAATTTAGATTGCTAGTTAAGGGTATTAATAAAAGTTTGATGGATAGTATGATGTGTCATGGCCAAGAATTTATATTACTAGTAAAAGGCTTGGACTTAAATGATAATTGCATTAGTAATGAGGTAATATATGCCAATAAATACTTCTTTTGATAATGAGAAGTTCCAGAGGAAAACCAAGAAGACAAACCAAAAGCAAGGTGTTTCCCTCACAAATAGAAACAATTACAATTGAAGAATCACTTGAGAAAAAGAAGCAACCTAAACCTACATTAGAAGTTCCATGGGAAGCTGAGATAGTGGATGAAATGAAAATAGAATAGTAGTAATAAGAGCAACACGAGGAGAATCATGTGGAACAAAAAACAAAGTGTGAAATATGCATGCATACATGAAGAAGCACAGGGCAAGGAGGATGAATAGGTTGCTCAGAGGATGAGCAACAATTTCAGTAGGGGGCTATGATGAGCCTCCAAATTAGACTCAAATTAAGGCCCATCTAACCTTTCTTAGGCACATAAAGGCTATATTAAATATATCCTTCTACACTTAATAATGTTTTTTTAGCTTTAAAATGTTCATTAGGAAGTTTTAGAGATAATTAAATATTTGTGTCTAATATTATTTATTTTTGTACAATATTGTGAGAACATTGAGTAGATTATGAAGATTTGGAGGAGGAGATAATATAAGGAATTTTTCCCTGCTACAAGAGGATCAAGATTTGATAATAAATTAATAGAATATCATGAAATTATTGACAAATTTTGGAGCTCCGCTGATTGAGAAAATCTAGGGATGTGTTCTGTGTCATTTAAACAATATTTCTAGTGTTGGATAAAAATCCACTTTTAAAGCGATTTTGGAGGGGAAGTTACCTCATTTTAAAGATAATGCTTCCAGTTCTATTTGTATAAGTACCAATTTGAATTTTCCTCTAGGGGCATGTATTTTGTATTCTTCTTGTGGAGAAAACTTGTTATTTAGCATCACTTTCATTTCTTGCAGGGATGTACTTGGATTGGTTCAAATAATGAAGTTTGGTGTCATTTTTTTAGCTTCTAAAGCTTGGTTTCCTCCATAGGACTCTGATTTTCCTTGGGCTTATCCATCCTAGGAGCCTCAGATCCCTCTCATATATTTTTTTATTTCCTTTGAAGGTATTCTTCACTTACATCTCTTATTTCTGCATTTACTATTCGTGCTTCTTTTTCTATAGGTTACATTGGTTAAATGATTGAAGTGAGTTTTTTACAGGTTATTTATAGATTCTAAAGCATGATTCATCCTTATAATAGCTTTAAAAATTCATATTCATTGTTAAGCTACTTGGATTCATTTACTAGTTCACAAATTTAAAATTTCTGGAAGTCCCTTGTAGTAAAATAGCAATTATTTTTTCTTATTTTTTAGAACATGTTAATGAGATTCATTTGAGTTGATTCAACTTACATTGGGTCATAAAGACATTCAGTTCAATAACAAAAATTTACCCCATAGTGTTTTCACTTGATTAGATTAGGCATTTGGTAGGTTAACTAGCTCACTAGTTCTTGAATTTCCAGTTTTTAGAGTAGTGATTTTCTGCTATTCTTTAGCAGATGTTTGATCCGGATTTAAATAGGAACACAATAAAATACAGAGATAACCATAAAGACAAATATGCAGTGGAAATAATACTTCATTTCATTACTGTAAAACACTGAAATATGTTTACAAATAGAAATGGAAATAACCCAGCTAGGGCGATGGTAGCTTATCTCTGAGAAGAGATGTGTCGGCTACATGCCTCTGAACTGTTCTCCAAAAAATTGTGTTACAATGAGGCTCGAGGGCCTATTTATTGTTTAGAAACAATGGAAAACCCTTCACATTCCAAAACCTAACCCTAGAAGATGAAACGCCAAATTGTGGGCCCCGTTTTTGGGTAAGTTGGTACATCAACTTCCAGGGTCGCGAATTGGTCGTACTATCTCCGTTTGACGCGCATGATAGCCCATTGGAAAGATCTCTCCGAGTACTACGACGAAAAAGACGATTTTTAGACAAAAAATTCATTAGCGGTGGATTTCCCAAAAAACGTCGTTTAGGGCCTCAAAACGGCTCCGGAAGTTTAGGACCCGAAAAACTGCTAAAAATAGTAAATTGTGCTATAAGTAAGGAAACAGAAAAAATGAAAGAGACAGTTGTGGGGGTCCAAATGGGATAGGTGGGTGGCCACCAACATCCACCTGGATCAATGTTAACAGGGGTATTTTGGATTAGATCATCAAATCTAGATCCTTTAATCTCTCTCTCTTAATGTTTTTCTTTCTATAGGTTCACCACAACCGATTTAACTGAGAGTTTGAATTGAACGATGTGTTAAACCTATGAGAATCCACTTGTGGCTCATAGGTGGATCACCATCTCAGAAAAATTTGTAATTCAAGATATGCTCCTATTGATTTATAACTCAAAAGAACCTATAGAACCTTTGAATTAGCTGTAGAACATTAGAGGAGCTACAAAATTTGCACAATTTCGTAGCTTACGTCTACTCAAACTGATTTTATAAACCAAAACGTATATATTTGAGATAATAATGGAAATTTACCTTATTAATGTATTTTCATGGCCCATGTGACTCTTAACTCATGAAAGAGGTGCAAGGAGATGGGAATATGTAACAAAATAGGTGAAAATGAAAGATAAAACTATAAAAAGGAAATTAGTTTTTCAGGCTCTACATTCCCCCATGCTTAGGGTTTTTCATGTCCTCATGCACGTGTGGTTGTCAAAAATCCATAATTTCAGTGATGTTCCTCAAAGAACGACTTTTGAATCCATCACTAAAATATACAGTTTTTATTGTATTCCATTTTTCTTCACATTTTCTAACCATCTTGGTTTATTCATTAGCATCTTAGCTCGTAATCCTCTAATTTTTTTCTATAGCATATTGTTGTTCTTCTTGAGCTTCTGATTATTTTTATATCAGTAACACATGCATAGAAGCATTATCTCGTTATGTGAATTCATCAATTTATTTTCATCTTTTATGTGGCTATTCAATAATTTCAATTGAAATATATCCTACTTTAGTGTTTTAATAACTTCTTCTTCCTTAGGACAAGGAATGTTTATTTCTAATATAGGTTGATAAAAAAATGGAATGTAATTATGAAATTCTAGTTCAAAAGGATATTTTATATTTTCTTGTTGTTATTCTTTCTCCAAATGACTCAATGTAATCATATGCTTGTTACTGCGCAAAATCAACCTATAGAGTTTTTATTGTAGAATATTTTGGTGGCACCTATGTCTCTGTCTCATCAATCTCTATGATCTCAGGTCGATCAAGACTCATTTTTCTAGTCACGGTTCTTGTCAACCCTTTATTCTTACTACCTTATTGCTCATACTCCACTATTTCTTGCTCAGTTTTCCTTTCAATACTCTGCCTCTGAGGTTTTACCTTATTCTTCTTTGTCAACTCTACTTGTTTAATTTCACTAGCTTTCTTTCTTTGAATATCCTCTAGTTTATCCTTCTTCTCTATTTGATTTCCATGTTTTCTCCTTGGTCTACACCTAGAGGGTTTTTCTTGGTTTTCAAGTTATTTGAGTATGATATATTCCTCAATGTATTCATTGTTATGAGCCTTTATCTCTATTACGTTGTCAACAACCAAATTCTCATTTCCTTTAACTCCTTACACAGGGTTAGGTTTGAAACAATGTTAAAACTTGAGGGCGCGGGGTAGGGGATGCGGGGTGACTCAGTATTAAGGCCAATTAAAAATTTTCTTCCAATTTATATTTAACATTTTGACTTTATAACCATTCATATACCCATAAACAACATATCATATGGTAGTAATATTAAATCAACACATGAACACACACCATGAGTAGCATACACATTGGATAGAAAGGTTTAATGTGGAAACCCTTTAGGGAGAAAAACAACCAAAGCTTGTTTTTATTATGTTGTAAATAAGAGCACCCACCCTATTACATCAAATTTTGTTTGTGAGCCACCACACAGGAAGCTCCAACTCCCTTTCATTATTTTCTAACACCCACTAGCACGAAGCACCACCTCACTCCTTTTGTAGACACCTGATCAGCTTACCACATGCACCATATTAAGCACCGACTTCATGGATTTGTTGCAAGAACCAACTTGCAACTCCTTAGATTTATGCAAGCACCAAATTCTAGGAGGAAACAACCTCCAAGCATTCCTCGAACGCCCACTACAGATGGAAGAACCAACTTCCTATTTGAAGGCTCCAACCCACACTCAATAAGGAACAAATGTTCTTTGTAGATGGCAACCACTCTGCCTGATATCATCTTTGTTCTCCTCTGCACTTGCCTCTCTATTGTTCCCAACAACAATAAATCATTATAGCCCTCGTAACACTCTCTGTCCCCTCTACACACTCTGAAGCAACACATTCTACTCAATCCTCTTCTCTCAATAACATACACTCATCCATCAACCGTCATCTTCTGCTCATGTACTTTCAACCTCTTTTCTTTGCATAGACACTCTTGGCCTCTTCTCCGCAATAGAGTCTCATTCAACCCCTTGTTAGCAACCCACACACAGAGCTTTCTACTGTCAGATATCTTCTTCAGCACACTCACACATTGCCTCTCTTCAACATTGGATACACACACAAAGCTCTCCTCATGAATCTCTCAATAATGTTGCATTCCCCTAGTTGCTCAATTGTAATCTTGAGTTTTGTTCCTCTCCTGCAAACTAGTCTATGTTGTCATTGCTATCATCCGCACCACCCATGTGTGTACTTCATGCGTAACTTCCTGTACTACAAAGGACAAGTATTCTTGATCAATCTCATAACTGCAACAAGGTTCTCCATTATGTTGTTGCATCAAATTGCTTTCCCATTGCAACTCCATTAACCATAATATTTGGCATGTGTGTGTTTCTTCGTACTGGGAATTAATTCTCACTCTAACTACCCATGAAAACCAGGCTCCCCATGTTGATTAATTCTCCATAGAACTTATATCGTAGTTGAGGCATGGCTCTTCAGGCCCATGATCATAGCTTTTTCACTTAGCATTACTTTTACTTGAATTCTTTGTGTCGTGCAAGAAGTCTCAAGCATGGAAAATTATATTTCAAGGGAGGCTCCATTAATTTTATTTCACATAGTGGTCCTTTACTATCATGAATCAGAGCTCTCGACATTCACCTTTGACTCCATCAACCTAGCTTGCACATTCAAATTGTTGCCTACTCATTTTCATGCTTGGAGGTATTAATCTCTTCATCAGCTGTCATCTCTTCCATGCCTGCATAACCAACTTATGGCGAATGGCCATGACCCTTTTTTATTATAGCTCCAAATGCTGCCAATTCTTCTGATTCTGACCTTAGCTCCTTTTGTTGGCACCTTTACCCATTTTATGCCATAGGAACACGTGTTGCGACCACTTTGTCAAGCCCTGAGCCGCATATCCTGTTTAAACTGTTTATGTGCCAAATTCCATTTATTAATGTATCTGCGCCATTTGTCTCATTTCTACTTGAAATGACCAAGGCCCGGCGCTAGGGTTAGAGCTCCAAAGCTCGACGCTTTCATCTATGCCTCGTATTATTCCACCGCACCCCTGGTCTATTTCTACATGAAATGACCAATGGTGAGATCTTAGCTCATATTCCTTCTATCTTGACGGATTTCCTCGCGCCCTCTTTACAAACCGTTGAGGTCTATCTTCCGATTAATCTCCTCAAGGTCACACTGACATACGGGGTTATCGCTTATGTTATACCTATTGGCTACAACTAACCACTGTCAGTGCCACGTGTCGTGGTGTTATCCTCCCGACGAAAACATTGTATGCCCATTTATTTTTGTCAAGGTCAGCATTGTAGGCTTAGCTATCCCATGGCGTCTACATTTTTATTTTCCAATCAAAGGCCCAACCGATAAGTTGTCTTTCAGGATTTGCCTAGCGGATGAGTTGTCATGGTGGGGTCTCCCTGGTGCATTTTCCATTGGGTCATAATATGACACGGTCACGTCTTCCCGACACCCAATCAAGCTGTTGGTTCCTCTACACACACCGCTCAAACCTTCCAAGGTAGCCCTTCCACGATGATGTCATTCTTACATCATCAACCCCATGTGGCTCCTCCTCGTGAGTGGTGACACTTGACACCCAAATTTGGCCCATTAGGCCACCCAAAAACATTGCCATGTGTCCCCACATAGCCACATCACCATCATCTCCTCAGAGTCAATCAACTCCTACCTAGTGTCATGCGAGAGAGGAGAGAAAAGGGTCCTGAGACGTTGGTTATTATAGTGTGCATACACAGAATATTTCTGAAGTTAAAGAAAAAATAAAAAACCTAATTTACTTCATCATATATCTTATACAAATTATAAAATATGAGTCTCACATAAATCATAAAACTTAACTAAATTGTATTCTTCAAATTAAAATCATTACTATAATATACCAATTAAGAATACATATAATTAAAAAAAAATGGGCAAAAAGATTCTTAACCAATGGATATTAATTGATTCTTAATTTGAAGAAATATCATAGAATATCAATACAACATATAAAAACACATAATTATTTTCATATAATACTTATGATTTTAAAACTTTGTTTTAGTTAATTAAAAAATAAAAATAACTTTTAACCTGTAATTAAATTAAATTCTTAAAACCACACAATTATTTAAATAACTATCATAAAAATTTAAGGCCTTTTGATTCAATTAAAAAACAAAAAACAAATTTAAACATTCAATTTATTATTATTAAGAATATTCCAATAAACACCTCTTAATTCCTAATATTTACTTAAATATAATTAAATTAAAATTATAAAAACATACCATAATCTTTATTTTATTAACCTAGAAACTTCTTCATGTAAACATTTAAATGTTAATATTTCATTTTGATATAAATCTCTTCATCGGGAGAGCTCTGTGGAGGCTATTTTGCTCCTACTTCGCGCTTCTTTCAGTATAAACCTTAGTATTAACATATCATAAAACATTTAGCAGCCCATGCGATTCAGTGGGCTGAAACACAACTGCCAGGGTGAATGCGTGCAGACAATTGTGCCTTTAAATGCAATATCTTGCTCGTAATCCGGGCTTCTTTCACAATGAACCCTAGTATTAACATATCATAAAACATTTTAGCAGTCCATGTTATTTAGTGGGCTAAAATCTGAAACTGCCCGTCTGAATGGATAGTAAATGCAATAGTATTAAGCACAAAACTAACTATCTTAAAATTATCTCTCAATTCATATAATCTCAATCCATTAAAATAAACTATCTCTCCATTCATATAATCTCAATCCACTAAAAAGAGGCCAAAAATATATTTCACCACAATATCTATCTCTTATTCTAATACCATAATTACATATCAGCAGCGGCGTGGAATTGTGCTAAACAAGCCGCCCCACTGTGACCATCTGGCTATTTCTATTAATATAGGGTATGTGCGGTACGTGGCTATCCTAAGTGTGGGTATTTGATGAGCACAGATTCGACTGATACCGCAATTACTGGACTCGCAGACTTTGCGATGAAGATCCGTAATGAAGTGAAGGCTTCATTTCAGAGCAGGTCGGACCAAAATAACCTTCGGAAGCGGCCGGAGCCACGTCGGGCGGCTCCTCGTCCTCGTCGTCCTCGTCGTCTCCACGGCGCCTGCCGGACAGCAGAGCCCATGGGTATATGTTGTTAGACTACGCGTATGTTGTTGGTGAGGAGCAACCTCCTCAACTTCAACATCTTCAAACGCGGAACCCGAGACCCCTGAAAATCTCGCTGGCGCCAATCCCTTTGCTTGGAGAACTGCAGGTGAATTGACTGCCGGTGTTCTGCGGTATTTATATGAAGGAAATTGGGTAGCCATGCTGGTTTTTACTGCCGATTTATCGCGATAGAACACACTCTGGAGGCAATAAAACGCACGAGCATCCATTTAACCCCCCGTTATTTGTGTGGTATGATCACCCCCTCCACACTCACTTCCTCTCTATCGCGTGTATGCATGTTTTGTGGTTGCTTGGCCTTCGATACCTTCGAGCTCGGGATCAGCACTAAAGAGGCCTTGCCTTTTTGTAATTTTTTCTTGCTTTCTGTGGTTATTGGTCGAGTTCGTGATCCCTACATTTCATATTCATTTCAGCTTCGCATTAATTCGTTGCGTTCAAGATTGTAGACATAAAACCCTAACCCTAAATTCATCGAACCGCCTTCAGTATCAGGCATGCCTAATTAAATTAAATTTATTACACCCCTGTGCATTAAGAAAATAAAACAGATGGCTTTGGGAATGAGACCCTCAATCAAAATAAAATTATTAGAAAACAGAAGAGAAATAAAAACTTTAATGAAAATAAAAGTAAAATTAATGCATAACTATAATAAAATATCTATGACCAAATTACCGTTTACGACTATAATTATATTAAAACTAGTTAAAATGATATTTGAATTAAAATTATATATATATATATATATATATATATATATATATATATATATATATAATTAAACATAATATATAAATTAAACATATATATTAAAAAAGAAAAAAACATGAGGGTTGAACCGCGCGTTTGCAGGCTAGGGTAAGCGGACAGGGCAGCAATCCAGAGCTGCAGGCGGAAATCGGGGGGAAGCAGTCGAAGAGAGGCACGGCAGGCGGATTGAGCAAGGTAATCTCGGAGCATAAACGAATTAAGTGATCAGTATTCAGCAGAGGAAGGAGGATAAACATTAAAAGTATTAGAGCTGAGGAAGAAATGGAAAATCGGCAGGGGAGGGGAGAGATCCCCTCCTATAAAAATGTTGTAGCAGGTGAAACTAGTGCAAGCAGAACGCAGCGTAATCTGAAGGAGAATAACGCACCAGTGATGGGTAACCTATGGTAAAAGAGGATGGGTGGGAAATGTCTTCCAAGGGTACAAAAACAACCTAGATATGTCATACCTGCAACAAACTTGAGGAATATAACTGCTACATGAAGGACCATGCACTGATATGCAAGTTTGTAGGGTATTGACCAATTGAGAAAGAACTGTACAGGTGGATTTATCAAAGGTGGAGACCAAAAGGACATATAGATCTGAAACTGGGGGCAAAAGGGTTTTTTACAGCCATCTTCGCGAATCTGGAGGACAAAGAAAGGGTTTTTGAGGAAGGACCGTATTTTATGAATAATGCGGGTCTGTTTATGAAATACTGGGAAGAAAGATATAACCCTGAAAAAGAAAGAATGTTGGTTGCCCCAATCTAGGTTAGATTGTTTGGTTTACCAGTGGAATTTTGGGATCCTGAAATACTAGAGGGGATTGGGAAAACAATCGGGGGCTTTGTCAAAATAGCAGAGGCAACAAAGCGAGGCAAGTATACATCATATGCAAGACTTTGTGTCTATATGAATATAGCAGAGCCCCTTCCAGAATATATTGAGCTAGAATATCACGATGAAGTCTGGCAACAGCCAATAGACTATGAACATATCCCATTTAGGCACCGAAAGTGCCATGAATATGGCCATCTATATAGACAATGTCCGCTGAATAAGGAGGAAGGGTTTAATAGAAATCAAGATGAACAACAAAGAGAACCAGAAAAAACGGAAGAGGCAGATAGGGATTTTCAACATGTTACAAGAAGGAAGAAACAGGGCAAAGATGGCTCCAAAACTCAGACACAAGAAAAGCCCCTAAATACAGGGAGTCAAAACAAGTTTCAAATCCTCCAAGACGAAAACGAGGATTACGAAGTGAACCTGGAGGATGATGAAGATCTTGGTAATACGCCAATGGAAATAGTTAAAGAAATAAAAGGAAAAGAAACAGATACGGGGAAAGCAGTTGAAGAAAGGGCTGTGGGAAAGTCAGAAATAGTAACAAACCAAACCCAGATAGAAGTGGAAAGCCAGAAGGAAAATGAGGTGGAGGAGGAAAAAATCATGAAACAGTTAATTCAGGAATGGAAAAACCTGGATAACAGATTCATACCAGAGAAACAAAAACAGTTGTACAAAGAAGCATTTCAAAAGTACAAGGAAAAAAAAGGGGAGAACATGGATAAACAGATAACCATAGCAAGCGATCAGGAGAATGGTCAGATGGGAATGGACGGCTCTGGTAAAAACAACAGGAAAAGAGGACGAAAAACGTTGAGTGAAGCCATTCAGACTGTGGGAGACGCTGATAAATTCAGGTAAAGTGATACCTCTGTCAGAGGTATTCTTCCCCTCCTTTCAAAAGTTTTAAATGATTGTCATCGGCTAGAATATTAGGGGTCTGAATAGTAAAGGAAAACAAAGGTACATGAAAGAGAAATTGAAAAAGGACAAACCGACTATTATGATTCTTCAGGAAACGAAAATTGCAGTGCAGCAGTTGGAAGAAATAATCAACAAAAATAAGCTTCAATACGAAGTTATGGGGCAAGATGCTATTGGATCTACGGGAGGAATTGCAATTTTGTGGAACCCAAATGACATAATAATAGAAGGCTGGACCAGTATGACCAGAATCCTTACAGGCATTGGTAGAATAGTAGGAACGAAAGAAAAGGTAGTCATTTCAGGGGTTTACGGCCCACAAATCCTAGGAGAAAAAGAAAGCTTTATAAAAAGCATGAAAGTAATTCGTAGAATCTATCCAGAGTCTGCATGGATTATAGGAGGCGATTTTAACTTAATCCGATCCCTAGAGGAGAAAAAGGGAGGGATAAGAAAGCCAAATCAGTACATGGAAATGTTCAATGATATGATAGATGATTTAAGACTTGTAGACATTCAAACTATCAATGGAATCTGCACCCGGAACAATCGGAGGGGGGGCAAGAATCAGATAGCATCGAGACTTAATCACTTCCTAGTATCAGAAACTATTATGAACAAGGACATTTTCATTGAAGCTAAGATCATGCCATCTCTTGGATCTGACCATTGGCCTATCAGACTGGAGGTGGATATTAAAAGGAATCTTGGAAGGAGACCCTTCAGATTTGAAACCTTTTGGTTAAGGGACCCGGGATTCATAAAGAAAATGGAGGAATGGTGGACACAAAGTACAGCTCAGGGTAAAGGAAAGATGCATACATTCCAACTGAAACTTAGAGAGTTGAAAGGGAGAATTAAGAAATGGAATAAGGAGGAATTTGGTAACATTATGGAGGACAAACAAAAACTAGAGGGAGAAATGGAATCACTGCAACAAAAGATAATAACAGAAGGCAGGAAAGAGGAGAGCATTAGAGAAGAAGGGATAATTCTTGGAAAACTAGAGGAAAGGCGAAAGCAAGAAGAAATTCTATGGAGGCGGAAGTCAAGAATAAAACGGTTAAGGGAAGGGGAAAGGAACACAAAATTCTTCCATCAGGCAATGATTCATCACAGACAAAGAAACATGATATTATCCATCAAAGACCAGAATGGCGAAAGAGTAGTTGAGCAAGAAAGGATTAAGCAAGTGCTGGTGGATCATCACAAAGATATCCTCATTGAGCCTCTAGTAGACAGATCGGAAGCAATAAAGGAAATATGCTCGACCATTCCACGATTAGTTACTGAAGACCAAAATAATGCTCTAATGAGAGCTGCCAACTTAGAGGAGATAGAAGAAGTAGTTAAATCCATGAAAAAAGGTACAGCTCCAGGCCCTGATGGCTTCACGATCGAATTCTACCAAGCGGGATGCCATTTTCTCGGAAGAGAGATCCTAGAGTTGATAGAAGAATCTCGGATGAATAAGAAGGTATGGCCTGCCATTAACTCTACCTTCTATGCTTTGATTCCTAAGAATGATAATTTAGAAGATGCCAAAGGTTTTAGACCCATAGCATTGTGTAATGTTATTTACAAGATTATAACAACCTTGATCGCCAAAAGACTGAAACCACTGTTGGACAAGTTAATATCTACTGAACAAACGGGTTTTGTAGAAGGCAGGCAAATCCTAGATGGTCTAGTAGTAACCCAAGAGGTTATCCACTCATTAAAGATGAAAAAACAAAAGGGCATGATGATTAAATTAGATCTGTCGAAAGCATATGATAGACTGAATTGGAAATATTTGGAAGAAGTCCTGGAAAGTTTTGGATTCAGTAAGAGATGGGTAAAATGGATTCATAGTCTAATTACAACTCCGAACTTTTCCATACTTGTTAATGGAACCCCCTCAAAAACTTTTAATGCATCTAGAGGAATTAGACAGGGAGACCCTTTATCTCCGTTTCTTTTCATATTGGCAGCAGAGGGCCTTGGTAGATATATTAAAAAAGAACGGGCAGCGAACAAAATCAAGGGATTGAAGCTATGGGGTAATGATCTGCCCTTAACCCATCAGCAATTCGTTGACGATATTATGTTATTTGGGGAACCAACTGTAAAAGAAGTGAGACAGCTGAAGAGGATTTTGGACTTATTCGCTGAAGCCTCTGGACTGGAAATTAATAGAGACAAATCCTGTGTATTTATATTTAACACTATGGAACAGATTAAAAATCATCTTACAAGACTGATGGGCTTTAAACGAGGAGAGCTGCCTACGAAATACCTGGGGAATTTACTGGACTTCACATCCAAAAAATTGAAAAATTGGCAAGGAGTTTTGGACAAATTGAGAAACAGAGTAGCGAACTGGGCTTTTAGAACTTTAAACATGGCAGGAAGGGTAGTGCTGGCGAAATCAGTCCTCCAAGCCATTCCCATATATCCTCT
The DNA here is from genome assembly GCA_031772625.1 of Pinus tabuliformis. NCBI lineage: Eukaryota > Viridiplantae > Streptophyta > Pinopsida > Pinales > Pinaceae > Pinus > Pinus tabuliformis. The sequence continues at coordinate 517,462,103 of CM062815.1, forward strand.
GTCGATAATGGCGGCTCCTTTAGGAGTCTGTTCAAAGATTAGAGAGATCATGAGAAAGTTTATCTGGGGAGGGGCGAATCAACAGAAAAAATGGGCCCTAGTTTCTTGGAAACACCTAACAGAGAGGAAGGAAAAAGGAGGATTGGGTTTACGCGACCCGGAAAAACTCAATAAAGTGTTAGGAGCGAAGCTCTGGTGGCGATGGCTAAGAGAGGGTAATGACCTGTGGAAAGCCATTTGGAGACTCAAATACAATATGCCAGACACAATAGTTGACATTCTGAGACAGAGAGAAACCCCCAAGGGTTCAACAATCTGGGATCTAGCTCGACAGAACAGAGATATAGTAGAAAACCATACATTCTGGGAAATTCAAGGCGGCGAGGAAGCCAACTTCTGGGATGAAAAATGGCAGCAGAAGGAAAAAATGAACAGAATTCAGACGGTCCAACAGCTACAGGAAAGAATAGAGGGAAATCGAAAATGTGTCAAAGACTATTGGAAAGACAATGAATTGGATGGAATCTGGAGAAAATGGATAGAACCAATTGAATGGGACTGCGAGCTAAATCAAGAACAACAAGAAGCTTATATGAAAGAGGTGGACTCCAGGAAAATTAGAGCTCGAACAGGAAGGGACATTCTTAGATGGGGGAACTCCATGAAAGGATCTTTCACAGTCAAAGAGGCATACTACTTAGCGGACACACAGGCTATAAATGAAGAGAATCTCGAATGGAAAATTATTTGGGGAAGAAACTGGTGGCTGAAAGTTTCCCTATTCATATGGCTTGCAGCTAAGAACAAGATCCTAACTTGGGACAGAATTCAAAAAAAAGGCTTCAGTGGACCCTCAAGATGTTGTCTTTGTCAAAACGAAGAGGAGTCCCGAGATCACCTCCTAATTAATTGTTCGTTCACTAAGATATTATGGATGGATACAAGAAAGGTATTCGGCAAATCTGAGATACTTCCCAGAGATATTAATGCAATAATTTTCCAATGGAACAAGGAGAAATTCCAATGTAAAGTTGTTAGCAGAGCTTGGGATCTTATTGCAGGCTTCGTGCTATGGATGATATGGAAAGAAAGGAACCGTCGAATATTCTAGGACAAAATAAAAGATTCGGAAACTATATGGAGACGAGCGATTAGTCTAATGAGGGAAACAATCTTGGTGGAGAAATGGGGCGCAGAGGACTGGAAGGCTAATCAAACAGAGGAGATGATTCGGAACAGCTTAAACTTAAAGTATGAGATGGTGTATCATAAGCAGGACATCAGGCATAATGCGAGAGCCCAAAATTCAGATAAATTCATTTACCCCAGAGATAACTTCATCAAATTAAACTTTGATGGAGCATCGAAAGGGAATCCTGGCAATGTTGGTTTCGGAGGCATATTTCGCAATAGTCAAAAGCAGGTAAGGTGGATTTATGCTGAATGGGGCGGGGAAATGATGAACAAGGAGGCTGAACTTTGGGCGATCCACCAGTGGCTGAGAATCACAATCAGAAATGGTTACACAAACTTGGAAATAGTTGGCGATTCTCAAATCGCGATTGAAATATTGAAGAAACTTAGCAATGGAAGAGATTGGGAACGAATTACCAACAGTTGGAGAACTGCTGGTATTGTCCAAGAGATAGCAGGTCTGCTAAGAAGGATAGAATACAAATTATTTAACCATGTAAGGCGGAATGGGAACCGCGCGGCCGACTTCCTGGCGAACTGGGGTTGTAAAGGACGAGGCAGCATTATAGACAACCAATGGAAAGCGGTGCACACCAGCAGAGATTGGGTAGACTTGGCAACGATTATTAATGAGGATCATGATCAGGCAACGAGCGAGAACGCCAGGATTAATGAGTTGGATAGGTGAGTGGGACTGGAGATCTCGGCTAATTAATGCAGGTCAGTATGGACAGAGGAATGATATGATGAAAATGCACAGTGCAGTACACCGGCGGCGTGTGTGGCAGGCACCTCAGGATCACTCCCACCGCGATATAATTAATGCATACGATCGGAGAGGATGGTGGAACGGCATGTCAGAACTTCAACCGGTGAATGATAAACAAGGAATGATGGCCAGGAGAGGCAACATCCCGGATAATAAATGGCGGCAATGCATCGCCGATATAGCGGCATACTTTGATGGCAGAAAGGTTATAAGTACCCAGACGGGTAAGGGAAGGCAGCAGGTTAGTTTCGTTCCAATTTAGCGAGCAGAGGTTAGGACAGAAGCGAGACAGCGAGACAGGAAAATTTTTACCTGGCACCAGAACATACCCCACGACATAATTGGAGATAGCATGGAAACCAGGATGAGGTCAAGGGTGGCGGAGGAGCTGACTATTGCAGCTGACAAGAACAGGGACAGGAAAGGCAAGGCTGCTGCGGAAGAGGAGCTCCCGACAGAAATTTTTGAGGTTGAGGACGATTCTGAGGATGAAGAACCCCGTCGCGAAACTAATAGGAAGTATAAAGCACGAGGCAGCGCAATAGGCGGTTGGGTCAACCAGCAGTCGAAAGAGGATCAGCCAGCACCGCAGGTGGAACGCGTAAGAAGATACGGCAGGAGAAGAAGCGACAGGGAAGTGGGGAGTAGGACGGATACGGGTGGCAAGAGATGTCGGGGGCAGAGCAGGAATGAAGGCGACAGAGGCGAGAATCTGAAGCAGGAAGCGGGACCAGCTTAAAAACAAGGAGATCGATGGAGCAGAGAATTCACCAGGCTGAGAGGGCCTATCAGCAGAATACAAATCCAGAGGTCAGAAGAATTATGCAACATTTGGAGGAGGAGTCTTTACAAGGCCAATCTGATGCAAAAATGGAGGACTGGGAATTCTTACTGCATGACCCAGGCAACACCAGGTGCAGAATGTCTCTGTTCAAACAATCTCTCCACATTTATTGGGTAATGAAAAGGTTATTGGCAAAAGAATTAGAGCAAGTTGCTACTGAGATGGTGGAAATAGCGCAGGGAGGCCCGGATTTGCGTAGGGAACTGAGGTTCATCCACATTGCTTTAGAGAGGCAAGAGAAGAAACTGGATGAATTACAGCAGCTACTAAAGGGAGAACATCAGGGAGCAGACGAAGGAGCAAACCAGCAACCTGCAACTAAAGATGTCTGAGAAAAGATATGTTTATGAAAGTTCATAGTCTAGTTAAATATAGTTTTTTGCATGTTCTAGATAAGGGAATATACTTTATGCGGACCAGTAGGATTAGGTGTACTCAAGACTGTTTAGTTCATCTTGCAAGGTTAATCAGAGACTTTGGACTTTCTATTTTTGGTCAGCCATTAAAAACTTTCGATGGCTGAAATACTCGGTTTCCCCATGAGGGCGAGTTATTATGTTTTGATACTATGTTCTGTTTTATTTTCTATATAGTAATAGAAAGAGCCCCACCTCAGCTTACAAAAAAAAAAAAAAAAAAACATATTTTTAACCATGGAGATTTTCCCTACTTTATCATGAGATTCTTAATATGTAAAGAGGCTTTGTTACAATGTGATGGCCAATGCCACATGCCCAATAAATCATAACTCATTTCATAGGGCACTTGTTAGTATGAATTTTTTTTCAATTAATTGATTTAATTAAAAGAGAAAAACATAACTACTTTGCAAATAAATTCTAACTTTGAATTCATGTAGACTATTAAAACTATTCTAGAATATTCTATAGAAGATAGATCCTTGTCATGCACCTATTATCTTCTTAGAATTAAATTAAAATTATGGACGCCATATTCCAAGACAGTAATCACATTTCTCTAAGTGCTAGCTTATGTAATACATAATGTTTATAAAGATAATCTTAAGAAAAATCACATTAAAAATTTTCAAGTCTATATGTTTTGAACCACTCGAAAAAAATAAAAAAAATAAAATATATATATATAAATATTATTTTATACGAAATTAAACTTTAAAGAAAAATCTATATAGTTTTTAAAGTTTATATATATGTATATACTAAAAAAATAAAAAATCAAGTAACAAAATGAAATATTAAAATATTATATGAATTTAAAATGAAAATAAAGAAAAATTGCGAATAAAATAGAAATATTATTTATTATGATTATATTTATTAATAAAAATATCATAAAATAATTTTTAATTATATTTTATGCTAAAACTAAATATAGGTAAGAAATATTCAATTATATATATATATATAAAAGGGAGTACACATGAAAATAATAAGTTAATAAAGAAAGAACAGTTAGAAAGGAAATCTCATTCTATGAAAATCAATACAGTTTAAAAAAAAAAGTAAATAGGTGTAAATAACTATTTATTAATGTTATAAAATATATAAATATATATGATAAATAAATAAAAAATAAATAAATAAATAAAATAAAAAAAAACATAAAAAGGAAAAAAAAATGAAGTTATAATAATAATAGAAATGAAGAGAAGAAGAAAAGAAAGAAGAAATATTTATAAAAATAATAAAATCTATCTAAAAAATATACTTAAGAAAAGAATTAATTATAAAGGAAGAATAACGAAAAGGGAGGAAAAAGGAAAACAAATTCAAAAATACGGGATAGACATAAAGGAAAAAATGGAGGACGCAAAAAAATATGACATCTAGGAAAAAAGGACGTGATCCAACAATTTCTAGTCCTCCACCCATCGTCCCCTATTGAGTATATTAGACTTTCTCTCGATCTCGAAGGCCTCCCTAAACATTTCGTGATGCAAAAACTCAATCATGGTAATGACCTAGGACTCCTCTAAATAAATGTGGTGTTTTGTCTTCCTAGCATGCTCATCCAAACATCAGGAGTGAGTCATATTATCTCTGATATCAACAGTATGCTCTTGAAATCCTTTAATTTATGGAGCGGCCAATTTCTCCAATGTAGGGGGTCCAACATGAACATGGGATTATATAAACACCTTTCATTTTTTTTGGGCCCATCGGGTCTTTGATGGATCTTAGGGAGCTACGAATGGTGTTCAAGGGTATAAATGTGGAAAATATCATGTGGTTCTTAAGAATCAAAATAATCTTGTCGGTGGTTCTTTAGAAAAAGGGAAGTTGAACACTTTGGAGCAATTCCCTAGGCTTATTCCTAATCTTTGAACCTTTTTTTGCGTTCATGAAAGCCTTGAAACGTTAGTGTTTGTTATAACCATTATTCTAAAAACATTAAGGAGATGGGTTTTCACATTTTCCAGGTGATTTTCATCATAAACCTTAAAAGCACGAGTAGCCAACCTGTTGAGAACTCCCATTTTTTGTGGAGGATAATGATGGGAATTGGCATGAATATATTGCTCTATGTGGGTTTTCTTTTGAAAGACCTCATGAGAGAAGGAACCATCATATTTCTTGGGGGATATGAGCATCAAGGAAGGGAAGGCTATGATCAATATTCTTCTCCATTGTAAACCTGATGGAGTTGTCAAGATTTTGAAGAAACATATATAACTTAACATGACCATGGGACTAGATGATGAAGGTATCATCCACAAACCTTTTCCAAATCTTAAGTAAGAATTCAGCTTAAGCCAATGCCTTGGATTTGAAATCTTCTACGAAAAGGTTTTCTATGACATGTGAGAGTGGAGAACCCATGGAAACACCACAGGTCTATTCATATAACTCACCTTCAAAGCTAAGAAAAGTATAGGTAAGGCAGATCTCTACCAAATTGGAAATATTTGGATCAATAATATGATTAAAACTTCAATAGCCTCCTTTATCAGGATATTAATGTAAAACAAGACAACATCGAAATATTTCGCAAGATATTTCGCTACATGGTAGTTAGGAACTCCAATGGTGTTAAAAATGGGTTTTATGGGGACACCTTCTTTGTATATTTTAGGGGCTTCATAGATCTAGGAGTGTAGGGATTGGTTTCAATAAGATTTTTAATGTTGTGTTGTTTGCTTGATTTTATCAATTTATTTACATTCCTAGAGACCTTTTTTATGACATTCTTTTTTAATTTAATGTAATAGTGAGTATTGGTAAGGTGGTTCAACATCTTCTCATTATAATCATTTCTATTCATTATAATAGTTTCCCCACCTTTGTGAGCTTTCAAGACCACAATATTAGGGTTTTGATTTAGGTTCTTAAGTGCAATATATTCTTGTATGGTAATATTTATTTTCATGAGTTAATAGGCCAAGAAAAATATTACCATGGTCCTACATAGTAATTTATATTTATATTTAAATTATCATATATTACTGAATTAGTTTTTTCTAAAAAGAAATTGAAAATAACATCTTATATATATTTAGATATATAATGTTCTAGATTAACATATATGAATGATGTGATAAAATTATGATGACATGATAAAAAAAATGTAAATAGTAATATTAGTACTTTTTTATGCAATGGGAAAATTTATCATACCTTAGTTGTCAAACTAATAATGGGGACATCCATCACTAGATGTAATGCAGGTTGACTCATCGTTGCTTCTTAAGGGTGTAGGCTTTCATTGGGAGTAGGCTTTCACTCTTATAGGATGTCTTCCTTACATCCTAAGACAACGATTTGCTAGCTAAGAAGAAGCGATTTTAGGTCATATTAGAAGCCCGTACTATTAGTATTTATTAAATATGAATATTTTTAAAACAATTAAAATTTAAAATTAAATATTAATTTTAATTTTAATTGTATAAACTAATGAAATTTTATTTTAATTTTATAATTAAAATTAAACATATTTTATATATTTATATATTTATATATACTTTTTAAAATAATTTTATATCAAAGTAAATATATAGTGCTTATCTAACATATTGATTGTTTTTATCTATGATGTTGATAGGCATGTCTATCTTAGAATAATGATTCTAAAATTTTAATTTAAAGCCTCCATATAATATTCTAAAATATTTTTAATGGTATACACAAATCAAATATTGTGATTTATGATTTGCGGTTGTTGATAAGACATATCCCATGGTATTGTAACAATGTTTATTTAAATATCAAGAATCTCCATGATAAAGTAAGGTTGAGTCTCCATGGTTAAGAATCTTTACATGTCTTTTTAAAACTGTATATATGCTTATTGTATATATTAATTGTGTATCCTTAACAATAATTATTTAAATTTTAAATAAAGTTATAATTTAGTTAATTTTTAAGTTTTTTTCATTTTCAGAAAGTTAAGATGTATTATTATGTATATATGCCTATTTATTTTGGAATTGGGCTTCTAAAAATTTAATTTAATTATCAATAATTATTAGGTGGGTGGTTTAAGGCTTAGAGTTTTTTTGTCAAGTTGTGTGCGATCCTCTAGGCTTGACCTGTGGCTTGAGAAGTTACAACCTAGAGGCAGATAAGCCTCAAAGACACGAAGGGATCATACTCGGTCTGAGATACACTAGCCCTTCCCTCACTAGATTTTTTTAGCATGTTTCCTCCCTTTAGTACAGGGCACAACCACCTTGTGTGAGGTTTGATGCTAGGTTGCCTTGTTGAAGAGGCCCATCGTCAAACAATTTTGTCAGTGATAATTGATGTTTAAGGCTTAGATTTATTTCCAAATTAGTTATGCAATTTTTTCTCTTTTAATTAAAATCATTAATTAAAAAAATGTCATATGAAATGAGTTATGGTTTTTGGCCATGTGGTATTGATAAGCCATCACATTGGCTCATGGTATTGTAAAAAATATTGTAACCATTCTTTTTCTTCCTTTTAATTAATTTCATTATTAAAAAATAATTCATATGAGCAAGTGTCATATGAATTGAGTTATGGCTTTCCACGCATGTTGTATTGATAAGCCATGGTATTGGATCATGATATTGTAACAAGATTTATTTACATATTAAGAATATCTATAATAGAGTGGGGGTACATATCCATGGTTAAAAATATTGTTAAATATCTTTTTAATCTCTATAAAAATTTTACTTATATATTAATTTTTTTATCATTCATAATAATTATTATTCTAAATCACGCTATAATTTACTTAGTTTTAGCAACTTGTTATGCTGATAGGCATTTCTATTTTGGAATTGGGCTTCCACAAATTTAATTAATTATTAATAATTATTATGTGGATGGGAAGGATTTAACTCATATAATATTCTTTAATGTTCATGGTTGTATACACAAATCGAAGACCAAGATTTATTTCCAAAGTAGTTGTGCATTTTCTTCTCTTTTAGTTAAATTCAAGAATTAAACCAAATTTCATATGAATAAGTGTCATATGAAATGAGTTATGTTTTTTTGGAAATGTGGTCATGTTAATCCATCATATTGACCAATAGTATTGTAACAAAACTTGTAATAATGTCAATTTTTTTTCATTTTAACTAAATTCATTAACTAAAAACCAGGTCATATGGACAAGTTTCATATGAAATGACTTATCTTTTAAGGGAATGTGCTATCGATAATCCATGGTATTATAACGGGCCTATTTATATATTAAGAATATCCATAATAATGTGGGGGTACATCTCCATGGTTAAAAATATTGTTACATGTCTTTTAAAATGTATATACAATTAAAACTTATATTAATTCCTTTTACCATTATTAATAATTATTATTATTTGAAATAAAGTTATAATTTAGTTATTTTTATGATCTTCGAGTGAAAGAATTCTTGAGAAGAGAAATTTTGTTCTTGCATTTCCATATTACTCATATTGAGGTTTTTATAGTCGACATTTTGAGCCATCAAGTATGGCTCATCCTCTCGAAAAAAATAAATAAAAGGGGAATAAACATGAATCAAACATTGACGATAATTAATGAGAGTATAAATGTAGGGAGCTAAGTAAAAAAAAATTAAAAATGTCATAAATGCTAAGAAACCCTATATTCATAGAACCACTAATAAGATTACGCACATTTTAAGAAAGAATCAAGTTTATGCCACCTTCATACCTCTAAATACTATTTGTGGTATGACAAAGTCTATCAAGGATTTTGCCGACCCTTCTAGCATGAAAGGTGTATACTTAATTTTGTGTTCATGTGGTGCTCTCTATGTTGGTGAAACTAACCGATCGGTTAAGTATAGGATTCAAGAGCATATTGTTGGTATTAGACATTTTCGATATCATTCCTCTACTCTTGTGGAGCATGATGAGAAAATCAAGGACCATGTTTGTATTGAAGACTTCATGATCATAGCTAGGATATACCACTATCATAATAGAAATTTGAAAGAGACCATTCAAAATGAAAAACACTATAGAAATTTGAACATAGATGGCAGTTACAAACTTATCAAGAACTAGATTCCTACCCTTTATTCTGGTTTTGATTCCTTCTCAATCCTTTCTCTCCCTCTTCCTTTTATGTTTTACATTTTTATTATCCTTTATTTTACTTATTTTTAGATAATTCTTTTCATTATATAATTACCATTATTAAATTTCTATTAACATATATATAATTATATTAATATAGCTATATATTTTATATTCATATAAATTAAAATATATTATATTAAATTAATTTGAAAAAAAAACACTTTCGCTTTTTTTTTTCATTTGAAACCATTAAAATAAAATTTTCACTTACTTTCTTCTTATTTTTTTAAACCATTAATGATTATTATATTTATTTATTTATTGAACTAATTAATTTACATTATTTATTCAATTATTTTTTTTTAATTTCGTATTATTTATTAATAATACCCTATGTTTTCCATGATAGATGAATAGGTGACCATTATATATATTTGTATAACCAATCATAGATATTATATTATTATTTACAATTAAGTTAATGTATATCACTCTTTCCTTTGTTTTTTTTTTAATATTAATTTTTGGTTTTCAATTATTAATTAAAATTATTTAGTCTTATTATTTATTTATTTATAATTATTTTTTAGTATTTTGAGATTTTTTAATTTATTTTTGACTTTATTTTCATTATTTGGTATGAATATTTGATGCATGTTCAGTCCTTCGAAAAAATGTATTTATGATGTTATTTTTTCTTCTCACATCTTTCACTTTTACTTATTTCTTATTTTTGGCTAAATTTCATATCTTTGTCCTAAGCCATATTTGATAGGTCAAAAAATAGACTATAAAAAGCTCAATGTGCCGAATAAGAGAATGCAAGAAACAAAAAATTATATGATCTTTGTAATTTTAGAAACTTTAGATGTATGATCAAGTAAGTGATTTGATGCATGATTGATGTTTATTGACATTTATCAGTTAGATGTATGATCAGGTAAGTGATTTGATGCATGATTGATGTTTATTGACATTTATCAGTTATTTAATTTATATAGATAAATTAATAAAATAAATATTTTGATTTTTATTATAAATTAAAACCTATTAACATTTACCATCCATTCAATTTATATAAATATACTAATTTATTTATTTTTATTTATTAATATAATACTAGATAATAGCTTCATCACTTCTGGAAAAAATGAAAACAAAACTAACCATGGAAAATAAGTAAAAGATGAAAAGAAAACTAACAATTAATTGGGAAATGAGTAATTGATCCAACCCTTTAATAATTATGTTGAAAATATATATGGTTATTTTCTAATTAGTTATGAAATGTTAGTTTCTTTAATTTATTAATATTAGTTAAATGATACATATATTTTAAGTACGTTATATTAATTATTTTTAATGTCCTTTGAAGAGAGATTGAATTCTTCACGCTTACAAACCATTTTTATAGTATTTTTAATTAAAAAAACATTTGTTTTAGAGGAATTTTATTTAATATATATAATGGATTTTATTTCTACTCGTTAAAATTAATTTTTGGTGAATAGTATTTTTTTAAATATTATATTTTAATTTTAATGAGCAAAAAAATTAATTATCTTCTTATATATATATATATATATATATATATATATATAAATATAATTTTTTAAAAATAAAATATACGTTTTCCATTCAACGTGAAAGGATTATACATTTCTCTCAAATTAAAGTGTACAATACCTATTTTTTTTTTTTTTTATGTTTAGACTAACCTAAGTACCCACGAGGATTTGAACTGGTGACCTATCGCAAGGAGTGCCTTAACAGTGCACTCATTCACCGTCAATCCAAAGCCCCGTGGGCGTACAATACCTATTTTACAAAAATACTAATAAAATTATTCAAAACCATAGAATAGTAATTAAAAATTAATAGTTATTATGATTAAATCATAAAATGTAAATGAAAATAAAATTTTAATAAAATTTATAAAGAAATAGATCCAAATATAACAGTTTATTAATTTCTTCAAAATTATTTTGAAAACAAAACTAAATTATAAAAGGTAAAAAATATACTATTTAGTTTTTATATATATATATATATAATTTCCATAATTAAACCATTAATATAATTAAAATCACCATTATAATTAAACCACTCTTATAATTACAACGATTATCATAATTAAGCCCCAAAAAAATGGAAATAGAAATATAATTAAACATTTTATATATGATGGAAAAACATATTTATATTAAAATTAATCTCTTACATATATATAAAATTTATCATAATTATAAAATAATAATTAATAAAATAAGTTTAAAATTTAATAATATTAAAAGATATAATATTTTTTAATAACATTTATATAAATGTTTATAAATATATTCTGTTTTCATTACTACGAGGATTTAATTTAGATTTTTGGGAGTATTTTGAGGTACTCATCTAAAGTGTGGTTGTACTCAGAGAGATCACATTAAATAGTATCTAAACATATTCATATATAACTGGATCAAAACTCACTCCATGTCCTCGTTTTAAAATCCCACTAAGGCTAGAAGAACTTGCAAAACTCGCTAACATTGAACAACACTACATCAAACAAAAACCTACACCTCCAATCAATCTAGACATTCTAAACACTATTGATATTTTAAAACCCTACTACATGAAGAGCTAGCTAACATTTAGGAACACCTTTGAATCAAACCAAAATATACACCTCCAATTAATCCAACCATTCAAAAAAATAATGATATTTCCACTTCCTCTATTCACTAGGAATTTACTAATTATATGACAAAATGTATTGCATGATAAATTCTTGGTCAATAAATATTTGTGTACGTATCTTATTAATACCTAAATAAAGAATAAAAAGCTCTAAGTTTTTCTATTAATTCGATTTCCAATTTAGCAAGTCATAGTGTATTGTTTTTTTTAACTTATTTAAAAAAATTATAAATATATTTATTTTAGTAAATGTATAACAAAATTATAATATTTTGATCCAAAATGGATTTTGGATAGACTTCTAAGTCTAACTGTTCCTCACAGTGGAGAATGGAAGTCCAAGGATGTTCCTGGAAATAGCCCTATTGCAGAGATCTTTTCCTTCTAAATCTACCGCAACTTGAATGGGCTAAAATGGACCTCGGAGGCAGAAGTTATTGCAGAAAGAAGTTTCCCTTTGTTCTTTGCAAAAAGAGGCAAAATCTTCAAAAATGGAAAAAAAAAACCCTTATAAAGGGAATCGCATCGGAGATGGGTCGAGAGGAGGACTTAGTGTGGAGACGAAAGGAACCTCCAACTGTGACCTCCAACTTATCGCATCAGAGGTAAGCCTTTTCCCAATGACGGGACCCCGGGCCAATGTGACATGTAACTGCGATGATCGGCAAATCGACGTTGACAATGCCAGAGGTAAGGGAAGGACCCCCGAGGTTGTATGACATGCGATTATGATATATCACATCACATCATCGCATCGCAGTGATATAAAGGGGCGATAACATGTGACTTGCGATCACCCGACCCGACAGATCTTATAAGCGTAGTTTATAAATTTTGAGTTCTGATAAAAGGGTATTTGTCAGGTTTTATGTGTATTAGCGGATTTCGATAGGAAATCCAAAATACAAAGGAAAATGCACCCAAAGCGATAAAGGGTATACCCGAAATATTTATAGACGCAGCCTTATATTGTTTTCAAATCCGTGGTAAGTGGGATTTTGGGTAGGCCTCAGGTGGTAAGTTGTTTTGAACGGGCGTAACCCGAACCCATACACTAGCCAACACGTGGCATGGATAAGGAGAGAGAAAACAACATTTTTGGGTCGGTAATCTCTGCGCATATAATCCACCCGAAATGAATATTAGTTGTGGATCTGAGATCACCTAGATCAACGGTGGGTTTGCGATAGTGACCAAAGGTAGATCTGAAAGGATTATATGGGTGATTTAATGGAATTTGAAGTCCAGATTTCTCACTTGATAATTTTTTTTTTGGAAAATCTCTGTGTATTGAAGTTTTCTCCATTTTTGGGTTTTTACCTGGAAAAAGGCCTTGATTCCTTTGTAATGGCCCCTTATCACTGTGCCATGCTGCAAGCGTGCATTTTTGGTAGAAAATGATGTGTTTGAAGCCATAGAGCCACAAAGCCAGATGGCAGTCGAATAGACAATGCACAAAGAAGCCGCAAGGCTGCAACGGGATGATTATATGTAGAGAAATGGATGGGGGAAGCTGAAGAGCCGGAAAGGTACCTCAAAGGAGCCAGAGAGTACAATTGAGGGATAAGCAAGTAGCATAGAGAGTAGACAGGGTTTTTTTGGAGTCAGTTGGAGATCGAGTGAACCAGAGAGCTCCATTGATAGTAGCGAGTTGTTGCTAAAGGTAGCTAAAGGTTGTCGAAGAGCTAGAGGACTAAAAAAGTGTCACTGGAAGGTTTCCAAGGATCGCTTGGAGGTCAAATGAGTTACAGAGGCACGCAGAAGCCAAGAGAGAGCTCAGAGAAGTCAGAGCCGAGAGCTAAGAGCCAGAGCAAGAGTGCATAGCCAGAAAGCCGAGAGCTTCATAGCCACAGATAAGATGGTGTCTAAACCCATTGTGTTCTATGTAAACTAATGGAGTTGAGAGAGGAGCTTGTAAAAGGACTAGTGCCATAATCCTAGAGAGGCTAGCCAAGTTTACTAGAGCTCACGAAGATGTAGTCCAAGAGTTTTGGGTGAACTCCTAATTAAATTGTTGTCTTATGTGTTTGTCATTCACTGCACTGTTTTACTGTTATATGCATGTTATATCAACATAAACAACAGAATTTTAAAGCACATAAATACTCAAAAATAAACACCAGGACACGCCTTATTGTCAAGCATATTATTACTTCCACATTGGTTAATCACTAGATCTTGGGAACATTTAAGCTTTGGAGGTGGGAGGGGTCCTTGTAAGCTTGACAAGAAGCCTTAGTGCCCCATTTTCAAATCAGGTGGTATCAGAGCCTAAGATTGATTAACTCCACATTCAAAGAAAGTTATATGAGAATGCTTAATTGATAGAGCAAAGATTGCTTGTATGCAAGGTGTTTAAAGAGTCAGAGGTTGATTGTATGCTTTTTTGCAAACTGACTATTGTTTGAGTTTGCAGAGGTGAAGGTAAAGCTATTGATAGCATAGTCTAGGAAGGATAAGAAGGAAGAAGGGTTGAAGGCATTCTTCTTATCCCAAAGGACCTCAAGGCAATCCTTTAAGCACAAGTAGTTTGTTGCAAAAGGTTGTTGAATAAGCTCTGTGTTAATCTTGTTTGAAGTTCTTTTGTTCATTTTCATAATGATAACTTCTACAAGTGAGTCCTCAAATTCCCCCTTCATCACAAGATCCTTTGATGAAGACATGAAGCAAGACTTGTTCACCATGATGGATATGGTGAGGGAAATGTATGTGGATGGAAGGAAGAGTAGCATACCTAGAGAGCAATTGAATTCCATGGAGGAAGAGAAGTAGATTCTTTCTGAAAAATTGTAGGAAATGGAGAGGCAACTTCATATTGTAAATATGAATTTGAAAAGGATGCATGAGTTGGAGTCACAACTCTTTGTTGCCAAAGAAGCCTTGGTCAAGTATCAACTTGAAGAAGAGGTAAACCATTCCATTTTGTCTTCAAATTATTCTAAGAATGCTTATATTGGTTCTTTTAAAAAGCATACCAGAGGCATAGGTTCCAAGCTAATTTCCAAGATGGGCTATGAAGGAAATGGCTTGGGTAAACATGCACAAGGTATTTTTGAGCCAATAATAGTTGAGGAAAGGCCTATGTATTTGGGTCTTGGATATGGACAAGCTTATGGAGAGAGTTCCAAAGCTGCCATGAAGGCCATTGGGACATCTCCAAGAAGGAGTTGCATTGCAGGTCTTCCACCTCAAGAGTGTGAAGATTGTATTCAGGAGGAATGCAATAGCTTGAAACATCATATGTAGGATGCAAGTGTTCAAAAGCACACACTTGAACCAGAGAGTTGTGGAAACTCTAATAGCCTTGATGAGATTGATGGTGTTCCAAAAGGAGCCACTTCTTCATTTAATTCACCTCCTCATGAAGGCCATAAAGGTGAAAGAGAAAGGTATAAATCTAGTTCTAATCATCTTCCTTTTGATTTTGCAAAGAATGATAAATTCCAACATAGATATGGGAAAATAATTACTTGTTGCTTTTGGGGTTTAGATAACCATAATGTTATTAGATGTTGGAAGAAAGTGGCCACATACAAGAAAATTTTGAAGGAAAGGAAGCAAGAAGCCAAAGTTCCATTGGACAAGGCAAATCATGTTGTCAAGAGGATGCACATGCAGTGCACTAACTGCCATAAGCAAGGCCATCTTGCTGCAAAATGTTGGACTCTAAATCCAACAATTCTTCCACAAAAACTGAAGAAAATGGAAAGAGAAGATGGAAGAAATGGAAAGGAAGTTTCCATGGATGATGTGTTTCAGGATGATTCACAAGTTGATGCTAATGTGCAGACAAAGGAAAGCCATTTGAAAAGGATTGGTAAGAAATGGTTAGAGTTCTTATCCAATTAAGGTTGCATGCATCTGTTTACATTTCTTTGTTGATGGAATGCAAGTTGCATGATTTTACCAAGAAGGTGAATAGAAAAGTTCAGTAGGAGACTCACTTTGTTGCCACAATATTATATTTCAGTTCATCTTCGAAAGTACAATGTGCTTAAGCAAAAATTGAAGGATGAAATGCATGCATAAGCTTGATATGCATGAACACAAGGATGTTGATGACTTCCTTGTATTTGAACATGTATGTGTAATTAACTTGCAACGTTGATTTCTTTGACATGCATGTGATGCAATGTTGACTTGGGAGAAGTTAACTTGGTCTCCAAGAAGGAGATAATGATGAAGTATTTCATCTTTCAAAAGGAGTCCTAATGGTCTTTTTCTACATGCTTGACTTGAAGGGTCATTTGTTTTAAAGGCATGTTTTGTGGGCTTGTTATTTAGTCCATCATTTGTATGCATATTTAAGACATGGAGGTATTCACAAGATGTGAAATATATTTCTTTTGTGAAGAAGGAGTTTAGTCCATCTAGTTTTTGTCTTTGTTTCTGTTGGTGTTAACAATTGTTGTTGACAGCTTTTCAAACAAGTACAAATGAAAGTTTCAGTGAAATAGATGTACTTCACATTTGTTTGAGCCACCTTGGATCAATGATCAAGACAGATAAGTTCAAACTACCTTCTGTGACCATCTCAGCAAGAGTTTTGCAAGAAGGCAAGGAGGAAGACAGTTCTTCCCAGGAGGATTAGCGCATCCAAGAAGGAAAGTGGTCAAAGGCTTTGGTTTAGAGGCACTATGCAAGGCAAGTGAGTGGAGGCTAAAAGAAGAGGTTGCTGTTACTCCCATTTACTATTCAAATAGTATGTCAGTCTTTTGGAGACCAAAAGTTCTTTAGTGGGAAGGCATGATCCAAAATGGATTTTAGATAGACTTCTAAGTCTAAGTGTTCCTCCCCAAGGAAAATGGAAGTCCTAGGATGTTCCTGGAAATAGCCCCATTGTTGATATCTTTTCCTTCTGAATCTACTACAACTTGAATGGGCTAAAATGGACTTCGGAGGTAGAAGTTATCGCAGAAAGAAATTTCCCTTTATTCTTTGGAAAAAGAGGCAAAATCTTCAAATATGGCAAAAAAAACCCTTATAAAGGGAAATCGCGTCAGAGACAGGTCGAGAGGAGAACTTAACGTGAAGGAAGAAGGAACCTCTGACTACGACCTATGACTTATCACATCAGAGATAAGCCTTCACTCGATGACAAGACCATGGGCTAATGCGACATGCAACTGCGATGATCGACAGATTGGCATCGATGATGACATGAGGTAAGGGAAGGACCCCCGGGGTTGTACGACATGCGATTGCGATATATCACATCACATCATTGCATCATAGCGATATAAAGGGGTGATATCATGCGACTTGCGATCGCCGGACCCGATGGATCTTATAAGTGCAGTTTATAAATTTTGAGTTCCAATAAAAGGGTATTTGTCGGGTTTTTTGTGTATTAGTGGATTTCGATAGAAAAGCCGAAATATAAAGAGAAATGTGCCCAAAGTAATAAAAGGTGGACCCGAAATATTTATAGACATAACCTTATATTATTTTCAAATCCATGGTAAGTGGGATTTCGGGCAGGCCTCAGGTGGTAAGTGGTTTTGAATCGGTGCGACCTGAACCAATACACTGGCCAACACGTGGCATGGCTGAGGAGAGAGAAAACCACCTTTTCAGGTGGGTAATATTCGTGCATATAAGCCACCTGAAATGAATATTTGCTATGGATCTAAGATCACCCAAATCAATGGTCGGCTTGCGATAGCGACCAAACGCGGATCTGAAAGGATTATAAGGGCGACTTAATGGAATTTGAAGGCTGGATTTCACGACTAATAGTGTATTTTTCAGAAAATCTCTGTGCATTGAAGTTTTCTGCACTTTCAGGTTTTTACCTGGGGAAAGGCCCCGATTCCTTTGTAACAGCCCCTGATCACTGTGCTATGTTGCAAGAGGGTGTTTTTGGCAAACAATGATGCATTTGAAGCCACAGAGCCACAGAGCTAGATGGAAGTTGAACAGACAATGTGCAGAGAAGCTAAAGGGTCGCAGAGGGATGATTATAAGTAGAGAAACAACTGGGGGAAGCCGAAGAGCTATAAAAGTACCTCAAAGGAGTTAGAGAGCACGATTGAGTGATAAGCAGGCAGCACAAAGAATAGAGAGGGTTTTTTTGGAGTCATTTGGAGGTCGAGTGAACCATTGAGATCCATTGACAGCAACGAGTTGTTGCTGAAGGTAGCTGAAGGTTGCCGAAGAGCTAGAGGACTGAAAAAGGGTCGCTCAAAGGTTGCCAAAGATTGCTTGGAGGTCAAGCGAATTACAGACGCACGTAGAGGCCAAGAGAGAGCTCAAAGAAGCTAGACTTGAGAGCGCAGAGCCAGAGCGAGAGCGCAGAGCCAGAAAGTCAAGAGCTTCAGAGCCAGGGATAAGATGGTGTCTAAACCCATTGTGTTCTGTGTAAACCAATGGAGTTGAGTGAGGAGCTTGTAAAAGGGTTCTTTCCATAATCCCTGACAGCCTAGTCAAATTGACTAGATCTCAAGGAGACGTAGCCTAAGAGTTTTGAG
Organism: Pinus tabuliformis; assembly: GCA_031772625.1. Taxonomy (NCBI): domain Eukaryota; kingdom Viridiplantae; phylum Streptophyta; class Pinopsida; order Pinales; family Pinaceae; genus Pinus; species Pinus tabuliformis. The sequence continues at coordinate 517,480,549 of CM062815.1, forward strand.
CGAACTCCTAATTAAATTATTGTCTTATGTCTTTGTCATTTGCTGCACTGTTTCACTGTTATATGCATGTTATATTAGCATTAAAAACAGAATTTTAAAGCACATAAACAGTAAAAAATAAACACCAGCACACACCTTATTGTCAAGCAAATTATTAATTCCACATTGGCTAAGCACTAGATCTTGGGAACATTTAAGCCTTGGAAGTGGGAAAGGTCCTTTTAAGCTTGACAAGAAGCCTTAGTGCCCCTTTTTCAGATCATATTTAATCAATAACAATGAAATGATGCATTTAAATGTTTTATGGATATGATGTTTTTCTGTAAGGCGCATTAAATTCACAACAAAATGTGTTTGTGACTTAATAATTAATTGCTTCTTTCTTTTTAGTCAGAATCTTTTCCTTCAACATCAAGAGTGCAAGGTTAACATTGAGAGTGCAAGGTTGACCACCTCAAGAGGAGTGAGTGCAAGGCAAACATCAAGAGTGAAAGGTTAACGACCTCAAGAGGAGTGCGTGTTAGAGTGCCACTTCAAAATTGTGATGGCTCATGAAAAATTAAAATTCATTCATCGAATGCAAAGGATAGTGAATATCTAGCGTGGCTTAAGTTAGGGGCAACCTGAGCATTCGGTAATGTATTAGATGGCTTAGGTAGGAGGATGGGAATGTAGGGCTCACAAAGGCATTTTTATGGTTATAAATTGTAGTTCGATAGCATAAACATGAGACGTATGGTACTTGTGATGTTACATTGAGTTTAGTGAGATAATTTAGATACTTCCGATGATAAATTAGGTTTAGTGAGATATTTGAGTTGTATTGTTTTTTCTTTTTAAATTTAAGCTTTAAGTTATTAGTTTGAGTTAGCTCTACATTTTTATTTAGTTTTATAATTATTGTGTTTCTTTTTTAATGTTAATGTTTTTTTTTTGAAATGTAAATACTTATATTTTTATTTTTATTTTTATTTTTATAAGATGTGTGTGTTTTTTTTAATGACAAATTTATTGATAAGATAGTTTTTGAATTACAATGTTAATATAATTTAGTTTCACTCTCGAAGTTATTAGCAAATAAAGGTTTACAAAAAATAAGAAATAAATCAAGGATATTTTGCGTTATAGGCTTTCTATAAATTTTTGTTATAATTTTTCTTTTATTATTCATTTTTCAAGTAGGATTAGAATGCGAGATTTGTTATGCAAAGATGCTTCTAATATAATTTAATTTTTCTATTTTTCTGTTTAGAGTTTAAATCAATTATTATTCATTTAATGGATTCGTATAAATTTTTAGTAACTTTCCATTGAATAGTGAATTGGACAACGTGTTGCCATTTATCAAATGAGTATGCAGATGGTTTGTTTCAATAGCCCTCTCCAAGAGCCTTCCAATGGTATATTACACTTAGTCAAACTCATTGGAATGAGAAGAAAAACTAGTTTGAAAATAAAAAATGGTGAAAATAGGTTAAACCCAAATTTGTTAAACATTGTGAAACTCCAAAGAAGGTATAAGTCTTTACGGGAAATGTATGGTTGACAAAGTGTTAACAGTTTTATGTTTAATGTGTAGAGGTTATTCTTCCATACCACACTACGATCAATCAAATAAGCGCAACATGGAAGGTGGACCCTCCAATGACATGAATATCTCCAACAAATTGAAAATTTCAATGTGGTCGGTGGCCCTTCCCACTAATGACGTGGATGCATGGTGGAATGACACATCCATGCCATCACATCCCCCTGCTAGGAATATACTCATAAATACATTTGGAATTGAAAGAGAGAATTTTTTTTTTTTTAATTTAAGGAAAATAGCTTTATAAAGTCCAAAAATAATTAAAAGCAAATTGAACAGTTGTTCTCATGATAAATTTCATGACTTACCTTCAATGATCTATACATATAAATCACTTAAGTTCCTCTAATCCTTTTTATCCTTATCTAAGATCTTGTTTTTTTTACTCATACATACATGTTCATTACATTATCATACTCATATACAAAATATATATAAAAATCTCTCCTAGGATTTCATCCTTATCCTAGAGAGAATGGTATTAATCATATGCATGAATCACCATGTACATGTTCACGACCTAACCTTTTCATACATTAAACAAACTCCTTCTAAGAAATAACCTTAGTATCACTTATACAATACAAATTTGATTCTTATAACTCAATCATTCAATTCCATAGCATGATCTCACCACTCAGACTATATGACTAGTTGCATAGTCGTTTAAACTTCGGTAGTCTTATTATTTCTAGGTTTAAACATTGGGGACCATGTGGTTTTATTTTCATATGAAAATATTTTGTGTCTTTCACGTTCATTTCAATGTAAAGCTTATTGTTTTGATTACCAACATTGTCATTACGAAGGTCAAAATTATATTTCCATACCACATCGTTGGAACAATGTAGAACTTGTGTTTTGAACTCTCATGATAATGTCATGTGTTGATCTTATGAGACCCTTGACATCGCAACACATCAACGGTGCATGAAATTAGGGTTATAGATTGACATCAAAGGGAAAACAAAGTCATTTTTGGGTAACTACCCACCCCCATTTCGTCACTTAGTCTGATTTTCTTGTTGCACATTCAAGGATGGGCTCTACAACTACAGGTTGTTTCAAACCCTTATTTCTTTTGTTTTGTCCTTCAAAGTGTTACTTCTTAGTTTATGAACCCATCTTGATGAGTCGTTGTATAGGATTGAAATCTGGGAGTTAATGTTTATGGTACTCAATACAATTCCTTCAGTTTTTACTATGATTTTTACTCTAGACTAATCTCTGGTTACTTAATTACTACATCTTGTTATCCTTATGTACTTAATCCTACCGTGATTGTTGGATTACATGAATTTGTTATGTTTGAAATAAATTCCTAACTATAGATTTGTAATGTTAGCATCAGTGGGAAGGAGTTTCTGTCGAAATTTAATGTGTAGATTCAAAAAATTTCATGAAATTTACTAGATCACAAGACTTGAAAGCTACTCTAATTATTTTCGGAAACAAAATCACGATCAAGAACCCAAATCATTAACATGCATCAAGATTCAACACATATATAAAGAGATTTATCTAGGGATAACTAACTACAAAAAACCCCTTACTATATATATTGCATTAATCAAAGAATATGGATGAATACAATATGCTTTGATCAATCTTGAGCTCAAAAGAAACATGTATCTTCTAGCCTCTACCTGACTGATTGACCTTGGCCAATACTTAGCCAAAAATTTTGAGCCTCCAATCTCCTATTTCCTTGTGTTATTCCCCTTGGAAATTAGGCCCCTATTAATTAGGAAATTCACCAATTTGGATTGCAAAATTCCTATAGGTCCTTCTTTGACTGCATGCATGACCTGTACAACTTTGAATAGTTTATAGCTAATAGTACACTGACCTTGAACTCTAATATGAAATAGGAACTCGAATTCTCTACATTCATGACTTAATTTAGGCTCATTGATCAGTTAACTCGATTCTTACTCAGTGTGAAAAAAGTTACACACCCTTGTCACTCAGTGTGAAAAAGTTACACACCCTTGGCTAAACCTCCACTAGTTCTACTAATTGTGAGAACTAGTTACTCTGACAATAACTCAAATTAACTAAAATAGATTGCTACAAATTAGGAATTTCTTTCTCCAATTTCAACACTCCCTCTCAGTAAGAAAGGGATTCAGATATACCTCTATATATAACCTTTGGAATGTATTACAAGAAAAACTTATATATGTTTCTAATACTACTGCAACATCTGTAACTAAGAAGCATCCAAAAAAATAATACAAAACAAATTGAATCCAATGTGTCTGCAACTGTCTACTCGAAAAATTGTGATGTTGATGACTCTGCTATCAACACACCTCTACACTCCTCATTATATGACTCACATGAATACTCTTGCTACTAAATACTGTGGGCCCATGTAGCAAGGGTAATGATCCATGAGAAAAACACACCTCAATGGACCCTACCCAAACTTTTGCATTCTTGGACTAAGGACCTACATCACTCCACCTCACTCCTAGAGGTATACCTGCATGTGCTCCCTCTACCCACATGGATCAAACTCTCCCCCTACTAGAGATATCTACTTCAATGAATGTCTCCACTCTTCCTCTTGTCTGCTTCTCCATTTGTGGCTGCTCCACAACTTCCTAAGGATTCTTATGATGCTACATGTTTAGAGGTCTAACTTGCTCCCTCTCGACCATCAAATATCTAGTCTCTTCATTGCTCCTCAAGACTTTGCATGAATCTTATATCTCAAGCTCCTATAGGTTCTTGAGTTGAACCCTTATCTGCTTCACCTGTCCCATGGCTATATGTCTCAAGAAATCCTTCCCTTTGCTGAATATCACATTGTATCCATGATAGTCCAAAACTAAAATCGAGACAATATTACTCTTTAGACGTAGAAAATACATCACCTCCTTGAGTCTAAGAGGGGAGCCCAACTCCCTCTAAGGGTTTATAGTACCAATCTTAGTCGCACTGTACCTTCCATCATCTATAAACTCAATGTGCATTTGGAGATCTTTCTCCTCCAAGTCACTGAAAAATCCTCTATTACACATCATGTGGAATGAATCACCTTCATTGAGATACCACATGCTCCCCTTCACTATTCTCTCCATGCATGCGATGAAACTAAATTCAAGCTCAAACTGTGAAGCTAAAGCTTCACTTGTTGCTACTACTGCAGGCTCCTTACTTTCCTCTTTCCGTGTACATTTTGTGGCATAGTGCCTAAATTCATGACAATGAAAGCACTTGATTTTGGACAAGTCTTTCTGTTTCTCCTCTTGTCTAGAATGAGGTTCACCTTGGGACTTCTTCCCATTGGAATTTTTTCCTTTTCAGACTAATGCAAATTCCTCTTCCTCTTCTTTGAAATAGGTCCCATCTCTGGTTTTACACCATATTTCTTCTTGCACCAAATCGGATGAAAGGCATTCTCACTTCGGTATCTTCTCCCTGTCATTCATTGAATATTTGTAGTTGTCCTAGCTCTTATGAAGGGCTAGAATTTCTAGGCTTTCTAGATCATCCTTTGCTATAGTAACACCAACTTTACTAATTTCATCACGACACTATGTGAACCTACTCATGTATTGTGGAATTGTGTCTCCCTTCAGCATTTTGATATTCTGAAGCTTGTTCTATAGTGCCAAATCCTTGTGGTCACTAATATTCTCGAACACATCTGTCAAGGCCTACCACATTTCATATGGATTCTCTTTCCCATGGAGATTCGAGACAATATGGTCTCGAACACCCTCCATTATGATCCTCCTCGCCTTTTCTACACACTTCTTCCATTCTACTAGATATTGGGCATTAAATGTTGCAGGCTTCGGGATATCATTATATACGAATCCCTCCAGCCCATTATCTTCCAACATTTCCCCCATCATTTCCTTCCAAGCAACATAATTAGAGCTACCCTCAAGGGCATACTTGAGTCTTAGTCCATAAAAAGCCATCTTGTTGGGTCTCAAGAATTGATCCTGCAAATTCGATCCACCTACAGAGACAACTTCATATTATCTTCTAACTATGATTGCTTCTCTGATACCATATATGAATTTAATGTGTAGATTCAAAATTCCCTTGAAATTTACTTGATCACAAGACTTGAAGCAACTCTACTCATTTGTAGAAAGAAAATCAAGATCGAGAACCGAAATCATTAACATGCATCAAAATTCAATGCACATATACAAATATTTATCTAGGGGAAAGAAACTTCTCAAAACTCCTTACTATATGTATTACATTAATCAAAGAATCTAGATGACTGCAATATGCTTTGATCAAGCTTGAGCTCAACCTGCACTTGTGTTTTCTATCCTCTGCGTAACTGATTGACCTTGGCCAATACTTAGCCAAAATTTTGAGCCTTCAATCTCCTATTTCCTTGCATTGTTCCACTTGGGAATTAGGCCCCTATTAATTAGGAAATTCACAAATTTGGATTGTAAAATTTATATAGGTCCTTCTTTGACTACATGCATGACCTGTATAACTTTGACTAGTTTACAACTAATAGTAAAATTCCCTTGAACTCCAATCCCAATTGGGAACTCGAATTCTCTTCATGAATGAGTTAATTTAGGGTAATTGATCAGTTAACTGGATGATTACTTAGTGTGAAAAATTTTACACACCCTTCTCACTCAATGTGAAAAATTTTACACACCCTTGACTAAACCTCCACTAGTTCTACTAACAGTGAGAACTAGTTACACTAACAATAACTGAAATTAACTAAAATAAATTGCTACAAATTAGTAATCAATAATGTAGAACTAAACTCAAGTGTCTCCAACTCAGATTTACTGAGTTAACTGAGTGACAATATCCATGTCACCTTAGTTAACTATCTCCAAGTATTTTACTGAAATTGAAATTCGAATTTCTCTTAATTTAATCAAGGAAAAATTAAATCAGGAATTTCTTGCTGCATTTTCAAAAGTTTCCTTAGGTCGTTCTAAAATTTGTTTTAAGAACCAGATAAAAATCTCTAGGTTGTATCTTCCTGGTAAAATTTCTATTTACTGTTTCCCTTAATTTTGTTTTAATTTCCAAATTATTGTCTATTTCCAATCAAGTGTTAATAATTACTTCCCTAGAAATACAGGTGTTGGACAAAAAAAATGTTCTCTAAATGACTTAAGGTAAACCCTAGAAAGGTTAGGAATTCCAAACTAGCCTTTAACCTTCAATAATTCATATGCATTTATGCTATAGTGTCTTTATTTCATTGCTACAATTTTTTTATTTGTTTTCTAGGGTCATTTCTCCTCCAGAAGGAGCCTTTCTCAGTCTGTATTCGAATGTCATTGTTGTGTCTCTTTGGGCGACCCTTTCAACTCTGTTATTTTCAGGTTCTTATGTCCTTTTATTTCTTTTCCAAGGCTCTTGGGCTGATCCAAGGGATCAATTTAGCGCTCAAAATTCAAAGTCCTTAAAAATGCTCAAAACCTATACCAGTGCATAGATATCAATGACTTGAATCCAACGCAAATTGGTTCACTCAAAATCGATATCATATGCTACCAATATTTTGTTCTAATCGAATTCCAAAACAACTAAAATTTTAAAAGCTAGGTTGTAGGTACACCATGAAAGCATCCGTATACTAACTACGTAGTTGACTGAGAAGATGACTGTGTACAATTTGGCCAATGGTATGTTGACAAGTGTTACTTATTTATTGGTTCGTGAAGGTGCAATTTAATTTGTTGAGGGTTCATTTATGTCAGCTAGTGAAGGAGGGCCACGTGGGCCAATGGCTAGCTACCATGTGGCCTCTAAATAGAGCATTAAAATTGTGTTATCGATCAGGCCAAGCAATCCACCAGAGTTGAACCTGCAACCTAGCACCAAGCAATGCAAGGCCTTTACCACTATGCTAACATCATGTGACTTAACTATATAACATTTTGGATCACATTTAAAGTTTAGCGCATTCACTGTTGGCAATTAGGGCCTGGGCTAATCCCCAGCCCTGGTCACCATGCCCACGAGGATCTAGGGACAAGACTGTGGGTCAGAGCTTAGCCCCATCCCTATGGTTTAGCCTTACCACAAACATTGCACAAATATCCCAACTCAGAACCACAGGTAGAGATAATTTTAGGGGCCATCCCTAGGGTCACATGACCCTCTACAAGATTGGGTGCATGGAGAACAGAAGGGGTTAGCCCATGGCATGCCAGCCTTGGGCCACATGGCCTATTATGTGACCACACCGCAAGCAGATAGGGATTGCACCAACGGTTAAGCACTCAATGTGAAATTTAAGGCAGCAACCCAGTTTTATGGGCAGGACATGACCGAGCGCCAGGTGTTGGAAACTCGGCCGGTGAGAGTGGGCGATTAGCCCTGACCCCTCAGCATGTGGCCCCCATGTGACCCTATTTTTTCGGAACTAGGCATTAGAGAATATCTTAACTATCCTATAATTTTTCCCATCAAGTGGGATTGTAGGCCATATTTTCACATCGGTTCTGGGTTTGGGGAACTCAAGCTAGGTTTGGGTTGAATTAGAGGATGATTAGCTATGGAATTTGGGAAAAACCAGTAACAAGCATAACTTTCTCAATTTTTGGCCAAATGAGCTACAGAAAGAACCCAAATGGGGGTTTTTGACAGTTCTAGATCCATTGGAGATATTTTCTTTGCATGATGAGAACTATAAATTCTTATAAACACATATTTTTTAGCATAATGAAGGAGACCCAACATTGGAAGTTGGACCAAGACATTAGCCCACTTTAGGGGTGAACACCTTTATCATGTTTTGTTTTTCTGTCTTTCTGAAATGGTTTGTTGTCTTTGATTTTTTGTTAATTGTGTTTGAAAATCACTTGTTAATGTGTTTAGTAACTTGATCCATTGTCCAAAACACATAAAAAATTCACTTGCAATTTGTATATCACCTTCAATTTTAAATTACTAATGATTTCGATATCAGAGCATCAGGTTATTATGAAGGTTTGATTTTTTTTTGCAAGTGTTTTTTTTATTCCTACAAGGCTGATGCTTCACTACAGGAAAGGAGGACATTCGTGATGATCAAAAAATGTCATAAGCAGAATGGTGATGGTCAAAAGGGCCTGTGTCACCAAAAACTGAACGTCACCAAAGGTGGCATCGCCAAAAGTATAGGTGTTGTTGTGACATTCAAGGTATATCACCAATAATCATTTATAATGACGAATAGTGATCATCACCATTTCATATGAGCAATGGTGATGGACCTTAGCCTCCATCACCAAAAAACATAATGTCACCAAAAGGTGGCATCGCCAAAATTATAAATGTTGTGGTGAAATTCAAGGTTCATCATGAATAATGATTATAATGATGGATAGTGATCGTCTCTATTTCATATGAACAACAATGATTTATTGTGATGGAGCTTTCATGATTATCACTATTTATGCATATATATGGTGACGTTCATTGGCCATCACCATTTCATATTTTGTTGAGGATCTAAAGATGTCACCATAAGCTCATTGGTGAATGTCAAAAGAGCCTTTATCACCAAAGGACACATTGTCAAAAGTATAGGTGTTATGGTGAAATTCAAGTTCTGTCATGAATAATATTATAATGACAGATAGTGACCATCACCATTTCATATGAACAAGGAATTATGATGATGGACCTTTCATGGCTGTCACTATGATGCATATATATGGTGGCGCTCATTGACTATCACCATTTCATATTTTGGTGAGGGCCAAAACATGTCACCATCAACTCATGTGTGATGATCAGAAGACCCTTTGTCATAAAAAACTTATCGGCACCATTCCATATGAATATCAAGGCATGATGGAATCAAACCACCAACCTCCTTCTTGTAAAGCAGGTGCTCTTCCAATGACCTAGCATCGTTTAAACAAATAGAATTTAAAAAATTGTAAATTGAAGCTTTCTAAATGGTAAATTTTACAACTTTCAATAAATTATAAAATTTTGTAAGTTCTTGGAAAATATTTTACTAAACAAGAAAAATAGCATCGAAGCTACAACTCCCTACCTAATGGCTATGGAAGTTATGAAATGTGGGTGGAGGGAAATATAGTTACATATAAGATACTAAATATGTTCAGTTGTATACGCAATTAGAAGTGACACGTTGAAGACATTTACAATGTATAAATGACTTATAATTATCAAACCTAAAATCTACAATTACACCAAAGATTCATTTCTCACCTTGTGAATCATGTATAGTATGTTATGAGAGCATAAAAATATGCCTCCAAAAGATTGCTTTGCATGCCAAAATGTAAAAACAATGAGCATATATGATTCAATTATGAATAATTGGCTACATGCTTGAATCCTACTAGCTATGGGGCCTAGAAAACTAATTGGGAGAATTTCTTGTTATTAATTAATTCAAGATGTCAAAATACAATGATCAATAATAATGATCCTAAAATGTAGCCATTAAACAAATGTTAAAATTGTAAGCACAATTTTGGATAATATCTATTACACCAAAAAAATATCCAAGAGGCATTAAAATACTTCCAAATCCACACCAAATATGAGTATCCAAAGATTCAATTGCACGAATACAAGGAAAACACTCTCTACCTCTCAATGATAACTATGTCCTCCTACAAGTACTTCAACTAGCAACGAGGTGTGATGAAAATAACCTAAAAGCTAAAATAACTACATAATAAAAAAATATACTTCATCCCCCCTTTACCTTTACATAATAGATCTAGGGGAATAATAAAAATATCCATAGAGAATAGGATTAGAGGGGGGGAAATAATAATGATAAGAAAAAAATAACCAGCAATGAAATCTACTAATTTGAACATGTGTCCACATGTACTCAAATATTAGAGGAAACAAAGGAACCCGGCATGACTGATTATGCACTTGATAAAATGACATTTACTTCTTTAGAAAAAAAGGAAGAAATTCCCATCCTCGTTTCTGTCATCCTATGGAATAAATCCTTTATGTATGGAATTTTGGTTTTGTTCTACACTTTATGCTTACTCTCTAACATTAAATAAGAGTTCCCAATTTTTTTTCTAAATATATATGATTTGTTTGAGTTTGGGCCAAACCTATTCAAATCTTGTCAAGTTCAGCTAAGATACAATGAGCTTAACTATGTTTGCTTAAGCTAGTCAACAAACTTGACCCAGGATTTTGAAAATGAAGCTTGATAGATATGACTGCTTTGACATATTTTGACACATTTCTCCTTTTTGTATGTCTTGAAAAGAGAATTTGAACTAGCCTCCTCTTACCACAATGTGACTAGATTAGCGAGACGAACCTGAACCAAAAGTATCCACTAAGAGATTGCGAGTGAGGGGAATTTATCCTGATACAAATTCTCAGAACTTACATCTCGCTGCAGCCATTAATTTTTATGTTATCGCATTGATAATAGAAAACACAATTTTTCATCAAAGAGGCTTGAACAATGATATGGGAAATTTCAGCACCTCACTTTTACCAACCGCAAAACCACTATTTTAGAATTTATTTTAATTGTGGAGTTTTATGCCAATTTTCTATTGTGGAATCCAAATCAATATTCTTTTCTAGACTTTTCCAAATGTTTCCTAGGTTCATTTATTATGATTGTGCTCTCCACCGAGATATAAAATTTTGAAAACTTGTCTCCTCAAATCAAAAACTTGTACCATACTATAAATAGGAAACTCACGTCTTCCAATCTAGAGGTTACCCTAATTGAAGATCCCTTTCCACATTTTGGCCCACATATGAAGTTGTGCATGTTAACTAGGATTGGTCATAGAATTTACAATAATTGAGTAGCATTTTAAAGTATGGTTCCAATTTGAATTCATGGGGAAGATATTTTGGTTCATTCAACACTAAAAGATAACATTTTTGGCATGTAAATATAGAAAAGCTAGATCAATTTTAAAAATTTGGCATATGTTAAAGAAAGTAATAACTTTTGTAAATACTAAATACTAAATATCAAGTACTACATTCTATCAGGTTTTAGGCTTATTGCATCAAACAATGTAAATTAGAGGAATTTCACTCAAGAAGTCTAATTTAGCATAAGAGTGATGAAATAGGTACCATGGAAAATTGGTGGATGCTTCAAAAATTCAGATGGGCACATTTAAGACCAGATAATTTAATTAAATATGATTCTCTTCTCTGCCATGCATGTTAATACAAAGTTATTGTACTAAAATCCCCTTCGTATACAAACCAACATCTCTAGAAGTGAAACCTTGGTTGGTTCAAAATGTCACCTTACACATTGCTACTTCTCTTTCTTTCCATAGTTCATTTTCTACATGGTTGGTTTCTTTCCTATGTGCAATTTCAAAACCAGTCCAAAAAACTCCAAGACGGTGTCGGCCAAGTTTTGTTGATACAACTTCATTATCCCCCCACTTGCAAGATCCAAAAATACAACTATTTCATTTATGCAGAGAAAACTTGGCCACCTTAAATGACTTGTTTGGTCGTCCATAAGGGCACAAAGTGATACTTCTTCCGGAGACCTTTGGTTTTGCGCCATTACCATGTTTTCCTACATATGAGGAAGATGAGCTCTTAATCACTCATAAATAGTTTAAGGGAAATAATTAAGTAGGATTTTTTTTTTGAAAATATTAATTATTAATTAGAATAATATAATTTTCAATTTGGTTTGTAGGTTTAGTTAAAGTGGAATTAGTAATATTAAATTTTGTGACAATTTAAATATAATTGTTAAGAGAATGCAATATCATATTCTGAAAGGAGAGTGTCCAAACAAATACGACATAATAGTGTTATTTGAGTCTCCTACAATATTCAAACTCAAGATGTTGAGGAAGGAGCAAATTTTGACACCTAATATTAAGGTGTAGGCTTCAACTTGCTTATTGGTGGCTATGATAAGATTCCAAGAGATAGTATTTACAATATTTCCTCCTAGGTCATAAATGACCCTCACCCCATGGCATCTACCACGACTAGATTTCCTTTAGATGCTCCATGAAAGCACAATTTGAAGCAAGACTGAGAAGACCTCCAGCTGAGAAAATCAGAAACAAGGTTGAAGCTACTAAGATATTTTGGATATGGGGGGATGGATAGAACCAGGGAAGATGGAAAATGTTGAATCCACCAAGTTTCACAAGGGTCAAGGTGGGGAGAGAGGGAATGTGGAAGATAGAAGGAATTAAGATGATCAATGAGGAAAGCCATAGCTTTGACAACCACCTTCCCCACTAGAGAAATCTCATTTTGAAAAAGGTTTTTATTCCAACCCATCCATAGTTTCCAACAAACAAACTTGAGGTAAGCTAAATTATTTTAAACGTGGGATTTTTGGTGAAAGAACCTAAGTAGTGCTTAGCCCAATGATCCAACTAATATGGTGTTGAGAAATTGCAACAAGAAATTCCAGTTTAATTTGTCCTTGAATTAAATTGTGAATTAAATTCGAATTCTATTCTCATAGCAACTTAAAATAGCTAAATTAAGTTTTATTAAACTTACTTAACTTAGGAAATTCGAGTTGGAAGTATTTTGGAAGCCATGTATATGTTCTCCCTACTTTTTTGGTGTTGAGTGTGAGTTAATTGTGAGTTGTAAAATAGAAGACTCGGTTTCATGAGTCAATTCAGTCGAATTAGTTCTCAAACTGATTGAGAGAACTAATAGTGAGTTAACAGAAAGTGGTTGATCCGGATTTAAACAGGGATGAAAAAAAATATAGGAACACCCATATACACAAAGATGCATCAGAAATAATACTTCATTTCATTAATGTAAAATACTAAAATATGCTTACAAACAGAAATGGAAATAAACCAGCTAGGGTGATGGTAGCTTATCTCTGAGAAGAGATGTGGAGGCTACATGCCTCCAAACTATGTTAAAATGACACTCTAAGGCATCTTTATTATTGAGAAACAATGGAAAACCCTAAAAATCCAAAAACCTAACCCTAGGAGATGAAATGCCAAACTGTGGGCCCCGTTTGGGTAAATTGGTACATCAACTTCCTGGGGTCGTAACTTTGGAATACGATCTTCGTTTGACGTGCACAATACCTCGTTAGAAATATCTACCTGAGGACTACAACTTTTGAGTGAGAAACATAAATCTATAGCCCATGTTGCACTTGGTTTTTCCAAAACATGTCGTTTAGGGCCTCAAAACGGCTCTGAAAGTTTAGGACCCAAAAAAATACCAAAAATAGTAAGTTGTGCTACAAATAAGGAAACTGAAAAACTGAAAGAGACAGTTATGGGGGTCCAAGTGGGATAGGTGGGTGGCCACCAACATCCACTTGGATCATTCCTCCCCCTTAGGAAGCAATGCTCACCATTGCGTTTTATGCCTCCATGAGATGGGGAAACTTCTACTGAACTTGTTCCTTGGTGAGCTGTTCTACAATCTCTGATGTGTCCAGTAATGGTGGGAAGCATGGTCGAGGGCAGTCCACATTGAACACTCAGTGCAAGCCAAGGAAGTGGGGAATGTTGTGTGCAAAAGAATTGTTTCCCACAACCTTGGTAATGGCGTAAGGACCATATCGGAGTGGTCTACGCTTCTGATGGGCTCTTGTAAGGTGTTCTTTCTATAGATGTACCCAAAATTTGTCACCTGCTTGAAACTTGTGTGGTACCTGTTGCTGATCATGTCGCTACTTGTACTTGCCATTTTCTAGAGTGGAGCGAGGATATATCAACCCGTCGGGTAAAGGTGCTGTAGGAGTCATATCGAATGAATGCTTGACCTAATAGTGCAATGGTACCCCTATGGGTGAGGAGAAGATGTTCATGTATTATTTCATGACCGTATCCATCTGTTTTTGTTGCTGCATGGAGGAACCCTTCACGGGGGTCATGGATGTGGCTATGATCTTCCCCTTACTTTGAGAGTGAACCAGAAATAAAATGAATTTCCTAGTCTCAGAGATGTTCTTACTGCATTTTTTTAGGAGAGATCAAAGAAGTGGTTGTAGGTGGGACTACCTTCGGTATCCTATATAATGAATTACCCAAAGAAATAATAACAATGCTAGGCCTTGACTCATACACAGCATGTCACTTCCACAACTATGGTTGGCCTAATAATACATCACAAACATCAAGGGTTGCAACATCACACAATACCTCATCTGTGAAGGGCTTGATGCTGTAGGGAAGGCGACACTGCTGGCAGACTTGGAGATCTTGTCCTTCGTGAAGCCACCTGATATTGTATGGATGTGGGTGTGGTGTAGTTGGTAGGCTCAACCGCTTCACGACCTCTACTGAAATGAGGTTCTTTTGGCTCCCACTATCAACAATGAATTGCAGCGGCGAACCCTTCACCCACATCTATGAGTGGAAATGACACGCCCCCTCCTCTGGATCTTTGGGCTCATTCTTATGGATCTTAGCGGTGGAAAGAATAGTGCTAGGCTCTGTGTCAATGATCTGTTTCCCTTTGTCATTCCTCTAGTCGGGTTCTGACTCAGGGTCAGAACATGCATTTGGCTCTGAAGCCTTCAACTCGGCCACCAGTGATTGCTTGGTCCAACACTCACTTGTGTTGTGAGTGGGGATCTTATGGAACTCATACCACCTTCCTATGTCATTCTTTGACTTTGTGGTGTTGTTATTTTCTTGCAGCTTTGATGGGTTGTCTTAGGTCACCCAGCCTTGGCTTTGTCCTTTATTCTTTAGATTCGCAGATCCAAAGTCTCACTTATTTTGTTTAAACTTTTGCTCAATCTTAACAATGTATTGGTACATCGTGCTAAGTGAGGAGATGTCTAGGAACTCCATTTCGTCCTGGATGTACCTGTGTAGGCAACTGCAATATTTGAGTACCAAATGCGGCTCAGAATCCTTGATACCCAACTTTGTGCGAAGGGTATGGAAAATATTTGTGAACTGTGGCAAATCTTGGTCCCTTCCCTGCCACAGCGTGGTCCACTTTATGTATTTATCCCCATAGCTTTTGACAGGGTAGTACTGCTCCTTAATGGGATCCTAGAACGAATTCCAAGTGGGTGCGGTTGAAAACAGTGAGGTCGTACTCTCATCCTTTTTCTTGCAGTAGGTTTGCCACCAGTCCTTGACGTGGGGGGCGGCTTTGAGAAGAGTAAAAGTAATCTTTTCCGGGCTAAAAAAATCATGAATAAAGAAATATCATTCTAGCGTATTTAACCATTTATCTATAGTGTCTGCATCTATCTAACCCTCGAATATGGGAATGTCAAAGTTAACTTGTACCTTAAAGGGTGTGGTGCTTCCAATGTAGCTATTGGAAGTAGATGCGTTGCCCATTGGTAGCCGTTGAAGCATCTGGACAAAGTTGTCCATCATCGCGTTCCTTTGTCGCTCGAGGGCTTCTTAGAGCAAGATTTTGATAGGATCTCCTGCCCCCTCGTCTTTCTTTTCATCTGCAATGGGAGGCCATCATGATTTCCGAGGCTCGTCTTGCAAAGGTTCGACCAGTTCAAGCCCTAACTCCTTATATCCCGACCTCATTGGGGACATGCAAAGAAAAACATAGAAAGAGAAAATCGCTCTTATGCCACTGATCCGGATTTAAACAAGAATGCAACAAAATATAGAAACACCCATATGCATAGAGATGTAATGGAAATAATACTTCATTTCATTAATGTAAAATATTCAAATATGCTTACAAACATAAATGGAAATGAATTAGCTAGGGCAATGGTGGCTTATCTCTAAGAAGAGATGTGGCACCTACATGCCTCTGAACTGTGTTACAATGAGGCTCGAAGGCCTATTTATTATTGAGAAACAACGGAAAACCCTAAACATCCAAACACCTAACCCTACGAGATGAAACGCCAAACTATGGGCCCTGTTTGGGTAAACTGGTACATCAACTTCCCAGAGTCGTAACTTTGCCATTGGATCTCCATTTGATGCGCACAATACCTCATTAGAAATATCTATCTGAGGACTACAACCTTTGAGTGAGCAACATCAATTTATAGCCCATGTTGCTCTCGGTTTTCCCAAAAAATGTCGTTTAGGGCCTCAAAATGGCTCCAGAAGTTGAGGACCCGAAAAACTACCAAAAATAGTAAATTGTGCTACAAATAAGGAAACTAAAAAACTAAAAGAGACAATTGTGGGGGTCCAAGTGGGATAGGTGGGTGGCCACCAACATCCACCTGGATCAATGGTGACACTAATGAACTCCACTGGTGCTACTCTAGTTAACTGAATATTTACTCATCAGAAACTCATGCATGTCAATTATGAGAAAGAACCAGTTGAGACTAGAGTGTAGGGACAATGTACTATTTGTTTTAGATTTTTCTGAGTTGCACTGATAGTGCATGCATTCAGGAAATGATCCTTAAGGGATTGCATAATTTTTAGAGGCTTTATTTCCCTTTAAATACAAGCTATGCTTCATAAGAATTACACATTGGAATAGAGACTTGGAGAGTTGGTTAAGAGCCTAATCTTTGGCCTTGAGCTTTCATATGAGTTAAAGATTGAATTTTTTGAGTGATAGGATTATTCTAGAGAGAACAAGAATTGTAATTTCATCTTGATTTTTCGGATTAATACAAAACAAATAGTGGGGTTTTGAGCTGTGGCTTTCCCCAGATATTTATTGTCTTATGTGCCTTTGATTCTCTTCCTCTATTTATTATTTGTTTCTCAATGTTTATGGGCTTCCAATGTAAAGAGTAGAAGTATATTCTTGTCGCTTTAGCAAATTGCATTAGCTTGTGAATCTACAAGATTTTCTACATGGTATCAGAGAAATATTGTTTTTTAGGCCGAGAATTTTCAGAGAAGATATGAGAATTTCTATGCAAAATTTTTAGAAAAAAATGGCATATCTGGATTCCTTGGGAAAATATACCTAAATTCAAAAAAAACATCGTCCAAATCGGAGTTCGGATGAGGGAGATATTGCTGATTTAAAATCTGCTCTCTAGAGGAGATTTCGATGTTTTGAGTTTCTGAGTTACAGGTGAAAGTCGAATTTGCAATACATACTTTAGGATCGGTAGATGGAGTTCCATTTGTTGAGGATTGAGTATATCATGGAAGGAATTCCAATTTCATATCCTAGAGGGATAGGATGGAGGTCGTGTTAGAGGACAAGGGCTTGAAGGAATTTGTTGAACAAACAATTCCTAAGCTAGCAGCAACTGATGCACAAAACTTGGCCGAGTGCAAGAAGTATGTGGCGAAGGCAAGGTAGATAATCCTTGAGGGAGTTTGAGATCATATAGTCTCAAGTCTCCATGGAAAGGAAACCCTGCATGCTATGTTGAAAACATTGATGAACTTGTATCAGAATAGTAGTGATCAAAGGAAGTTGGCATTGAAGGATAAACTTCTTAAAATCAAGATGGAGAAAGGTGAGATGATTGCAAAGTACTTGACCAAGTTCACTCAATGTCAGAATGAACTTGGAAGTGTTGGAATCATGGTTTTTGAAGAGGATATGGTGAGTCTTGCTCTTCTTGGACTCCCAGAGAGTTGGCATAGTTATCAGGACTCTGTTAATGGTCCGGAGAAGCTCCCAAATTGGGAACAACTATGGTCTGATTTGATGCAGGATGAGATCAGGAAGAACACCATGGATGAATCTTCATCAAATAATGATGATGAAGATAATTGTGCCTTAGCGATTAAGGCGAGGAAGGGGAAAGGTAAAATTTCTCATTCCAAATTAGATTCTTATCATGGAGGTAAGAACAAGGACATGATGAAAGTTAAATGATTCCATTTTCACAAGATGGGTCACTTTGCTAAAAATTTTCCATTAAAGAAGTCCAAGTAGAAGTCCTCAATAGGAGCGATGCATAAGGCTTTGGCCTCCCAATTTGAATTGGAATTTTCCGTCATTCCGTGCATGGTGTCTTCAATGATGGGAAGTGTCTGGTACTTAGACAGTGGAGCTTCTTTCCACGTGACTGGTGATAAAGAGTTATTCAGTCAACTGGAGGAGAAAGATCACATGATGCATATTGGGATGGGTGATGATGGCAAGTATAGTGTTACTTGTGTTGTCACTATTACTTTTTAGAGGTAGCACGCAACTCCACTCACCTTGAAGAATGGTATTTATGTACCTGGACTAACGATGAAATTGGTATTCATTGCCATGCTTGAGGATAGAGGCTATGATGTGATCTTTTCGAAGGGAAAGGTGTTCCTTCAACACATAGCCATGGGTCAAGTGAAGAAGATTTTTGGATTCAAGTTTAGAATATCTATAAGATAGAGGTAGAGGATTGTGCTTCTTTCAGTTCAAATGCAGAAAATATGTTGAGCCGAGACATCATTGAGTTGTGCCATAGGTTATTGACCCACTTACATCATGGAGCCTTGAAGATATTGAGGCAAACTTGTACTATTCTTCCCAAAGGTACGCTTGAGAAAGTTGATAAATACAAGGGTTGTACTTTGGGACAATACACCAACTCTTCATTTGGAGAAAAGGACAATCTAGTAGAGTCTATTCTCGAGAGAGTCTATTCAAATTTGTGTGGAGAATTCTCGATAGCGTCCATGGCTAAACATAGATATTATGTTATATTCGTTGATGACTATTCTCATAAACGTTGGGTATTTTTTATGCAAAAAAATGATCAAACTTTCACAAAGTTTTGTGAGTTCAAAGCATTGGTAGAGAAAGAGTCTGGAAAGAAGGTTAAATATCTACAGAGTGATAATGATGGTGGGTATGTCTCCAATGAGTTTAAGAACTTACGTGTAGTGGAAGGGATTAAACGAGAGTTGATGGCACCTGATAACCCTCAATAGAATGGGGTTGTCAGATTAAGAACAGGAGCATAGTAGGGGTAGCAAGGGAGATGTTGCATGATCGGGGCCCACCACTATACTTGTGGGCTGAGGCATATAACATAGTGGTTTATGTTCAGAACCATATCCCACATTGGATACTTGAGATGAAGACACCAGAGGAAGCCTATTCCAGTAAGAGGCCAGATGTTGGTCACTTCATGATTTTTGGGTCATCGTTTTATTGCCATGTGACCAAAGATGTCGGAAGAAGCTTGAGCCAGCAATAGAGTTGGGGATCATTATGGGGAATACTAATACACCCCACAACTATAGGGTGTACATGCCACCCAGTCGAATGACAATGGTTCGCAGGGATATCAGGTTCGATGAGGCGAAGGCCATGCGAGTATCCCTTGAGAGGGAGCTTGAGATACATGTAGATGAGGAGATTTTAGATCCTAAGGTTGGGGGGCCTTAGATTGATGTGGAGAAGCCACATGCAGAGGTTCAGAGATTGGAGACATCCACTTAGGCAGAGTGTTCTAGAGAGGGAAGAAAGAACACTAGAGAGGCTAACAAATTGTTGGATGATGCACGGGAGAATGTAGGAGCACCCTCTTCTCAGCACAGACAAAGGAGGTCACCAGAGAGGTGCATTGGATCAACATCACTTATGGGTGCATGTGTTGTGACAGAGCCATCTTCCTTTCACAAAGTAGTGCAGCAGTTGGTTTGGGTTGATGTGATGGTGGGGGAGTATAACTCCATTGTTTGACATAGTGTTTGGGATGTGGTCCCGAGACCAAAGGACAAGTCAATTGTGAGCTCCTGTTGGCTTCATAAGGTAAGGCAAGCTGCAGATGGTAGTCTTGAGAAGCATAAGGCTAGATTTGTGGCCCATGGCTTTTCATAGGTAGAGGAGATTGACTATGATGAGACCTTTGCTCTTGTTGCAAGGTACTCATCAATCAGATCTATTTTGGCACTATCAGAAAAGATGGGTTGGAAGATCCATCAAATGGATGTGAAGACTACCTTCCTCAATGGCATGATTGAAGAAGAGGTGTACATGGAGAAGCCAGAACGTTTTGAAACCTTGGACCGTGAGTCACATGTGCGCTGACTCAAGAGAGCATTGTATGGGCTGAAGCAATAACCTCATGCTTGGTACATTGGGATAGATAGCTACTTCACTCATTTGGGCTTCACGTAGAGTGAAGCAGGTGTGAACCTGTATCACATAGTGGTGGAAGGTAAGATGTTGATCATTGTACTTTATGTAGATGATCTTATATTGATCGGTGATGTGAAGTTCATCAAATCTTACAGGGAGGACATTGCAAGAGAGTTTGAGATGAAGGACATGGGCCTCATGCATTACTTTCATGAGTTTGATGATAGTTTGATAGGAGGAGTTGAGACAACATACGTGGACAAACCCAATATGCCTCTTTTTAGAATATTTTTAGCCATAGGAATTGAAACCATGTAGTAGAAAATGTTCACTTAAGTGAGACTATTAGGATGCCAAATATTCCTCCAAATCCTTGACTTTGAAGACATACGCACTTACAAAAGTTGACACTCATATCCTTGTCTGACCGTGTCACTACTTAGGTTCCATTCCCACAAATATTCGAACTATCCAAGGATTTTGTTTAACTCTTGGAGAATCCCAGCTTGGGATCAACAATGATTTCATGGTTTAGAAAGACACAATCTTTTGCAACACTTATCTCAGTAGAGGCAGAGTATATGGAAGCAAGTTTGGATATTTATGAAGCTATTTAGCTTCACGAGTTTCCCACAAATTTGTTTGGTCAAGAGTTGTAACCCAGGTGGATACATTGTGATAATCAGAGTTGCATAAAACTCTCATATAATCCAATGTTCCATCACTTGTCCAAGCATATTGATATCAAATATCAATTATTTCGACACAATGTCCATATAGGAGCAATGAATCTTCAGCATATCTCCATATATGAGAAAGTTACAAATATTATGACCAAGCCCTTAGTGAAGGGAATTTTCTCTTGTACAAATAAGCTCGGAGTGGTGAAAAATGCCTTCCTCATTAAGAGGGAGTGTTGATGTTTGTAGCAAGAGGACGGTGTTTTTGCATTGGTTAGTTGTCACACATGAAAAAATCATCTAAAGTCTCCTTAGAAAACTTTCTTAATTTATTGATTGAGTTGTTTTAATGATTTTCCTAAGTCTAACTTGGGAAAAGCACATTAATTTAATTATTTAATGTTGGCTACTAAGCTAGGAAAACTAAGGAAATGTAATTTTAATTACATTAATGAATTTGTTTTAATATCAAGCGAGTTAGTATTTAGTCCTTTCCATTCATCACTTTAAATATTAGGGTTATGGATTTAACTCAATAAGAAATTATAGAAACAATCCTAAAAAGAGTGGAAAGATGCAATTTTGAGAGAGTGATTTTCTGAGTGAGTGTGATACTCAAGGCCAAGAGAGAAAATTTGATGAGAGATATTTTATACAACAAGGAAGTCACCCCAGTGTATTCATCCAATGGTTTTTGCAATACCATGACACCTGGGGAAGGAGGACATCAATATGGAGGAGTTACAGCCTCACAGATGTTCCAGATCCATTTGTACATCACAGGTTCATACAAGTTCATGGATCATCATTCCTGGTTGGGGGTTTGATCTAGGATTTTTTTAACGATTGTATAGGCCATACAAGTGCCCAGTTTATTTCATAAAATTTATGGTAGCTTGTAATTTTCTCAATGGGTCATTTTCCCGAATACAAAACCCTCATATTTATGATAAATAAAAGTGAATATCAGTTGGAGTAGAATTTTCTCCATGTGATTGATTTCTTATATTTGTTTTCTAAATTCTATATTTGGTAATTGAATTAATATTTTATGGATTATAAATTTTCTATGAAATAAAATCAAAGATCGGATTTAGAAATGAACACATACCGTCGACACCAAGAAGAAATATCGCAGAGTTTAAATTTTTGTTGCTCATCAAACCAAGTTTTGAGAGGGAGAAGAGATTGAAATTGATGCAAAGGTTCTTTTCCATCATACTATTTGTCCAAATATTGATTTTCTCCCATTACCAGGGATCCAAGTTAACTTACTTTGGAGGAGGAGGAGGGTTGTAGAGAGAAGCTTCCAAATATGCAATCCACTTCATGACAAAAGGGATTGGTGATATAGGCTGCAAATTCATTCCCCTTCTAGATATTTTTTAAGTATATCTTTTTTCCACCATTCATTTTTCCCCAAAATGAGCCTCCACAAAAGCTTGGATCCCAATGCTATGTTAACCAGGGCAGGATGTTTGACCCCTAGGGGCTCAAACAATATTCCAATTGATTAAGTGAAACTTTTTTTGATTGGATTCCCCCCTTGGCAAAAAAAATCACCTTATATATTTTGCTATGGAGGACATTGACATTACACCATAAAAAGCTGCTTCATATAATGTTTCATTTGAAATCAAATTACTACTTTTTTCTCCAAAATCACACATATGCAAAATTTCAATAAGATGAAAAACTAAGATATCTAATGTTTGTGGTGTTATAAAATAAATAGTACAAGGATGAATACTTATCATGATTATTTTTACTTTAAAATTTCTACATATTACCTAGTAATATGTATAAAGATTAACAACCATTCTAACTTAGCAGTAACATTTGAAACTTTTATAGTTAGACAAGAAAGATCATACCTTTGATGCTCCTTGGTACGCTTACAAAATTCCATTACAACATCTTCACCTTCATAAAATGCTAGAACCTCCCTCAGGTCGTGTGGGTGATGACATGCCACATCTGAATTTTAAAGAGCCTCAGAAATTCCTCAAAGAGACACATTATTTTTCCTATATTTTGAAATTGAAAAACCTCATAAATTTCTCAAGTATAAAATTTATGTGGTAAACAAAATAAGTGAAAAAAAAAATTTTAAGGAAAAGAAAAAGAAAAAATAATATATATAGAGAGAGGGAGACACACACACACACACTTTTGATAAGAAAAGAAGTCAGCTTACACTAAAGGAAATGTATAAGTTCTAAGAGTGTTGTATCATTTGGTTCAAGCTTTGAGGGCTTAATGGGCAAAGCATTCTCATGATGCAGACATCTCTCCAAAGCATGTCCACTCAAATAAATCACTTTTGCAGGATCTCTATTTAACTTTGACAAATCCTACAATAATCCCATGAACCATTAGACTATATGCACTAGAAATAAATAACTGGAATAAATTAGAAATAACTAGTATATAATCTTTAGAAAGGACCATATTTAACACTATATAGAACATAATAAATATATCAAATTAAGAGGAGAACGTATATCAAACACTATAAAATAGATCACAAAAATGAAAATATGAGTTAAAAATTGAAGGCTCAATCCATATGTATATAATTTGTATAACTACTAATTAATTCATTAGGATCTCAATCAATATATACTATATAGTAATAAGAACAATGCAAAGTTTCAATTTTTTGTAGATCACACATTAACTGCTTAGGTTATAAATATATGAGGATTATATCAGGAGTGAAGACTATCAAACATAATAATAAATCATGTTTCTTAGTTCATATAGCATTCCAACAGATGCTTAATGTCAACTTGATCACCAAAAACCAATAATGAAGAAACTTGATCATCATGTACCAAAAGCTGAAGTCTTTGATACAGGGAACATGGAGAGGAATACTCAGACCCTTGGATATTTCATAACTTAATAAGAATGCTTATATAAAGTAGATGATGCCTAAAAAAAATGAGAAAGGATTGATAATTATAGCCAGATAGGAAGGCTCTTGTGCCACGTACACAAACAAAAGTTGTTTGTAGGTGAAATAGAAAATTGATCCAAGCTGATGCAGATAAGTGGGAAAAAAGATTATGAGACAAGTTGAATGGAATTTGTTTGAGAAAACCCCATTGGAAAAATTTTAGGGTTTTCAACCCCAGAGCCAGGCACAAAGTGGGAAAATATCATTAGAACAACCTGAAATAAAAGAATCTCAACTTCAAAAAAGTTCATCAATTCAATCAAACCCAATCTCTAATTATCACTCATTTAAGAGATGCTCAGATTGAGAAGTTTGGAGAACAAGAAAGTATTGTTGTTCCAGAGATTAATTCTAAAACTCCTTTCTTCCCTTCTTGGGGTTTCATCCCCAAATGTAATTCATGTGGATTCCTTGACACCCATAGAAGAAAAATATATTCCTTCTCATGGAATCTTATCTGATAACTTTGGATACAAGTATCTTTACCAATTAAGGTAGCAATGGCCCAAACATGATATGAAAAAGAAATACAATGTGATGAATCATCACATTGTATGTTGGTTACAAACACAATAATAGTGAATTCCATGCATGCAACCATTAGTTGTAAGAGAGAATATGGATGGTTAGTTAGGGTTATACAACATGTCTAACTTGTAAAATGTATTTTAAACACAATAATTCCTCTCTTTAATATGGACTTAGTAATCCATAATCTTATTTGTCTTGATTTAAATGGTTAAGGAGCACTTCAAGAGATATACTAACTTGCAATCTCACATTGATTTTAAACAACAAACATTATTGATTATTGACTATTAATATCTTAAAAATCCAAGTACCATGTCAAGTACTTTAAGGTATTTGTAGTCAAAAGTATCTACTTTGAAAATTACTAAATTGAACAATTCCAAATGCATGTCAAAACAACATGGCCTTTAATAGAATATCTCCTTGACAAATGCATATATTAATGTGTAAAAAGAGTTCTCAAAGCCTGCTTGAATTTAGAAAGTTACATCCTTGAGTATAGATCAAATAACTTCTCATCACCCTTGGCATGATGCACTCTTTCAGAAATCAAATTCCAAATAGTTCATGGGTACAATGCTTCTCCTCATTAGCTTATTCACTATTTAAAAAAAATTACCAACCTCAGGTGTAGAAAAGGGATTTTCTTGAGAGTAACTACAAACATGAATAGCTATGGAAACATCACAATAAACAATGACCTATTAAGGCTACACTAGCAACTCATATTTTCACTATTTATTAGCTTATATATTAAAGTTCTAGTAATAAACCAGAGTGAAAGTTTTCTTTGTAACCCATTACCCACTACTTTGTTCTTAATCATAACAAGCTCATTAGTCCCATTACCACCTCTGGTTATAGGCTGATGTATCATATTTCCTTCCTGTTTTCTTATGGATTCATGTCCATTTAAATATCTTTTCCTTAGTGTGAACAAAAATAACTTTTGCACTAATACCAATGACGCTCATACAAATAGTGCAATGTGGTGCACATTTGTTTCATTTTCTCAACACGAATAACTTATGGATTCCATGATACCTTAAGCTTTGGTTGTATCCACATTTTTTAGCAGAATATTCATCTTAATTTAAATAAGAGTTGTGATATCATATAGAACATTCCTATCTAGCTAATTAACTCTAAAGAAAATTTATGATATATAGATGGCTAGGCTTTATGATTGATTTTGAGTTGTGCATACTTGAAATTGTGCATGTTTTGAATGCCCCAAAATTTCTTAAGAAATATTCTAAATAATTGACATGTCATCCATTTGAGCATCTACAAAACATGTTAGTAATGGCCCTAATCTAAAAATAAATTAGGATCACTAATGTTATATCTTAATATTTAGGAACAAAACAATGTAGTTACTATTAACCTAGTTAGTGTTATTCAATGGTATGGTTTAAGATTGTTGTTATTTGTGCTACACATGGGTACACTTGCTATCAGAAATTTCAAGATCCGACAAAACTCACACATTACCAAATATTTTATTTCTCTAAAATACCATACATTTCCAGCCCATTTGTGCAAAAAGAACATCTCAAACTATGCAACAATGAATACAATAAGTGCTGCAATATCTAGTCAATACTATGAAATAATAAGTTATATCTACTTATGTGGGAACATCAACGTATAAGTCCATTGCTGTGAAAAATATATTGAAAAAAAAGCAATTGGTGAAGAGAGATATTTGTAAGTATACCTTTTTCTATGATTCTTCTGCATCCTTATGTTTTGACTTCAAAGTGTTTTTCTCATCCGAGCTTATTGATTTACAAAATTCATTTCCAAAATTGGTACTAGGGACTTCTATTGAACTGACTATTTAGTATTCCAGTCCATCACTTTGAGGTGCTTGAAATTTCCCTGACATATTTCTAGGAACAACACCATGCATACCAAGCCGAGAAACCATGACTTCATTATGTTGTAAACCAATGTTAAGTTAAAGTTACGTACCCAAGTTCACTTTTAACATATCACAACCAACCAAAAAACATTAACCAAACAAATAGATATTCTTCCAGTCAATGGTACAACTAAAAAATATCCGATAAACAATTACCAACTTTGAAGAAATCAAAATATAATTGCATCTATTTAGAAAAACAACGGATGCACAAAATTGTACTTATAAGAATTAAATACAAGATAAAATGAAGGTGGAATTTTGAACCATAAGTATTTTTTTAGAAAACGCTAGTAAAAATGAAAAATACCTAAGTTTTGTTGTGAGGTCATTCCACTAAACACAATTGAAAATTGAGTAGTAGTTTTCACTTCATCTCCAGACTTCAGTTCTTCATCAATCTAAATACCAAGAGGAAGCACTGGAGGAAGGGGACGACCTTCTCTATATCATTCCATAAAATAGAGTGCAATGAAAAACCCCCTAGAGAAAGCATATTATCTGCATCTTGATCAAACAAATCCCAAACCTACTTTAAAACCTCTACATGATGCACCCAAAAGAACACCAACAATTAAAGTTAGGATAGTGTGATGGTGATGTCAGACAAACATTTCCTTCAAAGTCTCCATTAAAGGAAGATCTTCTTTATAGATATGTCAATGATAGCATGGATTTCAATCCTTAAATGATGGAACTAGAATTCCTAATGGCTAGCTATTATGTTAGCATTTTCTATTAGAACAACATAAAACACGTAATGAAATGAGCATTAATAAATTCACGGGCAAACTAATTTGTTATTTCATATAAAATTGAGAAACTTTAGAGAATTTTCATGTGTCCACTGGCATTTCTTTATCATCCTTCATGAATGTTACATTAAATTCGAATTTTAAGAAACCAACAAGCATGAAGATATCCAGTAAACTCACATAATGACTTAATTAATCCAACACTTCAGTAAAATGACATAAAAATAATCATCAAATTTAGATTCTCATTTGTCTCTTCAATACCTCTTGGAATATTCTAGCTCATGAAAAGATAACGATATTGTTCACTGGTGACTTTACCATCCCTATCAGTGTCAACCTCAGAAAAAACCTTGGTATACTTTTGGCATCATACTACATCATCCTTGGCAGGGACAGTTGGGTATTTTTTCCTAGACTTGAAGTTGTTACACCAACTCTAATAGACAAAGGCACAATTGATGTGCTCTAAGATTTATCTAGCTGATTGTGCTTAACCAGTGTTGGAGCAGGTGCAGTTGGTGTTGGTACAAGAGCCATAGAAGATGAAACATTGTTGATTGAATATAGAGGATAGGAACCTACAATCTATTTAGATTGAGAGGAGGTATTAGAGAAACCATCTCCATAGAAAATTGAAAAATGAAGAAGAATCATTTCCATTAGCAGACATGGCTTTAAGAACACTTAGTCCTGCAAACAAGATGGATTTGACGTTATCTTCCAAAGTTTTTCATGGTACTGATGGAATTAAAACTTCTTGAACTGTTGAACTTGCTTGCCATAGACCATCTTTCTTGAGTGACAAGGGAGTATTTCCCCCTAATTTTAACACCCTACACCATACAAACATTGCTAATCAGTACAATGGAAGTTGATCTAACAATCATTGAGCCTGGCCACTCTGCCAAACCTCTAGAAATTCATGGCCACTGACTTGTTGTACCAACACCAATAATTCCCATGGAAGCTCCCTGCAAAGGGGTTGGTGTTGTAATATTCGGTGAAGACACAGGCCATAAAAACGGATTATTCTAGCTTCTAACATGGTACGTTAAGGCTATTGACCTTTGACCATTTTTGAGGTCGAAGAGTTAATTATCATATTTCTCATTACCGATATATTGCATGAGAATGTTCATTCTATTTTGTAGCATGGATTTTTGGTCACCCAAGACTATTATATTTAATTGTGTGGCGAATTTCGTACAGTTTGGGAACCCCTGCTGGTGAGAGGAAATGGATGCCCACTATCCAAGAGGAATTGGAGAGGAAAACTCTTCTTTATAGTCTTCTCATGTCCGTCATGAATCAGTAAGTCTTTATTCCCTCGAATAATTTTATGTTCTCATATGGTGTCATCACAAACTTGTAATGTTATTCTCTTCAAGTCTTACGATGAAGTCTCTACAAATCAACTAGAGAACCTTAGATATGGCTAGGAAGTGGCGGAATAAATTTCTACTCTCTTATCTCTCACACATTAGCAGCTTTGCAAGATGCAATGGAAGACTCTCGAAAGCACTTTGC
The DNA here is from genome assembly GCA_031772625.1 of Pinus tabuliformis. NCBI lineage: Eukaryota > Viridiplantae > Streptophyta > Pinopsida > Pinales > Pinaceae > Pinus > Pinus tabuliformis. The sequence goes on from CM062815.1 coordinate 517,509,440, forward strand.
AAGATCCTAATTTCCTTCAATAAACAATGATTTTTTTGTTTTTTTTCTCCATGCAGCTTCATAGATTATGGTTGCAGAATCATGGATATTCTTCCTTAGATTGTGGAAATGTAGCTCTTATACCACTCTTTGTTTTGGGAGAGATAAAAATATATATATATATATATAGAAAAAATCACCAAATACCCATGAAAGATACTGTTAGAATGTATTAACTAATGCTATTTGTACAACTTAGGTCTTCGAGGCATATATTGTTGAGCAATTCCCACACTGGGTTGTATTGTACGACCTCTATTGCACGCTAAGGGAAGAATGAGAGATGGTGTAGCTACAATGGGTGGTGAAATTTGAGGTGCATGAATTTGAGATGCTGTTGGTCCAAACAAAGTTTCCCTCACAATATCTTGTGTCAACTCACAACCACTCTACGCTACTATTAACAACTTTAAATCATTGTAAAATTGTGCCCTTCCAAGGAAGTTTGTTCCATTCTGATCAACATGCATCCATATCTATAGACTGCATAGATGTAATGATTAGATAATGGAAAAGGTAGATAGATCATCCAACTTTAGACCCAACAATGCACTTTTCTGACACAATTTCAGTAGTCAATGCATCTTTCTCTTTCTCAAGATCATATTCTGTAAGATATTAAGCTAAGGTCCCAACATCACACAAATTTTGTTTTACGCAATCAAAGCATCCTTGAATGACGATAATTTAAACCCCAGAAACAAAATTAGCTGTCAAATTGAGCATCAAGTGTTTCATTTGTTCTTACGGTAGCTATGTTATTGTGCACGCCCAAATATCAACATCTATTGAGTCATTAATGGGCTACGTAACATTGTAATTTATAGTCTAAAGATATAAATTATTGAATCATTTCATATATCCAGCTGAAAGATCTAAGAGATGACATCATGTTTAGAAATATCACTCAAGGGGACAAGGACAAAGAACATCATGCTCTGAGCACTTTTCAAATCCTTCAATTTAGAAGATAAGAAAGAAAACTAAACCAACTATACAATCAAAAACTTTTTTCTTGGGTCGTATACTATCAAACTACTATACGAGTTCAACCTATCTTTAATATAAACTAAATTTCCAATAAAGTAGTTATGCAACTAGTGCATTGGAAGCCAAATTTGTGAAAAACAAAACACTAATAACCTACTTTCACGTCAACTTAGATGAATCATAATTTTTTGGAAAATCTTAAAAGTTTGGTAGATTGTTTGAAGCAATCAAATTCAATGAGGGAATTAAAGGAGAAAAAGAGTACATGTGCAAGTATTTCCACCCCTAAAAGAAGATCAAGGTTTTGGAACCACTGATCGTTCTATCATGGTCCAAATTTTCCCAGTGAAAATATACGTCGAACAAATCAATGTTTTGAGGATGAGCCATTGAAGAGATCCTCCTTAATTTGTTTATCCCTCAATGCATCCAAATTCAAGCATTAAACCATAACTGCAAGTGAACCACTGCTGCATTTCATGTGAAAATATAGAACAAATTTGTAGCAAAAGACGTTAGAGTTCAATCAATTCTAAGAACGTCAATCGATTTAGAGATCCTAAAGATGGATCCAGCCACCTATCCATGTTTCCATATAGCCACAGAGCAGATTGGAGATCGATCTCGATGTGATGTTATTCCCAACTATTGTTCTAGTATTTCCTTTTTTTCAACTCCTCAACATTCATTTGAATACACTAGGATACCACTAAGGCATGTAATAACACAGGACAGAAATTAAAATTTTTAATTTGGATGATCTTTAAATTTCTTAATCATAATTATTTTTGTTATAAATTTTAAAAATGTTATATTTTATGAATAGATAAAAATGTATGGAAGGTATATTTTCTTATCTTTTCATATACTCATTTCAAAAAAATATATTTTTATTTTCCAAAATTACAAAATAAGTAACCATGTTGTAAGTTGTAAGTTATAATTTTAAATAAATTCAGATTTGGATTTTATATAATTAAACCAAAAAAACTATAAATGTTTTTTATTAATGTTTAATTATCTAATATAATGGGTTTCCATGTTATTAAAATAAGTGAGATTTAGATTTATAATTATCAAGTCAAACTTTAAAGCCAAAAATTAACTTTTAACAATGTAATCTTCTATAACCAATTCGGATGTAGTTCATTGTTATGGTAGTAAAACATGAATCCCATGAGTTCTTTCTTTGTCTAAATCCGCTATAACGAATTTGGTTGTAGTTCATTGTGATGGTAGTAAAAAATGAATCTCATGAGCCTGATCCCTGCCCACACATTGGTATAGTTCTACACAAGGCACCATTGATCTTTCTCCATGAATAGGTAATATTATACCAAGATTCATCATAATGTATTGCATTTCTATTTTCCACAATTGCAAAAGCACCATCAATCCTTCTACATGACCATTTTTCTCCCATACTATTGAACTAAACATGGCAAGACCCTCATGTGGCAACAAGAATTTCCTAGACCCTCACCCCCCCATCACAATATATCTTAGAATTTGTCATTTTGGAGTGTGGTATCCCTAGTAAGCATAGAGGAGTGTAGGGGAACACAACCTTAGAGACAATGTGAAGCCAAGGGGAAAGGTTTGTGCATCGAAGAAGGAGTCCTCAATTACATAGATGTGGTTTTCTAAGCTTTTGCATTAATCAAATGTATATTTGAGGTGAAATTCAGCTAGAAAGGAATACTTACCTGAATTTTCACACACAAGGGTTGATTCAACTTCGAATTTTGATACTTTTTGTTTACTCACTTTAATTCCATTATATATAACTAATAATTTGCAAGTCCTTGTCTCATTTCATCTCATTTTATTTCAATTCTGAAGTGACTAAGCCTTGAACCCCAAATCCTCATAGATAAGATTTACGAAGTATTCATTGCCTCATTTCCTCTCATTTTATTTTAGTTAAATGGAGCAACTAGGCCTTGAGCCCCAAACCCACACAACTAAGCTTTTCACACTACAGAAACCTCTCTCTCCCTAGTATTTCACTTTGCTTAGATATATTTTTCTTAGAAGAGAAGAAATGCCTCACTAAATAACTTACATGTTAACTTATCATCTAATCCCATTACATTTTCGAAGAATTCGGGACATTAATATAATTTCAAAATTTAATTTCACACTCATTTGATGTAATCACCATGTTCCATCAATTTGAGTTAAACTCTACAAACAAATGTAAGTAGCTCTTTTAATTTTTTTCATTGGTTGTAAATTAGAAAGTGAGAAAAATGCAGATGCATCTTTCTTTTTAAAGTACAATCATCCAAAAAAATCTCATCAAAGACTAAAGATAGGTTAAAGCCTTCATGGAGTGAAAAATGTTGTTGGCATCCTCTAGAAGAACACTACTTTTAGAAGCTCAATCCATATTTTACCACAAATGCAAGAACCAAAGTGAGAAGCCTATTTTAAAGTTTTTATAACATGATGTATTATAAAAAAAAATTAAATAAGAACACAATACAAAAAAAAAATGTACCTAGTATCATTCCAGATAGAGAAAAGTACTCCATAGGCTATCTATGAAATGAGTAAGAAATGTTACCCGCCTAATTTCAAAATCATCATGGACATTTATAGATTAAAAAAGGAATCGATTCGGCTACTTATGACTAACTAAGAGTTATTCCCCACCTTTCCAAATTATCATCTACATTTAAGCTATTAGATATTATCAACATCCTTTCTATGATGCAACATGTTACAACACTTTACAACTTACCATTATATTTATGTATATATGAGTTGATAACTATTATATGGATTATTTGTTAAACACACATGGACAACAAAGACAATATGAAAGATAAAACATGCAATACAATTTTATTAACAAGAGATTTACATTTATAGTACAATCTGTGACACTTGGGTTTCAGATCCCAAGGTCTCTTGGACTGCTTTGGTCTATTCGGCTTCCACACTAACCCATTTAGGATTAGGTGTCCAACATTCCCCCCCTTAATCCGAAGGGTTATGTATGAGTCCAAGAAGAGAGCTGTAATACAAAATGTGCAAATATGCATGGCAGCACTAGGCTGAATGTGCTCTATGAAATGTTGGTATAAAGGGTGGTGGTTTAAGGATGACCATCAACACTGGAACGGTTAGTGCAGTTCCCGGAACTCTTCCAAAACTGGCAAGAAACTGAAGTTTTCTGCTAGAGGAAGTGATCCTATTGTTTTAAAGAGGGAAACCTTCAACCATAAAAGGGAGGTCTCACCCCACATAAAAGGTAAAACTTCAACCTGAAAGGGGAAGTCTCAACCTGTGATGGTTTAAGGATAACCAACAACTCTGGAATGCTTAATGCAATTCCTGGAACTCTTCCAAAACTGGCAAGAAGCTGAAGTCTTTTGCTAGAGGAAGTGTTCTCAATTGTGCTCCTGGAATTCTTCCAAAACTGGCAAGAAGCTGAAGTCTTCTGCTAGAGGAAGTGTCCCAGATTGCCAACTGAAGGCATGTTTACGGGCATCTTTGTCTTTGGCTACAACTCTGAAAGTGGTGTGGCAGGTTGTGGCTCAGGCTTGCTTGATGTGACTTTGAAGCTTGTAGATGACCATCATTTCCCCCCCTGTCAGATACAAGGTGAGAAGATGGAGAAAACTCAACTGCAAGACTGTTCAATATTCTGGAACAAGTTCTGACATGTGTTTGGAATATCTTCTTGGCTGTTGGTGCCCATTGCCAAGAAGCGATCCATTCAAGATGAATCTTTGTTCTTGCAGGACGTTTGTTTCTGAAGCATTTGTGTGAAGAATGGCTAGTTTTATGACAGTGCTCACATGGATGAAGATAAAAACAGTGATCTTTCAGATGGCCAACTTGGTCACAGTGTTGGCATTTTATGATCTATTGTTATTGTTGTTGTGGAAGAGGGGCAGAATCTAGAACAGCTGAAGGTGAACTGTCATGAAGAGCAGGTGAAACGTCATGAATAAATCCAGCACTCTGAAACTGAATGGGCTTGACATAGTCTGGAATATGAAAGGACAAGTCCTTTTCATATCCAAGACCAGTTCTGTGTTTGTTGTGGACAAGATGTTCCCAAGGTCTGATGATGGGCTTGGGAAGTGCAGACTGAGTTTCTGCATCTGCATGTACAACTGCTGCTTTATTGGATTCTGGATCTGATTCAACCTCAATCTTACTAATTTCACCACTTGCTGGTTTAACCTTGAACAACATATTGTTTTGAGCAGAAAACAATTTGGAATGACAAATTTGTTGAAGCTCATCTTGCTGGAACTGAGATTCTAGTTGCAAAAAATCAATCTTTTCTTGTGCATCATGCAGGCAGGTCTGAATGTCACAAAGAGTGTCTTTGCTGACATTTACCTTCCCATCAATAGTGGAGTGTATTAGTGTATTCAGTAACTCTAATACATCATCAAATCTAGCCATTTTCTCCGACTATAATACCTTGCGCTATAATTTACACAAAACTGGATGAGAATTTGCAAGTTTGCAGACCAAATGGACTATAACTGCGATAACTATAACCTCTTTTTGTTTGTTGAATGCTCAAAACTGTAACCTTTTTTTTTCATGAAAACTTTTTTTTTACAATTTAAATCAAATAAATATTGACACAACCCATGTTCTTTTTCTTTAACCATAGTTTGAAGATTCCAAACCTTCCCTGAGGAAACCCAAACTAGAAACGAATCACCTGCCCATAGAAAACGAACCGTAAAGTTGAGCTCACCAAACAAGTTACAGTATTGAATGCAACAGAATACCGGTGCTCTTGCTATGCCCATAATCCGGAGGCGCACACATTGAAACCCTCCACCATCGCCCAAAATATCCTCATCCCAAATGGAAAACTTCTACCGCACACTGCAAGTCGTTCTGAACAGAAATTTCTCCAACTCAAATCCTTGTTCTTGTGGGAAAGCTGAAAAAACCTGAAAAGACAGGATTCCGCCAGATTTTCTTGAAAGACAGCCGTAAACTTTAAAGATATCTTCCCTCGCCTAAAATGGAAGAGCCTTTGCCAAGCTATGAGCAGCAATTACAGAGTTTGCTTGGCACGCGAATTTTCTGGAGATCTTTGCATGTTCTGGACAAAATAGGAACGGCCTCACGATTTTGGTCCTCCTAATAAGCGAACTTGACCAGTATTTACAAATGCTGTGATTTAAATGGCGCACAGCCCGTTAAAGGCATTTTCAGACTCTGCCTTTCAATCAAATCTGATGTTTTCTTGCCTATGTAGTCTGAGCACAAATTTACACTTGCTGACGCGAAATCTCAGGGGGATCAGAGGCAGTTATGAAAAAGAACCACAGAGCTCTGAGAAAATAGTTACGAAGGAAAAATTGATGAGAACAAAGAAAGAGCCATTCACCTTAGCAATTTTCCAGTACTCTATTGCTATCTTCCTTTCAGCGTTCTTTTTCAGATCAAGGGCGAAAATACAAAGTAAAACTGGAAATGGCTGCTATGGAGCAGGCCGAAAACAACTTCGATGCCAACTACAGCCACGACCATGGTTGAAGATGCACGTGAATTTGCTCCTTTGGATTCTGGAAAGGTTCAGCCCTTAAAAGCAATTAAACTCGACCCTCCTGGGCTATGGACTTCTGAAGAATACTTGGCACTTGAAACTAGTCTTCTAGCAATGGGATGATCTGAAACCCTCCTATGAGATTACAACAGGATTCTGTCCAATGAAGATCAAACTACACCACTGTTGTTGTTGGGAAAAGTATCCAATTCGGAATGCCCCTATCCAACTCTAAGAGGTGATAGTGCCTTACCAACAAACAAAGTAAACTAATTGAGTATTCTTCTTTACGAAATGTAAATGAGGAAGAAGGATCTAACTAACCTGTATCTTTCGCTAGTTTGTTGATCCAACTGCTCCTCTCTTCAGTAGCTCCCAGCTCCCAGCTCCCTCACCGGCCCAGCTTCACCGAATTCCTGCAAGATCACAAGAGAGAGAAACTACAAGAAGATAGAGATATACATTCATAAAAAGCTCAAGATCAGATTAAGCTTAAACATGTAAGCATAACAAAACATCATTGGTATACAACATGTAGGAGAAACTCAAATAGTTTATTGATAGAGTAATAAAGTCCAAGAGGAGATACAACCAAGTGAGGCCCGATCCAGCATCTACCTCCCAGCAAAGGAATCCCTTCCTCTCCTCCAACAAAGCATAAATCACCCAATGTACTAATCTCAATCTCAAACCAACAGCAATTCTCTGCAAAGTACAAAATTCCAGCCTCCTGAACCTCTGGGTGAGAGATCCATATATAGATGTAAGCAGAGAGGATGAGTCAGCTTATGTTTTGACTTGTGGCTTCTCTCTGTCAGTTCTTGCTTCCACTTGGAGGTTGTGAACCTCTTACTCATCACTAGTCGAATTCATTGAGGCAAGTGTCATTGGAGAAGATTCTGGAAGCTTCCAGGGTCTTTCCACCTCGTTGAATGAGCTTGCCATTTTTCATTTCCCGCTCAGCACACCCTGGTAGTGCTTCCACCTGCGTTGCAGTGCACCTAGCTAGTGTAGACTTTGCATTTCAACGCAAGCAACTAGAAGAGCTCCTGAATTGATCCTGAATTGACTATTTCTGAGTGGTTTTTGGTGGAGAACTTCTGGGAGAAGCTGTCATTGGTTGACCTTGTTCCTTTAGGAGCTGTAACAACATCGTTAGGGACTTTGGATCCCTTGAATTATGGACATTTCATGCTTATATCTGTAAGGCACAAAAATGTCTATAACAGTTGCCCCCTAAAGTATGAGGTCGTTTATCGGGTGAAATGCTTTATTAGGAGGATCTGAAGTTCATTCAATGCTGGGAGGAGACTTGTAATAAGATACAATACAATACATTATTTTTCATACTGCTTTCATGATCTAGCTGAGGCAGGCATTCCCATGCTCAGCTTTATAAATTCATTCTGATGTACATAGGACAGACAATTGTCTGATGATAGACTGATGATCCTGCTGAAATCATCATCCTTTGGTAGGATGATTGTCTGTGCTGCAATGCTGTACATGCCAATGTCTTTATTTTTCTTGAATATATATCACAGCCCGGATGGATGAAACTAGATCCGGGGTCTTCAAACTCGTTCGATATTCACTCTAAGTACAAGTCGATCCATGTGAGAAATGTTCTGAAGTCGAACATGGAAAGACATCGCTTGATTACCAGTCAATGATGTAAACCGTTAACAAGCGCGAGAGGAATCACCGATAATGATAATGACCCTCAAGGTACTGTAGTACAATTCACGTGGTGTGAATAAAGGACTTGGCGTTGAACACCACGCAAAATCTTTCGGTCGAAGGTCATTGATGTATACCTGTCGCCGTAAGTGAGAAACTTGCCATTGAGGCATGCAAGCTTCAAAGTACTGAAGGGGTTGTTCCTAGATCAACTTCTTGGATAATGAGCTGATGTCGACAAGAAGCGATCCGTCAAAGGAGGGCCTTAATGTATCCCACATCAGTGACACGAAATGGAGCAAATGATTTTGATGGAGGTGAAAACGATTTGATGATATATGGTTCAGGGTGGCAGTCATGAAAGAATGAAGGGTAATGTATGGTAGTGGATGGAACACGGTTGACTTCTCTGGATGACTTCTCTTGAACATATCGGCGACACTTGTGTGATGGATTGGTAGCATTTACCCCAAAGATGGATGGTATGGCGAGACCATGGCGATGTGACCGGTGAATGAAACAACCCAACCCGACTCAGGCACGGAGTGGAAGTGTCATGTTCAAGAGCGACTTGCTACCAATAAAGTTCTTTGAGTTTCTTCCCAATTTTTCCCCAGTCATTACTGACCAGTACCTCTTTATTTTTGTCAAGCTTGAGGAGGATAACATATGCTTGTTCTATAATTTGCCCTTCAGGCAAACCCATCGCTATGTTTTAACGAGCCTAGCGATAATGAAACTCGTTCTCGTCTAAAGACAAGTTTGTCGCTATTTAATGTTTTTAACGAGTCTAACGACAAAGATAACTCGGTCCTTTTCATTTTTAGAGAGTCTGAAATGGTACGTAAAGTCAACTCCGTAAGTCCTTTTTCGTCATCTAATCCCTTAAGTCCGAAAAAGTATAAAACAATACAGAAGGGATGAATTTTCGATAGTTTTAACGAGCCGAACAAAACAAGCGCTCGATCTTTTTGTGCAATAATCCCTCAGGTCCAAAAAGATTAAAATCTAGAGGAGGGATAACACTTCCGGTCGCTTTAACGAGCTGGAAGGCCAAACCTCGGCAATCTTTTCATATTTTATGAGTCAGATGAAAAGAGCTTAAAGAAGACTCGTCTTTTGAGGAACGAGTGATAAAATGGGTAGCAGCTGATTCCAGGTACGGGTTGGAATTTTCCAATCACGGCAGTATCACAAGGATGGCTAGTGAAATCACTCTTCGCAGCTGTTCCTCAAAATGGGTAAACAATCATATGGAGGTGAATGATCGGCCAATGGAAAAGTGGATGTGACGGTGCAAACACGACCAAGGCTTTAATGGCTGATAATGTAACATTCACGGTTGTTATTTACCGGAGGATAGTTCATTTTTTAACGAGCTTAAACGCGGAAAAACACTACTCGGTATTATGTTTATTTTTTAACGAGCATGACCTATGTGCTAAAACTGCTCGATCTTATGTTTATTTTTTAACGAGCATGAACTATGTGCTAAAACTGCTCGATAATTCATGGTCTAGTTTTGATTTTTTACCATAAATAGTTTTGCCTTTTCAAAGATAGTACTGTAGCCTCAATTGCTGCATCAAACTCGTTAGAAATGAATAACATTTGCTTGAAAATGAGATTAAAACCCTAATATTTCACTTTGAACTACGTAAAAAGCAATTAAAAGTGTTTTTACCTCTCATTTTACCATTTCATTTGAACTTGGTTTGTTGGAGCTTTGGAGGTGCCTCTTCCCCCTTGATTTTCATCAGCTGATTTGGGAGATTCTGTGGACGATTCTCGATGCTGTTTGGACCAGGTAGGAGCTAAACCTGAGCTCCTTCTTTTCATGGTTTCCTTTATGCATTCTGTGCTTGATTTCATGTTTTTCTGAGCCCCTGGGGTTTGATGGGTCGCTCTGCCATTAGCGCACCTTGTGCACTCGAAACCTGCGTTGAACGTCAAGCAGTATGAAGGCAGTTTGACCTTCAACGCAGGTGGAACACTGTGCAGGGTGCGTTGGGCACAGAAAAGGATTTTATTGCACAGTTTTTGATGAAAATTTTTGCCTGTTTCTCATCAAAGCCTGGATCTAACTCATCTCATGTTTATTTTTCAGATATATTGGAGCAAAATGACCCTTACATGGCGAGAATGAGAACATGAAGAAGAGGACATGATTGCCCTACATGATCCTGTCACGGTGAACGCAGTGCGGAATTGTGGCCTACTGAAGTTCTTCCGCATCTCTAGCATGAGATAGCAGATTACCTTACTGCAGTATTTCCTCGATGCTTGGGATCCTATCAACCAAGTTTTCTAGATTAGGGGCAAATCCATCCCCTTGACCGTAGTAGATATTTACTTCTTGACTGGCTTGTCGAGGCGGGGTGCCCCCATCTCTTTGTCAGGTTCGGCCTGAGGGAGTGACTCTGTCAGAGACTACGTCTGCCAGTATTGCAGGGAAGGATCTCAGCCGAGTAAAGACGACAAGATCGTTATCCGTGAGGTTGCTGACAGGTCCCTTAGGTCTATCCTGTACACTATTGGTAGGATGGCTGGTAGTGCATCTCTTCATGTGGCCAACAGATCCTATGTGCAGCATGCCTTGGAGTGCCTCCAACCGAAAGTATTCAACTGGTGTGATGGAGTACTTCTTCAGATGAAAATTCAGTTGACCAAGGTAAAGGACGGGAAGTTGAAGAACTTTGGGTTCGGTTCTATTTTGACCGCCATCGCCTTGGAGAAGATACCACTGATGCAGCCACAGTATATTGCACTCGACTTGCCTTCTCCTACTGAACCACGCATGCAGAGATGGGTTGATCATATGTCTAGGCATGCTGGTCAATCTCAGATTTCTTTCTCTGATACCTTCTTCAGGTGGTTTGAGCGTCAGGAGATGGTCTATTCCGAGTATCCATATGTTGGCATGGACTTCCGGGGTGATCCGGATTTGGTACTGCCGGACGGCGAGCAGTGGGGCGCTATTGGTAAAATCTTCGACCATATCATTGTTTACTATTTTTATTCATAATGTCCTTGTGCTTTATTCTATCAAGACTTTAATCAAACTCATGTGTGCATGCAGATGTTGGCCCTGTTTGCCTAGCAGTTCGCCCGAGAGCGCCAGCCGCTGCCCCAGCAGGAGAGGCTGTCGGGAGGGTTATTCTTCGTGACCTTGATGTGGCCGAGACCCTTACAGCTGTGTAGGAGCAGGTTGAGAGCCTTACTCTCGGCATTCCAGACATGAGGATCGACGAGTTACCTTTACAGTTGCAGCGGCATACTACTGGTGTGCCTAGACGATGGACTCGTCTCTTACGCATGATCGCACAGGCTGTGACATGCTATCATGAGCATCACTAGACTAGGGTGCCCCCTAGCATTTTGATTTTTTGGGTCATGCGACCGATTTTGTCTTGGTTACAGAACATTATATGTAAACCATAAACAACTTATATATATATTTTGATTTTCGGGGTTTTATTCTGGTTGAGTTATGTGATCCATATGCACAACATTGATGATGTGTTTCTTTTTATAAATGTCGCAAATGTCTATCTAACACATAGTTTGCTAATGAGTCGGTTAATATGTTTAAGTTTCTGGAAATATGCTGGTATTGAATTAAATCAAACTGTCTTTCCAAAATCTTAACCCTTAGAAACATGCGATAAATGGCTGGATTTCGGACGGAATATATACCATTGAGTTGTAGTATTACGAGTTGTGAGTCTAGCCTAACGATTAGTCGGCGTATACCATTGGTGATGGCATCAGAGAGCAGTTCTATCAACGCGCTATACTCAGCGATGTTATTCGTTGATTGCCCAATACATACACCTCTGAAACTTACTAACTCGCCGCTTGGATCAAAAACGGCCCAGGCTGCGAAGGACAGGTTCCGCGAACTACGACTCACTCCGTCGGCATATCCTACACATGCCTCCAAAAGGTTTGACATCTGCAATAAATGTAAAAAGGTGGATTACTCAACCAAAACAAACACTTTAGCGAAAACAAAATACAACAAAAGCATATTGGTTACTATTTAAGCATAGTAACGCTTGAGGTACAACCCGTTACGGAGTTGCGCCAGTGGAATTCCGTCATAATCCATTAACTCGTAGGCTCCTTTTGCTAACACTCGTTTAACAATATAAGGGCCCATCCATAAAGAATTAAATTTACCTGCTCCAAATTTATCGGATTCTTGGTCGTAAAGCAAGACCAAGTCACCTTCTGAGAAGACACAGGGTTTGACATTTTTGTCGAACTGCGCCTTGACTCGTTTCTTATGGGCTTCGTTAGCCAAAGCGGCATCACGACGGGTTTCATCCAATTGGATTAATTCCAAGAAACAAACCTCTTCTTCAGAAGTTCCGGGGAGGAGATCGATTGCGAGTTTAAGAGACGAGATTTCGCATTGGACTAGTAAGACTGCTTCTAGGCCATACACCAGTTGGAAAGGTGTGAACCCGGTCACATTCCTTACCGATGTTCGGTAAGCCCACAAGGCTGAGTACAGGATTAGGTGCCACCTTATTTTTTGAACTCCGATCATCCTTTGCAACATATGCTTCAGGACCTTGTTGATCGCTTCAACTTGTCCATTGGCTTGCGGATAATACGGGGTAGAGCTGTCGTGAGATAGCCCAAGCTTGGCAGCTAATTCCACCATCATGTGATTGCGAAAATGCGATCCATGATCCGTAACTATAGCCTGTGGTACGCTGAATCTGGCGACTACATGATTGAAAAAGAAAAGGGCAGTTGTTTCACCAGTGTTATCTAATGTAGGCATCGCCTCGGCCCATTTGGTAAAATAGTCAACGGCGACTATAATATACCCATGCCCCCCGGTCGAGGTGGGGTTACATGTCATGAAATCGATGCCCCATTTGGCGAAAGGCCCAACAGCAACTATTGGCTGTAAAGGTGCGGGTGGTCTTCTGGTTTTGCTATCAAAAATTTGACAAGCATGGCAACTTCTGACTGCGGTTATGTAATCTTTGAACATGGTTGGCCAGAAGTATCCTTCTCGTAAGATTTTTTGTGATGTAGCATATCCGGATTGATGCCCCCCACACACGCTTGAATGACACTCATTCAGGGCTTTTTCGGCCTCCTCATGGGTGAGGCACCTTCTCAGAACTGTATCGATACCACGACGGTAAAGCGTATCACCGACGATCATGTAGTCTTTTGCTTGGTATCGTATACGTTTCTGTTCTGAGTGAGAGGTGTTAGGCCTAAACTTTTGGGTTTGGAGATAAATTATTATATCTCCATACCACTCATTGCTTGTAGATATCAGAAACAAATTCTCGTCCACGATTGATTCTTCGGATGTTTCATCGTTGGACGACGATGGGAGATCGCACAATAATTCTGCGAAAACTAGAGCTTTCTTTGATTTGGATTTTACGAATTCCAGATCAAACTCTTGAAGGATTGCTATCCATTTTGAATATTTGCCCCCCAGCAACTATCATGACAATATATAAGTCATGGGGTTGCAATCAGACAAAATGGTAGTTTTCCGAAAGAGGACATAGTGTCGAAACCTTTGTATCGCTTGAACAGCTGCAAGCGCTAGTTTTTCAACATAAGAATATTTACTTTCTGTATCATTTAAGTTTCTACTTAAATAATATATAGGGTGTTTGATTCCATCAACTTCTTGAACTAAAACCATTGCGATGGTCGTATCTGCTGCAGCCAAATAGAAGTTAAAGTCTCTTTGATAATCGGGTTCGTACATTAATGATGCTTTTATTAAGGAATCCTTTAAAGCATCAAAGGAAGCTTGCGCAACCTGATTCCAGACGAACGGTACCTCCTTTTTCAAAAGACGTGTATAACCTTTAGCAAGTTCGGTGTAATTTGGAATGAACCTCCTCATAAAGTTTGCTTTCCCTTGGAGTTTCTGAATCTGAAGCAAATTTGAAGGTGGAGGCAAATTGATGATTGCCTAGACCTTGCAAGGGTCGAGACGAATCCCATCCTTTGAGACTACAAAGCCAAGTAAACGACCAGAACTGAGGCAAAATACACATTTGTGTGGATTGAGTCATATTTTTTAGTGTCGGCAACGTAGAAATATTGCTCTTAAATGTTGCGGATGATCAGTCCGCTTTCGCGAATGAGCCGGAAGGTCGTCGAGGTATGGTTGAATTATGTTCTTGATGTCATGGAAGGCATAATTCATTGCCCTCTGAAACGTCGCCCCTGCGTTCTTTAAACCAAAGGGTAATTTTCGATATGCGAATGTGCCCCACGGACAAATGAATGCAGTCTTTGACTGGTCTTGTGGGCGGATATTTATTTGATTATACCCGAAAAATCCATCCATGAATGAAAAGATTTCACATCCGGCGCATTCATCAATTATCTGGTCGATGAAGGGTGTAGGGTAGTTGTCTTTTGGACAAGCTTGGTTTACATCCCTATAATCGACACACACTCTAATTGTCCCTTGTTTCTTCATAACAGGGACAATATTCGATACCCAATCGGTTAGAGGAACTGGGTAGATGAATCCAGCATGGAGAAGTTTTTCAAATTCTGCCTTAATGGCAGCGCCTTTCTTGGGGTGCACCTGCCTAAGCCGTTGTCTTACCGGTTTGACATCTGGATACATCTTAATTTTGTGTTCAACGATACTCGAGTCGATGCCTGGCATTTCGTCATATGACAAAGAAAAGACATCTCTGAACTCGCGAAAAAGAGTGTTATATATTTCCAGTTCTGAAGGAGAACAACCTTTGCCGACATAAATATTCTCTACAACGTTTGTTTTAGTCGAGATATTCATGGCTATAGTCTCTTCAATATTGGATAAGTTTCGCTCGGAATCCACCGTATTTATAGTATTTGAAAGAAATTCAAAAACTGAAGGATGATAAAGGTCATCTTGAGTATCTTCTTCATAATCTGGAAGAAGGGAACGATGGTGGCAATCATTCCATGGTGCCCCTTCAATCAACATTGATTGTAGAATTCCTTCGTCGGTTCCATGCACTTGCGACCAAGGATCTAAAGGGGTACCATATTCTCTATACCTATCTACCCAAACGCTTGATGAGCATTGATTTGGGTTCGCCTCCCATGCCAGAAACATTGATTGCTACAATATTTCTATTGGGCTTGGGGCCAAAACCATTGCATGATCGATGTTGATATCGTCTTCTGAGATCTTCGTGGAAGATATCATATTTCAGGTACCTATCGACGCTACTTCCGCCAAGTCGATTGGAGGTGGAAGAGCGAAAGTTCCCATTAGTATAGGATCTTTTAGTAGGCCTACTCCGATATTATGAAGCGAATGGGGGCTTCCATGGATCATGGGAATGCTTCCTGTAACTTGTGAACCATTAGGGAGGAAGTTTTGATGGTCGACGATCGTAATCCCTCCTTGAAAGGGGAATGCAATCTTTCTAAAATAGGTCGACACAACAGCTGCCATGGCATAGATCCACGGTCTTCCTAGTAGGATGTTGTAATCAAGATTCCCATCGATGACTTCAACATCTATTTCTACTGTTTTTCCCCCTAGTTCAACCTTTAAGTTATTTAGGATACCATATGGGGTATATGTCCTTCCGTCAAATGCTTTTAATGTTGTCGAGGATCGCGACAAGGTTGGAGATCCTAAATTTCTCCAGCAACTCATCGACATAATGCATGTAGATGCCCCCTCATCAATAATTGTTTGATGAACAGTTTTGTTGAGGGCTTTCACTTGGATAAGGAAAGCTAGTTGAGCTCCTAACTGAGGATCGTATCCTTTGTGGTCAAAGGATACAAGATTGGAATCCTTAGGATCAAACCCACCAATGGCTGATAACAAAGCCTGCCTTTGGGATGGGCAATTTTGTAGTACTTCAAGAGTCAACATAGCAGATGGCGATTGGGCCAAATCTTCCACTATGTTATAATGCTGCACTGCTCTGGCGTGAGGATTAAATGTCGACTTGTGTACCACTCCCTTTGGCGGTTTTATTGTTAATTCAGGAACGATGGGTGGTACAACTTCTGTCGAAGTTGTTGTCGAACTGCTTGGTTGATCTTTATCCTTGCCGTTCGACAGCTGCGGATTCCCGTAATCTTTGTTCCTTGTCGAAATCAAAGCATCATTTTGTTGCTTTGAAATCGACAACATTAGCACTTGCGACGGGGAAGCATTTCCACTATCAACCAGATTTTGTCCTGGATTTGGAAACGGATCAGTTAACACAGCTGAGGTTTGCGAACTCTTAAAGAATCTTTTAAGCTCAGCTTTGTATGGACATTCTCTTGTCCAATGATCCTCATCACATATCTGACACCCTGAGGGGGGTGGTTTCCTATTTCCAGGAGGGTTTGAAGAAGTTTTTTCAGGAGATGACTCACCCTGTTTCTTCTTCTTCCCTTTGTTTTGCTTCTTCTTGCTTCCTGGTTGTTTGGTTTCTTTGCCTTTATCTGCTGATACGGCATTTACTTCCGAAGCAAGAATTTCGTCTTTTGCATTTTGATCTGAAATCTTACGGGCCTTCTTGGAGTTGGCCTTTGTTGATCTCGCGTTTGTCGTGCCAATGACGCCATCACCAGCATGAGAGTCATTGTTTGATTTAGGAGGAGGAGGAATTGAGAATTTCGGTCTAGGGGCGTCAGGTATTTTGTCGTAGAGCGTGCCAGACTGAGTATAGACCAAGTCTAGATATTGCGCACGAGCGATAACTTGCTCTTCCGTTACGACTCCCCCCTTCGCCACATCTTCCGTTATGGAAGGAAGTAACGACTTGATAAACCATTCAGCTAATAGCTGATCGGGAACGTACGTTTTTACCATCCTACGACGACGTCGCCACTCATGTATATGATCAGATATGTGAGTGGTCGTTGTCTGTTTGAAGTTGGTTAATATTTCAGTTCCCGTTTCATACCTTATCGGTAATTGAAAATGGGTTAAAAAAGTCGTGGCTAAGGTGCTGAAATTGTCGAACGAAGCTCTAGGCAATTCAATATACCATTTTGCCGCTGGACCCGTTAATGTCCTCTGAAAAAGGCGAAGCCTTATCGAATCATCGTTTAGGGTGTTTGATGAACACCACAGATGAAATTTCATCACGTGATTCGATGGGTTTTCACCTGGATTTCCATTAAATTTAGGAATATCTGAAGGAAGTTTGTGAGGAATCACTGGCCACCAAGGGGCGTAAGCAATTGGATCGTTTGTTAACCGGTGTAAATCGGGTAACTCTAAAGTTGCCACGAATGGTAACTGTTGATTCAGGTTAGGTGAAGCATACCCAGGATACGATGGAATTGCCTGAGCAGTTGGCCTTTGCATACCAGCATAATGTAATTGATGCTGGTATGACTGATACGGTTGGTGGACATGACCACTGTAAAGTGGTTGATTTTGACCGTTTTGAATGTATGGTTGTCCACTGTTCGCAAAGATCTACTGCTCAAAACCTTGATATACCTGTTGGAATTGTGGTTGTTGATATTGCACCAGCCACGGTCGCGAAGCCATGTTCTGTTGCGCTATACTAACCGTTGGACCAAGGTGTGGGGTAATTGTACCCGTTTGGACCTGTGTCGCCCCACCAGTCGGCGATTGTGGTTGTGTCACAGGGTCAAGGGGCTGTTGCATTATAACCTGAGAGATCTGAGGTTGACATACAACAGGCAACGTTTGAACTTGCGACACTGTCACAATAGCTGGTGTAGTCGGGATGTTCGACATAGGTACACATTGTTGCATAGAATACACAACCCTTGGTTGTTGGGGTAGTATAGGTACCCAACCACTTGATGTAACTCCAGTATAACCTGAATACTGTTTTGAACTCCCGTATGGATATCCTCCCGGAGGGAGTAATGAAAGGGCATACTGCCCCCCATACGGTGGCAATCCGGAACTCAAAGGGATTGTCTGCCCTTGGGGACTGGATTGCCCAAATTGACCTCCAAATGGATCAATTTGGCGAGTCTCAACATAAGAGTTTCCGGATATTATTCCGGAGGAACAAACAGGAACGGACCACACTATCGAAATAGTCCCTGGGTGGACTCCTTCTAGCGGTTGTGAGCTAGTCGGGACAGATGGTATGCCGGCAAAA
The DNA here is from genome assembly GCA_031772625.1 of Pinus tabuliformis. Classification (NCBI taxonomy): domain Eukaryota; kingdom Viridiplantae; phylum Streptophyta; class Pinopsida; order Pinales; family Pinaceae; genus Pinus; species Pinus tabuliformis. Next base: position 517,527,788 of record CM062815.1, read on the forward strand.
ATTGTCGGAGTGACGGCAGGGAGTTCTGCTGTCGCTGTGTCATTCGACACAGTCCTAGATGTTGACGGTTGTTCAGACATTTTGAGTCTATCCAAAAGATTACCTAGCGATTCTACAGGAACTTCCACTGGTGGTAGACTAACTTCTGATGTCGAAGGAAATAGAGTGACCTCGACTCCAAAATGTGTTGGAGTACTTGCTTGCAGATCTTCTACAATTTCCTCTATCGCAATCAAACCAGGTGGAAGGGGAAGACCGTCAGGTCCGTAAAATATTTCTGGTGCCGAAGAAGGGGTTGAATCAACAGCAACAGATGTTTGAGGAACAAGACTCTCTGAACCGGTTATAGATGGAACTGGTTCAGTAACACAAGTGTTTGCTCTCAGACTAGGATCAGTATCACTGTCCCTCTGTGGCGGTTGAAATTATTCTGTAGAGGCAGGGTTTCCAGAAATGTTTGGAGTAACCGGAATCTCAGATGTTGTTGGAAAACTTGTTCTAACTTTGATAGGAGATTTCGAACCGGTTAAACGAGTTCGCTTTGTCCGTACTGTTTTCAATTCTGGAGACAAAGACGGTTGACTCGTAAGCCACCGCGAACGACGGGGTTTCAATTGACTTTCTTCCACGATTGCGGATTACTTGATCAACCAAAATACAAAAAGGGGAAAGTGTGTTTCTGAATTAAATGAATTTTTAGACGCTTTAGACACAACTTGCTTTTTCAATTTTAAAGAGTCGAGAAAAAGCTAAAGATGACTCTAGTCTCCTTCGATGTTTTAACGAGCCCGAAGTGACAAATGCTCGGATGGACTTTTTCCGTTATAGAGTCTGAAAAAGGCCAAAAGGAACTGCTCTGGAGTTCTAGGTAGAGGGTGTGCCAAACTTTTCGCAAAACTACAGAATACTTTTTAAGGTATGGGCGGTCAATCTTCCCGAATGTTGTGTTCAGTGCATTGCGATCACTAGGGCGGCCGACACGGCTTCCTAAGGATAAAGGTTTTATGCCTATAAGGGTCTCCCAATATATACTCGACGGTACGTGGGAGCACAATCCGTACTGGCGCTATCATCCCTCAGGAGGAATCACCCAACCATCAGCGAGATCGACAGTCACCAGGCTTTACGACACCGGAACACGTCTCTAGCCTAGACCTTTATGTTGTGCGTTAAGTTACAAAGCGTTGTTAAGTTCATTCAATTTATTTTAGGTTGATCTTTCTTAGAATTTTGCCTTTTTGGATCACCACGAGATGTATGATACAATTCCTAAATGCAGTCTAAAGATGATAAGAAAGCTTTTATATCTTTTCAACAATGAAAATCCTAGCTACAAAGGGAAAAGGAAGACACAAACTTTTCTCAAAGAGCATAGAGCACACTGTAATGCACTTTTCCCTAAATCAAAGCATGCAAACTATCAAAATGCAAATGCACATATGCATGTATTTCTTTTCGCTTTCTTAATATTGATGCCTAAAAAGAAAGTTGTTGTACAAATTTGAATTCGATTTCAAGTGAAAACATAAACAAGTTCCTTTTTCAAAATCAAAAAGATGATTACGACACTTTATGATTTACTTGTTTCGACACTAGAAATGCACAAGTTCAAACCAAATGACAAAAGTAAAAGCTTAATCAACTGTGAATAGCAAACAAACTCACTCCTAAGATCAAAACGACACTTGTGACAGGTCTAGATCTAAGGGCGACAGTATGACTAGTTTACTTTTGTAATGGGAAACTGCAAATGATGTAACAAATACACAAAGAACAAATACAGTTTCTTTATACAACTTGAGGCGGAATTGAGGCAAAGAAAAGGGGTTTCAGATAGGTACACTAACTGATAACAGGCTGCAAAAAACAGAGATTAAACTGAGCAAAAGGAAGCAGGGAACCACAGCTCCACAAGGCAAGGGCTAATCAGTGCACTCCCAACACAGAGGATTTGACATTCAGCGCAGGTAGTCTTCACGGGACCTGCGTTGAAATGCAAAACCTCTTCACAGAGTCTACGCTGAAGCAGAAACGAGAGTTGTTTCTGGGTTCTGGGTTACGGTTTGCAGTTTGATCTATAGTTTTTGGCCGGATAAAAGCTATCAATTAGGTACAATTAGGAGGATGATTTAAAGGAGGACTAAGATCTATCACAAAGGGCTGTTAGAGCACTTGTGGATCAGTTTGTTCAGATCATAAAAACAGGTCCAGTGAGTGGACTAGAGTGGCAGATCTCTACTTTGCACTTGAAAATGGAAAATGCATTTCGATTCGGCACTCCTGAGTTTATGAGAAGAACAACAATAGAAACACAAATAAACTAACAAGATACTCTCCCTAGCGGAGTCGCCAATTTGTTGTTGGGAAAAGTATCTAATTCGGAATGCCCCTATCCCACTCTAAGAGGTGATAGTGCCTTAGCAACAAACGAAGTAAACTAATTGAGTATTCTTCTTTACGAAATGTAAATGAGGAAGAAGGATCTAACCAACCTGTACTTTCGCTAGTTTGTTGATCCAACTACTCCTCTCTTCAGTAGCTCCCAGCTCCCAGCTCCCTCACCGGCCCAGCTTCACCGAATTCCTGCAAGATCACAAGAGAGAGAAACTACAAGAAGATACAGATATACATTCATAAAAAGCTCAAGATCAGATTAAGCTAAACATGTAAGCATAACAAAACATCATTGGTATACAACATGTAGGAGAAACTCAAATAGTTTATTGATAGAGTAATAAAGTCCAAGAGGAGATACAACCAAGTGAGGCCCGATCCAGCATCTACCTCCCAGCAAAGGAATCCCTTCCTCTCCTCCAACAAAGCATAAATCACCCAATGTACTAATCTGAATCTCAAACCAAGAGCAATTCTCTGCAAAGTACAAAATTCCAGCCTCCTAAACCTCTGGGTGAGAGATCCATATATAGATGTAAGTAGAGAGGATGAGTCGGCTTATGTTTTGACTTGTGGCTTCTCTCTGTCAGTTCTTGCTTCCACTTGGAGGTTGAGAACCTCTTACTCATCACTAGTTGAATTCACTGAGGCAAGTGTCATTGGAGAAGATTCTGGAAGCTTCCAGGGTCTTTCCACCTCGTTGAATGAGCTTGCCATTTGTCATTTCCCGCTCAGCGCACCCTGGTAGTGCTTCCACCTGCGTTGCAGTGCACCTAGCTAGTGTAGACTTTGCATTTCAACGCAGGTAGCTAGAAGAGCTCCTGAATTGATCCTGAATTGACTATTTCTGAGTGGTTTTTGGTGGACAACTTCTGGGAGAAGCTGTCATTGGTTGACCTTGTTCCTTTAGGAGCTGTAACAACATCTTTAGGGACTTTGGATCCCTTGAATTATGGACATTTCATGCTTATATCTGTAAGGCACAAAAATGTCTATAACAACTGTAAGCAAGAATAGACTATACCCTTTTGAACAAGACTTCAACAGATGGACTCAGCTACCTTCTGCAAATTAATGTGGCCTCAGCAAATGGTTTTGGCCCAATAAAGACAATGCCATAATTTGGCCTACTGGAGATAGTCAGGATCTCGGCCTCCTTGAGAATAATGGCAATGAAAATGTAAATTAAAATATGTGACTGGATGTCCTGGTAAAGTCGAATTAAGAAGAAACCTAATGAAGAACCAGCCGAATTCCCAAAACAATTCTGATCTCAAAGGGAATTTGCGATTTCAATGCATTCTCTGGATTTAGTCTGAATGTCATAAAAAACTTTGTATGAAACCTAAGAGGAGTAAAAAGCTTTGTGTCATCCCCAAAACCAAAATATATGGAATTAGGACTGTGCAAGCGGAAGCGTGCGAGGCGGTGGCTTATTGTTCCAGAAGAAAACCTACGAGGTAGATGAAAACCGTGAAGGGAAATGAGATTGCATAGCTGAAACCCTTAGAAATTTACGGCTCTCGGAGTAATCTGGATGCTCTTTTTTTGCAAAATCTGCGAGCTCTTGAAATGGAATCCGAACACAGACATGGCCATCAGAGACAGATCACCATAACACAGTATGAGTGGTATCAAGTATTACAATAGACTGGAGCACAAAGAATAATGGCAGAAGCGTTTTTGCTGACAAGCGCAGAGATACCGTGTCAGGCCCAGAGCGCAGGTACAAGGAAAACGTTTCAAATCAGGTCAGCGCAACAGAAGAGCAAGGCGCAGGCCGGACTGTATTAGAGCAGGTGTGGCAGATTGACATAGCCGTTTGAGGACAGAGCGCTGGCGGAGGCAGAGGCGTTAGCCAACGAATGCAATTACACTAGAGGAGAGAGCGCTGGCAGAGGCAGAGAGAGGAACGTTTCATACGTTCAAGTGAATATGGCAAAAATACACTACACAGAAAGGCCATAAACAAATGGCTCAAATTACTTATGCAGGGCAGGAATACGCCTGCTCCGATACCAGCGTTCATACGAGCACATTCAACGCGAAATGGCTCCTTCCACCATTCACGCAGCCTCGGTTTGAAGAATCTCAAACGTTCACCATGTCAGGCGTTAACCATGTCAGGCGTTATGGCAGAGTATGGCAGGGTAAACGAATAGGGGCAGCGTAGCAAAACAACGTTCAATGCATGGAACAGCGCTTCCAGAATCTTACTACAGTCCAGATGGTCAAATTGCAGGTTTTCCAGCTGATCTAAAGGGCATTCTACTCAGCGATTCAGAGGATTCTCCAGGCCAACGCTAAAAATACCATGGACAGCGTTTCTTTTATGAAACGTTTATGAACAGTCAGGATAGCTAGAGAGTGCAAGTAATGCAAGGGTCAGGACTGTAAAAGACAGAGGGCGCAGGTAACGCAGAAGAGAGTCTTAAAAATAGCCAGAGTCAGGTGCAGCGTATACAGTGCCAGAGGTCAGGTAATGGGCAGAACTGACATATATATAGAGACAACAAAACAAGTGGCTCAAATTGGAGCAGGACCAGCAATCAATCGCTCTGATACCATGTTAAACACACATGGACAAAAAAGACAATATGAAAGATAAAACATGCAATACATTTTTATTAACAAGAGATTTACATTTATAGTACAATCTGTGACTCTTGGGTTTCAGATCCCAAGGTCTCTTGGACTGCTTTGGTCTATTCGGCTTCCACACTAACCCATTTAGGATTAGGTGTCCAACATTATTGATATGTATTATATATATAGATTAATGTGTTGTTTCACTAGAAAATTAGTTAGCATCTTTAGGTAATAGTAAGTCTATGCATGCAGTGGAAACAAAGACAAAAGTAATAGCATTGATTCCAATATATGAATGATGGGCCTCAATGGAGGAAAAAGATTCTTCGGATTAAGAAAATTCAATTAAATTCCCCTTTGAATTATTAGTAGTCCCTTCTCATTAGAGATCTATACCTAGAAATATATTATGTTGACCAAGTTTCATAAGCACCTCATCCAACGTCAAAGAGAGAGGTTTAGTCAATAATGTAGCACTTAAAACTGCTCACTACTCACATCTTCATTCTTAGAGTGACTTGGACCAAACAAAGCAACCTAGAAACTTCTATTAGAGGAAACCCGCATCAATCCATAACCACTTGATATTAATGCCCATTCCAACTTCACTATGGTTTTATTCATTCTTTGGTTGCACATAGGGCCCTAAACCCTTCCCGTTATGGGACCCTACACAACAAAAATAATATCTATGGGATGTTGTCAAGGTTATGGAAGAACTAAACCGGGCATCGGATATGGAATCCATGGAAGAACATAAGCCATTGACCCTCATTTTGTCGCCAAGTAGTTGTGAAACCAAGAAAACCGTGAAATAAGTATGACGTTGGCTGAAGACTTTCCGGTAGATCATAGAAGATAACCATGATGCAGCCAGTCATCAAGATTCACTGACAAGGATAAGGATGGTTCCCCTCCCTTACTTTTTACAATTAGGATTGCTTTTAAGAACATACTTTAGCTTATTTACTTCGGGGGCAGGCGGGGCGGCGTCAGATTAGGTGCTTAAGATGTTATGCCCCATTTGGTCTGCAGACGGGCTCAGTTCTTGTTCAATCAAATGGAGAGGTGGTGTAGTTAGGTACGTTAATGTGGACTGAGAATGAAACAAAGTTCATATACAATGGGCTTCTGATCTCAAGATCTAGATTAAGTACATCGATAATTAGGTGGTTTAAATCCTGGATGCTTATGGCATGCTGCTTAGTCATGATTCGTCTCGCTCAATGGATATATGTCGACGAATTTTGATCATATGTGGTGCCCTTAGCATGGCCTCCTAATCAAATCATAATAGAGAGAGATCCCAAACTTAGCTCATCACAGAATACAACAGAGTCAATGAGATTCAGTACGTGGAACCTGAGCTTGGGATCTATATTGTTGAATTCGACAAGGAAGTAAATAAAGAGGTATCCCACCTGTTCCCCAAACAAAGTCAAAATCGGATGAGACCCATCAAAAAGCAGTTCCATGTGGTAAAAAGAGATAAATTGAAACGTGATTACAAGTGACTATGGACAAACGATAGAGCTCTCGACAGTCCAATCCGCGAATGATAAGGCAAGAAGAATAATGATTTAGTTGGCCATGAGGCAGGTTGCGAGTGGCCATGGACAAATGACGAAGCCATCGAAAAAACTAATCCCCGAAAGAATTTATTTGGCATAATTATTATTCAAAACCCAATTTTCAAAACCCCCCAGAAAAGAAACGCCTGACACCAATCTGTGTAATGTGGCTGTTGCGCTGTAATTTGTGAAGAACTTGTTTTCTCTAATTCCAAATAATTCAATGTCGCTTTGTCTGGATTGCATACACAATATTTGTGCAAAATCATCGTGGTCATATGGGCGCTTAAAAACTGGATGGCATGATTGATGTTGTGGGGTGTGACGTCTCTGTGATTAGTGGGAGGGTTGGTCTTTGCTCATTATTCATTATGGTTTCCTCTCTGCCCAGAGTTGTGGTTATGTCAATCTGGTGCTATATTTTTTTGGAGTTGTCTATAATGCGACTTTTTGGAGATTCCGGTGACGGAATCCGGCGGAAGAAATTGAGGTTAAATCTTGATTTTTTGCAGTTAAAATGGTTTTTTAATTGAATATTTGGATTCAGCACCCTCAAAAACCCCTGGGATGCTTTCATTGTGCAGAAACTACCTATCAAACTTGCGATTCCAATAAATTCCTGCTGGATTTCAACCAGAAAAACCCGCTGGAAAGGCTTTCAAAAAGTCGCGTTATAGACAACTGCTATTTTTTTGGTGGGAATTAACTCATGGTAAAAGATGTTTAAAAACACACTCAATTTTGAGCAATCTGTATTAAATAATGGCATGGATATGTTGGATTTGGCATTTTGGAATAACTTTGAGGATTTCTAACATTTGTTTTCGTCTTTAAAATTTTAATTTTTTGTGGTGTGGAAAACACTGTTATTAAGTATAATTTATTTATAATTTTTCAAAGTAGTTTTATCTTTATTTTATAAAGGAGATAATTTTAATAATTTATTTATAATTTTTCAAAGTAGTTTTATCTTTATTTTATAAAGGAGATAATTTATTTTTAATTCTATATAGTGTTATTAAAAATTATATATTAATATGGTTAGAGGAATAGACTAATTATGGTTTAAGCCCACTTAGTGGTTAGCTTACTTATGGAGGAACAATAAGAATTAGATGAAGTACTCTTAAAAATAGTGCAAGTTCGAATATTAGGAATGGAACAATTAGGAGTTTTAGTTATTTAGAGAAAAAATAAGAGTTTCATGAGTTTTTAGTACGTATAATTCTTTGAATTACAATCTAGGAGCATGTAAGAGAAATAATATTAGAGTGATGTACTATTTAAAAAATGTAGTCTTATGTAAATGTTTTTGGAAAAAAACATAATGTCCACATACCTTGATATAAAACAAACACTAAAAATGTCATTCTTAAGATATCTTGTGTAGTTACCTAATGTAAATCAAGCAAAATATCACAATTACTTGTGCGAGTATTGGTGTGATCATCTTTTTCTCTTAAAAGAACTCTTTCTAGACATGCACCTGATCAAGCATAAATCATCTTGAGAGATACCTTTGAATTCATATAACTCATCCTATGGCTATCCTCAAATGAATTCTCACCCATAGCCTTGGTTATGGTGTAAGGCTTGTATCAAAGTGGTATGAGCTTCTTATGGGAGTTTGCGAATTTCTCTTTATGCAAGTCCAACCATAACTCATCACCAACCTGAAAGTTTTGTGGAAGCCAAAATCTCTTGTGTAGTTAATTGAAACTATTATTTAGCTAGCATACGAGGATTTTTTGTTTCTTAGTTGGGAATTCCAATAAAAACGTCAGTAGTGGGAAAAATTCAATTTATGTTTTGTAATTGCCAAATTGACATGAAAATTATTGTGCTATATTTTCATCCAACCAATCCTTAGTACACAAACTCCCTTTATGTTTTTCAAGTTGTTAATACCTAGATCTCATCTCATAGGAAGCATGATGGGTGCACTCAATGATGCATGATGTTCAACCGTAGAGGAAATGGGTTGGAAACAAATCAATTTTTTCCATGTTCAAACTTCATAGATTGAAACTCTCTTTTGAGTAATTTTGAATTTTGAGAGGGTTGAAGGATGCTAAACATAGATGAAACAAGGAAAGGAAATCACCCGAAGTCTCCAATATAGATCTCACATCTCCTTGTCCTCTTGGAGGAATGTTATGTAACATTTTTCCTTACCAAACTTCCAGTGATGATTATCTTTAAAAATAAACCTCACTAGTGTTTAACTATTTATAATGAAATTAAAAGAATAAAATATTTTTGTATTATCACCAAAAAATGTCCGTTTTGTTGGACTTTCAATGGTTGTTGACCAATGAGACTTTGTCCAGCTGGAAAAAGATTAAGTTTGTCAAATGTTGGTATTTCAATAGATAGATAATTGACCTAGTCAAACATCATATATGTGACGAACATTCAATTGTCGTCACATATTTGACGAAGAAAATTATCATTGCATATATGACTATAATATTTTCGAATATCCGACGGTAATTGTGATTATTGGTTATCCGACGAATGTTGGGGCTTTAAAAAAAATACAAAAAATATTTGCAAGTAAGGTCCAACACTATGACCGAACTATCGTAGTATGATGTTGGATTTTAGGGGTTAAGGGTTAAGGGTCACTCGTTAAGAGGATAAAGGGTTAGGGATTAGGGGGTTCATGGATTTTAGGTTAGGGGTTAGTGATTAAGGTTTAATGGGTCAAGGGGTTAATGGGTTATGAGTTATGAGTGTACAAGTTAAGGGATTATGGCTTAGAGGTTAAGTGGATAGGGAATTTAGTGGTTATGGGTTAAGGGCTTATATGTTGTGAAAATGGCAACCCTAATCCCCTTATCACCACTATTGGGGGTTCACGTGTCAATTTCTCTCCTTGCCTTCCATCTAGGCCCCTTAGCGCATATGACATTATGTCCTAAGTTTCCTTCTCATTCTCTAATTCTAGTATTATAGATCTTGCTAAACCATTCTTTGACCTATCATTGCCCCCTTCAACACAAAAAGTGATACCCCTCCCACCTTTTTGGTCATACCATTCAGCTTCTCCTAATTTTATGAACCCCTAAATTTGGTTCCAATTCCCCTAGAACTACACCCTTGGTCCCCTTTCGATAAGGGCTTAAATGAATTAGGGTTTATGGGTTGTGATAAGGGAGACCCTAATCCCCTTATCACAACTATTGGGGGTTCCCCAATCAACTTAAATTCAACGATACGAAAGAGAAATTGAGAAAAAAAGACAAGGAACTTGGAAAATTGAAAGCAGTTGTTAATGAATTAATGAAATGAAAATATACCATGGAGGTGGGGAAACAAAATGGTGGAATTAATCCAAAACCACCAAACAATATAAGAATTACATGTGTAGACTATTTAATTTTTTATATATGTTTGACATATGTTTGACAATAAGGTTGAGTTTGACCTGTATTTTCTCCACTTAATGTATCTTATAGCCCCACATATATTAAGAGTCTTAGTGTAATTCTCTTTAGAAGCAAGCCATTCCTAAAGAACGAGGTGATATTCTCACCAGATGCAAAAGGGAGATCCAATTGTAAGATGACCTTGGTCATCTTTGTATTGAAGGCATAAAAAAGGGGGTCAAGAGGGGATTAACCTAGATATGAATAGTTTGAATATTGCACTATTCACTACAAGAAAAAGGACATTGGTGAGGGGCGAAAAATGTCACCATAAGCTCATTGGTGATGGTAAAAAGAGTCTTTATCACAAAAAACTGAACTTCGCCAAAGGTGGCGTGGCCAAAAGTATAGGTGTTGTGGTGACATTCAAATTCTATCACCAATAATGATTTATAATGATGGATAAAAACTGTCACCATTTCATATGTGTAATGGTGACGGACCATAGCCTCCGTCACCAAAAACTGAACGTCACCAAAGGTGGCATTGCCAAAATTATAGGTGCTGTAGTGACATTCAAATTCCATCACCAATAATGATTTATAATGAGAGATAGTGACTGTCACCATTTCATATGAGCAATGGTGACAGACCATAGCCTCGGTCACCAAAAACTGAATGTCATCAAAAGTGGCGTCTCTAGAAGTATAGGTGTTATAGTGACATTCAAGGTCCGTCATGAATATTGATTATAATGATGGATAGTGATCATCACCATTTCATATGAAAAACAACGATTTATTATGATGGATCTTTCATGGCCGTCATTATTGGTGCATATATATGGTGACATTCATTAACCGTCACCAAAAGCCGCATTTCCAGAAGTATAGGTGTTGTAGTGACATTCAAGGTCTATCACAAATAATGACTATAATGATGAATAATGACCATCACCATTTCATATCAATTACAACAATTTATGGTTACAGACCTTTTGAGGGTCATCACTATTGATGCGTATATATGGTGCCGTTCATTGACTACACCATTTCATATTTTGGTGAGGGTCGAGAAATGTCACTAAAGCTCATCGGTGATGATCAAAAGAGCCTCCTTCACCAAAAATTGATCATCGCAATTCCATATGGATGTCATGGCACGATAGAATTGAACCACCAACCTCCTTCTTGTAAAGCAGTTGCTCTTCCATTGAGCTAGCACCCTTTAAGGAATTAGACTTTTAAAAATTAGACCTTGAAACTTCATAAATTGTAAATTCTATAACTTTCAATAAATTAAAGTCTCAACAATATTTTACTAAACAAGGAATGAGGCATCAAAGCTGTAGGTCCCTACCTAATGGTTATGGAAGTTATGGAAAGTGGGTGGAGGGAAAAATACTTATGTGTAAGAGAATCAATATGTTATGTTGAATACTCAATTAGAAGTGAAACTCTGAAGACATTTATAACCTATAAATGACCTATAACTAGCAAATATACCAAATATTGCAAAAGAAATGTCATAAGTGGATAGCATATGGAAGAAGGGCATTGATAAAGACAGATGAACTATGTTATAGGTTGAGTGAAAGAAAAATCTCAATGTTGTTCTTGTTCAGTGTTTAATTTTTAGATATCTGAATGATATCTAAATTTTTGTGCAAATGTAACAGATTTTTAGAAACCATGAATGGCATATGATACTACCTATGCATTGAATTTGACCTATGATTTCCTTGATGTTGCAGGGTCTCATGATTTTGAAGTTTACATATTACCAACCAACTTTGTATTTTGTTTCACCATGATAGTCTACTATTATGAAATATTTTCGGTAAAATATTGCATTCAAAACCTGGCAGAACTCTTAGCATCCTTTATTTTTCAATATTGACATTGAGCCCCATAGCTTAAGATCATCCATGCACATATATTATGAGGTACCAAATTATGGGATATTTCGTAAATCCAACCTAACCTTCTTATATGTTGTTAAATAGGAGAAGTTATCCTTCTTCCACAATAATTATTGGCAAAGGAACTATTCCATCTAATTGAGAAACCATGGAAAGATACGTCAAAAATCTGAATTTAACCCAGAATGCAAACGTAGCCTCCTATGCAAGAATTTGGATGGTTTCCTATACAAGAATTTTGAAAAAGGCTAGTTTCAAAAAGCTACTTCCCAAAAAATTCTAAAATTTGAGAATGCCTTTGATATGCACGATCTTCAATGAGTATAGGCACCTACAATGATCTTGTTGAATAGCAAGAAATATAGAAAAGGTAACGAAGATAAATGCATTGTTGCAAAAAAAAGTGGCTTCATCCTATGCGGAAAAAAAGAGTGAAATAATAGATTGCAAACCATATTCTCTAAAAGTATTCCAACTATCTTATGTTTTAATTTATTTTTATTCCAAAATATATGGTGTAGACATAGTGCTTGATTTCATAGTTTCTATATCTAGAGCTTGTAAATTTTAATGTTTTCATCATGCCAAAGAAATATTGTAGTTCAAAGAGTCACCACTATCCTAGAAGATTTGTCTAATAGTTAGTGTGAGAAAGAAGAGCCATATTTTAGAAGGGCCTATACACAATAATTTCCAAAATTTATAACAGAGTTGTTGGTAAAATGGTCAAAGAATTTTGTAGTTTGCAACTATTTCTGGTATTGCTACTAAGTTTCTAAAACATTTATGTGGGTTATGAAAAGAGTTGTTGGATTCCTCCTTTGTGTTTCATGTACATGCAAGTTGAATACATTAGTATAAAAGTTTGTTAGACACCTAATCTATTAGGGTTGGTGGGGAATAATTCCAATAGTCATTGAAGTCCAGGTGACCTCTTGGAAGATGAAAACCAAGGGTCATAAAACTATGTATTAGTATGTACATCTTGTGAATATAATAAATCCACATGAGTTATTCAAATATTTCCTATCAATTTTGTGTGTGTTTGACCTAGTATCATTGTAGGTTCCTCTCTAGCCTACTTAAATGTGTGAAAGACATTAGTTTTGTGGCATTAATGTGGGCACCCTCACCAAAATTGTGCCCTCTATATGCATGTAAATTTTTCATGTTGAAATGACACCTAAGAATTTTACCAATTATGTTTTCCATATTGCAAACCTAACGCACTTGGCTACCCCTCTGGCCAGTTTTGTCACAACTCTAACCAACGTTCACCCACAAGTTTGTTAGTTCTATTTAATACATGTTAAGGAAACATTGGCATATGATGCTTCCTCAAATCCTACATCCATTTCTCTCCTGCATCATTTGAAACCCTAGAAATGCACACTACTCTTCTCTAGTGGACTCTCTTATGTCTCTTATGTCTCGACAAAGGTGAAGGGGAATGGAGTTTACCTCCTATTGCAACACCTCCTATTCCACCATTCGAGGTGCTAAAGGGCACTAACTTTAAGGGTCATAGATGAAATCTCACAAAGATCTTAACAATGAGAAGGTAGGAGTGATTTAGCATAGGATTGATTCTTCAACAGTTGACTTTTTGGGTGAGATTTCCCAGTAAATGAAAAAAATTGAAGCGCTACCACCTACAAATTAAGTAGAGTATGAACACATGTTTCCTAATATCCAAAGAGTCTCTTCATCTTTTTTCCATGAGATCCATGGAAAGTATGTTCAAGTTTCGATAACTCATGCTAAGATATCATCTTTGATTCATGACACATATACTCCTTCAACTAGTGATGGAGAGTCCAACCAATGAGTAGGAAAGGTTGTTCATTTACAAGGTTGACATCAATAAAGTATTCTCCCTCTAGCCAACTCTAAGACAAGAAGTATGTATAATGGACTTATTATTGTAAAAAATTGAAAATATTGGATTATCTTCACGTTCAAGGGCTTGAAGTGGTTGCCTCAACCTACAAACCTTTAAAGGAACTGTGTTTTTCAATTAGACCCTTACGATCAAGGAGTTACAAAAGAGGAAGGTGGTATGGTTATTTTTAAGGGGTTGGCCTAAGCTCACCTATGTACTAACTTCTTTTGTCAAATGAAAAATGTAACTTTGGTTACTATTACAATAAACTAAATTACTCTCTTCTCACTTGTTTATTCTTTTGTATTATTGATCCCGAAAAATAGATCATGTGATAAGTAACCTCTACTTGAAGGGTTTGTAGCGATTGTTCAATATTGTAAAAGTCTATAATGTTTATCTTTGACTAACTTGCTCATGAATAAGGCCTTTCAAGGTATTCTAAACAAATACGTAGAACAATCATTGCCAATATTATGTGCTCCCTCTTTAATGACATCCATGGAGGAATGTTATTGTTAATAACAAAAGTAGGTCATGAGTAAGTAGATTTGGGCTCTCTAAATGGATTGACACCATGAGCTACCAACGCAAGCCTAATATTATAGAGAAACCAATTACCCCTAAAACACTAGTGAATTGATGGGATAACACCAAATCCTTTCAAGGAATTTAGCTAAGTGTTGAACTCCACATAGAGTTTCAAGTTGGTAGCTTAAGTTTGCATGGTCCTAATGAACATATAATATAGAAAGGAAGACATAACCCATTTCTACAAGAATTGGATCCTTGTGTTCTATGGCTTTATGAATACAAAACCATCTTCAATGAGGTGGAGATCATCTCCAATAACCTAGTCCATGCATAGGTAATTTCAAGAATCATTTCCTTGGTTAGTGTTCAAATTATTTATGTCCTCCTACCTATCATATTTTTAAGTATGTTCTTTAACACATTCCCTAACTTCTCATTTGGGTTGGATTTAGAATGTATCATGCAATCAATGTATTTTGCCAAAATATTTAGAATTTGAAGCATATTCGCTACTATCCTATGACTTGTAATGACTTTATTTCCCCACTCTATAACTTATCCTTGAGAAGGAGTGCCTTGGGTTCTCCCCCACAATTGTGGTTTACTTGGAGTTGATTGGTAATAGATATATAACTAAGAATGGAAGATACATACATGCATATGGAGCTACTAAGCTTGTAGAGCCCACTTTAGGGTCAGGTTCCACATTAGTGATTTTTGGTCTTGTATATTCGATTGGGAGCCCATTGTAATTACATAGCTCCATCCCTTTGATGTTACTCTAGACATTGGAATCTTTCCAACTCTGTGAAAATTACCTCAAACGAAGTTCATATGTGAAAGTTGTGTCTCTCGCAAGTTGACTTACCTTATTGACCACCATGGCAATGAGTGGATGCCATGTCAACCCCCATTACTTACACATGTGGGGGTGTTCCAAAATAGAAACACTAATTTAAGATTGAAGCATGCAAAAATCCTAACCTTGATGTTGAATGACTATAGGTTGTGTTATACTAGGTTACTAGGAAAGGAAGGGGCTCCATTCACCTATTGATTTCATTCACCCAATTTGAGAGAGTAGAAAGAGGAGCAACTATTAAAAGGGCCCATGCGTGCTCATCCCCTTTAGATGAGTAAGGAGACCAATAGTCTGCACTGTCTTTCCACCCATTTGATTTGCCAAAATTCCATTGAGCCCATTTTTCCATAGAGAAATCAACCACTTTACAACCTTAATTTGATAGGACTTTAACCTCCCCATGATCAATAGAGGAACAAGTTTCATCGGTTCTTTCCAGTCCCTCTCCTACTCTGTTGAATTATCAGAAGCTTGAACTGGGGTGTCGCCTATGCATTGAAAAATACAGTTTGGTTTAGTAACACAAATCCTGATTCATACCCCAGCTACAACACTGGGATTCAATTTCAAAAGAATGCAGATTCCAAACAAAAGTCCCCACCAATATATCCAAGCATACCAGATTCAAAAGTATGAAATGAAAAGGAATAAAATCCATAGCTATAGAATATACCTACTAATATTCTATAGCTTTCCAGCTTGTGAACAGAGCCTAAAACTCAACACTAGATAGAAACCAAAGTTGACCACAACATCTGATAAAATTTCATAGGAACTGACCTGTTTGAGACATGTAAAATTCCAAACTGACCACTTAATCTACATGCTCCAAACATTGCCCTATGCCTTCATTACCATCATTTATCATAGCCTCAAGCAAGACACATTTAGTAGGTGACTCCAACAAAAACCTACAATAGTTTTCTTTGTTGCCATCTACCAAACATGCACATGAAGTATTATAAAAAAATCAGATCTGAAATAATACACCATCTCATGTTTCAGGGTTTGTTGCCCTCTTCCAATATGTTGAAATTTCTGTAATGAAGCATTGATTGAAAACACTATTATCCCAAACAAATTGCAACCCCAAAGACATCTTCTAGCTGATTTTTTATGCATAAATTGGTCAAGAGCTGATAATATTAAGGTCTGGAAATTTTATGAGATTTTCTTGCCAACAAAAAACCCTTTATCTTGCATTGAACCACCACGATGAAAAGATATGGTTGTTCATTAATAATGAAAAATGGTTCACCAGCCTCCAACATGTTCGGCTCTTTGAGATCATCAAAGATAGACCGTACAATGATTCCTCTATGCTTCATGAGATGGTCTTTGACGCTGATTGATATTGGAGTAATTGAGTATGCCAATTAGACATTTCTCTATTAAACTCTCAATATCCATGTCAGAGATAGGATCTCCACAAAAAAACTAGTAATGTAAATTCCATCTATACCTTACAATAAAAAAAAGTGTCAAAATCCTCATCCTCTTGGCTGTTATGCTCTTCATTACATGAGGGAACGATAAAACCAAAAATGTTTTCATCTTCAGGGTTCTTCTACAAAATATACCCTCCCCAAATCATCAAAAGAATCATTAGTAAATTTAGAAACTTGGAAGGGAATATGACTTACCAAATCCTTGCCTTCATGCAAGTGTATCTCATCATCACAATGTGCTTCATTTGAGACATGATCGCATGGATACTATTTAATAGAAATATGGGGTGCTACAACAAGGCCTTCATCACACTTTTCTTCCTTGGATCTGAAATCTCATGAGAGAGAATTCTAGTCATCCTTATACAATTCATTTCCAAGCTTCCAATCATCTAGCACACCATACTTTTCTTTGATATATTTAGCCAAGGACATACATGCATCATATTTCTTATTGATCCAACCAAGAGACACAACGAAGGGTTATTCTCAAATGCAAGAATGCAGATTCCAAACAGAAGTCCCTACTAATATATCCAGGCATACCAGATTCAAAAGTATGAAATGAAAAGGAATAAAATCCATAGCTATAAAATATCCCTACTGATATTCTATAGCTTGCCAACTTGTGAACAAAGCCTAAAACTCAACACTAGATAGAAACCAAAGTTGACCACAGCATCTCATAAAATTTCATAGGAACTAACCTAATTGAGACATGTAAAATTCTGAACTAACCACTTAATCTACATGCTCCAAATGTTTCCCTATGCCTTCGCTACCATCATTTATCACACCCTCAAGCAAGACACATTTAGTAGGTGACTCCAACAAAAATCTACAATAGCCTTCTTTGTTGCCATCTACCAAACATGCATATGAAGTATTACACAAAAAATCAGATCTGAAATAATAGACCAACTCATGATTCAGGGTTTGCTGCCCTCTTCCAATATGTTGCAATTTCTGAAATGAATCATTGATTGAAAACACTATTGTCCAAACAAATTGCAGCCCCAAAGACATCTTCTAGCTGAATTTTTATGCATAAATTGGTCAAGAGCTGATGATATTAAGGGCAGGAAAATTTATGCAATTTTATTGCCATAGAAAAGCCCGTTATCTTGCACTAAATCACCCTGATGAATTTAAGATATGGTTGTTCATTAATAATGAAAAATGGTTCACCTGCCTCCACCATGTTTGGCTCTCTAAGATCAACAAAGATAGACCCTACAATGCTTTCTCTGTGCTTCATGAGATGGTCTTCGACGCTGATTGGAATTGGAGTAATTGAGTATGCCAATTACATATTTCTCTATTAAACTCTCAATATCCATGTTAGAGATAGGATCCCCACAAACAAACCAGCAATACAAATGCCATCTATGCCTTCCAATCAAAAAAGTGTCAAAATCCTCATCCTCTTGGCTATCATGCTCTTCATCACATGAGGGAATGATAACAACTAAAAGGTTTTCATCTTCAACGTTCTTCTACAAAATATGCACTCTCCAAATCATCAAAACAGTCAGTACTAAATTCTGAAACTTGGAAGGGAATATGACTTACCAAACCCTTGCCTTCATGCAAGTGTACCTCATCATCGAAATGTGCTTCATTTGAGACATAATGACATGCATACTATTTAATAGATACATGGGGTGCTACAACAAGGCCTTAGTCACACTTTTCTTCCTTGGATCTGAAATACCATGCATATATGGTTCAAGTGATGAGAGAGAATGTTGGTCATCCTCATACGATTCATTTCCAAGCTTCCATTCATATAGCACACCATACTTTTCTTTGATATATTTAGCCAAGGACATACATGCATCATATTTCTTATTGATTCAACCAAGAGACACAACGAAGGGTTATTCTCAAATGCAAGCATCAAACCACCAAGCTTCTCTTTCAATCTAAAACAAATCTCAACCAAAATATGTTGATCATGTGATCCTACAACATGCTCTTCTTCATCATAACCAAAAACCTGAAATTTCTAATATGCTTTGATTAAACCTAGAAATAAAGATATACCCTTGCAATCACTAAACTCTTCCCATGCATAACCTTTCAAGGTAAGGGCAAACATTTTCATCATGGCATCCTCATGGATAATATTTCCATCTATTATGTGGTTAGATGAGGGCATCCATGAAACTTTGAAGCATGCTTAAACCAATTTTTGATGAGAGAGCTAATTTGGACATCCAAAAATGAATGAGAAATCCAAAAGGCCAAACATTTTGGCATCCCACCTTCCTTGGGATGGTGCCATACTTTTTACTTCAATTCTTCAAACTAATATGAAACTTCAAAAATGCATAATCTTCATACCTTATTTCAATACCAATGTAGTCACCAAGTGAGTCTTCAATGCCTCCAAGGATATTGGATGTCCTCACCTCTTCTAACAATAAATCACTTCAAGAACCCTCAAGTAACAAGGCTTCATTCCTTCGAGAAATCACTAGATGAGTGAAATATTTTCAAAGAGATTCCCTCTTGAAATCATGGTAGAAAAACTACCGAATAACAAGATCTACACATTGTCCCCAACCATGGCAATAAAATGCTACCTTTGAAACCTGCACTCAAAGTGGTATAGCCCTAAAATACAAGTGCAACCACAGGGGAACATAGGAAGGTTGCCCACTGTCATCACATCAACCCTTCCTCTCACTTTATGTTGGCTCTCCTCTAGCACAAGGGGGAATCCATTAGAAATGGATTAAGATTTCCTTCTAACTAAATGGGATGTTGGACCCATGGAATGCCTATCCAATGGGTGATGGAGTCAAGATCTACTAGCAAAGAGGGTTTGAATAATATGGAGAAGATGTGGTCAAGCCATACACTAATGTGCCATGAATAGTTCAAAACAACTTTTCAAGTTATACTAGAGTAACTAATGAAGGCCTTCTACAAGATGCACTACCAAAACCATGAAATTGTTGCCAAGGAATAGTCTTCAACCATAAATATTGGAAGAACCACCATAACATAGAACCATAAGTAAAGAGGATGCAGTAGAATAGTTTCTATTAGAATGAACAACATCAACAAAGATCACATCTTCAAATATAGTCCCATAACATCTACAATAGCCAATCTGAAATTACAATATAAAGTTTCCCAAGATTCAAGGTTACAAGGACTAGCGAGGATTTACAACATCTACTCTAATCTCTTCTCATATGCAAAGCTACCTTCCAAAAGAGATTATTACTACAACAAAAGCAGTGGCAATCCTTGTATAAACCCTCATCATCTACAAAAAAAAAAAGAGAAAGATGAAAACCTTACATCAACCCTTCCTCTCACTTTCTATTGCCTCTCCTCTAGCACAAGGGGGAATCCATTAGAAATGGATTAAGATTTACTTCTAACTAAATGGGATGGTGGACCCATGGAATGCCTATCCAATGGGTGATGAAGTCAAGATCTACTAGCAAAGAGGGTTTGAATAATATAGAGAAGATGTGGTCAAGCCATACACTAATGTGCCATGAATAGTTCAAAACAACTTTTCAAGTTATATAGAGTAACTAATGAAGGCCTTCTACAAGATGCACTACCACAACCATGAAATTGTTGCCAAGGAATAGTCTTCAACCATAAACATTGGAAGAACCACCATAACATAGAACAACATCAACAAAGATCACATCTTCAAATATAATCCCATAACATCTACAACAGCCAATCTGAAATTAAAATATAAGTTTCCCAAGATTCAAGGTTACAAGGACTGGTGATGGTTTACATCTACTCTAATCTCTTCTCATATGCAAAGCTACCTTCCAAAAGAGATTATTACTACAACAAAAGCAGTGACAATCCTTGCATAAACCCTCATCATCTATGAAAAAGAGAAGAGAAAGATGAAAACCTTACATATGCTTTCCCATTGACTTCTTCATCCTAAAAAAAGTTCAACTAGGCTTGGAAGAGATCTCCTCACAAATCCAACCATGCTCAACAAATGAGAGGGCTTCTCTTTATATAAAGTTTAGCTATACTAGGTAGGGATGAAAGCCTAGTATAGAGGTGGGGCTTCTCACCCCATAGTTAGGAGGTGGGGATAGCAACCAGACTAACTGGATTAGGTCACTGGTTGAATGAGAACTACTTGCTTGGTTCATTTAGTAGCACTAATAATTAGCAGCATGGTTCATTTAGCAACCCCAGTGAATAGCACAGGAGAGATAATCACCCAAGAGTAGGATGACCAAGGTAAAGGGAACAACCTATCAACTAAACCCCAATAGGAGTACTAGATAGGGATAATCACCCAATGACATAAACATCTTGGAATCTCCCCTAAGCTAGGTACTCCTCAAAGTAATATAATATGCATAAAGAATGCATGAGCAAGTCTTTGATGCCATGTGTCAATCTCTCATGCAAGGTGCTCCCTTGAGTAATGCTTCTTTGACCAACTATTATGGTTTGTTATGCCACTTATCTTCATTCGCCTTGGGGGCACTCTTCAAGATAGCTACTAGATAACCACTCCAAATAAAATAATGATAAATTCCTAATTAATGGGAACACTCCTCAAGGTAGGATGCTACTTAGGGCTAGGGGTCTATCCTAGTTGTCATGTGTCTCTTTCTCCTTTGCAGCACTCTTCAAGAGGCTCACCTTAGAAATCATGATCAATAAAATATGCCAATAAGACCATGTTAGGGGAGTGCTCAACAATATGGAGAACTAATCCTCCTCAAGATGATGAAATGATGCCAAGTGTAGCAAGATAAGCTAGGACGCTCCTCATATCAAATCAACAACCTGCTCAAAAAGTGGATCTCATAGGTGAATGTGCAATATAGGTTCACTACTTGTATTAAAGGATGTGACGACCTCAACGTATGTGCTAAGAGTGTGGATCCATGGACCATGTTACTGCCCAGATTAGCAACCTCTACAAGGGTCGATCAAGGCCCTAAGAAGTAAGCACCAAGTCAACAACCTGCTCAAAAAGTGGATCCCATAGGTGAATGTGCAATATAGGTTCACTAGTTGTATTAACAATCTCATAAAGGATGTGATGACCTCAACATATGTGCTAAGAGTGTGGATCCATGGACCATGTTACTGCCCATATTAGCAACCTCTGCAAGGGTCAATCAAGGCCCTAAGCAGTAAGCACACAAGAGATGCACCCACTGTCACCTCAGTGCAATCTCCCCTCACTTTCAACCAACTCTTACAATGCCATTGAGGGTATACCAATATACACACACTTACACCAACAAAGCCTAAGAGATCGGTGCCTAGAAACACTAAGCATGATGAAGATTAGAAGTTAATTGAAATAAAATGATACATCTGATATATGAATGATAACTACAAAAAATATAAACCAGCGTGCAAAGCTCACTCAAAATACACAATAGATGGTTACCTTTGATGGTCAACCTTGGACAATCAACTTGATATGATTCAATGGAAGGGGGGATCATGGCCTTGAAATGTATGTTTTTCCTTCAGGAGTATAAGAACAAAAAAGTCGCCATTATTGATTTGGAATGCTAGCTATAGGTTATTGGGAAGCCTTGTTCTTATACAAAGGTAGATAGTATGAATGGATGGAAGCCCATTTCTATGAAGTGAATAAGCAAGCATGACAGTTTGACCTAACTCTTTGATATACCTACAATAATTCTGGAGGTTGTCACAACTTTGCAATTTATAAATTCTGTCACCAAATGTTTGAAGATAGCATCCATGTGTGAGATATAAGGTATTATGAATTGGAAAGGGTTAAGATCCCTAGCTCAAGTCTACCCAGGCTTCCGCATAGCTTATTTATGTGTGACAAATCTAAAATAGTTTGCAATTGATCAACAACAAGGTGAAGTGTCACCTACAGGACCTTCTGTTAAAAAAATTCAACCACACAGGGTGGAATCTAATCTAGGAAAAATCGAAATGAATTATGAAAAGGAAAATATTATGGTTTCTTCATCAGGCTTTATAGGCAGTTTTTTTTATTTAAATTTTGGGAGGAAAGCTCCTCAAAGCAAAGTCTGAGCTTTGTTTTAGATGACAGAGTCAACCTTTTTTGATATTACAGTGGCTGTCAAATGAAATCTGAGTTTCTTTCACATTTCTGCTGGAAAAGGCCTCTAATTTGCTACAGGTTTTCATATGCATGCCCATAAAGAAGATACCAACAGAAAAATATTAGCACTTAACATATGTATTATACTTTCATGCACAAATAAACAAAAGGCCCACTGCAATGATGTCAGTAGAGTCTAAGTTTAAACTGACATCTACGACGATACAATGATACACCAAAAAAAACCCGTTAAAGTGCACAAGCTTAACACTAACATATCCAGATAAAACAGGTTTGGAGTAGTGGTTCAGTGGACATTTTGATAACAAATAATAAAAAGTGTAGTTCTTACAAAGTTATGTAGTTCACTGAAATAGATTAAAAGGCATGTTAAAATGAAAATTTTGCTCCAAAGGAGCATAGATTATCATAATACTACCTACAGAAAAACTCAATATATGCACTTATCCTATGTATGCCAATATATTAATAGATTTAAAAACACGGAAAAAAGGGCTTTGACCCTTGGGGAGCATAGGTTATTATAATAATCTATAGAAAGCTTCAATATAAGCATGTATCTTATAGAAATATATATAAATATGATAGAAACTGCAAAGATTTGATCAAACAGTAGAGAGGGAAGCATGTATACATAGTTTCCATGTTCAAGTATCCACATTGACACCATGCAGACACATTATCTAAGGAACCAGGATATTGTAGGTTATACAAATTCATTTCCATATGGGAACATGGTACTTGTTAACAAGTTACAATATAACAGGAAGTTCATTAGCAACTCATAATTTTGCTGGAAATGGGCAACAACAACAACATTTCATAGTGATGCAGGAGCATCTAACCCCCCCTAAATCAAAGAGGAATTCAAAGCGGAGCAAAGAGAGGATCGCGTGGACCATGGAGAAAAACAGGGGAAAATCTATTTTAAAATAAATTTAAAGGATGGATTGGATAAGTCTCTCGAAGACTTGTTACTATTGTTATCCACCATGTGTTGCATGCATGCATGTAATGAGAGCTTTAAGGGATTTTTGTAGAGGGTTGATCGGATCCTTCATAGTGATCTGATCCAACTCTTCTTTTATATGTGTGTGTGTGTGTGTGTGTGAACCTGCTTGTTCAGGGAGATAGAGGTAATAGATAGAGGAGAGAGCAGTAGATAGACAAAATGTAGCCAGAGGAGAACCCGTCCTAAGGCTGCGATGCCTTAGTTTTGTAACCGTTCTGTATATAATGATAAAATGTGCATTAGTGTTGAATCATGCTTGTGTTTATGCCTTTGTTCAGTTATATTATATATATGTGTGCGCGAGTTAAAATCCCAATTGTGAATGCATGCTGATCGACCATCGACCACTGTAGGGTCAATGGCGATCCATTGAATAGTGAGATATTGTTATATGAGATTGTGGCAGAACTGCGTTTAACACAAAAATTCTTCAAATGGCAGATAAACTTAAGTAAAGGAGGAAGCGGTGGAAATGCACAGCAACTGTTGGATTTCATGGATCAATGGTCCAGATTCCTTATCGCATTGGTGGTACAACCATTATCACATGGGGGAATCGGTAGAACTCTTTATGAGTTATCAGAACTGACCGAAGTGAGATTGCAAGTGCGATGTTGCAATTACACCACAACCATCAGATCTGGAGTCAGATCGACGACCCAAAAGAAATCAGTGATCACAATCGGGGAGGTTAATGGAACAGTGTGATATTACAAATATGGAAACGCTGATAGCCAATGAGTGACATGGCAATATCGTCGATAGACTGATTGGGCAATCGGTGATCAGGAGTTGTGGTAATCGACGATTGGGGTTATGGTGATTGGCGGTTGGAACGATTGCTATCGAAGATTGGAGGATGGAGTGGCGCAACGGACTTGCGATAGAATAACGCTACGGACCCACCGATAGTTATTAAAGTGGGTATATAGAATTTAAAGTCTGGTATGTGTTCCAGAGCAGGATTTTATATGTTACCCTATGTATTTTGAAATTGGTGTAACCTGATATATGTGCGACCGAGGAGTTTATGGCTTGAACACCGATAGTTTAAAGCCCTAGATAGATGTGAAAATGTCGATAGTTATATTGACTCTGATATATGTAAGTCCATGGTTTAAAAGGATATTTGCCTTATGTATGATTCCGATAGGCTTTGTGGGCCATAACCCATAGGCCTTAAGATCGATATTTTTAGGGAAAGGGATTTTGATTAAACCCCAAAATCTCACACCCATCATTTGGTATTAGAGTAGGGAAAGTTTCCTGCAAGGAGAAGTATTCCAGAGAGAAAGAAGAAGAAGTAGGAGGTACAGTTGTTTAAGCTGGAGAGTTTATGGTCTTACTGTCATGTAGATAGTGACAAACCAAGGTGAGATGACTTATAGCAAACCTAGAGCAAGAAGTGCTCATATGGTTCCATGGGAGAGAACCTGAAGGATGCCAAAAGACTGAGTGAGGAGGGCTTGGTGAGTTATCATGTAGCAGAAGGATACTGTTACTGCAGAGGTTTGTTTGCAGCTCACAAAGATCATAAAGGAAATTCCAGAGAGATGTGGGTAGAATTGTTATGGATAAGGAGAAGCATATGACTAGGAGGTCATAAATTTTTGTGCCTTGGGACTCTGATGCAGGAGCATCTAACCCCCCCTTAATCAAAGAGGAATCCAAAGCAGAGCAAAGAGAGGATAGCATGGACCATGGAGCAAAACAGGGGAAAATCTATTTTAAAATAGATTTAAAGGATGGATTGGATAAGTCTCTCGAAGACTTGTTACTATTGTTATCCGCCATGTGTTGTATGCATGCATGTA
Organism: Pinus tabuliformis; assembly: GCA_031772625.1. Lineage (NCBI taxonomy): Eukaryota > Viridiplantae > Streptophyta > Pinopsida > Pinales > Pinaceae > Pinus > Pinus tabuliformis. The sequence goes on from CM062815.1 coordinate 517,553,286, forward strand.
ATGAGAGCTTTAAGGGATTTTTGTAGAGGGTTGATCGGATCCTTCATAGTGATCTGATCCAACACTTCTTATATATATATATATATATATATATATATATATATATATATATATATATATATATATATATGAACCTGCGTGTTCAGGGAGATAGAGGTAATAGATAGAGGAGAGAGCAATAGATAGACAAAATGTAGCCAAAGGAAAACCCATCCTAAGGCTACGATGCCTTAGTTTTATAACTGTTCTGTATATAATGATAAAATGAGCATTAGTGTTGAATCATGCTTGTGTTTATGCCTTTGTTCAGTTATAATATATATATGTGTGTGCGAGTTAAAATCCCAATTGTGAATGCATTCTGATAGACCATCAACCACTATAGGGTTGATGGCGATCCATTGAATAGTGAGATATTGTTATAAGAGATTGTGGAAAAACTACATTTAACCAAAATTCTTCAAATGGCGGATAAACTTAAGTAAATGAGGAAGTGACAGAAATGGACAACGACTGTCAGATCTTATGGATCAACGGCCCAGATTCCTTATCGCATTGGTGACAGAACCATTATTTCATCGGGGAATCAACAGAACCCTTTATGAGTTATCGGAACCGGTTGAAGTGCGATTGCGAGTGCAATGTTGCGATTACACCAAAGTGGTTAGATCTAGAGTCAGATCGATGACCCAGAAGAAATCGGTGATCGTAATTGGGGAGGTTAATGGAACAATGCAATATCGTAAATGTGGAAATGCCGATGGCCAATCCGCGACATGGAAATATTGCCAATAGGAAAATCAAGCAATCAGTGATCGGGAGTTGTAGTAATCAATGATCAAGAGTTATGGTGATCGGCGGTCGGAGCGATCACTATCAGAGATTGGAGGAAGGAGTGGTGTGGTGGACTTGCGATAAAATAACGTTGCGGACCCACCAATAGTTATTAAAGTGGGTGTATAGAATTTGAAGTGTGGTATGTGTTCAGGAACGGGATTTTGTATGTTACCCCATGTATTTTGAAATTGGTGTAACTCGATATATGTGTGACTGAGGAGTTTAAGTCTTGAACTTTGATAGTTTAAAGTCCCTGAATGATGTGAAAATGTTGATAATTATATTGACTCTGATATATGTAAGTCAAAGGTTTAAAAGGCTATTTTCCTTATGTACGTTTCTGATAGGCTTTGTGGGCCATAACCCACAGTCCTTAAGATCGATATTTTTATAGAAAGGGATTTTGATTAAACCCCAGAATCTCACACCCATGACATAGGAATCACAGTTCCAACCGCTTCTCCTTCCCAACACTCCTCTGTTGGGGCTATCGAAAATTCTCCTATAGAACAACAAAATTTCACTTCAATTCTACTCACATCACACCTTGAAACCCGTGCTTATGATTCTTTGCAGGCTGGAGGAAATGAGCTAACATTCCTATAGACAACAGATGGATCATCAAGTAATCAATCCTTGTGTGGAAAATTAAACAATTATGTTAGATTGGGTAAACTAGTTGTTGAGAGATCGCAGGTAGCAATGAGGCCCCCACCCATGTCCTCTATTGAAGAAGAACAATCAGGAATTCTTCCTAATGGACTACATTTGCAGTTAGATCTACAAACTGTTGAGATTTGTAGCTTGGGAGGTACTCCAAACCCTAGGCCAGAGGGTTGTGAAGGAATTGGCACACAAAAGTGGCTTGTGGGCTTAGAACCCAAGCTTGGGGTTTTGTACCCATCAGTGTGGGGACCAAACCCATGAGGATATTTTGATATGTGATGATTTGAGATGATAGAGAACCCTTATACGAGCAACGGGCAGCAAGAATCATCCAAATCGGAGGTCTAGAAGTTGAAATATGAATTTTTGAATATTATGTGTGGGCAAAAGGGCTAGAAGATTCAAGTCGACCTTAGTTGAAGGACCCTCTTGGAAGGGCTAGTTGTTGCCTTAGAGAAAGATATAAATAGAGGTGAGATGGGAGCCTATTTGACACATCCTAAGTGCAATCAAACATCAAAGATACCTCTGAAATTTATAGTGAACCTGAGGTAGCCTAGAAGGATGAGTTTGGGAGTTTGTCTTCACTATTTTGGGTGTGGATTCCTTGAGAAAATAGGCCACAAATGTCTAAGGTCTGAAGCAACCAATGAGGAGGCTTGGAGGGTGAGTCTTGGACAGTTTATGGATGTGGATCTCTAGAAGGATAGTGCTATAGGATCAGAGGTAAGTGTGGGGTGTTTTCTATGCTATTTTGTGTGGGTTTGTCTTTGTTCTAAGGCCACAAGTAAGGGTTGTTGCTACAACAGCTTGGGAGGGTTGTTTTGTGAGATGAGAAGCCTATTTTAGGTCCTTCTCCCTAGCCACAGGTGCCCAAGACACAACACAGTTGGAACAGGGGTGTTAACCCTTGCTAGGAGGTCGAGACCCTAGTTGTAATAGGTCCATGGGTTGTAGGAAGCTTTGATGAGGAGCCTCAGGCCCTACAGCAGTGTATTGGATGCCTAGTAGGACAACGAAGGTGGCAGCAAGGTTGAGCAAGGGAACACAGTGATTTGGAGCAAGGTTTAAGGCTATTGGAGTGCCCTAACCAGAGCTCAAGGATGCACAAATCCCAAGGAAAGAGGACAGCATGACTTCTTGTTGATGGTTGGTTTCTAGTGGATGTATAGGTCAGAGTTGGAAAATTTGGTTGGTTTTGTATTGGACACTCATGGACTGTTGGAGGGCAGCATGAGAGTAGACCAAATTGGCCCTAAGTGCAGTGACCTAAGAAGGACTTTATGGCTGCTAGAAGTGGCAGAGATGGAGCAGCCTAAAGAACAACTTGAGGAGGATTATAGAGGCTTACTTCAAGCCCTAAGGAATAATTCTCTTGAAGGACTAAGGGATTGTTAGAAGTGGCAGAAGAAGAGCTCAAGGTCTGATCAGCCAAGAGCAGTTTGTAGCCCTAGACTTGCCTTGTGGAGAAGGACATCTATAGTAGAGGAGGGGCAATCCTCCATTCCCTAAGTTCATTGTTGGAGAAGAAAATTCAATAGTGATAGTGAGAAGCCCTTCGGTCCTCGGTGTGTCTTCACTATGCAGCATAAGAAGGCACTAATGATAAGAAAGCCCCAAAAATATTTAGGAGCAACACTGGGCAGTTGAGAGTTGTTCAAAAACGAAGTTGTGAACACCTCGACAAGAGTCTCAATGTGTTGATGCGTTGAAGAACTAACAGTCAGCTAGAGAACAAGTGAAGCTGAGTTCAATGACCTAATGGAGCTAGTTCATTGATAGAGGCATATTGGAGTTGCTACAAATTGGGGCCAAAGAACCGAGAAAGTGTGTTCAAGGTACGACCGAGGGGAGCTGAGAGAGCACACTACATCAGCCAAATGGTTAGTGTATCTTGTTTAGGGTAGATTGGTTGTCGAAGTGACTGACACCAAACCCTAGTTGCATATCTTTGTATCAGTGGATGTATGAGGGCCATTATCCCTGGTACGGGAGCCCTAGATTGTTGTATTATCAGTTTGATTAATATAACGAAGTTGGGTGATTGTAAAAATTGTAAAAAGTTGTCTATATTTGTGCACTAGTAGGTTTATTGTTGTATATTGTTTCACTCTGCAAAGTAGTCTTGTTGTGATACTTGGATTAGTAGTGTCAGTGATTTAAGATTCTATCATAGACTCCAATATCGTGGAAAAACAATACCAACAACTACCACTGAACAAAGATAGGGGCTTTCTTTGTGTCTTTTTCCAAAACATGCATCAATTGTTCAACTGCCACCTTTTCAAAATCACTCCACTGAGTTGGATATAAATTGCCCAAATGGTTTCAGAAGACAACTCATTTAGAATTAACAAGGATCCTAGAGATGGGATGAAGGAAGGTGGGTTTTCAAATTCTCTTCATAGTCTTGGAGTTAGCAAACAAAATTATTCCAGTCCAAGAGGAGTAACTAGGTTCCCTAATATTGTGAGAGGCTCCAAATTTCTTAAAGTAGCCCAGGAGTTGCATGATGAAGTCGTGGATCTTAGCAAGTTCAGAAAGTTTGAGTCAAACCAAACATTATAAATCACAAACATTATTCGGTATTGTTGCTGACAAAGAGAATATTTCCAAAGAAACTGGCATAAAGAATGGTATAACATATACAAGTGCAAAATTTTTAAATTCAACTAAAGAAAGCAATACCTCCCATAATACTGAGATCAGTATGGCAGAAAGACAAGAGCTTCAAATAAAGAAGGAAAAACTTGTGGCTATGCTTGATGAGGTGCACACTATTTTTGCATCTGATGTTTTAATTCTTATCCCTTTTGGTCCCTAATAAATATGGAGTTAACATGAATCTACACTAGTTTACTATAGCAAGAATAATTGCTAGAGACTTTGATCTAGCCAACATTTAGATCATTCAAGATCTTGATTATAGCTAAAATGTAAATCAGTTCCATTTCCAAAAAAAAAATGAAAGAAATGTCACCCAGGTCTTTGTAATAGTAAATATGAGTCTTTAGTGAAGCACTCACTTTCAACACAAATACATACTATAATTTCAGATTAAAAAAGGATTGATTGCAACTCAAGAGTAAAAACAATATCATTGCCACCAGATTCAAGTACTAAATTTCACTTCACTATTTCCTTTAAAAAAAGGTAACAATAATAAGAAAACCCACATGTGGAAATAAAACTATCAATAACCTATACAAATTTGAAATGTTCTTCATTATTAATATGTTCAAAGGAACAATGGATTATTCTTCAGGCATGGCTCAACTCATTGCACACTAGATCCACAAAACAACCACAATGACAAACAATTGTGCACTTGGACATCATTTAAGGAACATGCATGCACCATTCAAGACATAACAACCTAAGATGTAGAGGCGAGCCTTTCTATCAAATCAGTTGCTTCTTACATAGTTGTAATGTTCCCAACATTTTCTTCTTCAACACTAATTTTGAATTCCTCCTCGAGAGCCATTACTATCTCTACCTGAAAGAGTACAAGATATGATGTAAGCCCAAACCCACAATGATAAGTTAGCTTGAATGTCATAGGTATAATCAACTTTACCGTATCAAGAGAGTCAACACCCAGATTGGAAGATTGGAACATTAGAGTCAAGGGTTTATCATCTGATAATGCTAACTAACTCTTCAAGATATTGCATACTTTTCTCAAAGTCTCTAGCTTGACCTATTATGAAAACATGTGACTAGAATGCATACGATATTGCAAATGTAAGATCAATATTTACCTTTGGAGTTCAATAATGATGGCAAGAAAAACACTTATGCCAACAAAAATGTGTATGTTTAATGTGTCATGTAAACAGACAATACATGAAAAGAAAGACCCTCACAAGGCTCTTTTGCAAGAACTATGGAGGATTCCAATTACAACTTGTGATTGGAGAAGAAATTGTATCGCACAAACTACTCACAGATCAACAGAAGTGCATTGTCAAGATTGAAATGATGGAAAGGAAAATCTTCATTGTCTAAATGATACTACTTTGAGCCCAGACAATCTAGGGACAACCTGCAATCAACCAAGAATACATAGGCTATTAATGGAATGGCATGCATCCATTCTGCACTCTCAAGATAAAGATAAGATGGATGGATAATGAAAGAATAAAAACTTCAAGCAACAAACATTATCCTAAAAGCACTCTCCCAAACTACTTAAAATAGTAAAGCAACTTAGACATGGTTTGTATGAATTAAGTGTCTTCGAAACTTTAGTGCAGCTAACACCCATTTATATGGTGTATTGTAAGCCTCATCCTCGGCCTTGGTTCATAAAGTGTTATGCCTAAAATCATTTGGCAATCTAAAATATGCCTTCAAAGGTAAAACAATGAAACTAGTTCATTAATATGGATTCTCATTTTAGCTTTCATACCCTATAGTTTACATCATATAGTGGCACCAATATTGAATATAAAGGTGGTTCAGTGACCCAGTCAAAAGTATCAATAGATTCTATATATAAAAAGGTTAAATCCCATAAACATACTAGGTTCTAGGATAAATAATCATAGATTAATACTTTTTTCCAACACTGACCAAAGATTTGATTACTCAAGCACCTATTCACATCATAAATATATCTGGAGTATGCAAGAAAATCCAAAAAAGCAAAGAAAAATTCAAAATATTATTTTCTTAAGGATATCAGATTCAAATACAATGGCATCTTCCTTCATTGGAGCACCCCATTAAAGCTATCCTATGGGTGCTCAAATTCCATCCTTTGGAGTCTTAATGCCAAAGGTTACTGAAATTTGTGTCTTTTGTGTACATTGTAGTGTGTTTCCTACTATAAGGATGATGGAAATAATGATGATATGCTTTTTGGTCAAAGACAAATTCTGCAATAGACTTGGCACCTTATAACAATTCCTTGCCATCAGGAAAGATCTACTGCATCTGGATCTTGGCCATATCTATCATCAATCATGACAACAAAGCTTTCTCTAGTTCTTCTCATTCAAACTATTTCAAGATGCTTTTTTACAAAAAAAAATTATGTCCTAGGTATTGAGAAGCTTATTAAGCACTCTTGCATTATCTCATATTCTATTTAGAATAATATATGTGCAAACCACCCGTGAATGGTGTTCTTGATAAATGGAAGTTGACCAAAACGATATTTATATAACCTATTTTCCAAATGGATACTAGAATAGGATTGTCTCTCTATTGCCATCCTCTTTTCATAGTAGAGGAGATCCCAAAAGCTAATTTTTCTATTAATCAGAGATCAATTTCCAAAATGTCTTGCATTAAAAACCTACTTTAACAGAGGTTATCCCATTCTGTTCCTTTAAAAGACCATCTACCATAGAAACTAGCATTTTGGTATTAATAAAAGTTTAAAAGAGTTGTAAGCATTATCTACACGTCAAGTCATTGATCAATCACAATGGTACACTAACAAGAATCTACTTTGGTTGCCACTTGACACAACCTATGTAACGACATTCCTCAAGTCTAAACTATGCTCTGGAGTAGCAAACCAAGAAGCCATCAAATACCCATGCCATTGTAAGGCCTCGCCAAGATCTAGCTATCTTCTAAAACAACAATCTAGCATCTATCAATTATTGATCTTGCTCCTACTACTAAAGAATCATCGAGCTAAGCATAGAAATGAATTCAATGTTATTTTTCCTAGAACCATGAGATGGCTTTTTCATGTTAAGATAAAATTATTTGTAGAATATAAACTTGCAAATTTTTTATGCTGCTAGTGGAAAGGTGAAGTTCTCTCAAAAGAGAGTTATGGGTTTACAAAGAAATACATTATGTAGAGTCCTTTCAACTAGTCACTTGATATCTAGATCTAGTTGTGTAGTAATGGACAATTATTTTATAGTATGAAGTGTATTTATGGTAGATTATGTTTTATTCCCTTCAGATTAATGAGGTCGACAACATAGAAGCAATTTTTTTGTGTATATGTTTTCTTAGGAAGCTATGTTACTATGTTGGAATCTATTATCACACCAAAAAGTTTAAGTCCTTGCAGAGAATGGCATGCATATCATTTGGTACATAGGTGGCCTAACCTTTTCAATGGACTCAATTTCATAGAATAGGTTTTTATGCAAAACAATTTTGTGTTGGTTGATCCACATTTCAGTCTCTTGATGACTGGAATTTAAGTGTCTATGCTTTAAATCGGTGAATATCAGTGAATGTTAGTAAGTACATTATAATCTGTTGCATACCTCATTCGATACATAAATAGCTACAAATTTTATGACCTTACATTTTCAAGATAGTTGTTGAAACATAAATTTTCTCTTGTTTGAGGGTTAATTTCAACTAACCTCTAAAAAACTCATCATAGATGGAAAATTCTTCAATATCATCGAAATTGATCGAGGGTTTTCTGAGTTTGATCCCTTGACCTGAAGTTTGACAGTGGGATTTAACAACGGGGATCTGATTATCATTCGCAGGGGAGCCTCACCTTAGTCTCTTGAATCTCAGAAGCGGCTCTTCGTTGCAACCCTGTGGATCTTCATCATATTGATCTGGGAAAACTTGAGTTCCTGGGCTCAATCCCTATCATTGGAAGCCCCAAGGTTTTGGTTAGAAGTGGTTGGGTTTTCATATTCTCATTCATCCTCATAAAATCCAAGGGCGAATGACCTATGTTGTATTAGAAATTGAGGGCGAGCAAGAATGTTGGAGCTTCGAAATCATCCATTACAATGATAGAATTGGACAAAATTGCAATGCACAAATTCGTTAGTTTGAATTTAACAGATTGGTGCTCCTTCTTACTATAAATGTGAGGTTCTCCATTGGCAGGGGATGAAATTTGGGAAAGTGACATATCCCTTCTTTTTTTAACATTGAAAAACTTATGCTTTTTAAATATATATATATATATCTAATTTCACCTTTTACCACTTTTTTTGTTATTTTGTAAATGTGATTTATTAATTTGTAATTTTTCTTTTTGTAAATTGATTTATTAATTTGTAATCTTGACTTATAAATAAGGTGGTTTGTGTGGATTTTAGTTTTTATCAAGTTTTTAATAAACTCTTGGGAAGGTTGATGTGGGAGTCAATTATGGGAGTTATACTATCTCAAGGGGTGTTGAGGCTTGATTGAATCTTACACAATTTTAGTGACAACATTTCACGTTTGGGTAGATTGTTTTTCCATCCAATATGTGAGCTATCCCTAGCTTAAGCACAACCTAGTAGTGGGGAAAAAATTGTCGTTTGGGTGTTTTTATCATGACAAGACTTGGTTGTGCATCTTGTGGAGTCATGTTCAAGGTTAGATGAGGTTTATGATTATGGAAACTTCCTATTGTCAACGTATTGAGGTTTTCAATGATGAGATTACATTGCCTAGGATGGAAAATCTAGGGTTGAGGAGGCACAATTGAAGAAATGTCGATTTGTCAAAGGTGTTACATGGAATATCTACTCATCAAGATTCATTAATGTGGTGAAAATTTAATTTATGTTGTTGTTGTATTAAATATGGTGATGAATGGATACTTCTCACATATTAGATCACTGCAATATAAGTTGAGAAGTGCTTAATGCATGCCATAATCATGATAAGATGCATATCAAAAGCCCCTCCCCAAGTAGAAAATAGTCTTCATTGCATTAGAGGTAGCAGTGTAGATTCTCAAAGTAATAAATGAGGTGTTAATGAAAAAACTCAAGGAATTTTTACCAATTGAGGGAACCTTTGTTGCATTTGCTTGAGAGTGAAGTGCTTGGTCTTTGTAGGAAATCGACATACATCAACAATGCAATAGAGTTCTCTAGCTTTTTTGTGAGTATGTCAACTTGTCATATCAATGACTTGGTTAATTAAAATAGATGTGTTGAACTTGGGATATATGTTCAATAAATAATATGATTTTGTTGTGCTATGTTTAAATAATTAAGTATTATAAGGCTAGTATAGCTCATCATTGAAAGTGCATGCCACCAAGCTAGGGTGATAGGTCAAAGATTTATTGTCAAAATGCTTAATGATGTTATAAATATCATTCAAAGTGATCATAACTATCGACATAGGGCCTTTAAACTTATATTTTAAATGTGAAGATAGACTTTATCGTCAACCAAGAAGTTGTGGGGGCATGATGTTTGTCATGTCATTGTTGTTATTAGTTGAAGTGTGCCATAAAATTTCTTCAACTTGATGTTAAACATTATAGATATTCTTGATGAAGGAGATAGCTTTATTGACTTCATTTTATATAGAGATAAAAATCCCTTTAGAAAGAAGTGTTAGGTAGGCATTATCAATCAAAGTTTCAAGTTGAAAGGCAAAGCAAACATCTAAGTGGCATATGAAAATTTCAATGGTAAAAAATTTCTTACTAGGCTAAAAATTTTGGAACTAATAATTTGTGATGAAAAAAGTATTGTGACTCAAATGTGCCATGTTAAAATTTTTTCAATGAAGATTCACTAACACATTAAATATCCAACATGAAAGGTTGTTATACTCAACATAAGAAGGAACAAGGTATGATCATTGATAGAACCAATTGTTAATGTGTTCTTACTCGCAAGTGCTTCTCATGAACTATAGTCACAATATATCACATATTACTTATGGCATCATTATTTCAACACATAAATTTGCAAAAGTGGTAATGGATATCAAATCATTTAACAATGATTTAATTGCATGAAATATTTGGTTATTAGTCCTTTCCCAAGCAAGGAATATTGATCAATTTACAATGTTGGACATTGACTACAAATTTGTTGCAATAACCCTAATTTTTCTTTGCAATGTGAATTTTTGTATCTTTTTTGTTGTAAAAATACAAAATAATCAAAGAAAAGTGAAAATAAGAATTATCATAAGTATCATTGGCCAATGGCCTTGATGAGACATCTTGAACTTGGGTTATTTTAGATTTTTTAAAATATTAAAAAAGGGAATATGATGAAAAGGTGGTGGAAGGTGGTGGGAGTTTCATTGTCAACCTTGCTCAAGGCAATTGCATGGAATGCACCTCACTCAATGGATGTGTGTCCTCCTCTCTTAAAACCTATGCACATTTTGAACTTTACCTTTATGTTTTGCAACTAGATGACTCTTGTGTGGTTTGTGATTGTTGTTGATGATGTTGCAAGGCTCCTGATTGCAGTCTATAATTAGATGGCTCTTACTTACTTTGTGACTTTTTGTTGACATTGATGTTGCAATCATCACTATTGTGGTTTACAATTGGATGGATATTTCTTGGTATTTGTAACTATTATTATTTGCATTGCTTAACTTTGCTCCTACTCGTTAGTATTGTAGATGCTTTGGAACAATTGTCATGCTTGGTGCTATGTGGAGGGTGAGAGTGAAGTTGGAGTTGATAATTTGCTAATTTGTTATCCCAACTTCTCATTCATATTACCACATTAAAAATCCATAGCCTAGATTATGGTTGGTTGATTTGAGCATTTGCATGGGCTACTTAATCTTTAGAAATAAGGATTGAGGATTCTACATGTGTTCATTAGTGTTTCCTCTTCATACGTGGGATTTTGTTGGATGTTGACATTGTTGTACTTGTCCATCAGTATTGCTAGACTAGATGTGGAAGTGTGAGGTTGTTGTTAAATTTGAGGGTTCATAAGGATGTTCTGAGCATGCACACTTGACAAATGCTTTTGTGTGGCTATTGTCCCCCTCGTTGGTGTTATTCTTATGGTTGAAATTGTGTGGGCAAGTGAGGTTGTTGTTGGACAGTTCATAGGGATTGTGGGGTTTTGTGTTTGTCATTTTCTTGGTATCATTGTCTATGTTCTTTGATGTTGTCCCATTGGTTCAATGTTGCATAGGCCCTTACAACTGAGACATTAAGTGTGTTGTTGGTGGCTATTTACTAAGTTTTCTCTTTTGTTATTTTCAATAGTAGGTAGGAGGTCATGTGTGGTTATTATCAATTCCTTGTGGTTATTATCAGTTCCAGGTGTGCTAATGAGGGAGTGACAAGGTATGCTAGGAAGTGCTAAGGCATGTTAGAGGCTAAAGAAACATGCCAAGATGTGTTGAGTGTTAGGATGTGCCAATGCATGCCAGGGAGTGTTATGGAGTGTCAGGGAAACACAAGGGAGCGCTAGTTTCAAATGCATGGAAATGAATGAATTTTAAGAGTGTGTGACAGGGAGTGTTAGTGAGTTCTAGGTTTGCTAAGTAGGGAGTGACAACATATGCTAGGTAGTGTCAAGGAATGCTAGAGTGGGCGACATGCCAAGATGTGTCAGGTTGTAAGGTGTGCCAATGTGTGCTAGGATGTGTTAGGGAGTGCCATGGAAACACAAGGGAGAACTAGTTCAAAATGCATGGAAATGAATGGATAAGAGTGTGTGATAGGGAGTGTTAGAGACTTCCAAGTGTGTTGAGGTAGTGAAAAGGTTATATGCTAGGCATGCTAGAGTGCCATGTCATGTCAAGGAGTGATATGGTGTGCTAGGGATGCCAAAGCATGCCAAGGAATGTAGGGGATGCTAACACGCACCACATAGTGCAACTATGTTGCTTAATTTTTTTATGGCCATAGTTGGACGTGAGCCTTGACATGGTAAATTGTTAAGTGTGATGAGTTGAGATTGGACATGTGTAGCCTAATATGAGTTATAGATAGTTCTTAGGTGAACAAGGCATAGTCTATTGTAGTAATTGTAATTTGGCCAAGTTATTGTAGTCGAGGAAGGACTTGGTTGGGTTCCCAAGTCTAAAAAAAAGTAAGGGTAGTTGTGAGGGCACGATAACTAAGGGCTGTCATGGCATGCCAACGAATGAAAAGGTGTGCTAACACATGTTGGAAAATTTCAATGCATGTTGAGGAGTGTTAGGGAGTGTCAGGGGAACACAAGGGAGAACTAGGTCAAAATGCTTGGAAATGAATGAATAAGAGTGTGTGCCAAGGATTGTCAATGATTTCTAGGTGTCCCAAGGATGAAGTGTTTTAGGAGAAGTTCATAATAGGACTTGCAGGAGGCAAGCCTATGGTTGTGATAAGGCGTGGAAAAATTAGTTTCAGAGAAAGGGATACTTTGGGTTGGGCACAACATTTCTTTTCCAATGACTTGGTTGGATTCCCAAGTTGCAAAAAAAGGCTATCTATGAGGGCATGACAACGAGGGAGTGCCAATGTGTTCCAAGGAATGCCAGGAAATACTGACACATGCTAGATAGTTCCAAGGCATGTTAGGCATCCCAAGACATGCCATGTGCTAAGGCATGCCAAGATGTGTCAGGCACCAAGGTGTGGTGCCAACACATTCTAAGGTGTGTTAGGGCCAAGAGCCATGGAAACACAAGGGAACACTAGTTTCAAATGCATGGAAATGAATGAATAAGAGTGTAACAGGGAGTGTCAGTGATTTATAGGTGTGCTAGGTGTTAGGGAGTGCTGGATGTGCTAGGGAGTGCCAAATCATGCCAGGGAATGGATAGGATGCTAACACGTGCCACATAGTGCCAAGGGATTTTTAGATGTGTCAGGTGTTATGGCATACCAAGATGTAAACTATGTTGCTTAGTTATTTTATGACCATAATTGGATGTGAGCCTTGTCTTTGTAACTTGTTAAGTTGTATGATTTGAGATTCAACATGAGTAGCCTAAGATGAGTTATTGGAATTTCTTAGGTGAACAAGGAATAGTCTAGTTGTAGTAACTGTAACTTGCTCAAGTTGTTGTAGTCGAGGTAGGATTTGGTTAGTTTCCCAAGTTGCAAAAAAAGTAAGGGTAGTTGTGAGGGCATGATAGATAAGGAGTGTCAGGGCATGCCAAGGAATGAAAAAGGCGTGCTAACAAATGTTAGATAGTGTCAATGCATGTCGAGGAGTGTTGGGGAGTGTCAAGGCATCAAAAGGGAGGACTAGGTCAAAAAGCATGGAAATGAACGAATAAGAGTGTGTGTCAGGGAGTGTCAGTGAATTCTAGGTGTCCCAAGGATGAAGTCTATCATGTCATGATATATGGCATGTCAAGATGTAAACTATGTTGCTTAGTTGTTTTACTACCACGGTTGGATGTGAACCTTATCTTGGTAACTTGTTAAGTGGGATGACTTGAGATTGTACATGAGTAAATTAAGGAGTGTCAGGGTGTGCCAAGGAATGAAAAGGTGTGCTAACACATGACACACAATTTCAATGCATGTTGAGGAGTGTTAGGGAGTGCCAAAACATCACAAGGGAGAACTAGGTCAAAATGCATGGAAATGAATGAATAAGAGCATGTGCCAAGGAGTGTTAATGAATTCCAAGTGTCTTGAGGATAAAGTGTGTTAGGAGAAGGTTAGAATAAGACTTGTAGGAGGCAAGCCTATGGTTATAATAAGGTATTGGATAAAGTAGTTTTAGACAAAGGGAGACTTTGGGTTGGGCACAACATTGTTTTTCCAATGACTTGGTTGGGTTACCAAGTCACAAAAAAAGTGCATGACAACTAAGGAGTACCAAGGCGTGTTCGGGAATGTTAAGAAGCACTAACACATGCTAGATAATTCCAAGGAATGTTATACATGCCAAGGTGTGTTAGGTGTCAGGGTGTGGCATAAACGCATGCTAGGGAGTGTGAGGACGAAGTGTCAGGGAAATCCAAGGGAGCACAATTTTCAAATGCATGGAATGAAGTGTCAACGAGTTCCATTTGTTCTAAGGAGGGAGTGACAAGGTATGATAGGTACTACCAAAGCGTACTAGAATGCTAGGGAAGCATACTAAGATGTGTCAAGTGGCAAGGTGTGCCAATGCATGCTAAGGAGTGTTAGGGAGTACCAGGGAAATGCAAGGGAGCACAAGGTCAAAATGCATGGAAATGAATGAATAAGATTATGTGACAGGGAGTGTCAGTGAGTTCCAGGTGTGCTAAGGAGGGAGTGACAGGGTATGCTAGGAAGCGCTAATTCATGCTACAGTGATGGCTTAAAATCATAACTAGCATAAAATCAACTTAAAAACCAAGCTAAATCATAAAGAGAGATCCCTCTCTGAAGCTGGCAGGGCTAAATCTCAGCTTCAAAAGTAGTTTGATGTTGTCCAATATATTTACTCCCTGAACCTCAAAAATATAGAATGATAACAAAACAAAATAAAATACTTTTGTATTATGATGAAAAAATAGCCATTTCGTTGGACTTTCAATGGTTGTTGACCAAAGTGACTTTGTCCAACTAGATAAATATTGATTTTGTTAAACATCATTATTCTAATAGAAAGATAATTGACCTAGTCAAACATCAAATATCTAACAAACTTTCAATTGTTATCATATATCTGACAAACAAAATTATTGTCGGATATTCGACGAACATATCTTCGGATATACAAAGATAATTGTATTTGGCATATATTAAACAAATATTAGGGCTTTAAAAAAATACAAAAAATATTTGCAAGTAAAATATGATAGTTGACCGAGCTATTAGAGTACAATGTTCAGTTTTCCTCCATATGTACTAGTGAGGGTTAGGGCTTAGGGGTTATGGGTTAAGGGTCATAGGTTAAGAGGATATGGGGTTAGGGCTTAGGGGACTCATGGATTTTAGGTTGGGGGTTAGTGGCTTAAGGTTTAATGGGTCAAGGGGTTAATGGGTTATGTGTTATGAATGTACAGATTAAGGGATTGTGGCTTGGGGGTTAAGGGGATAGGAAATTTAGTGGTTATGGGTTAAGGGTTTATGGGTTGTGATAGTGGGGTTCATAATCCCCTTATCACTGCTATTGGGGGTTACCTTGTCTCTCACAAGTTGACCTACCTTATTGACCACCATGCCACTCAGTGGATGCCATGTCAATCCCTGTTACTCACACATGTGGAGGTGTTCCAAAATAGAATCACTAATTGAGCATTGAAGCATGAAAAAATCCTAACCTTGATGTTGAATGACTAGAGGTATTGTTATACTAGGTTACTAGGAAAGGAAGGAACTCCATTCTTTTGATTTTATTATTATTACATAGTTGAGGATGACATCAAAGAATGGTATATCGAGCATAACATAGGAGGAAGAATGATTTGAAAGTAACATTTCATGCCACAATGTCCATGCCCACTCCATAATGAGTGCCCCTTTCTTTGTACTTATATTTCATAATTGAAAAAGAGAGACTAGAGCATACACCTCACCTTCTAGCTAGGATTTATCTCGTATTAGGTTTCCCAAGTCATGTATTCTATTCAATTTTGTCTTGTTTCTTCCATTTTGATTTCAAATATATCCATAATTTGGAGTGATACACTAGTGATATTTAATCTATGATCTAAGATAATAAACTACACAATAAAATATTTCAAAACATTGTAAGAACTAGCGTGACAAGCTATTCCAATAGGATATTGAAGAAATTTAAAGATCAATGAAATTATTCTTAGTGATTGTCAATCATTGGATTGAAAAAATCACAATAAGACCTAGAGTTTCCTACCTATGAGCACTCTCTATTGAAAGCCTTATTATATTGTGTAATATGGTGTGTGGATGTTCTTATGTTTGGCTAGACAGTGTGCTAAGTGTCAGGGAGTGATAGGGAGTGCCAAAGCATGCCAAGAAATTTAGGGGATGATAACAAATGCTACATAGTGCAAAGGGATTATTAGGCATGCCAAATGTTATGGCATGTCAAGATGTAAAATTTGTTGCTTAGTTGTTTAATTTTATGACTACGGTTGGATATGAGCCTTATCTTCGTAACTTGTTAAGTTGGATAAGCTGAAATTATACATGAGTAACCAAATAATCATAGCTTCATTCAGGATTCAAATGCATTTGTTTTAAGCTTATACCTCCTTCATCATCCTTCCCTGACCATCCTCCATCATTCCCCTAATCAAAGTCCTTTCATTTCCTTATTTTACCAAAAACCCTAGAAATCTGTTGTGCTTTTACCCTAGGTCTGTGTTTTGACCTTTTTCCCCAATTTTTCTCACTATTTTTGAGAAATTCCACTTCTAGTATTTTTCTAACACCCATACCTATCCCCCATATGTTTCCAATAGTTTCTCCTACCTCCCTTCCCTCTCATTCCCTTCCCCTAAGTTGCTACTCTTTTGTGCTGCGCTTTTACCTAGTCACCTTATTCTAATAATATCTCTTAAACCTCACACCTGTTTTCCATGAAATTGTTATAGGAGATGAATGGGGATGAAAAGAAAACAACCACTCAATTTCAGCTAAAAATGATGTACGGTTTTCGAGAAATGAGCCATCATAATCTACAACCATTTTCAGATTTTCTCAAGATTTGTGACTCTAATTAGGCTTAAATTTTTTGTGGAGGTGAATTATGATGATATTAAATTTCTGTAAAAATTGAGGCCATTTGGATTTACTATTTGGAGATATTCCCAAAATACAATTGCTACATGAGAGTTGTTATGCTTTTGACTCTGTTTTTATCATCATTTTCAAAAGATATTTATGACCAAATGGAGATGAAGTTTTGAGAACCAAAGGAGGTTTTTCTTAAACATGGAACCAAGCACAATAACTTCCTTCATTTTTTGTACATGGTTTATAGTTAAAGAGATATGAGTTTGTCTTCCTTGCTTCTCGTTTCGCTGCGCTTCTAGCAAGTCAATTTTGGAATCAAGTTTGAAGAGGTTAAAATGATGTTTTTGCATGGATTAAAAGATCCAGGGTGTATTTTACATCTCCAAGTTTCTTCAAAGGTATTCAGAAACACTCAAAACCTCATTCAAGTGATAAAAATTTCAAGTCAATGATTTGCTGCGCTTTTGCCAGGATTTGTTGTGTTTCTGTGTGACCAACTTCAAGCTTGGATTTAGAACAAATGGGAAAATATTTTTGAAAACAGGAGGAGGTTTTGGTTTATAACATACTAGAAACCAAAAGCCTCTCTCATTTATTACACAAAATTTACTGTCTTGTAGTTACAGGTGTCACTGTAAGACCCATTTTTCACAATTTCGCTAGGCCATAATTGCTGACAGGGTTCTAGAACTTTTTGAAATTCGACTTGGTGGACCTCCAACTTAGCATGACTGACCTCAGATATATTTTCATAATTAATTTTGTGGATTTTTATATCATATACCATGATTATATCTTCAGTTATCACAATTTTAGTTAGTTAAAAACCAAACCCTAGATAGTAGGATATGGGCAAATTTTGTAAATATTTTATCCATGCATGCTAGGGAGTTTGAGAGCCAAGTGCTAGGGAAACACAAGGGAGAAATCATTTCAAATGCATGGAAATGAATTTTCAATGAGTTCTAGATGTGCTAAGGAGGGTGTGAAAAGGTATACTAGCCAATGCCACGGCATCACAAGGGAGAACTAGGTCAAAATGCTTGGAAATGAACAAATAAGAGTGCAGTGTGCCAAGGAGTGTCAACGAATTCCAGGTGTCCCAAGGACAAAGTGTGTTAGGATAAGTTCAAAATAGGACTTGCATGAGGCAAGCCTATGGTTGTGATAAGGTGTGTATAAATTAGCTACATACAAAGGGAGAATTTGGGTTGGCCACAACAATGTTTTGTCAATGACTGGTTGGGTTCCAAAGTCGCAAAAAAAGTAAGGCTATCTATGAGGGCATGACAGTTAGGGAGTTCCAAGGTGTTCCAGGGAATGCCAAGAAGTACGAACACATGATAGATAGTTCCAAGGTAGTTTAGGCATGCCAAGACATGCCAAGTGCTAAGGCATGCCAAGAATTTACAGGTGCCATGGTGTGGCACCAACACATGCTAGGGAGTGTTAGGGCCAAGTTCCGGGGAAACACAAGGGAGCAGTAGTTTCAAATGCATGGAAGTGAATGAATAAGAGCGTGACAGACAATGTTAGCTAGAGAGTACGAGGTGTGCTAAGTGTCAGGGAGTGCTAGGGAGTGCCAAAGAATGCCAAGAAATGCAGGCGATGCTAACACATGCTACATAGTGCCAAGGGATTATTAGGCGTGCCAGATGTTATGGAATTTCAAGATGTAAAATTTCTTGCTTAGCTTTTTAATTTTACGACCACGGTTGGAAGTGAGCCTTGTCTTCATAACTTTTTAAGTTGGATAAGTTGAAATTATACATGAGTATCCAAAGATGAGTTACAGGAAGTTCTTTGGTGAACAAGGCATAGTCTAGTTGTAGTAATTGTAACTTGGTCAAGCTGTTGTTATAGTTAAGTTGTTGTTATAGTTGAGGTAGGATTTTTTTGGGTTCCCATGTTGCAAAAAATGTAAGGGTAGTTGTGAGGGCATGATAGCTAAGGAGTGCTAGGGAATGATAAGGAATGAAAAGGAATGCCAACAAATGCTAGATAGTTTTGTGGTATGATGGTTTGATTTAATTTTATGGTGTTATTTTTATTGTTCACTTTGCATAACACTATTTTTCCTAGTTTGGAACATTACAGTCAGCGAGTTCTGGGTGTGCTAAGGAGGGAGTGACAAGGTATGCTATGCATTTCTGCCAAGGCATGCAAGAGTGCTAGGGAAGCATACGAAGATGTCCCAAGCTCCAAGTTGTGCCAATGCATGCTAAGGAGTGTTAGGGAGTGCCAGAGAAACATAAGGAAGGACTAGGTCAAAATGTATGGAAATGAATGAATAAGAGTGTGCGACAAGGAGTGTCAACGAGTTCCAAGTGTGCTAAGGAGAGAGTGACATCATGGTATGCTAGGTTGCACTAAGTCATGCTAGATTTCTAGGGCGACATGTAGCCAAGAGGTGCCAAGTTGCACGGTGTGTCAACATGTGCTAGGACGTGTTAGGGAGTGCTAGGGAAACACAAGGGAGCACTAGGTCAAATTAGTGCATGCAAATGAACAAATAAAAGTTTGTGACATGAAGTGTCAGTGAGATATAGGTGCCTTGAGGGATTAACAAGGTATGGTAGGCAGTGGTAAGGCATGCTAGAGGCCATCGAAACATGCCGAGATGTGACAGGTGCTAGGGTGTGCTAATACATGGCAGGGAGTTTTATGGAATTACAAGGAAACAAAAGGGATCACTAGTTTCAGATATATGGAAATGAATGAATAAGAGTGTGTGACGGGGAGTGTTAGTGAGTTCTAAGTGTGGAAACAAGGGAGCGACAAGATATGTTAGGTAGTGCCAAGGAATGCTAGAGTTCCAAGGGAACATACTAGGATGTGGCATGTGCCAGTGTGTGTCAATGTGTGCCAGTGAATGTTAGGGAGTGCCACAAAAGCACAAGGGAGAACTAGTCCAAAATGCATGGAAATGAAGAGACAAGAGTGTGTGATAGGGAGTGTCAATGAGCTCCAAGTGTCATATGGAGGGACTGACAAGGTTATATAATAGGTAGTGCTAAGGCATGCTAGAGTGACAAGGCATGTCAAAGAGTGCTAGGGTGTGCTAGGGAGTGAAAATCATGCCAAGAAATGTAGGGGATGCTAACTTACACCACATAGGGCTAAGCGATTGTTAGACGCGCCATGTGTTATGGCATGTCAAGATGTAAACTATGTTTCCTAGTTGTTTTATGGCCATGGTTGGATGTGAGCCTTGAATTGGTAACTTGTTAAGTGGGATGAGTTGAGATTGGAAATCAGTAGCCTAAGATTTGTTATAGGTAGTTCTTAGGTGAACAAGGCATAGTCTAGTTGTAGTAACTATAACTTGGTTAAGTTGTTGTATTCGGGGCCGGACTTGGTTGGGTTTCGGCCAAGTATATAAAAAAGTAAGGGCAGTTATGAGGGCATGATAGCTAATGAGTGCCAAGGCATGCCAAGGAATGAAAGGGTGTGCTAAATAATGGTATACAATGTCAATGGAAGGTGAGGAGTGTTAGGGAGAGTCAGGGGAACACAAGGGAGAACTAGGTCAAAATTCTTGGAAATGAACAAATAAGGGTGTGTGCTCACGAGTGTCAGTGAATTCTAGGTGTCCCAACAATGAAGTGTTTTCGGAGAAATTCAGAATAGGACTTGCATGAGAAAAGCCTACGGTGGTGACAAAGCGTGGACAAAGCAATTTCAGAGAAAGGGAGACTTTGGGTTGGGCACATTATTGTTTTGCTAATGATTGGTTGGGTTCCTAAGTCACAAAAAAAGTAAGGTTATCTGTGAGGGTGTTAGTGTCAGTCAGTTTAGTCTATCACCAGTGATCAAATATTCTCTTACAAGGATTTTTTAGGCTATCATGTCAATTTTTTTTCATTTTAGTGAGTCTCCAAATAAAAATTTGGTCACTGGCTAGTGTGTCTAGGGTTATTTCCACTCTCTCAAGAATTCCATATGTCAGTCACTTTCATCACTCAGTTGAGTCTACCATCATTAAAACATCATTAATATCACTTCAGTCACATCATTATGGTCTCCATTCATCTCAGTGTCACCATTAGGTCATTAGGGTTAAGGTCACAAAATCAGTCATTTCATGTATAAATCCGGCAACTAAGTAACAAGTGGTAAATTTGTTCAATAACACTTGATTTCAGCTCTAATTTATGTTTTTAGATGTAATAATCTTCTTAAGGTTCTAAAGTTACAAGAAGAGATCCTAAGGCTACAAAACTCAAAAGGAAAGTGAATTGGTGAGGTGGGCCATCCTACCTCATTAATCACTTGGGCACCAAAAGAAAATTATAAAAGCACATGGAGGAGCTCATTCACACTAGTTTGCACTTGTTTACCTCCTAGCATCGAGCTCCTCCCTCTCCTTTGAAAAAAAATGTGATTCCATAGCCCTCACTAGCAAAAATTGACTCTCGTTGCGCATAGAGAGCCTTCGCTACGCACTTGGACAACACACTGCGCATGGGGCAGAGTTGTCCAAAATTGTTGTTTGACCACCAAAATTCATTTTTCAAAGATCCTCCTCAGTTATTTCATCCTCCAGGCTCTATAAAAAGTAAGTTTAATCATTTTAATGCCCTCTTTTGCCTCATATGTCAAGAAAATGATCAAATACTTCTTCTTCTAGGGTTTACATGATTTTCATGGTTTTGATCCTCAAATGATGAGTTGCTCTCCTAAACCCTAGATTCCTTGTCCCCACACCTCTCTTTGCAGCTAATACACCATTTCCATCCATCACAAAGCCTTATCCCCTCATTTTCTATCATTTTCCTCTAAACCCTAATCTACCATATCTCTTTCTAGGATAGACCTGCGTCTTCGCCTTGTCCACCCCCTCCCCTCACTCATTTCCCAAAATTCCCTTTTACCCTACTCACTAATATCATCCCCTACCCTCCTAAATTTCCTTACAAATTTAGGAAACTCCTAAGTCCATCATACCACCTCATTCCCTCACAGCAACAAATTTCATTGTTTTTGCTTTCATTTCACCTAGGGTTTGAAGTATGGAGCTTGACTCATCACCATCAGAGAAGAGGAAGTACAACAAGGGGGGAAATATACTGAGGTTTGATCCCTCTAATTATAATGAAATCACCTCCTCCCCAATTTTTCATGAAATCATTCGAAGATATCAATTGTTTAGGATTTTGTCAAAGAGTGCAGGAAGTAGGTTACTGTTATCGGGAAATCTAGTGTCTATGCAGAGCTTCTAGTCCCACTAAGGCTGGTAGCTACCTTAGAAACAAAGAAACTAAAACTACTTTCATTTTCCTTTATGAGAAATAGATAAGAGGGGAATAAAGCAGACCAACCTCTGTCTTGCACTTGGTTCCTTGCTTTATTCCTCTCCCTTCTGATAGATCTTTGCCACTCACTTCCTCGTCTACCCAGCTTCAAAGAGCACCTGTAGAATCAAATCAGCATAACACTATGCAAGAACATAGATCTATTATCATAAACAATATAGGACCAGATATATATTGACAACACAAATGCATATATCATCAATCATACAAGAATGTGAAGGAAAACTTGAATAGCTTTATTGACAATCAAGAAATAGCAAAGAGGATTACAACCAATTGTTCTGACCCAGCACCATCCTCTCAGCAAGAAAGCCCTTCTTCACCTCATGAAAGCTTAGATCACCCAACACTATGATATTGCACTAAGACGCCAGCAGCACTTCCTTACAAGATACAAAATTCCAGCATTTGGATCTCTGGGATGAGGGATCCATATATAGATGTTTGCAAGGGAGGTGAGTCAGCTTTTGAGATTTGACTAGTGTCCTCTCTCTGATAGTTCTTGATTCCACTTGGAGATTGATGATCTCTTACTCATCCCTGGGCGAATGCAGAGAGGCAAGTGTCACAGGAGAAGTTTCTAGAAGATTCCATGATCCTCCACCTTGCAGATTGACCCTGCCATTTGTCCACTCTCTCCCATCGCACCCCATAGAAGGGATTTTCAAGATGCATCGCACCTCCCGAGTGTATTTAGGTGGGGTGCAGTGCACTTTGACCATGGAGCAAGTGAGATGGTCCAGTTTTGACCAGTTCTGAGCAGTTTTGCATGGAGAACTTTTGGGGGAAGATGTAATCAATTGACCTTGTTCTTTTAGAGGTTCGAACAACACTTTTAGGGACTTAAGATCCCTTGGTTTGTGGAAATTTATGATTTGGGTTGCAGTGCCCAAAAATGTCTATAACAGTTGCCCCCTAAAGCATGAGTTCGTTTACCTGTTGATGTCGGGTGAAATGCTTTATCATGAGGATCTGAAGTTTTTTCAAGCTGGAAGGCAACCTGTAATAAGATACAATACAATACATTATCTTCATAATATTTTCATGATCTAGCTGAGGTGGGCATTCCCATGCTCAGCTCTATAAATTCATTTTCATGTACATAAGACAGATAATGTAGACTGATGATTCTGGTAGAGCCATCATCCCTTAGGTTGGATGATTACCTGTGCAGTAATGATGTACATTTGATGTCTTTATTCTCCTGAATATATATCATAGCTCGGATGGATGAAACTAGATCCGGGGTCTTCAATCTCATTCGATCTTCACTCAAAGTACAAGTCGATCCATGTGAGAGATGTTCTGGAGTTGAACATGGAAAGACATCGCCTAATTACCAGCCAATGATGTAAGTTGTTAACAAGTGCGAGAGGAATCACCGATAATGATGATGACCCTCAAGGTACTACAGTACAATTCACGTGGTGTGAATAAGGGACTTGGCGTCAAACACCACGCAAAATCTTTCGGTCGAAGGCCATTGATGTAAACCTGTCGCTGGAAGTGAGAAACTTGCCATTGAGGCATGCAAGCTTCAAAGTACTGAAAGGGTTGTTCCTAGATCGACTTCTTGGATAACGAGTTGATGTCAACAAGAAGCGATCCATCATAGGAGGGCCTTAGTGAATCCCACACCAATGAAACGGAATGGAGCAAATGATTTTAATGGAGGTGAAAATGATCTGGTGATATAAGGTTCAGGGTGGCGGTCATGAAAGAATGGAGTGTAAATGTATTGCAGTGGGTGAGACACAGGTGAATTCTCTGAGCGACTTCTCTTGAACATATCGGTGACACTGACATGATGGATCGGTAGCAATAACCCCAAATATGGATGGTGTGATGGAACCATGGTGATGTGACCAGTGAATGGAACAACCCAACCCGACTCGGATGCGGAGTGAAAGTGTCATGTTCAAGAGCAGCTTGCTACCGATAAAGTTTCTTCAAGTTTTCTTCCCAAATTTTCCCCAGTCATTACTGACCAGTACCTCTTTATTTTTTTCAAGCTTGAGGAGAATAACATATGCTTGTTCTATAATTTTCCCTTCGGACAAACCCATCGTTATGTTTTAATGAGCCTGGCGATAGTGAAACTCGTTCTTGTCTGTATGGACAAGTTTGTCACTATTCGGTTTTAACGAGTTTAACAACAAGGATAACTCGGTCCTTTTCAATTTTAGAGAGTCTTAAAAAGAGATGTAAAGAAAACTCCAATAATCCTTTTTTGTCATATAATCCCTTGAGTCCGAAAAAGTATAAAACAATGGATGAATTTTCGGTACTTTTAACGAGCCGAACAAAACAAGCGCTCGATCTTTTTGTGTAATAATCCCTCAAGTCCAAAAAAGATTAAAATCTAAAGGAGGGATAACACTTCCAGTCCCTTTAATGATTCAGTTGAAAAGAGCTTAAAGGAGGCTCGTTTTTTGAGGAACGAGTGATAAATTTGGGTAGCAGCTGATTCCAGGTAAGGTTTGGAATTTCCTGATCACGACAGTGTCACAAGGATGGCTAACGGGATCACTCTTCGCAGCTGTTCCTCAAAAAGGGTAAACAATCAAATGGAGGTGAATGATCGGCCAATACAGAGTGGAGGTGATGATGAGAACACGACCAAGGCTTCAAAGGCTGATGATAATATATTCACGAAGGTTATTTACCAAAAAATGGTTCATTTTTTAATGAGCTTAAACTCTGGGGGAACATTTGCTCATTGCTTATGTTTATTTTTTAACGAGCTTGAATTCTGCGTTAAAACTGCTCAATATAATGGTCATTGATTGTCTTGATTTTACCATTGACAACTTTGTTCTTTCAGAGGTTGTATTGCCTGCTCAATTTCTTCATCAAACTAGTTAGAAACGAACAATATATGTATGAAAAATGAGTTAAAACACTAATATTTTACTTGAATTACGTGAAAAGTAATTTAAAAGTGATTTTTACCTCTCATTTTACCATTTCATTTGAACTTTGGTTTGTTGGAGCTTTGGAGGTGCTTTCCCCCTTGATTTTCACTAGCTGATTCTGGGAGATTCTATGGACAATTCTCGGCACCGTCTGGACAAGGTAGGAGCTAAACCTGAGCTCTTTAATTTCATCCTTTCCTTTTTGCATTCTGAGCATGTTTTCTATTTTTTCTAAGCCTCTGGGGTTTGAAAAAATCACCCTGGCTCCATCGCACCTCTTCTACATCGAAAGGTTTGATGCATGCTAGCTTGGCCATTGGGGGTGCGATGGGCACAAAGAGGGACATTTATGCACAGTTTTTCATGGAAAGTTTTGCCTGTTTTTCACCAAATCAGGATCTTTTCTCTTGTTTGTTTTAGAGATTCATTGGAGAAAAATTCCTATTACATGGTGAGAACGTGAGCATGAAGAAGAGGACATGCTTGCTTTAAATGATCTAGTTACGGTAAATGCACGCGGAGCTATGGCCTGTTCAAGTTTTTCCGCATCTCTTGCATGAGGCAACAAATCAACCTCTTGCAATATTTTCTCGATGCATGGGATCCTACCACCCAGGTGTTCCAGATTAGGGGAAAATCTATCCCCTTGAATGTTGTGGACATCTATTTTTTGACCGGCTTATCGAGGCGGAGTGCCCCTATCTCATTATCAGGTTCGGCCCGTGGGGGTGAATCTGTGAGAGATTACATTCGCAGGTATTGTAGAGAGGGATATCAGCTGAGTAAGTATGGCAAGATCATTATCTGATATGTCACTGACAGGTCCCTGAGGACCATTCTGTTCACTTTTACTAGACTGGCTGGTAGTGCGGCACTTCACGTGGCGAACAGGTCTTATATGCAGTACGCCTTGGAATGCCTTGAACCAAAGGTGTTCAATTGGTGTGATGCAGTACTCTCTATGATGAAAGAACAACTAACCAAGGTGAAAAATGGAATATTGAAGAACTTTGGATATGGTTCTATCTTGACAGCTTTCGCCTTGGAAAAGATCCTGTTGATGCAGCTGCAGTATGTTTCACTTCGTTTACCTCCACCGACTGAGCCACGGATGCAGAGATGGATCGACCTTATGGCCAAACATGCTGTTCAGTCCCAGATTTCCTTTTCTGATACCTTTTTTGAGTGGTTCAACCGTCAGGAGATGGTTTTTTCCGAGTATCCATATGCCGGTATGGATTTCCGGGGTGATCCCGATTTGGTACTGCCTGCTGGTGAGCAGTGAGGTGTCATCGATAAATTTTCTGACCATATCTCTATTTATCGTTTCTCTTTATAATGTTCTTGTGCTTTCTTCTATCAGGACTAATCAAAACTCATGTGCTCATGCAAATGTTGGACCAGTTCGACCAGTAGTACGCCTGAGAGTGCTAGCTGCCGCTCCAGCAGGAGAGGGTGCAGGAAGGGTTATCCTTCGCAACCTTGATGTGGTCGAGACTCTTTCAGCATTGCAGGATTAGGTCGAGGGCCTTACTCTTGGTATTCCGGACGTGAGGACTGATGAGCTGCCCCTAAGGTTGCAGCGACATACTACTGGTGTGCCGAGTCTGTGGACTAGGCTTTTACGCATGATTGCACAGGTGGTGACTTGTTATCACCAGCATCATTAGGCTAGGGTGCCCCCAGCGTTTCGAGTTTTGGGTCATTTGACCAATTTTTTCTTGGTTACAGAACATTATGTGTAAACCATAAATAGTTATATATATATTTTTGATTTTCGGAGTTTTATTTTGGTTAAGTTACATGATCCTGATGCAAATACTGATGAAATGCTTCTTTTTATAAATGTTGCAAATGTCTATCTAACACATAATTTGCCAATGAGTTTAATAATGTGTTTAAGTTTCTAGAAATATGCTGATATTGAATAAAATCAAATTGTCTTTCCAAAATCTTGACCCTTAGGAGCATACGATAGATAGCTGGATTTCGGACGGAGTAGATACCAGTGAGTTGTAGTATGACGAGTTGTGAGTCCAACCTGACGGCAAGTCGTCTTATGCCATGTGTGATGGCATCAGAGAGAAGTTCTATCAACGTGCTATATTCAACGATGTTATTTGTTTACGACCAATACATACCCCTCTGAAACTTACTAACTCGCTGCTTGGATCAAAAATGGCCCAGGCCGCAGAAGATAGGTTCCGCGAACTACGACTCGCTCGGTCGGCATACCCAATGAAAGATTCCAATGGGTTCAACATCTGCGACAAATTTAAAAATTGGATTACTTGACCAAAACAATTACTCTTGGTGAAAACAAAAATGTAACAAAAGCATATAGGTTACCACACTGAATCATGCGTAGTAACGCTTAAGGTACAACCTGTTACGGGGTTGCGCCAGTGGAATCCTGTCACAATCCATTAACTCGTAGGCTCCTTTTGCTAACACTCACTTAACAATATAGGGGCCCATCCATAAAGACTTAAACTTAACTGCTCCCAATTTATCGGATTCCTGGTCATAAAGTAAGACCAAGTCACCTTCTGAGAAGACACGAGGTTTGACATTCTTGTCGAACTGTGCCTTGACTCATTTCTTATGGGCTTCGTTAGCTAAAGCGGCATCACGACGGGTTTCATCCAATTGGATTAGTTCCAAGAAACGAGCCTCCTCTTTTGAAGTTCCAGGGAGAAGGTCTACTGCGAGTTTGAGGGACGATATTTCACACTGAACTGGTAAGATTGCTTCTAGGTCGTACACCAGTTGAAAAGGGGTAAACCCGATTGCATTTCTTACCGATGTTCGGTATGCCCACAAGGCTGAGTACAGGATCAGGTGCCAACTCCTTTTGTGGACTCCAATCATCCTTTGCAGCATTCGCTTCAGGACTTTGTTGATTGCTTCAACTTGTCCATTGGCCTGCGGGTAATACGGAGTAGAGGTGTCATGGGACAACCCTAATTTGGCAGCCAATTCGACCATCGTGTGATTGCAAAAATGTGATCCATGATCTATGACTATAGCCTGTGGAACGCCGAATCTGGAGACTACATGATTGAAAAAGAAAAGGGTAGTTGTTTCACCAGTGTTATCTAATGTAGGCATCGCCTCGGCCTATTTGGTAAAATAGTCTACTGCGACTATGATATACCCATGCCCCCCGGTCGAGGTGGGGTTACATGTCATGAAATCAATGCCCCATTTGGAGAATGGCCCAACAGCAACTATTGGTTGCAGAGGTGCGGGTGGTTTTCTGGTTTTGCTATCGAAAATTTGACATGCATGGCAACTTCTGACTGCGGTTATGCAATCTTTGAACATTGTTGGCCAGAAGTATCCTGCTCGCAAATTTTTTTGCGTTGTAGCGTAACCAGATTGATGCCCTCCACATGCACCTGAATGGAAATCATTCAGGACTTTTTCGGCCTCCTCGTGGGTGAGACTCCTCCTCAGAACTAGATCAACACCACGACGGTAAAGTGTATCACCGACGATCATGTAGTCTTTTGATTGGTACCAAATACATTTTTGTTCTGAGCCAGAGGTATTAGACCTATATTTTTGGGTTTGGAGATAGATGATTATATCTCCATACCACGGATTGCTTGAAGATATCAGAAACAAAGATTCATCCACGATGGTTTCTTCGGATGTTTCATCGTTGGACGATGATGGGAGATCGCATAGTAATTCCGCGAAAACCAGGGATTTTTTTGATTTGGATTTTACAAATTCCAGATAAAAATCTTGGAGAATTTCTATCCATTTTGAATATTTGCCCCCCAGTAACTGTCACGACAATATATAAGTCATGGGGTTGCAATCTGACAAAATGGTAGTTTTTCGAAATAGGACATGGTGTCGAAATCTCTGTATTTCTTGAACAGCTGCGAGAGCCAACTTTTCAACATAGGAATATTTGCTTTCTGTATCATTTAAGTTCCTACTCAAATAATATATAGGATGTTCAATTTTGTTGTCTTCTTGAGCTAAAACCATTGCGATGGTTGTATCTGTTGCAGCTAGATACAGATTAAAGTCCTTTTGATAATCAGGAGTGTACATTAATGATGCTTTCATTAGGGATTCTTTTAAAGCATCAAAGGAAGCTTGCACGACTTGATACCAGATGAATGGTACTTCCTTTTTCAATAGACGTGTATAACCTTTAGCAAGTTCGGCATAATTTGGAATGAACCTCCTCAGAAAGTTTGCTTTCCCTTGAAGTTTCTGAATCTGAAGCAAATTTGAAGGTGGAGGCAAATTTATCATTGCCTGAACCTTACATTGGTCGAGACGAATCCCATCCTTTGAGACTACAAAGCCAAGAAAACGAATAGAACTGATGCAGAACACACATTTGTGTGGATTGAGTCATATCTTGTAGTGTCGGCAACGTAGAAACATCACTCTCAAATGCTGCGGGTGATCTGTCCGCTTTCGAAAATGATACGGAAGGTCATTGAGATATGGTTGAACGATGTTTTTGATGTCATGGAAGGCATAATTCATTGCCCTCTGAAATGTTTCCCCTGCGTTCTTTAAACAAAAGGGTAATTTGCGATATGCAAATGTGCCCCACGGACAAATAAATGCAGTCTTTGACTGGTCTTGTGGGCGGATATTTATTTGATTATATCCGGAGAATCCATCCATAAATGAAAAGATTTCACATCTGGCGCATTCATCAATTATCTGGTCAATAAAGGGTGTAGGACAGTTGTCTTTCGGACAAGCTTGATTTACATCCCTATAATCGACACACACTCTAATTGTTCCTTGTTTTTTCATAACAGGAACAATGTTCGATACCCAATCGGTTAGAGGAACCGGGTAAATAAAACCAGCATGGAGAAGTATCTCAACTTCTGCCTTGATAGCAACGGCTTTCTTGGGGTGCACCTGCCGTAGCCATTGTCGTACCGTTTTGACATCTGGATACATCTTGACTTCGTGTTCAACTATACTCTAGTCAATGCCTGGCATTTCATCGTATGACCAAGCAAAGACATCTCTAAATTTGCGAAAAAGAGCATTATATATTTCCAGTTCTGAAGGAGAACAACATTTGCCAACATAAATATTTTCTACAACATCAATTTTGGTAGAGATATTTATGGCGATAGTCTCTTCAATATTGGACAAGTTTCGCTCAGAATCCACCGTGTTTACAGTATTTGATAGGAAATCAAAAACTGAAGGATGATGAAGGTCATCAGGAGTATCTTCTTGACAATCTGGAAGATGGGAACGATGGTGGTAATCTTCCCATGGCGCCACTTCAATTATCATTGACTGAACAATTCCTTCGTCGGTGTAATGCACTTGCAACCAAGGATCTGAAGGGGTGCCATATTCCTTAGACCTATCTATCCAAATTCTTGATGAGCATTGGTTCGGGTCTGCCTCCCATGCCGAAAACATTGATTGCTACAATATTTCTATTCGGCTTGGAGGCAATACCTGCAGATGACCCATGTTAATATTGTTTTCTGAGATCTTTTGAGTCGAAGATATCATATTGCAGGTTCCTATCATCCCCACTTCCGCCAGGTTGATTAGAGGTAGGAGGGAAAATGTCCCCATTAATATACAGTCTTTAAGTAGGCCTACTCCGATATTTTGAAGCGAATGGGGGCTTCCATGGATCATCGGAATGCTTCCCGTAACTTGGGAACTATTGGGGAGGAATGTTTGTTGGTCGATGATTGTAATTCCTCCTTGGAAAGGAAATGCAATCTTCCTAAAGTAGGTCGACACAACCGCAGCCATAGCATATATCCATGGTCTTCCCAGTAGGATGCTATAATCGAGGTTTCCGTCGATTACTTCGACATCTATTTCTACTATTTTTCCCCCTAGTTCAACTTGAAAGTTACTTAGAATACCATACGGGGTATATGTTCGTCCGTCAAATGCTTTTAATGTCATCGAAGATCGTGACAAGGTTGGAGATCCTAAAGTTTTCCAGAAACTCATCTACATAATACATGTAGATGCCCCCTCATCAATAATTGTTTGATGAACAGTTTTGTTGAGGGATTTCACCTGAATGAGGAAAGCTAGTTGAGCTGGTAATTGAGGATCATATCCTTTGTGATTAAAGCACACAATGTTAGAATCCTTTGGGTCTATCCCACCTATAGCTGATAAGAAAGCCTGCTTTTGGGATGGGTAATTTTGTAGTACTTCAAGTGTCGACATAGTGGATGGTGATTGGGCCAGATCTTCCACTATATTATAATTCTTTGCTGCTCTGGCATGAGGATTAAATGTTGACCTGTGTACTACTCCCTTTGGCGGTTTTATTGTTAGCTCTGGAATGATGGGTGGCACAACTTCTGTCGAAGTTGTTGTCGAACTACTAGGTTGATCTTTATCCTTGTTGTTCGATAGCTGTGGATTCCCGTAATCTTTATTCCTTGTCGATATCAAAGCATCATTTTGCTGTTTCGAAACCGACAACGTCAGCACTTGGGACGAGGAAGCATTTTCACTAGCAACCAAATTTGTCCCTGGATTTGGAAACGGATCAGTCAACACCGCCGAGGTTTTTGAATTCTTTAAGAATTTTCTAAGCTCAGCTTTATATGGACAATCTCCTGTCCAATGATCCTCATCACATATTAAGCATGGAATTTTTGGTTTCCTATCTCCAGGAGGGTTTGTAGAACAATTTTCAGGTGATGATTCCTCCTGTTTTTTCTTCTTCCCTTTTTTTTTCTTGTTGCCTCCTGGTTGCTTGGATTCTTTGCCTTTATCAGTCGAGACGACATTTACTTTCGAGGCGAGAAGTTCCTCTTTTGCATTTTGACTGGAAATCTTATCGGCCTTTTTAGATGTAGCCTTTGTCGATTTCGTGTCTGTCGTACCGATCACTCCATCACCGGTATGAGAGTCGTTGTTCGATTTAGGAGGAGGAGGGACGGAAAATTCTGGTCTGGGAGCGTCGGGGATTTTATCGTAGAGCGTGCTAGACTGAGTATAAATCAAGTCTAAATATTGTGCATGAGAAATAACTTGCTCTTCAGTGATGACTCCTCCTTTTGCCACATCTTCTGTAATGGAAGGTAATAATGACTTAATAAACCATTAAGCTAAAAGCTGATCAGGAACATACGTTTTTACCATTCTACGATGACGTCGCCACTCATGAATATGATCAGATATGTGAGTGGCCATTGTTTTCTTGAAATTGGTAAGAAGTTCTGTTCCTGTTTCGTACCTTATTGGTAACTGAAAATGAGTTAAAAAGGTTGTGGCTAGGGCACTGAAGTTGTCAAACGAAGCTCTGCGTAACTCGATATACCATTTTGCTGCCGGACTAGTTAACGTCCTCTAAAAAAGGCGAAGCCTAATCGAATCATCGTTTAGGGTGTTTGATGAACACCACAGATGAAATGTCATCACATGATTCGATGGGTCTTCCCCCAGATTTCCATTAAATTTAGGAATATCTGACAGAAGTTTATGTGGAATCGCTAGCCACCAAGGGGCGTAAGCAATTGGATCATTCGTTAGCCGATTTAGATCTGGTAACTCTAAAGTTGCCACGAAGGGTAACTGTTGATTCAGGTTTGGTGAAGCATACCCAGGATAGGATGGAATGGCCTGAGTAGTTGGCCTTTGCATACCAGCATAATGCATTTGATGCTAGTAACTTTGGTAAGGTTGATGGGCATAACCATTGTAGAATTGTTGATTTTGACCGTTTTGAATATACGGCTGTCCATTATTTGCAAAGATTTTTTGTTCAGATCCTTGGTATACTTGTTGGAATTACGGTCGTTGGTATTGCACCAGCCATGGTTGTGAATCCATGTGCTATTGTCCAATACTGGCTGTTTGACCAAGATGAGGGGTAATTGTACCCGTTTGGGCCTGTGTCATTCCACTAGTTGGCGATTGTGTTCAAGTCGCGGGCAAGAGGTTGTTGCATTACAACCTGAGAAATCTGAGGCTGGCATACAACAGGCAACGCTTGTACTTACGACACCGTCACAATAGCTGGTGAAGTTGGTATATTTGACATAGGTAAACATTGTTGCATCGAATATACAACTCTTGGTTGTTGAGGCAGTATTGGCACCCAACTGTTAGATGTAATTCCAGCATAACCTGAATTTTGTTGTGAACTCTCATATGGTTGTCCTCCCGGAGGAGACAATGAAAGGGTATACTGCCCCCCATATGGCGGTAATCCGGTTCTCAAAGGAATTGTTTGCCCTTGAGAGCTGGATTGCCCAAATTGACACCCTGAAGGATCAATTTGCTGAGACTCAACATAAGAGTTCTCGGATACTATTCCAGATGAACAAAGAGGAACCGACCATACTGTCAAAATAGCGCCTAAGTGGGCCCCTTCTAGCAATTGAGAGCTAGTTGGGACAGATGGTATGCCGGCACACATTGTTGGAGTGACAACAGGAAGTTCTGTCATCGCTGTGTCGGATGACACAGTCCAAGATGTTGACGGTTGTTCAGACATTTCTAGTCTATCCAGAAGATTGCCTAGCGATTCTACAGGAGCTTCCGATGACGGTAGACTAATTTATGATGAAGAAGGATATAGAGTGATGCCGACTCCAAATCATGATGGAGTACTAGATGGAGGATCCTCCACAATATCTTCTATAGCAATCAGACCAGGTGGAAGAGGTAGACCATCAGGTTCGTAAAATATTTCTGGTGCCGAAGAAGGTATAGAATCTGCAGTGATAGATGCTTGGGGAATAATACCTTCCGAATCATCTATAGATGGAGCTGGTTCAGTAATACAAGTGTTTACCTTCACACTAGGATCAGTTCTACTTTCCTTTGGTGGTTGCTGAACTTCTTCTGTAAAGGCAGGGATACCAGAAATGTTTGGAGTAACCAGAGTCTCTGATGGTGTTGGAACACTTTTTCTAACTTTACTAGGGGATTTGGAACCGGTTAAACGAGTTCGCTTTGTCTGTAACAGTTTCGATTCTGGAGACAAAGATGGTTGACTCGTAAGCCTTCGCGAACGACGAGGTTTCAATTGACTTTTTTCCATGATTGCAGATTATTCGATCAACTTAAAATCAAGGGGAAGTATGTTTCCAAATTAGATGAATTTTAGACGCTTTGTCACAATTTGTTTTTTCAATTTTTAAGAGTCGAGGAAAAACAAAAGATGACTCTAGTCGCCTTTGATTTTTAATGAGCCTGAAGAGACAAGTGCTCAGACGGACCTTTTCCTTTAAGGAGTCTGAAAAGGAACGAAAGAGACTGCTCCTGAAATCTAGACAGAGGGATTACCAAACCAATCGCAAAACTGCAGAATACTTTTTACGGTACGACAGTTAATCTTCCCGAATGTTGTGTTCAGTGCATTGCAATCGATAGGGTGGCAAACACAGCTTCCTATGGATAAAGGATAAAGCCTATTGTGGTCTCCCAATATATACTCAAAGGTACGTGGGAGCACAAGTCCGTACTGGCACTTATCGTCTCAAAGTGGAGGAATCACCCAATAATCAATGAAAACAACAGTTACCAGGCTTTACGACGCCGGAACACATCTCTAGCCTAGACTTCTAAATGTTATGTATTAGGTTCCAAAGCATTTTTAGATTCATTAAATTTATTTTACAGTTGATCTTGCTTAAGAAATTTGCCTTTCAGGTTCACCTCGTGATGTAGATGTACAATTCCTAAAATGCAATCTAAGATGATAAACAATCGTTTAATATTCTTTCTGCAATGAAAATCCTAGCTACTAAGGAAAGAGAGATGATATTCTTTCAACAGAGAGTAGAGAGCACACACTATATGCACTGTCCTAAATCAAACCAACAAATAGTGTAAATGCAAATGCACATGCATGTATTTGTTTTCATCCTTCTTAATGTGTGAATGATAAAAAGGAAGCTAAGCGAAAATCTGAATTATTTTTCAAAGCGACATTACTAGCAAGTTTCTTTTCAAGACAAAATGAGGACAATGACGACACTTTGCAATTTGGAATTGAAAACTTGCTTTCGACACTTGAAAAACTACTAATTAAAATAAAGTACAAGAGTAACAGTGTAATTGACTATCAAGAACAATCAGATTCTCTTCTATGACTGAAAACGACACTTGCGACACTTTCAAATCAAGAAACGACAGTACAATTACGCTACTTCTTTGTAAAAGAGAACTGAAAATGGCTCAAAATACATAAAAACATTTACAGTTATTTTCATAATGGAGGTGGAATAATGGCAACGAAGGGGGTTTCAACAGAGGTGTACTGACTACAGGCAGCAAAACTCTTGAATAGAGCTGAAAAGAGTGAACACAGAGACCAAAATCTAGGAGCAGGAAAGGCCTTGTCTAATCAGCGTACCTGTAACACAGTGAAAAAGAGATGCAGCACACCTACTACACTCAGGAAGTGCGATGCATCCAGAATTCACAGAAGAGACAGTGCGATGGACCAAGGATGAGACTTTAACTAGGTTCTGGGTCACAGTTTGCAGCTCAGTTCAGGGATTTAGGCCGAGCAAGTGGTAATCCGTAAACCAATCACAGGGGTAGATCTAAAGAGGTTACTAAAGCCACCACAAGGGCAATTAGAAAGCTCGTAAATCAATTGTTCAGTTCATAAACAAAACCCAGAGATAGACTGAAGCAGAATTGATCTACTTTGCACTTGCATAGCAAATGCAGTTAGAAGGCTAGCTAGCTTAACTTCAGGCTCAGTCTGTAAGTTTATAAAGTAAACAAATGTAGATGAACAAACAATCTATTCGCTCCCCAGCGGAGTCGCCATTTTTTTATCGAGAAATCTAGTGTCTATGTAGAGCTGCTAGTCCCACTAAGGCTGCTAGCTACCTTAGAAACAAACAAACTAAAACTACTTTCGTTTTCCTTTATGAGAAATAGATAAGAGGGGAATAAAGGAGACCAACCTTTGTCTTGCGCTTGGTTCCTTGCTTGATTCCTTTCCCTTCTGATAGATCTTTGCCACTCACTTACTCATCTACCCAGCTTCAAAGAGCACCTGTAGAATCAAAGCAGCATAACAATATCCAAGAACATAGATCTATTATCAGAAACAATATATGACCAGATATATATTGACCACACAAATGCATATATCATCAATCATACAAGAATGTGGAGGAAAACTTGAATAGCTTTATTGATAATCAAGAAATAGAAAAGAGGATTACAACCAATTGTTCTGACCCAGCACCATCCTCTCAGCAAGAAAGCCCTTCTTCACCTCATGAAAAGCTTAGATCACCCAACACTATGATATTGCACCAAGAAACCAGCAGCACTTCCTTACAAGATACAAAATTCCAGCCTCTGGATCTCTGGGATGAGGGATCCATATATAGATGTTTGCAAGGGAGGTGAGTCAGCTTTTGAGATTTGACTAGTGTCCTCTCTCTGATAGTTCTTGATTCCACTTGGAGATTGATGCTCTCTTACTCATCCCTGGGCGAATGCAGAGAGGCAAGTGTCACAGGAGATGTTTCTAGAAGATTCCATGATCCTCCACCTTGCAGATTGACCCTGCCATTTGTCCACTCTCACCCATCGCACCCCATAGAAGGGCTTTTCAAGATGCATCGCACCTCTCGAGTGTATTTAGGTGGGATGCAACGCACTTTGACCATGGAGCAGGTGAGATGGTCCAATTTTGACCAGTTTTGACCAGTTTTGCATGGAGAACTTCTGGGAGAAGATGTAATCGGTTGACCTTGTTCTTTTAGAGGTTGGAACAACAATTTTAGGTACTTAAGAGCCCTTGGTTTATGGACATTTATGATTGGGGTTGCAGTGCCCAAAAATGTCTATAACAGTTACCATGAGCATCTCGAAGGTTGATTTTCCCTCACCTTGAAGGAAGACAAGATTACCATTGTAGGGATTGATTTCATGTTCTCAGTGGATTCCATCTCTCAAGCTACAAACATACCAAACCATGGTGAAAACTAGCTCAAAGGCATGAACCTAGACCTATAGGAGTACAAAACCTACCTAAAATCACAATACAAAGGAGCTCACTCACATGTTTTCCCATTCAGATACTTGTTGGAGAGATACACACCATTTATGAAGGTTGTCATCAAGTTCTTCACATGTGAGGGTAGATTTTCTAGGCTATATCAATACCACATAAGACTTCTCATGCACTTTACAGCTGCCAAGTCTCTAAAGTTGTCTAGCTACTTGTATAGGAGCCTAACCAAAATGTCTAAAAGGGTGCAATTGAAAGAAAAAGTGCGTTATCCTAGCCTCTTTCACCATAGCCTAATAAAGGTTATAGCACTTCATCAATTGAAGGAGAATAACATGACATGGGACACCTTCATTGAGGTAGCCTTGAAAACACATATAACCACTTCACCAAGCTAGCACCAAACCATGTCAGTACAACCCATGGAGGTGGGGTCATTAAGAAAACATGATGAGGTTTCTGTGGAACCTAGGCCTGAGGTGACGAAGACATATCAGAGAGGCAAAAGCCTTGTGTTTTCTCCTCAAATTGAGGAAGGGGCCAAGCCTACAACATCAGCATAATAGGGATCACAATCACATCATGAGGCTTCTTTGCATGATGAGGAGCCCATTGAGCATAAATTTGACCTAGTTGACTTGGAGGCACATGATGAGCATTAAAACCTACAACAAGTCATCAAAGAGAAGGATTCACAAATCATGGAGCTTAAGGACAATTTGAAAAGGGCCAAATTCGTCATTTCATTCCTTGAGTAAGAAAACAGTCAACTTAAGAAAAAACAGCTAGTCATGGAGAAAGAGAAATTCAATGCCAAGAAACAAGAGATGAAAGGAAAGGTAGTGGTGTACCATAAGGACACTAAGAAACATGAAGTACATGTGGCAAGGAAGAGACCAAGGACAATGGGTCTTAGGAAGGAACTTCAGATGGAAAGAGAATTGAAGCCACCAATGGAAGAATTGACGTTTGAAGAGAGGATTGCCATGGAAATAAATGAGGATAGGGAGTTTTGGCTTGAAAAAGTAAATTTAAACCTTGAAAATCTCTTTGACAAGGCCAACAGGGATAACAAGTTGCAAAATAAAATGGTCATCCGTTATTACACAAGGAATCAAGTTGCCAAGGTCAAAATCAAGCAGTTGAAGGAAAAACTCAAGGAAACCCTAATCAACCAGGAGGATAAGGGTAAGTTATATTTTCTTGCTTATGAATCCATGATTGCATAACATACCTCATCAAGCATCTTTGGACAAATTTTGGGAGGATTTGGAGAAAATTTTGTGTCTTGGTGCAAACTTGCAAATTTTTGGCAATTT
Source organism: Pinus tabuliformis (assembly GCA_031772625.1). NCBI lineage: Eukaryota > Viridiplantae > Streptophyta > Pinopsida > Pinales > Pinaceae > Pinus > Pinus tabuliformis. The sequence goes on from CM062815.1 coordinate 517,591,625, forward strand.
TCTGTCTAGGAGCGTAACGAACTCATGCTGCGCTTCTTCCTCATGGATCCAAATGATGGAAACTCATCATTTTTGGAAAGTTTTTGACCCCTATCAAAACCAATTTTCCCACTTTCCTCGTCTGGGCATCAATTTTTTAGAGATTTACAAAAAAGAGGCCAAACATCACCTTTCTGCCCCTCTTTTTCCATTTCGTTGTGCACCTGGAGACACCTTGGGAGAATGGACATATCTCAGACAACAATGGGTCATTTCTAGAAAAGGCTTCAGATCTGGATTTGGACTTCAAAAAGGAACTCAAAAATGGCCTCCAAAAGCTCACTACACACCTAGAAATGTATGATATTTTTGTAACATTTTCACTGTGTAATTTTTTGTAATTCCTAGTTTGACTTTGGTAAAATTCAAAGGGGTGAAGTAGATGAATTTGAGGGGTAAAATCAAATGTAAATAATGGGTGGTTAGTATTTGTAAGCTGTTTTGATGTAAATTTTACCTCATTTATGAGAGAGGTTGGAGCCAAAGTTAATTGTAGAAGTTGTTTTTAACTTCCTTAGACCTTAGGGTTTGGTTAGAACACCTCACGGAATAGTTCCTAGAGTCATGAATTCGACCCCTTAGAGTGGGGAGATGTTGTTTTTTTCTTTATTTATTAGTTTCTCAGTGATAGAACGGGTTGGATTTCATAGGAGAGAATTATTGTAGCTTGTACTTGGACATTTTCTCGAAATCAAAGGACACAGTTGGCAACTATTATCTATAAATTCTTGTGTCATAAGTTTGTGATGTTATTTTTTCTATGTTATAGCTTTATATGAAAGATATTCATCTTCTATTTCCATTCATCAATTCATCAATTGTTTTCCTTACAATTTATAAACAAAATTCTTTGCATAAAGCTTTGGTTTTATGGAAAAATCATTATGTGTTACTTTCTTTCTTGCTTAATGAATTCACATTTCATGATCATTAAGACCTTTTGCTTCTTCTAAACACTACACTACACTGAAAAACCCTAAGATCCATCAAAAAATTAATGCTACCTTTATCCTTTATATCGTTGTTGTTGTAACCCTTTGATCCTCTTACCTAACTACCTAGTTTTTCTCCCTTATATAGCAACAAAACCCTAAATTTTCCAAAACCCACATGAGCCTAGCTATCTAGCCTAAAATCATTTACATTCTAGTCATCTCTTGGGTGTGATTTCATAGAGAGAGTCCTCTTTCTTTTGGTAGGTCTAGCTATCAAACTAAACTTGGTCTATGGTTAGCTCTGTCGATCTCCTCATCAACCTGGGACATTGTGGAGGATAATAGAGGGCATGACATCTAGGGAGTGCCAAGGTGTTCTAGTGAATGTAAGGTTCCTATGTCATGGAAAAATGTAATGCTATTTGTGAGGTCATGAATTCCAAGGTGTGTTAGAGAATTCTAGGGCATGCTAACATGCATCATATAGTACGAAGACATGTCAAACAAGATAAGATGTGCCAAGTGGTAAGGCATGCCAAGATGTACAAGGGTGTGAAAATGCATGCCAAGGAATATCAAGGCAAAAAAATGGAGGAACAAGTTAAACTACAAGTAAATGAGCACATAATAGGGTTAATAGGTCATCAATTTACCTTTTCCACGAGGGGCATGCTAGGCACACCAACACGAGGTGCCAATAGGTGCCAAGTGCCAAGTGTCAATGCATTCTAAGTGCCAATCTTCCTCCATTTCTTCTCATCTAGTTTCCAATAATTGATCTCAAATAAATTTAATATTATAACATGCCAAAGCATACCAAGACATCTCAACGCATGCCACACATGCTAAGACTTTCCATATGCCAACACATGCCAAGTGCCAATCCGCATGAGGGAGTGTGATGCATACTATGAAGTGGCAAAGCATATCGAAGAGTGCTAAGGTGTGCTAGAGAGTGCCAATGCATGCTGAGGAATGTTAGGGAGTTCTAGGACAACACAAGGGAGAACTAGGTCAAAATGCATGGAAGTGAATGAATATGAGGGTGTGTCAGGGAGTGCCAATGAGTGCTAGCTGTCATGCCAAGGAGGGAGTGAGAAGGTATGCTAAGCATGGGTAAGGCATGCAAGGGAATATCAGGGAATGTCAAGAAGTGCTAGAGCGTGCTAGGTAGTTCCAGGGTGTGCTAACATGTGCCAAGTGCTAAGACATGCTAGGATGTGCATGGTGCTAGAGTATGCCAATATGTGTCAAGGCGTTTCAAGGAAACAAAAGCAATAAACAAGCTAAAATGCAAGGAAATGAACACATAAGAGGGTTAATAAGTCATGACTTTATCTTTTTCAAAAGGGGCATGCTAGGCACACTAATAATATGTTCTAATACATGCCAAGTGCCAACGTGTGCCAAGTGATAATGTTTGTCAATGAAATATTATGCCAAGGTGTTACAGGGCATTCTAGGGACTACAGGGCATGCCGACACATGATAGGGGAGTGCTATGCTATGCTAGGGCATGCAAACATGTGTTTGGGCATCCTACTCATGGCAAGATGTTCTAGGTACAAAGATGTTCCAAGACATGCGAGGTGGCAAGGAATGTTAGTGTATTTTTCAAAATCATGTTAAGATGTGCCATGGGTGTTGAGGAGTACTAGGTCTCTCTCATTAATAGAATTGACAGAGCTTGATTATGTATTAAATAATATAGTTCCTACAGAAACTAGTGGAACTTTATTTAAAGGAAATTTGTTAGATAATAAACCTAATAGAGATGAATCATGTGTTGACTCATAGGAAAACTATATTCTTATGGCTTGAGGGAAATGATACACACTAATTAATTCTTAACAAATTGACTGACTATTATAAACATTATGATCTTGGACACATAATGAAAAATACTCCACAACAATGGGCTTAAGTCGTTATCTTTTGACAAAAAAAATAGTAATAGGTACATGGCGTAATCAAAAACTCATTGGAATGATCAATGATGACGAACATTTTTTGACCGTCACCAAAAGTAAACAAAAAGAGCATTGGTCAAGATCAATTAAATATCATCATAGAAGTGTCATTGTAAATGGCTTTGGTGGCAAACCATAAAGGACCATCACTATATACACTTACAACAATGTTTTTTTAAAGACTGTCACCATATGCGACATTGGCGATGGACCTTAAAGGTCTGTCATAGGCATGAAGTGTCATCAAAAACTAATTGGAATGATAAATGATAACGAACATTTATTGACTATCTCCAAAAGTAACAAAAATGACCATTGGTGATGGTCAATAAAATATCGTCATAGAAGTGTCACCAAAGAGAGAATTAGTGATGGACCTTTAACGACCCTCATCAAAATTGTCACGAAAGATAGAATTAGTGATGGGCCTTTAGCGACCCTCACCAAACGTGTCATTGAAAATGGCTTTAGTGACAAACCTTAAAGGACCATCACTATATACACTTACAACAATGTTTTTTTAAAGACCATCATATGAGACATTGGTGACAGACCTTAAAGGTCCGTCATAGGCATGACCCTCACCAATGACCTTTTTTCTTGTAGTGATTCATGTAGTTGAGGATTGTTTTTGTCAACTTCAAATATACTTGGAGAAAACTAAGGGAATTTGAATGTTTTATTGAGAATGTTGTGGAAACAACCTTTAAGAAATATTGTATCATTGTATGGGATTGTTTATATTTGGCAAGAGAATGGACCATTGTTAAAGGATGATGCCAGCTAAAGGGACATCCCTATATCCTCTTTTTTCTTTTGAGTAGACATGAATTACTTTTGGGCCATGCATGGACAGGAACCTTACTTTATTCCTATGAACATATATGCATTTGTGGACACTATAATACCATATTGTTTCCCTTTCAAATCAAATATGTGGAGGATATTTGGGGGAAAAGTGATTTTCTATATGTACATCATATTTTGGGACGTTGTGGATATTTTCATTAGGCCCTAGTAGTTATTGGAGGCTGCATTTGGAGGGGTTAGTGAATAAAAACCTAATATTACCAAAAATATTAGTGTTTGAGCAGGTATTGTTTGAAAGAAAGGCTTAGGAGTTTTAGGAGTTTAGGATTTAGGGTTAAGGGTAAAGGGTAAAGGGTTATGACTTAGGGGGTTGAGGACCAGGGAGTTGAGACCTAGGGGATTTAGGGTTTAGAGGTTAATGGCTTAATAGTTAAGGGCTTCAAGGATTAAGGGTTAAGAACAAAGGGCTGAGGGGTTAGGGGATTTAGGCATTAAGTTCTTAAGGTTTATGGGATTTAGGTGTCTACAGGTTAAAGGGTTAGGGGTTAGGGGTTAATGGGTTTATGGGTTAGGGGTTAAGAGTTAAGGGTAAGAATTTAAGAGAATAATGGGTTAGGGCTTTGGGGGTTCAAGAATTATAACTTAGGTGTTAGGGGTTAAGGGATTATGGATTTGGGGTTAAGGGGATATGGAATTTAGTCATTATGGGTTAAGGGCTTATGGGTTGTGAAATCGAGCCCCTAATCCCCTTACCATAACTATTTGGGGTTCCCCTATCAATTTCTCTTGTTGCATTCTATTTAGGCCCCTTATCCCGTATGCCATGATGTCCTAAGGCCCCTTCTCATTCTCTAATGCTAGGATTATAAATGTTAGTAAACCATGCACAAAACTCTTACTTTTACCCATATATTCTACCCTTATGTCCCCTTGTCCCATTCAATACACCAACGTATGCCCCTCTCAAAAAATTCATGAGAATTGAACATTTGGAGGAAGTCATTTAACAAATTCCTCTAAGAGTTTAATTCTAGTGACTTTTGGTGGGAGGGTGGTCATCTAAAACTACCTCCAAAAGTTACATTTTCATGAATTTAAAGTGTGGTTCGTGGATTATAAGTTAGGGGTTATGTGTTAAGGGGTTAGTGGCTTAGGTTTTAATGGATCAAGGGGTTAATGGGTTATGAGTTGAGTGTAGCGATTAAGAGATTATGGATCGAGGGATAAGGGGATAGGAATTTTTTTGGTTATAGGTTAAGGGCTTATGGATTGTAATAATAGGGCCCCTAATACCCTTATCAAAACTATTGGGGGTTCCCATATTAATTTCTCCTGTTTCCTTCGCTCTAAGCCCCCTAGCGGCTATGCCATGAGCTCCTAAGGCCCCTTTTCATTCTCTAATGCTAGGATTATAGATCTCAGTAAACCATGCTCGAACCTCTCACTTCTACCCATCCGTGCTACGCTTATGTCCCCTTACTCCATTCAATACACCAAATGATCCCCATCCCCCAAATTCATGAGAATTGAACATTTCGAAGTGGTTATTTAATAGCTACCTCTAAAAGTTTAGTTATAATGACAATTTGGGGAGGGGGTTGTCCAAAAATGCCTCCAAATATTACATTGTAATGACTTTTAAGGGGGGATTATCAAACAAAACCCCTTAAAAGTCGTAAGAATTGAAATTTTGAAGGTGGTTTTGGGCAGCCTCCAAAATATCATTCATGAGAATTGAAATGACCGCCTCCAAATGTTCAATTCTATTGACCTTTTTTTTTTGGGTGGTAGGGGGGAGGGGAGAGGGGGTTTCAAACATTGCCTTCAAAAGTTAAATTCTCATGAATGTTAGGGGGTTTTAGAAAAAAATCCATGAAAATTGTATTCTAGGGCAGTTTTTTAAACACCCCCCAACTCTCCCTCCCCCAAAAAAAAGTCATGAGAAATCACTTTTAGAAGTGGTTGTTAAAAAACCCCGGCACAAAAAAAAATGTTCAATTTTCATGACTATTGGGGTGGGGTTTAAAAAATGCCATGAAGAATATATTTATGGGAAGTCATTTAAACCCCCACAAATTTCAATTTTCATGACTTTCTGGGGGGTTTTCAAAAAGCTGCCATGAAAAATATATTTAGAGGAAATAATTTAAAAACCCCCTCCAAAATTCATGAGAAAACACTTTTAAAGGTGGTTGTTAAATGCACCCCCCCCTAAAAAAAAATCAAATTTTCATGACTTTCAAGGGGTTTTTCAAAAACCACCCTTAAATCCTTAAATTTAGAGGTGGTTTTCGCAAGATCACCACAAGACAAATTTCCCCTAAAGGCCTTTTTTGTAGTATTGTAGGTGCTAATAAGTGCCAAGTGCCAACGTTTATTGCACTTTAAGTGCCAAATCTTCCTTTCTTACTTCTCTCTTACTTTCTAATAATTGATCTCATATAAATTTAATATTAAACCATGCGAAACCATGCTAACACATGCCAAGGCATACCAAGGAATCTCAACACATGTGAGGCATGCTAATACTACCAAGTGCCAATGTGTGTAAGGGAGCGTTACACATGCTATGGAGTGGTAGGGAATGTCAAAGAGTGCCAAGGTGTGCCAGAGAGTGCCAATGCATATCAAGGAGTGTTAGGGAGTACTAATGAAACACATGAGAGCACTAGTTCAAAATGCATGGAAATGAATGAATATGAGGGTGTGCTAGGGAGTGTCAACAAGTATTAGGCGTGGGAAGGAAGGAGTGACAAAGTATGCTAAGTAGTGGTAAGGCATGGTAGGGAATACCACAACATGTCACAAAGTGCTAGACTGTGCTAGGGAGTTCTAGGGTGTGCTAACATGTTCCAAATAGTGCCAAGGCATGCCAATACATCCCAAGTGATAAGGCATGGAAATATGTGTAGGGTGCTAAGGAATGCCAAGATGTGCAGGGTGTTAGGGTGTGCCAACATGTGTCAAGGAGCATCAAGGCAACAAAAGGGAGAACCAAGCTAAAATGCAAGGAAATGAACACATAAGATAGTTAATAAGTCAGCACTTTACCTTTTCCAAAAGGCATATTCTATGCACAGTAACAATAGGTTCTAGTACATGCAAAGTTCTAATGTGTGCCAAGTACTAATGTATGTCAATGCATTTCAAGGTGTTCCAAGACATGCCAAGACATGATACGGGAGTGTTATGTCATGTTAGGGCATGCTAACATGTTCTTTGGCATCCTAGTCATGACAAGGTGTTAAACATAAAAAAGATGTTCCAAGACATGTGAAGTGCCAAGGAATGTTAGTGTGTGCCAAAGCATGTCAAGGTGAGTTGAGAGCTTTGAGGAGTGTTAGGTATCTTTCATTAATAGAATTGATCAATCCTGATTATGTATTAAAAAATATGGTTCCTACACAAACTAATGGAACTTCATCTAAAGGGAATTTTCTAGATAACAAGCCCAATAGATATGAATCATGTGTTGGCTCATAGGAGAGTTATATTCTCATTACATAAGGGAATGATACACATTAATTAATTCTTAACAAATTGATTGAACCTAACCATTGTGGCCTTGGACACGTAATGAAAATACTCCATAAAAATCGAGAGCATAATTGAGGGCCAATAAAAGATCATCTAAAACTGTCACCAAAGGGAGAATTAGGGACGGGCCTTTCACAACCCTCACTAAAAGTGTCATTGAAAATGGCTTTGGTGACAAAACTTAAAGGATCATCACCATATGCACTTATAACAATGTTTTTCTAAGGACCGTCACCATATGCAACATTGATGATGAACCTTAAAGGTTCATCATAAGCATGACCCTCTCCAATGACCTTTTTTGTTATAGTGCTCAAAAGCGGAGAAGGAGAAATTGTTGATCCAAGATCTCAAGTTTTTTCAAGGAGAACAAACACACCTCAAGCTTCAATAGTCATGGCATATGAATAAGGTCCTGAAGGGATGTTTGAAGGTGAAAGAATTTTCAGAAAAGCCTTCTTTGAGATGCCTGAAATGGTAAAGGTTATTTATGAAGAGAGGAATGCAAGGTTGTATGGAGAGAGCTCAAAACCTCTAAAAGGAGATGGGGGAAAAGGAGAAAAGCCTCCAAAATGGAATGGAGGGAATGGTGACAAACCACCACCTTCACCTCCATCTTCATCCTCATATTCTGCTTCTTCTACCCTTTCACAGACACCTCCAAATTATCCAAAGAGACATGGTAAAACTCATTTTTTTAAGCTTGATATAAAGTTTGAATTGGCTATATATAATGGGGAGGTAAATGCTGAGAAATGGAATAAATAGGTTCGTCATATTGAAGTGTATTGCAGGATACAAAGAATCAATCATGATGAGACAAAAATTCAACATGCTTCTCTTAGATTGGAAGGTGCAACACATATTTGGTGGGAATCCAAACTCAAGAGGACAAGAAGAAACATGATAAGGTTTTATCCTCTTGGAATGATTTTTTTGTTGTGATAAGAACGGAATTTTATCCATTAGGATACATGCAAGAAGCTATTACGGATTGGAAAAAGTTTAGGCAAGCTAAAGGCCAAAATGTTCACGGATATACTAAAGAATTTAGAAAAAGAGCTTTGATTTTGGGTATAGGTTTATCCTCTCAAGGCACTCTACAGAAATATATTGGAGGATTGTATAGTTATTTGAGAAACACAATTCTCATGTTTAACCCTACAAGACTAGATGAAGTTTGTGTATAGGAAACTAATTTAGAAGAAAGAGGGAAGAATGTTCCTCAAGAGGGCCATAAAAATCCATTTAAGAGTGGAGATAAAGGAAAGGGGAATTCAAAGGAAAAGGAAAGAAGAATGCTTCACTCAAGAAAGAGGGAGAAAAACTCACATGTAAACATTTTTCAAAAGAAGGCCATGGTGAAGACCATTGTTGGAAACTTCATCCTGAAATGAGACCCAAAATGTTTAACAACAAAGGGAAAGAAAATACTGTTGCAACTACACATGAATTAGGATTTGACTCTAGGGATGAAAAAAAGATCACAACCATGGGATTCAAAGATAAGGACTCTATTACAAGTACTATTTCTTCAAGTAGTAGCTTAAATGAAACCCAACATGAAAAAGAAAGAATAGAGCGTTTCCACATTAGAGTTTTTTCAAAACATACCAAGATATATAGATTATTTGATAGTGGTTCACAAGAAAACCTCATTTCTGAAGACACTATCAAGAAATGGAATTTGGAAACAACGCCTCATCCTAAAACATATCCCTTAGGTTGGATATGTGATGATGCAAACTTGCATGTGACAAAAACAAGTAAACTAAGATTTTCCATCACTGCAAACATTATAGATGAGGTATAGGCTAATGTCATTCCACTTGAATTTTGCGGTATTGTTTTGGGAAGCCCATATATATATGATATGAGAGCCATCCTTCATCACCATGAGAAAAAATATCACTTGTTTAAAAATGGAGTTCAGTACATTGTTAGAGAACGTAACAAGAAGTTGAATTTGTCACTTGTGAATGTTGGAAAAATGAAGAGTTTAGTCAATGCTAGTTAGAACTTTGTACTATTAATGATCAAACCTAAAGAGAATGTTGAAAATGAAGCTTTCCAAGGATGTGATTCAAAGTTAAAGTCTGATGTGTATGAGGTTGTTAACAGATATGATGAGATGTTTCAGGAGCCCATAGGATTTCCTCCTAAAAGAGGTATCCAACATGAGATCCAATTTCAATAGTATTGTTCTCTTCCAAACATTGGCATGTATAGGATGTTAGTCATGGAGAATGAAGAAATCAAAAGAAAAATCAAGATCTGCTTGACAAAGGGGTCATCAGACCAAGCACATCACAATGAGGGTCACCAATTATTTTAGTACCAAAGAAAGATGGTACATGACACATGTGTGTATATTTTAGATCCTTGAAAAATATTACTATAAGGAATCGTTACCCTATTCCTCGCATTCATGATTTTCTTGACCAATTGAAAGATGATGTGTATTTCACTAATTTGGACTTGAGAAGTGGTTATCATCATATTATGATTGCTAAAGGAGACACATGGAAGATAGCTTTCAAAACAAAGAAAGGTTTGTTTGAATGGTTGGTTATGCCATTTGGGCTTTGTAATGCTCCTGCAATAGTCATGTGAATTATGAATGATGTCTTAAGGCCTTTTCTTGATGATTTTGTAATTGTATACTTAGATGACATATTGATATTCAACAAATCTCATGAAGAACATGGTAGGCATGTGAAACAATTCTTATATGTCATGAAGAAAGAAAATTTGTTTTTAAATATGTCTAAATGTGAGTTTGGAAAGACCTCATTAGTTTATTTGGGACATATTGTTGGAGGGGGTGAATTGAAGGTAGATCCCTAAAAGGTCAAAGTCATTGTAGATTGGTCCAAGCCCAATAATGTAACTAAGGTTAGAAGATTTTTAGGAGAAGCCCAATATTGGAGAAAGTTTATTTATAATATTTCTATAATTACAGGTCCATTACATGCCTTGACAAGCATTAAGCAGGCTCTTCAATGGGGAGGCAAGCAGCAAAAAGATTTTGATGCATTCAAGGAGACAACTAGTACAACTTGAATTCTTTCACTTCCTGATTTAAGACAATCATTTGAGATACAAAAAGATGCAAGTGACTATGCTAAGGGAGCAATATTGATGCAAAATAGGAAGCCCATATGTTACCATTGTGAAACTTTTAATGATCCAATAGTTAACTGTCATACATATGACAAGGAACTGTATGCATCAGTGCAAAGTGTGAAAAAATGGAAACAATAATTGATGGGAAAGGAAACTGTCATTCACACCGATCATCAACCATTGCAATACTTGCAATCACAAACTATGCTACAGCAAGTGAGGTACTTCAGATGGATGGGTTTCTTACAACAATTCCACTTGGTGTAAGGTATAAGAAAGGTATCTATAACGAGGTTATTAACATTCTTTCTAGACCAATTGTTAGTGCTTCAGTTATTCTTAAGCGTAATTCTATCATGCATGAGAGCGATGTTGAATAATATTCTTTAGATGATGACTTTAAAGAAGTATTTTCAATGTTTTGTCGAGGAAACCAACTAGAAGAATTGGATTACCATGTGCATGATAAAATTTTGTATCATCTTAGAAAGTTATGCATTCCACAAGGTGAAAGAGTCAACATCGTAAGCGAATTGCATACCTCTCTTATTATTAGCCATTTCGGTGTAGGCAAGATGGTGGCACAATTACAAAGGTGTTGTTATTGCACTGGAATGAATGAAAGTGTATCACAATATGTAAGAGGATGTTCTTTGTTTTATAAAAGTAAGCCTAGCAGTATAAAGTTAGGATTGTATACTCCATTTCCAGTTCCTTCCTGTCCTTGGGAAAGTGTTTCTATGGACTTTGTAGGAGGAATACCTATTTCTAAAAAAAATCATGATTATCTTTATTTTTTGGTGTATCATTTCAGCAAGATGTGTATTTTGATACCTTGTACGAAGCAGGTTACATCTGGAGAGACTGCACAAATGTTCTTTCAAAATGTATGGGATAATTTTGGGTTGTCCAAATCCATTATTTCTGTTCAGGATTCTCGATTTGTCGGGAACTTTTGGTCAATATTATGGCCACTCATGGACACCAAGTTGAAAAGCAACACAACATTCCATCCACAAACCAATGGTCATACATTAGTGGTGAACAAAATGGTAGTACATTTTCTTCGTGGTTATTGCAATAAACATCTTAAGTTTTGGATGAAAACATCCACTAAATTAAACATGCTTGTAATTGGGCAAGGAATTCATTGACTCAAACATATCCATTTGAGGCATGCTTTGGTTACTCACAAAAATCTCCTTTAGATTTTATCTTTGGGAATGATGTTGCTATTGATGTTCATAGTGACATTGATAAGGCCAAACGCTCATTGGACAAGTTCATTTGGTGCATCAAATGATTCAAAAACATTTGGAAAAGAGCCAAGGCATGATAAGAATCATGTTGACCACAGTTTCCAAGTTGGAGATGAAATTTGGCTTTACATTAGCAAAAATAGGCTTAAAGGAGAAGGTAAAAAGCTGAAACCAATAAGGTATGGACCTTTTAAGATTCTAGAAAAGATTGATAACAATGCCTTCCATTTGGATTTGCCTCCTTATATGAAAATGTATGTAGTTTTTAATGTTGAGAATTTGAGATTATATGAGCCTCCTTCGATTGATGATCAAGGAGAGAATGTTTAGATTATTTCAATAGAATATTTCTTGCCATAATTTCTTAAAGAATTGAAAGAGGATACCATCCTTGACAGTAGGACAAGAACTTCAAAATGAGGCAATGTTGAGTACCTTCGTGTTTGTCTCAAAGGCACAAATCCAAGAAAAGATAATTGATTAAGGTTGGAAGGGTGAGGGAATTGTACCCTCATCTATTTGTTGACTGAAAGTAGACTTTTGGAGGTCCAAAATATTCCAATGGGAAGTGATCCAAGGAATCAGTTTAGTGCTAAAAACTTAAAGTGCTAAAAAATGTTCAAAACCTATACCAATGCATAGATCTCAATGACCTGAATCCAACACAACTCATTTCACTCAAAAGCACTATCATATGCTCCCAATATTGTGTTCTGATAGAATTTCCAAACAACTAAAATTTTAAAAGTTGGGTTGCAAGTATGCCTAGTCAACAATCTATATTTTAACTAGGGAGGTGACTAAGGAGATGACTGTGTACAATTTAACAATGGTATGTTGACAGGTGTCACTTGTTTATTGGTTCGTGAAGGCACACTTTAATTTGTTGAGGGTTTGTTTATGTGGGTTAACGAATGAGGGCCACATAAGCCAATGGTTGGCGGCCACATGGCCTCCATATATGGCATTAAAATTTTATTATGGATCGGCCCAGGAAGCCCACTAGAGTTGAACCTGTGACCTAGTACCAAGAAACACAAGGTCTTCACCACTGCACTACCATCATGTGACTTAACTATATAACATTTCGACTTACATTTAAATTTTAACGCATTCACTCTTGGCACTTGGGGTCGGGGCTAAGCCCTAGCCCTGGTCACCACACCCATGAGGATCCAATGCTGCAACCATGCCCTAGCACCATGGTCTAGCCCTACCGCAAACATTATACCGACAGCCCAACTCATAACCACAAGCAGAGGTAAATTTGGGGGCCAACTCTTGGGGGTTAGCCCTAGGGTCACATGACCCTCTACAAGACTAGGTGTGTGGAGAATGGAAGGGACCAACCCATGGAGTGTCAACCCCAGCCCACATGGCCTATTACGTGACCACATCCCCAGCAGATAGTGAGCTCGCTGAAAACTAAGCACCCAGAGTAGAATTTAAGGCACCAACCTGGTTTTATGGGCATGACATGACAAAGTGTCAGGTATTAGAGGCCTGGATGGTGAGGGTGGGCAGTTAGCCGAGGACCCTAGGCACATGGCCCCCATGTGACCCTATTTTTTCAGAACTGGTCATTAGAGGACAATTTAACTATCCTACAATTTCTCCTATTAGGTAGGATTATAAGCTATATTTGCGTGGTGGTTCCAGGTTTCAGGTGCTGAAGCCAATTTTGGGTCGAATTGGAGGATGATTGCCTATAGAATTTGGGAAAAGCTGGTAACAGGCATGACATTCTCAATTTTTGGCCAAATGAGGTGCAGAAAGAACCAAAATGGGGGTTTTTTATAGTTCTCGATCCATTTGACACATTTTGTTTTATATTCTAAGTACTGCAAATTCATTTAAACACATATTTTTTAGCATAATGAAAGAGGCCCTACATTGGAAGATGGACCAAGAGATGTAGCCCAAGAGAGAGGCGAAATCCTTTATCATGTTTTGTTGTTCTTGTCTCTGAAATGGTTTATTGTCTCTGTTTGTCTGCTAATTGTGTTTAAAAATCACTTGGTAAAGTGTTTAGTAATTTGATCCATTACCCAAACACATATAAAATTTCACTTGAAATTTGTATATGACCTTCAGTTTTCAATTATAGATCATGTTCGTGTGGCCAAGACACTATCTGGGTTTTGTTAAGATAGTTAGAATGAATATTTTTTTTCTATATAACTTTCAATTCAAGCCTCCTCTCTTGGCAGGTTGACGAGCAAGTTTTGGAGTAGTATTATATTGTATTTCATAACATTATCAAAAAAATAGTTCAACAAGTAGAAACTGCATTTGAAAATTAGGCCTAGGGTGAGGACTGATATCTCGTAAATTTGAAATTATTTATTTTTGTTATGTGAACAATATCCTATAAAAATTTGTATTTTATTAAAATAAGGAAATAATTATATAATTTTCTTCATGGTCTAGTACTAATAGTTCAATGTTTTTTATGACCTCTACATGCATAGATATTTTTTGTTCTTTCTTTCACATGAGTTCCATTCTCTTATAGTTATTTCATTTTCTTCTAAAGAAAATACAAGAAAATGTTGTATCTATATCTATATATATATATCTATATATATATATATATATATATATATATATATATATATATATATAGTTTGAAATTATTTATTTTTCTTATGTGAACAATATCATATAAAAATCTGTATTTTATTAAAAGATGGAAATAATTATATAATTTTCTTCATGGTGTAATTTTGATAGTTCGATGCTTTTTATGACATCTACATGCATCGATATTTTTTGTTCTTTCTTTCACATGAGTTCCTTTCTCTTATAATTATTCCATTTTCTTTTAAACAAAATACAATAAAATGTTTCTTCTTTCTTTAAAATAAAATGAAATATATATATATATATATATAGATATATATCGTGCATGCAACAAGTTTTAATTTATCTTTATTATATTGGTCTTTGTGTGATTTTATCAAAGTACTTATAAATTCCCTCATTGTATTCCTCTACTTTGTTTTATGATATGTTGCTATTCCCTTTTCTATATATACAATAACTTTTCACTCTCCAAGAAGTGAGCTATCTGTATGCAAATAATTATATCCTTTTTTAACTACTACTGCTTAGTCTGGGAGATTTGGTGAGTCCTATAATGGGACTGGCCTCTTCTTCCTTAGACCTATTTATGTAACCCTAGGGTTGTTACCAATCTTAATGGGGAGGTTGTAATATTTTCCAAATTCTCTATGTGGTAACTAACCTGGTTCACTAATAAATATTATTATTATAACTAGTTTACACGGAGACGTACGTAGTTCTAGAAATGCATCACATAATAATTCATTTCATACTTTTCTTCAATCTACTCCTGTAATATTACCATATTTCCTACAGTAACAACAAAAATATAAAACACAGTCATAGTAGCCACAATTTCCAAACCCACAATTTCTATTTTCCCATTCTTAGAATATTGCTTCTCTTTCTTTAAAAATCAGAAACCTTACCTGTGCAGAGTTTCCTTCCAGAGCCCCTTGTAAGAATATTTATCACATTACACAGAAAACTCACATTCCTTCACAAGAAACCTCTCTTGTTACAGGTTAAGTTAAACTATTTCTAAATCTCAATATAAATTCATGATTAACAATAATTGTACAGTCTCCTCATCATATTCTTTAGTATCTTTCTATAAAGAATAAATCGCAATGACTAAATTTACAAGATGCATATCTAATATTTCTCCTCGGAATGTGATTAGAGCTATCTTGGTCCTTTAAACCATAATTTGGTTTGTTTCTCTTCTCAACCATCTACCCCCGAGCTCTTCTCCTCCTTGTCGGAGAAATAGTCTAAGGAATTTGTTGGTTTCTCTCCAGATATTAGATTCTCCTCAGCCTCTAAGTCGCATCTTGCTTATTTCCTGAGCATCCAACCTGTATTTCTCTCCCACTATTTTTAATCATGAATCATTATCTTCCTGTCCCACAAGATTCCCAGTAGAGCCACTTCCCCTCGCATTTATCTCCAGTAATGAGATATATTTATGGGCTCCCTATTTCTTATTCTTTTGAATAAGTCAAACGGAGAAAAATTTCTCTTGTTTTTTCCCTCCTCTTGGGGCATAATTGTTTCCCTGACATTTAAGATTTACTTTCACTGGATATCTCCTAACACATTTACAAGAGCATTAACAATGCAAATTTTCTCTTTGTCTTTTTACATATCTATATAGCCACACACAAAAAAATGAATGTTTATATAAAAAATATAAATAATTATATTAACATCCTTTTTCCAAACCTTTTTTGCTTTCAATAAAAAATAAAACGATAACCATAAATGAGTCTTAGACATTTAAGTCATAGTTAAGTAACTAAAGGTATCACACCTCCCCTCCCTTTAAGGGGACACCATCATAGGTGTTTCCAGATATATTTCTTCTTTGGAATAAATTTGGGAAAGCTTCTCTTAGGTATTTTTC
Source organism: Pinus tabuliformis (assembly GCA_031772625.1). Taxonomy (NCBI): domain Eukaryota; kingdom Viridiplantae; phylum Streptophyta; class Pinopsida; order Pinales; family Pinaceae; genus Pinus; species Pinus tabuliformis. Next base: position 517,607,772 of record CM062815.1, read on the forward strand.
TAATTCCCAAGTGGCCTATTCAAGCCCAAAGTGCACCCATTGCACTTTGACTTGAGAAATGGTTTTGTTCCATAGAGTAATTTCCCATCAATCTAAATCTATACATGCTCAACCTGGAATCCTCCTTCTACTTTGATGTGTACAACATTCCAATTAATTACATGATTAAGATTATATATATATATATATATATATATATATATATATATATATATATACCCATGAAATACATTTTGTATCTTAATATGAGCTCGTAAAGCTAATTGATATGATATTGGCCCCATTATGTCCAGTCTTTCAAAATGGCCCACAATAATTAGGAGCCAACTTGGGACAATTTCCCAACTTCAGAGAATTTTTCTTAAGTTGCAATTTTAAATACACGTGTTCTCCTATTTGAAATCCTTTAGGGTTCATTTTCATGTCCACATATATTTTTTGTCTGTCCTATGCCTCTTTCAATTTTATCCTAATTTATTTTATCATTTGTTCCATTTCCTAGAGTAGGACTTGTCGTAACACTAATCAATCTTCTATTATGCTCCATATTAAGGGTACCTAACATTTATTCCCAAGTAATGTCTCAAAAGGACCCATTTTCAAGGAGGTTTGGTAGCCATTGTTGTACGCAAACTCGACCAAGTGGATGTAATCCTCCCATTTAGATCGTTGGCCCATTATGTACATCCATAGCATGTCTTACAAAATTTGATTCACTCTTTCAGTCTACCCATCCATCTATGGATAATATGTAGTACTAAATTTTAGTTGGGTGCACAATCCTATAAATAGGGACTTCCAAGAATTCAAGTTGAATTTTGGGTCCCTGTCTAAAATGCCCACTTTAGGTATGTCCTGCAACTTGAAACTTTCTCTCATAAATACATAAGCTACTTGTAAAACCTTATATGTAGACCGTGTAGGAATAAAGTGAGAAACTTTGGTTAGTCTATTAATTACTACCATAATAGCATCATGCTATCTTCGTGTTTGAGGCAACCTTGTAATAAATTCTAGGGATATCAGCTCATATTTCCATTATGTAATGGTAAAGGATTTAATAGGCTAGTTGGATGTTGATGTTTTGTTTTTACTTGTTGACACTCATGACATATCACCATATATTCATCCACCTACTTCTTCATTTCAAGAAAAAAGAATTCCTTTTTTAGAGTTGTTATCATTTTCTAACATCTTAAATGGCTTGCAAAAGGCTTCTTGTGTTGTTCATCCAGAATTAATTATTTAATTTCAATTGACCTTGTATATAAATTCTATTTTTATACTTTAGTAGCCCACTTTTACTAATTTGATAATTAGCCAATTTCTCTAAATCATCTTTTGTTTCCAAATTTTTACATATATGTTCATCTCTATGACAATGCTTCTTTGACCTTTTCCAGTACATTTGTTTCACTTTGACCGATAGAAACTTCATAAATTTATTTTTGTTTCTAGATTAAGGCATCCACTACCTTATTTTCCTTGCTCTTGATGTGTCTAATATCAAAGTCAAATTCTCTTAGGAAGCCCATCCACCTAGCATTTAACTCTAGTTGGCTGAAGAAATACTTCAGACTTACGTGATTTGTACTTAGAGTGAATTTTCATCCAATGAGATAGTGTCTCCACATCATAAGGGCATGGATCACTATTGTTAACTCAAATTCCTACACTACATGTTTCTTTTCACGCCCTTTTAATTTTCATGACTCATAAGCCACAACATTCCCCTCCTACATGAGAACACCTCCTAAGCCATCCAAACATGTGTCTGTAAACACCTCAAAATTAGGGAAAATTTTAAGGATGGAAATTTATCTTAAAGTTTAGAAAGATTGGCAAATCCCACTAGTCCATAATATGAAATCTATAAAATGTTTGGAGATAATTTTGTAAAAATATTCAAATTAATAATATTTTTATATAGTCTATATAATGTTTTGGCGATTTTTAGGGTTAAATAATTACATTCTATAACATTTTAGCAAATCATTTTTACAAAAAAATGGAAATTAGTGAACCTTTTTTTTGGAAAAAGTATAGAAAATTAGCCTATGGGCGAATATTAGCCCCTAAAATTTTCCCTGCTCAAAATCCTTTTTTAGATATCCTATTTTAAACCTGAGAGCAATAGTTAGCAAGTATTCTAGCCTTTCCAAACTTTCTTGGCATTGTTGTGTCAAAAGAAATTCTACCCCTTTCTTATGTAAGGTGGTGATCAGGTATTCAAATTTGGAAAATGCTTCAATGAACCTGTTGTAATAACCAATTATCACCATCAATGTCATTTTATCATCAAATTCCTTTGGTACCAAACATTATAATGTATCTTTCACTTCCTTGGGATATACTACTATCCCTTCCTATGAAATTACATGGCCTAGGTATTGTATCTGATTCTCGAAGAACTCACATTTGTTGAATTTTGCATATAACTTGTTTTCTCACAATGTTTGTAATATTATCTCCATATGTTGTGGTCTTCCATTGTTTCTAAGTATACCAATAAATATTCAGTAAAAACTAACACAAATTTATTGAAAGAGTTGCTAAAAATGTTGTTCGTTAGGCACATAAAAGTGGCAAGTGTTTGTGAGACCAAAAGGTTACACTATGAGCTTATACTATCCATAGCATGTTCTAAATGTTTCCTTTGGTATAACCTCTTCCATGATCCTTAATTGGTGGTATCCACACCAATGATATATTTTGGAGAACACACCTACCCCTTTAACTTGGTCAAAAAGATCATCAATCCAAGGTAGGTGGTATTTATTTTTCACTATTAGTTTGTTTAGCTATCAGTAATCGGTACATAGTCTAAAAGTTCCATTATTCTTTTTAACGAAAAGGACTGGTGCACCCCATGGAGATACATTGGGCCTAATATATCCCTTAAGAACTCTTATAGTTGAAGCTTTAGTTCCATGAGTTCTGATAGTGCCATTCAGCGGGGGGATTTTGACACTTGTGTAACTCCATATATTAGTTATATGGAGAAATTTATCTCCCTCTTAGGTGGCAACCCGAAAATCTCTTCTCAAAACATAGCTTGAAAGTATTTTACCACTTTCGACCTTTCAAACAGATTTTTTGGGTTGTGTTATATTCTTTCCACAACTAGCCGACATAGTTTACGGGGGGGCAGATCCCCCCCTTCATTCCATTGATTGTGCAGCGGGGGGGGGGGGGGGGGGGGGGGTCACAAGGGGGGCAGAAGCCCCCCCTGTACATGGGGTTTGTGGAGGACAGTTAGCCCCATTCTACGGTGTCCGAGGCAGTGCCCTGGGGAAAAAAAATTTGGACTCTATATTAGGTTAGGTGGACCTACGTATGGTTTTGTGCATGGTTCTTGCACATGGTTTTGGGCATGATGGTTTTTGGTCCATGGTTTTGGATGTAATGGTTTTCGGTCCATGGTATTGGATTCTTTGGCATGTATAAATATGTATTGTAACATTGAAAGAAACATAATGAAAAATCAAGCTGGTAGTCCCGGTTTTGTGATCTAGGGGAAAATCTCTGTCTATATGTGTTTTATGTGTTATTCTCTCGCAATGTCTATTTTCTGTTCTTAGAATTCGTATGTAGGTAATTTCTGTACGGGGTTAAAACCTACATTTGGTATCAGAGTTGTTTTGGCTTCAATGACACACCTTTGTTGCTGAGGGGTTTCACTCGAGCCTGTGGTAGGCCCTGTTCAGTGGGAGATCTGTGGGATCGGTTCTGGTGGTGAAAGAAGATGACGAGTAGTGGAAATATACAGATCGAGAAATTTAATGGTCAGAGTTTTGAGTTATGGAAACTCAATATGGAGGATTTGTTGGTGGATAAAGATCAATGGATTGTGGTAGATCCAGGTACTAAACGAACAGGAGTGTTTGATGAAGAATGGAAGAACTTGCATTAGAAGGCAAAGAGCACAACACGATTGTGTGTCTCAAATTCAGTATTGTTAGATGTATCAAGGGAAGCTATCGCAAAGGCTTTGTAGGACCAAGTTAGGGACTTTGTACCAATCTAAGTCTCTAGTGAATAAACTCTTCGTACGGAAAAAGTTGTATAACGTGAGGATGAAATATGGAGACTTAGTGACAAATAATCTTAATGCATTCAATACTATGATAAGGCGATTATTATCTATTGATATTAAAATTTCAGATGAAGATAAGTGCATCAGTTTGTTGTGTTCTTTACCAGATTCATGGGATAGTTTGGTTATTGCGATAAGTAGCAATGCAACTGCCTTGCAGTTTGATGAAATAGTCTTATCCTTGCTGATAGAGGAGATGAGACGGAAAAATATGGAGAGCCAGAATAGCGATGCCTTTTCTGTATGAGGACGGTCCTAGAACAAAAATAAAAATAAGTCATCGAGTGGGACATCTAAATCTAAAGGGAGATCTAAATCTCCAGGAAAACTTGTAAAGGTGGTTTGCTGGAAATGCGGAAAGGAAGGGCACTACAAAAGGAACTGTAAATCTAAAGCTCCTGACAAAGGTAAGGGATCTAATGATGCTCCTTCTACAGAGGGGAAAACCACCTCAGATGAAGGTGGGGATGTGTACTTGGATTCTTCAAGTACCCATGTAGATCATGAGGCATCGTTGATTGACTCAGGTGCATCCTTTCACTTCACTCCCCATAGAGAGTCGTTCTGTGAGTATGAGAAATATGATGGTGGTGATGTCTTCTTGGGGGATGACAAGAAAGCTAGAAACATTTGTCGCGGAAAAGTAAAGTTGAAGTTACAAAGTGGAAATATTAGGACACTTCTGGGTGTTCTGCATATTCCTACATTAGCCAGAAATATGATTTCCGTAAGCAAGCTAGATGATGCAGGTGTAAAAACCATGTTCGATAAGGATACCTGCAAGATGGTTCGTGGAGCACTTGTATTGATGTGTGGAGTTCAGACTGGAACTCTATACAAGCTGCAAGGCAGCACCGTTGATGATGGGTGCAACAATTCTATGTTTCCTGAAAATGGAACAAAAAATATAGTGGTCTCCGGAGAGAAGACCATGCTGTGGCATCAAAGGCTTGGACATATTGGAGGGAAGGGCATTCGAATACTTCATGGTAGATGTATGGTAGAAGGTATGAGTAATAGTTCTCTGGATTTTGATTTCTGTGAAAATTGTGTATATTGGAAGCAAAATTGGGTATCCATGTATATCCATGTTGAGGACAGATAACGGTGGAGCTTTTTGAAGTAAGGAATTTGAAGAATTCTGTAAGAAGTGTGGTATAGCATTGAAAAAGGCTACTCCATACACACCTGAGCAAAATGGGGTTGTAGAAAGAATGAACAAGACGTTGATGGAAAGGGCAAGAAGAATGCTCAATGGTGCCGGGTTAGGACAGGAATTCTAGGTAGAGGCGGTGGAGAAAACATGTTACCTGGTCAACAGATCACCTTCATCAGCGTTGGAGGATAAGACTCCACAAGAGGTATGGACTGGTAAGTACCCCTCTCTTTCACATCTGAGGGTATTTGGCAGCGATGCATATGTAGATGTTCCAAAGGAAAAAAGAACCAAGTTGGATAGTAAATCTGAAAAGTGCATATTTATTGGGTATAAGGATGGTTTAAAGGGTTTTAAGCTTTGGAACCCAGTAACAAGGAAGGTTGTGTACAACCAAGATGTGGTGTTCAGAGAGGAGAAAGATGTTATTAAACATGAAGTCCAACCAAAGGAACCTGAGAAGATAGAGTTTGAGCTTTAGGAGGAAGAAGCAGACTCTACAGTAGAGGAAGAATGAGAAGAGGAAGAGCCACAAACTCTGGGTGTGAGAAGATCATCTCGAGAAAGAAAACAGCCAGAAAGGTATAGTCCATCTTCTTTCTATTCAAATTTTTCTTTATCTGTTACCGATGATTATCCCAGAACTGTGAAGGAAGCAGTACATTCAAAGGATGTAAAACTCTCGAAAGAGGCCATGCTTGATGAAATGGAATCTTTGCACAAAAATTAGGGTTGGGATTTGGTGGAGTTTTCGGCTGGAAGGAAGCCCATTAGTAGTGAATGGGTGTTCAAAAAGAAGACAAATGCAGAAGCAAAGGTGGAGAAATACAAATCTCAGTTGGTAGCCAAAGGTTATGCCCAGGTGCCACGAATTGATTTTAGTGATATTTTCTCTCCTGTTGCAAAGGTAGCTTCTATTAGATTCCTTTTATCTATTGCTGTTGCTTTTGATTTTGAGGTAGAGCATATGGATGTGAAGGTAATATTTCTTCACGGGAATCTAGAAGAGGAGATCTACATGAAGAAACCTGAAGGCTTTGCGGAGAAGGGTAAGAAAGAACTAGTATGCAAGTTAAAGAAGTGTTTGTATGGGTTAAAACAATCACCAAGGATGTGGTATCCAATCACCAAGGATGTGGTATCAGAAATTTGCTACATTTATACGGGGATTTGGCTTCACTAGAATCAAAGTAGATCAATGTGTGTATTTTAAATTAATTGGTGACCATGTTATTTATCTAGTCTTGTATTTGGATGATATGTTGCTAGTTGGAAATGACGAATAAATTATCCAGGATTTAAAGACCCAATTTTCCTCCAAATTGAACATGAAAGATCTTGGTGCTGCAAACTATAAGAGATTAGGAAAACAGGAAGCTTTGGTTAAACCAAAGGAAGTATGTCAAGACAATACTGCAAAGGTTTAATATGCAAGATAGTAAACTAGTGAAGGTTCCTATTCCTATAGGGGTGAAGTTTCTAATGAACAGTGTCCCAGAGCACAAAAAGAGGAAGAGGACATGTCTCATGTTCCATGTGCAAGTGCAGTCGGTAGCCTAATGTATGCAATGGTCTGTACTAGACTAGACATTGCACATGCAGTGGGAGTATTGAGCGGGTTTATGTCAAAACTAGGAAAAGAGCATTGGACAATAGTGAAGCGGGTTTTCAGGTATTTGTGTGGCACTAGTGATTATGGTTTGTGCTACCAAGGAAGTCCAGGATTGGACATAGTTTTGGATATTTGTGGTTTTGTTGATGCAGACTAGGCTGGACATATGGATCAGAGAAGATCTACAAGTGGGTACGTGTTTAACCTATTTGGAGGTACAGTCAGCTAGATGAGTAAGAAACAATTTGTAGTCGCATTATCAACTACGAAGGTAGAATACATAGCAACCCTCATGCAAGCAAGGAAGCAGTTTGGTTGCAGAGATTGTGTTCAAGTATGGGGTTAGTACATGGAGCTATAAGGATAGACTGTGACAGCCAAAGTGCAATTTTCTTGGCAAAGAACCCTTCTTATCATTCGAAGATGAAGCACATTGATGTTAAGTGTCACTTTGTGAGGGATATGATAGAAGGAAAAAAGGTGTTGTTGGCGAAGGTGGACACTTTGAATAATACTGCAAATGCATTGACAAAATCTGTGAGCTTTGAGAAGTTCTCTTGATGTAGAGAAACAATGGGCATTTCAGGGCTGGATAAATGACTAAGCTCTCTTGTGGCCCCGTGTGGAAAGAAAACAATAAGTGGGAGAATGTTGGTTTGTGTTATATTCTTTCCACGACTAGAGCCCCCCCTTCTTTGTGCTGACTGCACAATAGGAGGGTCACAGGGGCTGGAAACCCCCCTTGTATGGGGGGGTTGAGAGGGGTGGTTAGCCCCCCTCTACGGGGTCTGGGGTAGCAGCTTGGGGAAATTTTTTTTGGACCCTATATTAGGTTGGGCGGACCTACCTATGGTTTTGTGCATGGTTTTCGCACATGGTTTTGGACGCGATGGCTTTCATTCCATGTTATTGGATGCTTCAACATGTATAAATATGTATTTTAACAATAAAAGGAACATAATGAAAATCAAGCTGGTAGTCACGGTTTTGGGATCCAAGGGAAAATCTCTGTGTATATGTGTTTTATGTGTTATGCTCTCACATTGTTTATTTTTTCTTAGAATTCTTATGCAGGTAATTTATGTATGGGGTTAAAGCCTACAACTTTATGTTTTACCCAAGGGCTAATTTTATACCTTAATGGCGAAAAGTTGAAACCCCTTTTTGGTTGGTTTCCTTAACTATAGTGTTGATATATATTGAATGAAATTTTGGTATAAATATACCTTTTATAATTTGTGTTTCTCTATTGTTTATTACATAAGTGATTTTTTCTCCAAAAATTTAACAAGGGCTTTATGACTTTCTAATCAGGACATGTCTATCAGAACATTGTAGGAGCCCAATGGTGATACACTTAAATTAAATATGTTTTGTTTTCCATCCATCATAACTAAAAACACTTTAATCCAGCTAGTAACTCTTCTTTTTTCTCATGTAGCTCGTTTTACCAACCAAGGATTTTTATATCTTTTGGCCACTAGCTTGTAACTTTCTATGACTTTAGTACTAGCATAGCTCAAACTAGCACTGGGATCAATTAATATCGAAAAATTTTGGTCAAAAATCATACCTTCTACTTCCACCATAGCATAATGGTGCTCCACTTTTCATTCCTCCAATGTTGCGCTAATGCGTAAAATATTCCTAGTCATGTCATTAATCGTATAGGCTTCTTGAAAATTTTGTAGGTGTTGAACTATTTTTGTATTATAGGGGTAGTTTCATAAGAGGTGGGGTTCACTGCGACCCGAGCACTTTAACAACTCCTTTTCCATACCATTGGGCCACTTATTAAGTTTAATATGTCTAGACCCTATCTGGGTCTACACCTGTGACTTCTTGGTCTCGCCATTATTCTTATTATAGTTGTGATTTTCTCCTCCCTTTCCATTATGCTTAGACCGTCCACTTTTTCCCCTTTATTATACTGTATGGACCACTCTTTATTATTGTTTAACTAGGTTTTACAATTTTTATTCTTCTATTTAGCTATCTGGTAACAAATCCTTGCATTCTAAGTAACCTCATACATAGTATTTGGGTTATAATACTCGATTTGTTCTTTAAATGAGGGGTGTAGGATGCTTGTCAATCACTGAAATTTTGCTTTTTCTTCCTTTATGTAAGGCACATAACATTGCAAATGTGTAAATTTTGTTATTAATTCATCCATGGACATCTATCCCAATTTTAAATCATAACACTCTTTCATTGAGTGATCAAAATATCATTCTTGAAGATATTTTTCTTTAAACAATTGTTGAAACTCTTCCCAATTGACTTCTTTTCCTTCCAAATTGTGGATTGTTCTGAGCTCTTCCCACCACTAGGATAATTTTATCTCTAATTGATATGTTGCCAACTTAGCTTTTAATTCTCTATATAGTCATAAACTTGGAAATGCCAGTTTATGTTTAACAACCATTCTTTTGTTGCTTCTTCAGATTCCCTAAACTCCTAAACTCCTCCACGTAGATCTACCTTAAATTTCTTCTCTAACTAATTTTGTATTCTTTCCTTGAAAATTAGCTCCTTCCTCCACTATTTTATGCTTAGAATCTTCTCCTTATTCTTCTCCTCCTTTGGTCACTACCAAAGAAGTAGAATTGGGTTTTTCTATTAAGTTTTTAATTATCTTCTCTTGTTCTCCACTAGCTTTCAACAATATTTCTTGATCAAAACAAATTTTTTCTATATCATTTTGAAGTGGGTGCCTTCAATAGGTTTTTCCATGATATCCTTCTTATATTACTGTGTAAGAGAAAAAAAATTTATATTAGTTGAACTAAAAATTTATGGTTAGCTCAAGGCCTTAACTTTGGAACCATTCTGTGATACCACTTGTCACATCCCCCTCATGGAAATATACTCATATTAACATTTGGAATTAAAGAAAAGAAAATATTTAAAGAAAATAGATTTATCAAGTCCAAAAATAATTATAACCAAATTGAACACTTGTTTTCATCATAAATTTCATAGCTAACTTTGAGTTATCTATACATCTAAATTACTTTTATTTCTCTAATCCTCTTGTCATCATATAAAAACTTGATTTCTTTTACTTATACATACATATTCATTACATTCTCATTCCCGTGTATATATATATATATATATATATTAGGATTTCATCCTTCTACTGGATAGAAATGTATTTATCATTTGCACCAATCACCATATACATGTTCACGAACTAACCCTTTTAGCAATTAAATAATCTCCTAAGAAATAGCCTTGGTTTCTTTTATACAATACAACTTTGATTCTTATAACTCATGCATTCAATACCATAGCATGATCTCACCACGAGGACTATATGACTAATTGCATGATATTTTAAACTTAGACATTATTATTATTTCTAATTTTCAACATCGCTGACCACGTTGTATTATTCACATATGGAAGTATTCCATGCCTTATACGTTCATTTCAATGTGAAGTTTATTGTTTTGAGTATCAACATTGTCATTACGAAGGTAAAAATTATATTTCCATACCACGTGATAAGAAAAATCTAAAACTTGTATGTTTCGCTCTGGTGGTAACGCCATGTGGCGATCTTATGAAACCCTCGACGTGCCCACACATCAACGGTGCATGAAATTATGGTTGGAATCAACGGCGGAAGGAAAACGAAGTTGTTTTTGGGTAACTACCCACCCCCATTCCGCCTCTTTCGTCTAATTTGCTCACCGCACATCCAGGGATAGGCTTTACAACTACAACTACAGGTTGTGCCAAACCCTCGTTTCTTTTGGTTTGGACTTCACAGTATCACTCCTTCATAATTTATGAACCCAATCAAGTGAGTCGTTGCAGAGGATTGAAATATGGGAGCTATGGTACTCGACATAATGCCTCCAGTTTTTACTGTGATTTTCACTCCAGGGTAATTTCTAAGTTAATTCTTTCATGTCATTGTCCTCAAGTAATTACTCCTACGCCTACTCGCTCACATGAATCTACTATGTTTGAAATAAAAACCTAACTTCAGGGTTTCAATGTTTGTATTGGTGCGAAGGATTTTCCTTAGGTCATTATGAAATTTAATTTAAGAACGAGATAAAACTCTCCCGGCCATATCTTCCAAGTATAATTTATATTTAAAGCTTGCCACATTTTTCTTTTCTTTTATTTCCATATTATTGTCTATTTCAAATTTACAGTTAACATATCTTTCCCTCAAAATGCAAGTGTTGGAGGACATAATCATCTTCTAAATTACTTAAGGTAAACCATAGAAAGGTTTTGAATTCCAAATTGGACTTTAGCCTTTGGTTTTTCATATACATTTATGCTAAAGTGTTTTTCTTTCACTCATACATTTCTTTTAATTTGTTTTTTAGGTTTGGTTCTCCTCTGGAACAAGCCTTTCTCGGCCTTTACTCGAATGGTACTATTATGTCTCTTTACGCAACCTTTTCAACTCTCTTTCTTCCTGGTTCTTATGTCCTTGATTTCTTTGCCAAGGCTCTCAATGGCAACGCCAAGACCCTATATAGGTGAATCTTTTGAGTTCTATATATTGAAATTTGAGCCTCCTCTCTTGGCAGGATAACGAGCAAGTTCTGAAGAAATACTACCTTTGATTTAATAATATTATCAATTGTACGTTTTATGGACATGGCCACTCGGCCAAAAAGTTAGTTCAACCAGTAGAAGCAGAGTGTGCCCATGAGAGCTAGGGTTTATACCTATATCTCATAAATTTGAAATTATTTCTTTATGTTATGTGAACAATATCTTATACAGATCTCGATTTTGTTGAAATACTGCACGATTTGTATAATTTTCTCCATGGTGTAATACTAATAGTTTGGTATTTTTTATGACATCTACTTGCATCATTTTTTTTTGTTGTCTTTCACGAGAGCCCCATTTTCATATGGTTATTTCATTTCTTCTGAAACGAAATACAAGAATATATATATATATATATATATATATATATATATATATATATATATCACAAAGTTCATTTTATTATTATTATATTGATATCTGTGTGATTTTAGAGAGTACTTACAGATTTTTTTACTATATTCCCCTATTTTCTTCTATGATCTGTTGTTATGTTTTTTTGTTTTTGTTTTTGTTTTTTCCTTTCTCTTTCTATATATACAATAACTTTTTAATGTTTAAGAAGTGATTTATCTGTATGCAAATAGTTATATCATTTTTATTAATTACTACTACTTAGCCTAGGAGATTTGATGGGACTTGTAATGGGACTTGCCACTTCTTCCTTAAACTTATTTATGGAATCCTGAGACAGACTATATAGGGAGGTTGTAGCTTTTCCCACCTTCCCTTTTTGGTAACTTACATTGGTTCACATATTTTATTATTATTAGTTTACACAAACATGTACCTTGTGCCTAGTTCTAGATATGCATCACATAATAATTCATTTCATATTTTTCTTGAATGTACTCCCCTAGTGTTACCATCTTTCCTATAGTAATAACAACAATAAAAAACAAAGTCAGAGTAGCTACAATTTCCAAACCCATAGTCACTCTTTTCCCATTTACTTCTCTTTCCTTAAAAATTAGAACCCTTACTTACACAATGTTTTCTTCCAAAGAACCCTACAATATTATTTATCACATTACATAGAAAATTCATAGGCTTGCAGAAGCAACCTCTCTTGTTATAGGTTAAGTTAAAATATTTTTAAATCTCAAAAGAAATTCTCGATTAACAATCATTATACAGTCTAATGTGATGAGAGCTATCTTCTAGTTTATTTCTCTTATCAACCAACTAATGGAGAGCTCTTCTCGTCCTTGTCAAAGAAACAGTCTTCTCCGAAACTAGATTCCCTTGAGCCTCTAAGTAGCATTCTCTATATTTCTTGAGGTTCCAACCAATCTTTCTCTCCCACGGGATTCCCAAGAAAAGCTAGTTCTAGTGGCATTTATCTCTAACTAGGACATATATTTCTAATCTCCTTATTTTTTAATTCTTTTGAATACGTCAAATAGAGAAAATTTCCTCTCTTTTTTGTCCTCCTCCTTAGGCATAATTGTTTCCATGAAAGTTAGGAGTTAAGTTCAGAGAATAACTCATAACACATTCATAAGAACATTTCCAACACAATTTTTATTTTTATTTTTTATATAGTTACATATCCACAAAAAAAAATATTTATATAAATATGTATATATATATATATATATAATTACATTAAGGTTTTCATAACTTTTTTCACTTTCAATCATAAATAAAAAGATGAACAATAAATAAGTCTTAAACACTTAAGTCATAGTTAAGTAACTAGAGGTATCACACATGCCTAGGTGGATGATGAATTTATGAACCATATATAAGTCTCAAACACTTAAGTCATAGTTAAGTAACTAGAGACATCACCCATACCTTGGTGGATTATGAAAATGGCATTGCATGCCAAGTGGCAACATGATATTGGGGCCTAGGTACAAGTGGACTCATGATATGAAAATTAAGAGTTAAGTTCAGAGAATAACTCATAACACATTCATAAAAACATTTCCAACACAATTTTTTTTTATATAGTTACAAATCCGCAAAAGAAAAATATTTATATAAAAATATATATATAATTACATTAACATTTTTTTACATTTTTCACTTTCAATCATAAATAAAAATATCAACCATATATAAGTCTTAAACACTGTCAAACACACATGGATAGGAAAACAATAGGAAAAATAAATCAGTGAGTGCATATATTTTATTAACATAAGATACACATTTATAGTACAATAGGTGACTCTTGGGATTCAGATCCCAAGGTCTCTTGGACTGCTTTTGTCCATTCGAATTCCACACTAACCCTTTAGGATTAGGTGTCCAACATTCCCCCCCTTAATCCGAAGGGTTATGTATGAGTCCAAGAAGAGAGCTCTAATACAACATGTGCAAAAATTGCATGGCAGCACTAGGCTGAATGTGCTCTATGAAATGTTGGTAAAAAAGGGCGGTGGTTTAAGGATGACCACCAACACTGGAACGCTTAGTGCAGTTCCCGGAACTCTTCCAAAACTGGCAAGAAACTGAAGTTTTCTGCTAGAGGAAGTGATCCTATTGTTTTAAAGAGGGAAACCTTAAACCATAAAAGGGAGGTCTCACCCCACATAAAAGGTAAAACTTCAACCTAAAAAGGGAAGTCTCAACCTGTGATGGTTTAAGGATAACCAACAACTCTGGAATGCTTAATGCAATTCCTGGAACTCTTCCAAAACTGGCAAGAAGCTGGTGTCTTCTGCTAGAGGAAGTGTTCTCAATCTGTTCACGGGCATCTTTGTCTCTGGCTGCAACTCTGAAACTGGTGTGGCAGGTTGTGGCTCAGGCTCGCTTGATGTGGCTTTGAAGCTTGTAGATGACCATCATTTCCCCCCCTGTCAGATACAAGGTGAGATGATGGAGAAAACTCAACTGCAAGACTGTTCAATATTCTGGAACAAGTTCTGACATGTGTTTGGAATATCTTCTTGGTTGTTGATGCCCATTGCCAAGAAGCGATCCATCCAAGATGAATCTTTGTTCTTGCAGGACCTTTGTTTTTGAAGCATCTGTGTGAAGAATGGCTGGTTTTATGACAGTGCTCACATGGATGAAGATCAAAACAATGATCTTTCAGATGGCCAACTCGGTCACAGTGTTGGCATTTTACAATGTGTTGTTGTTGTTGCTGTTGTTGTTGCTGTAGAAGAGGGGCAGAGTCTGAAACAGCTGGAGGTGAACTGTCATGAGGAGCAAGTGAACTGTTATGAATGAATCCAGCACTCTGAAACTGAATGGGCTTGGCGTAGTCTGGAATATGAAAGGACAAGTCCTTGTCATATCCAAGACCAGTTTTGTGCTTGTTGTGGACAAGCTGTTCCCAAGGTCTGATGATGGGCTTGGGAAGTGCAGTCTTAGTTTCTGCATCTGCATGTACAACTGTTGTTTTATCTGAATGAACTGTAACATTATTGACATGCTGCTGATGGGTGGTTGTCTCAATGTTCTGAACAAAAACAGGTTCAGAATGGTGTCTATTTTGATGTAGCTCTTCTTGTTGTAGCTGTGATTCAAGCTGCAAAAAATCAATCTTTTCCTGTGCATTTTGCAGACATGTCTGAATTTCTGAGAGAAAATCCTTACTGATTTTGACTGTCCCATCAGGAGTGGAATGAAATAGGATATTCAGTAACTTTAATGCATCTTCAAGTCTGGTCATTTCCTTCATCATCTTATACATTAAAGAAACTGATCACGACTATCAACCAACAACAATCACTCACAATTTAATGTCATTGCAATATCCTTTATAAATGTGAGCAAATGAGGAGCATGCAACATAAAAGATTACAATCAGCTCACCAAACTCTTTATACAACAGTGGAATCAAGGAATGTCAAGCTCTCTGAAACTCTAGAATGTGAAATCATACTTCACTTCATCAATACATGTCTATAGATCATCAATGTCAGCAGTACCAACTCAATAGATGCTTTATCATAGGCATTTACAAAGAATAATGTGTCAATACTGTCATATCAAATCTCTAAATCTAATCTCTGTTTAATGCAAACAGTCAACAACACTCCTTGCATCAAAGATTAGAGTACTGTATAGGCAGGTTCGGATTTTTAGCTTACAATTGTGCCTTCTTCAGAATTATGACACAAACCTGGGTAGATGTACTTCTACTGCATCTTTCAGAGTCTTCAAATCTGATTCTTATTATGTCTTCAATGATTATGGAATGTCTTGCTGCATCAAAACATCGCCACCACAGGAAATACAAATCCTAGTTTAAATATGTCTGAATATTTGCTCATATTGCTGCTTAGATTATTTCCTCAGAGATGAATAGAACAAAAGGCCCTGTGCTCATAATGTGACCTAGATGATCCACTGCAAGAATGTAAACTCCTTATTTATTCAAATGAGTTAGTCAAGCTTTGCGACATTAGTTCCTACTTCAACGAGCTCCTTAAATGATTGAAGGACAAGATTTAAATCAAGCATGACATCGATAGAATCAATTCTAAAATCGTGGCGCGCCTCCAATGGTTGCTTCTGGCAAGCGTTCAATAGAGTACTTGTGTTGGGTAATGTATATAATAGGTACACCAGGAATCTTCCTAATTCGACGCTTTAAATTCCGATGTAGCTACAATATAGTATTTATGCTGCGTAACACGTTCTACAATGCAGTCATCTGCATAAGTGCCTCCATGTGTGCAAGGCAATCTTTCAAACCGAGGATCCTTCGCAAGTATTTTCTATGATACCAACTTGGGCTCTCCTCGCATCCATGAAAGGTTTGAAGAAAGATTAGGAAAACAGCTCATTGCTGCAAAATTAGAGAGACTAATAGAGGCTCCGCAGAATTGAAATAACAAGAATTACCCCATCCTGTGACTTCATAATACCATTTATACACAAGTAGACACTGAAATATCAATTAAATATCCAACTGCGCATACAGACCCCGGTTCCACTGCGTTGCCGAGGGGTTCATAACAATATACAAACAAAAGGTGCACCGCCATGAAAAGAAACATTAGAAAATGAACGATCGTTCATAACAAGGATCACAACAATTCCTATATTGACATTTTAGCTCACGGACAAATTTATTTATGAGGTAATATATCTGAGCGATTTCCTTATACCGTTTGTCTTGTGTAAAAGAAATCCATGGCGCAGTTCAGATGCATCCATCCGTATTCTCCATAGCTTCATGTGACGCGACTTGTTTTTATCGGTTTCATCTTGCGCACATATATATCACACATGAAAACACTGCCTTACGATCCTTGACCCACTTCGAGGTTCGACGACGTTGGAGCGTTTTTCCAACAGAGTCACACTGCAGCGTGAATGTTAAATCCCTCCCGACAGACCAAGCAATTTGCTGCACAATTTGCAGAGACAACAGCTCTAGTGGAAGACAGCACACGTCCAGCAGAGAGAGTCACACTGCAGCGCTCACCTGAATGTAAATCCCTCCCGACAGCCTTCGTTTCATTACTGGACAGAATGCATTGTTACAACAACGTCTATATGGGAGATCAAATGGAGGACTGTGCGAGGCCGAGGTTATATGTTAGCGAAGATCAGGCCACGGGAAGAAGTATTCTGGTTTTAACAAGTCCACACCTGAGTGCAAATAAATGATAGACGTGCGATTTGATTTACCATATGCGACGGGAATATTGGTATACCCATCATTCTTTGCAAGAACCGAAGCGTTCCCGTGGACCAAAGTTCCTCCACAGCGGCACCGGATCCAAATGACAATACGTTTATGCCAGAATCTCTTAGAGAAAGCCGTGACAGAGCTTCAGGGATTCTGCAAAGAATCACGCAGAGGTATGTCCAGGAACGCACAAGGGAGTTCTCATAACGGATGCATTCATTAGAGAAAGCCGCAGAGATACAAACGTATGGTGAAAAGCAGCAGCACGACCTTCCAAGGAAAGCACAGTCAGAACATCAAACGTTTATGGACAGTCGCCTGGCAGACAGAGAGCGCAGGTATAAGGGCAGCGCAAACGCTTCAAATGACAGTGCTATTCACAATTTTTTTTTTAATGTACAGCGCTCAGACACGACATGTGGAGCAGGCCAACGTTCAGAAATAAAACGCATATGACAGACAGGCGTTACAAAGGCAGCGCTGGTGCGCCAGAGAACATCATGGACAGACTGGCGTTACAAAGGCAGCGCTGGTGTGCCAGAGAAAAGGAGTTACGACTATTCTGAGGACTGGGACCTGTGCTCAAGTCAGAATGACAAAGGCCAGTGCTCAGACCAGTTGCACAAAACTACACAGGCCACACATCATGGCTCTGATACCATGTCAAACACACATGGATAGGAAAACAATAGGAAAGATAAATCAGTGAGTGCATATATTTTATTAACATAAGATACACATTTATAGTACAATAGGTGACTCTTGGGATTCAGATCCCAAGGTCTCTTGGACTGCTTTTGTCCATTCGAATTCCACACTAACCCTTTAGGATTAGGTGTCCAACAAACACTTAAGTCATAGTTAAGTAATTAGAGGCATCACACATACCTAGGTGGATGATGAAAATGGCCTTGCATGCAAGTGGCAACATGATATTGGTGCCTAGGTGCAAGTCGACTCACAAATACTTAATGATATAGATGATGACCAGGAAAACGTAGCATGCTAGGTGGTGGCATGACATTTGTGCACTAGTACAGGTGCACCAACATGTGGAAAATGATGTGGCGCGATGATTTCATGATTATGTTAGCACTCATTCGACCATCGATGGTTAAGCCCTCCGTCATATCAAACAGTCAGATTGGGAATAAGGTCAAGCCCAAACCCCAGCCCTTGGGACTACTCCGGTCACAACCTAGCCATAAAACATGGTTAGGTTGCTCAATCATATGGGCGTCGGCGCTAGGTTGAAACCCAGGTCATGTTCGGCCCAATGGCGTGAGGTTTCAACATCACCTGTATAAATGCGTAGGCGATGGACTGGTATGATCAATCGGATTTAGCAACAAGCATCTGTATGAAATCTTGGTTAGTGCAGGGTATTGCAGTTTATGGGGTGCAGTTGGTCGCGTGCTTGAATCTGGTAGTGGTATTTGAAACCTTATGTGTTTGCGGTCTGGCTATATAATATATGTTATGCAAAGGGCATTGAACGCAGAACACTGTAGCAGAGGTTCTTTGCATGGCAGGTGGTCACAGATTTTTTGTCTGCATAATGTAATGGGCGATACTTTGCAGTGAAAATGGTGACCGGCTTGTTCGTCATGCATTTAGTCTCGGGTTGGATCATAACGCCTATTGTGGCTTTATAACAAATTTCATGCCATGGTGTTGTTTTGTACCCTTCGAGACATATGTAGATAAATAACATTGGCGACCATTAAAGTGGATTTGGATTTTTGAGGTATCTCACAACTAACATTATTTCACGGAGATTGCATGCTACCATCCGTCACTTAAATCTTAATATTTTCGGGCACATAATTAAATTATTAAAATCCGACGGGAAACTTTTTTTTAATGTAAACATTTACGATAAAAATTTAGATGTTAATATGTCATTTTCATTATATATATGTAAATATTTCATTTCGATTATAAATATCTTCATTATCTATAGTGTGACTATATTGGTCTAACGGACGTTTTCTTTCACAATGAACCATAGTATTAACGTATCATAAAACTTTTTTTAGCGGCCCATGCTATTTAACGCGCTAAAATCCAAAATTGCGAGTCTAAATAGATAGATTTGTGCCTTTGAATGCAATATTATGAAACACAAAACTAATCATTTTAAAATCATGTATCAATTCATAGAATCTCCCTCCATTAAACTAAAGCCAAAAATGCAAAATATATATCTCTGATTCTTATATCATAATTGCATATTAACTGCGGCGTGGAACTGTGATAAACAAGCCTCCCCTACATGAGGGTAATCGGCCTATTTCTATTAATATTTGAGTAGGGCAGAGGGCTATTTCTATTAATATAGGGTATGTGCGGTACTTGGCTATCCTAATTGTGGAATTCAACTGAGACAGCAATTACTGGACTCGGAGACTTTGCAATGAAGAACCGTAATGAAGCGAAGGCTCCATTTCAGAGCAGGTCGGACCAAAATAACCTTCGGAAGCGGCGGGAGCCACGTCGGGCGGGTCGTCGTCGTCGTCGTCGTCGTCATCGTCGTCGTCTCCGTCTCCACGGTGCCTACCGGACAGCAGAGCCCATGGGTATATGTTGTTGGTGAGGAGCAACCTCTTCAACTTCAACATCTTCAAACGCGGAACCCGAGAGCTCTGAAAATCTCGCTGGCGCCAATCCCTTTTCTTGGAGAGCTGCAGGTGCATTGACTGTCCGTGTTCTGCGGTATTTATACGAAGGAAATTGGGTAGCCATGCTGGATTTTACTGCCGATTCATCGCCATGGCGCGATAGAACACACTCTGGAGGCAATAAAACACACGGGCTTCCCTTCAATTCCACGTTAATGGTGTGGTATGAGCACCCACTCCACACTCTCTTCCCCTTTATCGCGTGTATGCACGTTTTGTGGTTGTTTGGCCTTTCATATCTCGGAGCTCGCAATACGGGCCTTTCTTTTTGTAATTGATTCTTGCTTTCTGTGGTTATTGATCGATTTCGGGATCCCCACCTTTCATATTCGTTCCTTTTCGTCTTTCAGCTTCGCATTAATTCGCTGCGTTCAAGATTGTGAACATAAAACCCTAACCCTAAATGCATCAAACCCTCAGCTTCCGTGTCACGCATGCCTAATTAAATTAGCGTATTGATAAAGAAAACGGAGAAGTTTGGGAAAATGAGATCAAAATACAATGACTAATAACTAGGGATTTAATTTAATTATGTTTCTAAATTTTTTATTTAATTATTAATATTTATTAAATAAAGGGTAGACATTTAATTTTTATGAAATGTTTTACCATATTTTAGTAGTAGTCATGAGATTGGTATAAAAAATAGTTATATTTTAAAAATGGATTAATCAAAAATGTCATCTGAAATAGATTATGGTTTCGTAACCATGTGGTAAGGCACCTTTTTCACCAATAATATTATTACAGATTAATAAGTGAATCTCCCATAAAAATAAATATAAATATATATATATATATATATATATATATATATATATATATATAATTATTATTTTTATTTAAAATAAAATTATTTAAAGAAAATCATAATTATTTTAATTTTAACATACACATTTACTTTATACAAATTATATAAATTTGAAAAATATTTAATAATATCTACAATGGATGATACCACTATGTGATATATTAACTTATATTTTATCATAGTTTGCTGCATTAACTTATATCAAAATAAATGGTCAATGATGTTTAATATATGTTACTATAATGCCACAATTTAGTGTGGATGATGGATATCTAAAAATGGTAAATTTTTATATTAGTTTTACTAAATATGAATTGAAATGAAAAAATATATATATTTTTAAACTTTAGTTTTATAAAGTGATAATGTTTTATTTAATTTTGTATTTAATATATATAATAAAAATGAGAAGATTTTATATTAAAATCTATTTTTGTTGGTAACAGTTAATGTGTTATTTTTTAAAGTTTTTTTAACTAGTTTTGACTAATTGTATTTACAAAAAAAACTAAGAGACTAGCTTTCTCCCAATAAAAAAGGAGGGAAAAGTTCCAAAACTAAGACTTTTGATTTGTATACTTATTGCTTCATGATAGCAGGAGTAAATTCTAACAAATTTCTTACGCAAGAAAATGCTAAAAAAAATATTTATATAGATTGCTAAAAGATTTTTCATAGCTTTTCCCACATGAGTCTAGGCTAGAGTTATTTTGATTATGATCTTCCTTTCTTCTTGTTACCAGTGGGGAGGAGTGTTTCTTTTTAAGCATATTTGAAAAGGAAGGGGGAGAAGAGGAGGGCGTTTTCTCAACCAAATTATGTTATTTTTCAGCTTTTAATATAAGAAAGACCTTCTTGGAAAGCCTTCACATTGCCATAGTTTTCCTTGGACAATCCTTTGGAATGGAGTTATTAGGTTCTGTTGATGCCTCGAAAATCGTTGCATCAACATCGGGGGATAACCACCTGATCCGGACCTTAATGCAGCTCCTTTTCCGTTTGGGATGGTGGCTCCGACTGGATATAATGGGACCAGTTTCCCAGTAATGAATAAAAAGGGATATATGAGTGATTGGTTGTCTAATAAGTGATAATGAATGGATGAATTAATCTAAAAGCGAAAATACAAATGACTATTCTATCCTGGGAAGCTTCTATTCTTAAGTGCAACGTTTGATGATCTTTGTTCATCAATAGGCATATATATGACTCTATTCAATAAACATAGACATTCATTCATATAATAATTGCTTTGTTCAAATAGTTGAACAAAGTAATTAATAAAACATTGTTACACTTATCTTTTTATATTACTGATACATGTATGATTAGAAGAAAAGCATGCTGTAAACATCCAATAGTGGAAAGTATAAAGAATGTTGTTAAAACACATGCATATATTCAATAATAGTAAGAATGATAAAATAACAATTCACATAAAAAGAATGAATTCAGACATAGATAGTAGTACCATATGAGCTGCAAATCATTCCCAACATCAATCGCAATTTGATTTCCTTCTTCCAACTCAGAAATACTTTTAAATAAAGTCAGAAGTGCACATCCACATAAAAGCTTCGTTATCAAAATTGGAATAATTGGCCCAGTCTCTATAAAAAAATATACCTGAAGTATAGTAGTGCAACTTCAGGTTTAAGTCATATACAAAAACTTACGACCCTTTCTAAATACATGAAAGGGTCTATAAATACTTAATTAAACTAACTAACTACAAAATTAAAATGCTACTAAATTGGTACAACTTGATCTTGAATATCTCCCCCAAAGAAATCTGGTAGTCGGTAGCATGATTCATCACTCTGGTTGTTTGCCTTTCGACCTGAGTTGGCATATCGTTAGCATTGGTTCCACTTCTTGAGGGTGGCTGAGACGAGAATTGAGTTGAGAAGAATAGGTGGCATCGTGTATATCGGGAATGATACACCCGATTGCATCTGTTAGGCACTTGAGGGCAGCTCTCTGGCTATATGGTTTTACTAGGAACAACCAATAGGTGTCCCAAGTTAAACTTTTAATATCTGTGATCAATCTCCCATTCTTTTCCAGCTCTTGATAACATGATTGCTCCAATGTTTTGGCTGATAGTAATTTACCTTGTGTACATTGAGAGATCATATTAGATAAATAGAGAGTATTGTTAATTAATTCAATCAAGTTACTTGTAGATAATTTGCATCTAGAAACTGCTCTCTCTGCCTTCATCAATTGGGACTGCCACTCCATAAATAGAATTCCTTTATGGGATTCTAGGATTTTAGGCAAATTTGCTGCATGTCCCTCATTAGTGTCTTGCCAAGTAAGAAAATTTGTTAAGGTCTCATCGGCCTACTCTAAGTCTTCTCTAGCATCGACTGATTTATCGACTATTGATGTTGTTATGTCACACAGGGGTTCAACTTGAGCAATTTTATGACACAATAATCTTATTTGTGTTACCAGTGCCTTATTAATCTTTAGTGCTTCTGCTCTGAAATCGGCAGGCTGCGGAAGACTCTTGAACTTCTCTATTTGACCTAATAATTGAGCAGTTTGCTCATCTTTTGTCTTTAACATTTGTTCATTCATTGCCTTCAATTTTGCTAATGCCTCCGATAGTTCTTTCTGCTTTTGAATCACACTTGAATCTACCCTCTGTTTCTCTTCATGCAACTGCTTGTTCAATTGATTATTTAACTCTTCTAATTGTTCTGCTTTCTATTGTGCCTCCGATAGCTGTGCTTGTAACGAAGTGATTGCCTGGTCTTTTTCTTTTAACAAATTACTCACTTCCGATGCCCTGTCCATGGTGGTCGCCGAATAGGCTCCAGCATATTCGGACAACTTTGTTAGGTCATCAAAAGGATCGAACTCCTCCTTCCAGACCACGTTGGCTATCACTGTTTGTTCAAGGAACATGGAAGGTTGACCAATCCTTCTTCTTTTTTGCTGTCTCTTTACTACAGCCCTGTGGTTTGGGCTGTAAAAGACATCCATTGGAGGTATATCCTCCACTTGAGAAATGATTTGATCTGAAGGATCTTTAGGAATTATTTCTAAGTCTGTAGTAGGGGGTGGACCGATGGTTCCTTCGCTTGGAACCTCTTTTGATGTTGTATCCTGTGTATCAGCCGCTTTGGATGTATCGGCTTCTCTTGAGCTTTCTAGATTGCTTATGATTGAATCAAATCGCTGCCATTCCTAGAGCAACCTTGGGTCAATCTGGGTATCGACATTCACATCCTTGCTGCTCTGCTTCTGCTGACTTTTCTGTTCCTCTTCACATATTCTCTCTTGTTCTTTCTTCTGCGCTTCCTCTTGTTCTTTCCTTTGGAGTTCCTCCTGCTCTTTCCTCTGCGCTTCCTTTTATTCTTTCCTCTGGAGTTCCTCCTACTCTCTTCTTTGGACTTCTTCAGAAATTTCTGATGTAGCAGGAGGTTCGTTGGTAAGTCATTGTTCAGGCTCGCTTGACTGTGTCATCGGGGCAATGGCTAACAATATAGAGGAAGAGTTTGCAACCTTTGCTCTCTATGCTTGTTAAATTTGACTAACCCGTCGTCGTGATATCTCATTTTAGCTAGCGCTTGAACCAAAAATAATGACTCTGCCGAGGAGAATAGGTCATCAAACTCATCTTTTTTATGTTCAAATTTAGTGATTTTTGCCTGTTCTAGTACATTATAGACGACTTTGTTTGGACCAAATCATCTGTTAGGAAGAGTGGCGAGATTAAGTGTATTTATCTTTTCTGCTTTTTTCTTTGCATGCTTGTAGTCATGCAGAGTGTAAATGCCACACCTTACAGGAAAAGGAGGCTAGACTTGCTTCTTTGAATTCCTCAGAGTTTTTGTGATGGCCCAGCCCTTCGGTGATGTGGACACACAGTCACGTGGTCTCACCTCAGGCCCCGGTGGTCACTTTGCGTGCTGACAAAACTCCCGCGGTTTTACCTGGCCCCCAATCTGAGGCTCATTAAATCATGCATCTGTCGGTTGAAAGGTTTAGCCACCGGTTTGTTCCGTTACCTCCCGCCTATGTTAAACCCTTAGGACTTACCTTTGGCTCATTTTCACTTATCACTTCGCCGCTGCTCTCTCTGCGTTCTTGTGGTGATGCTCCCGGTTACGAACCCTGGTCACTGTTCTGTCCAACAGACGAACCCTGTACTCGGTCAATGGTTACAATGGTTAAAGTTTCTATTGAGGAGCTATTCCTCTGTATTCGATGCTGTCTATCGAGGTGCGTGGACCTGTAAGGCTCAATGGTTCTGTTCTGAGGTTATGGTAAGCTGCTTTATATTTTCGTGGGTTCACTGTAAGAGTCTTTGCATTCTCTGTTACTGAGCTATAATTTTTGTACAGGTAACTGCGACCTTGAAGCTTCCGCTCTTCCAATCTCTTTCTGCCCTCGAAGGTAAGCTAGCGTGCTATGATTCACCCTGCACGGTTATCTTTTATCGACACTTACAGGTTCTGTGCCTTTTTTAGTTTGTGGAATGGGGTTCTGTCTCAACAGCTCTCCGTTGACCTGTGGGTGAGTTTACATCTCCTTCATGCTCGCATTTGTTTGCTCCTTCATTCTCTTATACTGATGATGATTCTAACCTCTCGCTGTTTCTATGTGCAGACTTGAACAGAAGGCTCGCTCACGAGGGTTTTGAGTTGTGCAATCTTCGAATCCTTTCGACCCTGGTACCCTTTGCAAACGGGTAGGGTTTACTCCTGCTCCAGTATGTCTATAGATTGTTCAATATGGCTGAAGATGTAGATATCAGCTTGTTTATTTTGTCTAGGGTTCGGCCGTGCCCTTTGCCGGCGTTTGCAGTCTCTGTGCTTTGTTCTTTTGCATCAAACTACAATCTTAGTGTAACAAGGGTTTGGTAATTTGTGCTTTACGGTGATGCCGGGGTTTATCACATGATACTGTAAGGTTTATCGACCTTTCTGTGTGCAATGACTATGAAATACTTTAATTAAGTTAATGGAAACAGAGTGGTTTGGTTTGATACCTCTTTCTTGTAAGCTTGTATATTGATTTTATGTGGCCGCGTTACTCCTCGTGCTTGGCATACTGGTTCTGTGCAATATGGACTCGTGGTCTTGATTTGATGCCTGTAACGTTCTTGAAATTCTAGTTACAGTTAAACTCTTTCCATTTCAATTCACTTTTAAAAATACAGTAGATACACAGTAAACACTTGTGTGCACAATATGGGAAAATGTCAGCAATAGATTAAACAAATTTACACTAGTTCTGTTACAGAGGGTTTCTTGATCAAGTTTCTATTTCTCTCTTGTTCACGAAGGGAAGAAGTCCCTCTACATTTGCCTATTTTGCTTTTTAACCTACATGGAAACATAACTAATTGACAAACTGCCCTACCTGAATCCTAACTGTCATTTAGTTATTCTTTAACAAAACTTAACTAAACAACTTTGTAATTTAAAATGCTATGAGATAAAAGGAAATAAAACAATAATTAAGAAAACAATAACCAACTTGGTGGTCTGTCCACCCAATCCTGTAGCCTCTGACTTGTTTCTGTTCTCCCGTGAGTCCGTCAATAGTCATTCGTCTCCTCGGAGTTGGATGCTCCTGCATCAGGCTCCCGGGGTGGCAAAAAGTCATGGCTCCGTTCCATGAGGTCGTCAACAGAATAGCTCGCCTTTTGTATCTGCGTTGAGTTGAGCCACGAACTGTCCTCTATTGGACGGTTCTTCCACTTGACTAAATATCGCAGATACTCTTTCCTGCGTGTGCGTCTAGCTACCTGTGTATCCAGAACTCTTTCGATCTCAAGGGGTGGTGCCGTTGGCAACTGTCTTGTCCAAGTATCTTCTCCATGGTTGGTGTTCTGTGGCATTGTTGCTGCTGCATCATTCTCCGAACCAGCGACATAGGGAAACAGATCTCCCACGTTAAAAATGGGAGAAATCCCAATCCCAGGTGGCAACTGTATCTCGTAAGCGTTCGCAGAAAATTTTCGGACAATCTTGCAGGGACCGATCTTCTTGAATTTCAATTTATTGTACTCCCATTTTGGAAACCTCTCCTTACGTAAGTACGCAAGTACTTCATCCCCAACATTAAATTGAACTTCCCGATGCTTTGTGTCAGCTCGTTGTTTATATTTTTGGCTGCTGTCCTGCAATTTCAGCTTGACTTGTTCGTGCAAGTTGCTCATAGCTTGAGCGAATTCTTCCCCATCAGCGCTCTGTTTCTCAAGTTTCCCCAAATCTCGTAATTCATGCACTCCTCGCGGATGCATGCCGTACAAAATCTGGAACGGACTGTACCCGGTGCTGCGGTTCGGTGAATCGTTGTACGCGAACTCTGCTTGTGCAAGTACACGGTCCCACGTCCGAGAATTTTCTCCTGTTAAACTTCGAAGTAAGTTTCCTAGGCTTCTGTTTACTACCTCCGTTTGACCATCAGTCTGCGGGTGGTAAGCGGAGCTGAACTGCAATTGAGTATCTAACTTTTTCCACAGAGTTCTCCAAAAGTGACCAGTAAACTTTACATCCCCGTCAGAGACAATCGATTTCGGGAGTCCATGCAACCGAACGATTTCATTAAAGAAAAGATGTGCTATATAAGTAGCATCGCTGGTTTTCTTACAAGGTACAAAATGTGCCATTTTTGAAAATCGATCAACTACAACCATTACTGAATCGAAACCTCGTTGTGTCTTCGGCAAACCCAGAACGAAGTCCATACTCACTGAATCCCATGGTCGGCTTGGAATCGGCAATGGCAAATAAAGACCAGTATTTTGACTGTGACCCTTTGCTAGTTGACACACTTTACATCTGCTCACGTACCTCTGCACATCCCGCTGCAATTTCGGCCAGAAATAGAAATGTCGTACCTGAGCAATCGTTTTGTCTATACCAAAGTGTCCAGCCAGTCCTCCACTGTGCTTTTCCTGTACAATATTTTCCCGCATAGAACAGTTGGGTATACACAACTGCCCTCCTTTAAACAGCAATCCTTCCTGTAGATTATAGTCTAGCCACTTGCTGTCATTTCGTAACAGCGGGTTTTGGCAAGCCTCATAGGCTTCCATAAACTCAGTGTCGGTCGGATACAGCTCTTTTAGGTGTTCAAATCCCAAAATCTGCATCGTGCTTTCCTGGAGAAGCAACATTCTCCTACTAAGTGCATCTGCTACCTTATTTGATTGTCCGCTAATGTGTTTCAGTACAAACGTGAAACTTTGCAAGTACTCAACCCAAGCTGCATGTTTATGATTCAATTTATGCTGCTGCATAATGTACTGTAACGCAGAATTGTCAGAGTATAAGACAAACTCGTTACCTAACAGGTAATGTCTCCAATGTTTCAAAGCCTGCACAATGGCGTAAAACTCCTTGTCGTAGGGTGAGTATTTCTGTCTGCTCTCATTTAGCTTTTCACTGAAATAGGCGACCGGTCTGTCCTCCTGGCTAAGGACTGCCCCAATGGCTGTCCCACTGGCATCACAACGAACTTGGAAAAGTTTGTTGAAATCAGGTAGCCTCAATATCGGTCTCTCCGTAATCTTCTTTTTCAGAGTTTGAAAACTACTTTCTGCTGCTTCAGTCCAGTGAAAAGGCTGATTTACCTTCTTAATTGTGTCCAACATAGGTGCGCAAATCTCGCTGAAATTTCTGATAAAATTTCTGTAAAAGCTGGCTAGTCCATGGAAACTTCGGACTTCAAATAAACTTTTTGGAGAAGGCCAGCTAACTATAGCTGCCACCTTTTCTGGATCCATTTTTAATTCATTTTCTGCAATGACAAATCCCAGATATACTAATTCTCGCTGAAAAAAAGTACACTTTTTCAGGTTAATCAGCAACTTGTTTTGCTGTAACTTCCTCAACACACTCTTCAAATGTCTGAAATGTTCCTCCTTAGTCTTACTAAAAATCAGAATATCATCCAAGTAAACTATTACAAACTTACCATTAAATTCCTTCAGCACTTCATTCATCAGACGCATGAACGTGCTGGGAGCGTTGCTCAAACCGAAAGGCATCACCAGCCACTCATATAAGCCTTCGTTCGTCTTGAAAGCGGTCTTCCATTCATCTCCTTCCCGAATCCGGATCTGGTGATATCCACTCTTCAAGTCAATCTTCGAAAAATAAGCCGCCCCACTCAAACAATCCATCATATCGTCCATCCTAGGTAAGGGAAACCTGTACCTAACAGTAATTTTGTTAATAGCCCTGGAATCTGTACACATTCTCCACTCTCCTCCTTTCTTTGGAGCCAAAACAGTTGGTACTGCACATGGGCTCATGCTCTCCCGAATCAAACCTTTGTCCAACAACTCCTGGACCTGTTTCCTAATTTCTTCATGATCTTTAGGACTCATGCAGTAAGCTGCTTTGTTTGGCAGGCTTGCTCCTGGTATAAAGTCAATGCAGTGACTAATACCTCTCCTTGGTGGCAATTCATCTAGAAGATCATCTACCACAATGTCTCCAAAATCCTGCAGTAATTTCTGAACTTCTTCAGGCAAATCCGAAACCTGTGTATGAAGTACCACTGCCTTTGGTCTCCTTATGACAGCAAAATTTATCTCGCTGTCCTCAATCTGTCTTATAAACTCTTTTCTGCCTAACAGCAGTGCTTTCACTTCACTAGCTTCTGCTGTGTTTTCCTCCTTGATGGGTACAAGCGTATGCTTGATCCCATCTTTCACAAACTTATAGCAGTTGGTTTTCCCATCATGAACTGCACTTCTATCAAACTGCCAAGGTCGTCCCAACAGTAGGTGACAGACATCCATTGGCATGACATCACAAAGGATCTTATCCTTGTACTTACCAATCTGAAATTCTACCTCACATTGTTCGTCGACTAACAGCTGATGTCCTTTCTGCAGCTATGACACTTTGTAGGGCGTAGGGTGCTTCAATTTCTTCAATCCCAGCTTTTCTACCATCTCCACTGCCACAAGATTGTCCGTACTCCCACTATCAATGATCAGTTTGTAGCACTTGCCCCGCGACTTGCAGACAGTGCGGAACAAAGCTTTTCGTTGATCTGGTTCTGCAACCTCCTTTGCTGGTTTCAACAGCACTTTATTCAACACCAAAGCTTCACCTATCTCAGGTGCATTTTCCGCTTCTTGAGGTGTTGCCTCAGCATCCTCTGGCTGAGCAACATAAGCTCCTCTCCCACCTGCTGGTTCACCTTCAGGACATTCATACGACTTGTGTCCCCATTTGTGACAGCGATAGCACTGGACAGCTCCCCTGCCCCGACCATATCCTCGCCCCCGCTGAGGTGGTCATCCTCCTCTAGTGCTATTGTCTTTTTCTACTGCTCCAGCAGATTTAGAGCTGCTGCTTTCTTCACCTGAACCTGCACCTCGGCCTCTTCCAAACATCTTACCTTTCCCCCTGCCAGTTCCACCTCCTCTTCTGGCATTTTGCTTCCGGTTAATTTTGTCCTCTGCCTTCAGCGCAAACTGATAGGCTTCATCCAATGTCTGGGGTGAAAGGATACCAATTTCATCCAAGATTTCCCCCCTTAAGCCATTCACAAATCTGGTTGTTTTCTCCGGGGTGTCTTCTACATATCCTGCCCGTAAATTTAACTTGTAGAACTCCTCTGTAAATTCTCTTATAGTCATTCCCCTCTGCTTCAGGTTCTGTACCTGCCTGTACAGCATAATCTGGTAATCCTTCGGCAGGAATTTCTCTTTCAGCTTGGCCTCCATCCTAGACCATTTCTTTATAGGCTGTTTGTTAAGCCTCCTCCGCTCCGCCTGAATGCTGTCCCACCACAAGGACGCATGTCCCTTTAGTTTGGTGGCGGCGAACTTCACCTGTTTATCCTCACTGGTTTCCTCGAATTCGAAATATTTGTTGACTTCACTCAGCCAATCCAACAACACGTCTGCGGACAGACTTCCGTCATAAGTAGGTAACTCATGCCTTGGCTTATGACTGGACAGCAAAACTGACTTCAACAATTTGAGTTCCGGTGTTACCCCTTCGAACTCATCCTCCAGTTCAACTTCTTCTTCATCTTTGTCATCTGCTGGGTTTCTTCTTCCCCCAGCCTCCACCACTGCCAATCTTTCACGCAAAACTCGAATCTCCTCTCGAAGTCCATCACCTACTACCCTACGGACTACTCGTCCTCTTCCTCTTCCTCTTCCTCTTCCTCTTCCTCTTCCTTCACCTTCACCTTCTACCTGTTCCATTGGTTCTAACTCAAGAAACTGGCTCTGATACCACTTTTGATGGCCCAACCCTTAGGTGACGTGGACACACAGTCACGTGGTATCACCTCAGGCCCCGGTGGTCACTTTGCGCGCTGACAAAACTCCCGCGGTTTTACCTGGCCCCCAATCCGAGGCTCATTAAATCACGCATCTGCCGGTTGAAAGGTTTAGCCACCGGTTTGTTCCGTTACCTCCCGCCTATGTTAAACCCTCAGGACTTACCTTTGGCTCATTTTCACTTATCACTTCGCCGCTGCTCTCTCTGCGTTCCTGTGGTGATGCTCCCGGTTTCGAACCCTGGTCACTGTTCTGTCCAACAGACGAACCCTGTACTCGGTCAATGGTTACAATGGTTACAGTTTCTGTTGAGGAGCTATTCCTCTGTCTTCGATGCTGTCTATCGAGGTGCGTGGACCTGTAAGGCTCAGTGGTTCTGTTCTGAGGTTATGGTAAGCTGCTTTATATTTTCGTGGGTTCACTGTAAGAGTCTTTGCATTCTCTGTTACTGAGCTATAATTTTTGTACAGGTAACTGCGACCTTGAAGCTGCCGCTCTTCCAATCTCTTTCCGCCCTCGAAGGTAAGCTAGCGTGCTATGATTCACCCTGCACGGTTATCTTTTATCGACACTTACAGGTTCTGTGCCTTTTTTAGTTTGTGGAATGGGGTTCTGTCTCAACAACTCTCCGTCGACCTGTGGGTGAGTTTACATCTCCTTCATGCTCGCATTTGTTTGCTCCTTCGTTCTCTTATACTGATGATGACTCTAACCTCTCGCTGTTTCTATGTGCAGGCTTGAATAGAAGGCTCACTCACGAGGGTTTCGAGTTGTGCAATCTTCGAATCCTTTCGACCCTGGTACCCTTTGCAAACGGGTAGGGTTTACTCCTGCTCCAGTATGTCTATAGATTGTTCAGTATGGCTGAAGATGTAGATATCAGCTTGTTTAGGTTGTCTAGGGTTCGGCCGTGCCCTTTCCCGACGTTTGCAGTCTCTGTGCTTTGTTCTTTTGCATCAAACTACAATCTTAGTGTAACAAGGGTTTGGTAATTTGTGCTTTACGGCGATGCCGGGGTTTATCACATGATACTGTAAGGTTTATCGACCTTTCTGTGTGCAATGACTATGAAATACTTTAATTAAGTTAATGGAAACAGAGTGGTTTGGTTTGATACCTCTTTCTTGTAAGCTTGTATATTGATTTTATGTGGCCGCATTACTCCTCGTGCTTGGCATACTGGTTCTGTGCAATAGGGACTCGTGGTCTTGATTTGATGCCTGTAACATTCTTGAAATTCTAGTTACAGTTAAACTCTTTCCATTTCAATTCACTTTTAAAAATACAGTAGATACACAGTAAACACTTGTGTGCACAATATGGGAAAATGTCAGCAATAGATTAAACAAATTTACACTAGTTCTGTTACAGAGGGTTTCTTGATCAAGTTTCTATCTCTCTCTTGTTCACGAAGGGAAGAAGTCCCTCTACATTTGCCTATTTTGCTTTTTAACCTACATGGAAACGTAACTAATTGACAAACTACCCTACCTGAATCCTAACTGTCATTTAGTTATTCTTTAACAAAACTTAACTAAACAACTTTGTAATTTAAAATGCTATGAGATAAAAGGAAATAAAACAATAATTAAGAAAACAATAACCAACTTGGTGGTCTGTCCACCCAATCCTGTAGCCTCTGACTTGTTTCTGTTCTCCCGTGAGTCCGTCAATAGTCATTCGTCTCCTCGGAGCTGGATGCTCCTGCATCATTTTGTAACTCCTGCGGATGTAAGCTGATATGCTATCTCTCGAGCCAATAGTTTGTCGGGTATATACAAGGGGAGGACATGAGGCCTGGCATGACTGTCGAAAACTCTTACATATGTAGATTTTTCTTCTTCGAACCAGGTTCCTACGGTTATCAAGTCAATCTCTGCTTGTGAGGAAATTTTAGGAACAGGTTTATCAAAAATTTCATAGTAAATGGGTAACATAAATCCATTGCAAACTTGATATAAGTGGTGTTTATAATGGGCTTTCCACAACCTCTGATGATAGATATGAATGGGCATGGGGTGCTGTGGAGTCCATCTCCACCACAGCATAAGAAATTCGGAGTTAAAACAAATAGTATCTAAGAAGTAGGCACTAAAGTAAAATGGAGGAATGAACCTTTCAGTAACGCGGGATTTGTTTTTGAACTCAAGAATAGCTGTTGCTAACTTATCAGATAATATGTTCCCCCGATCCATTATTTCGCTATTGCATGCTGCTTCCATTAAAGGTACCATCTCTATGGAGAATTTTGAGGAATCATGCAACCCCCAAATCCTACACACCATCGCTCCAGCATAACAATAAGGAGAACACAAGGAATCAACAGAGTACTTACCCGAGGACTCATGCTTATGTTTCGCTGGGTTCTGCCTCCATTCCTGTATAGGGGCTGATTCAATTTCATTTTCATCTTTGAACTTCTCCAGAAATGCTTTGTTATACCTCTTCTCTGGTTCGGGCAAATGGTACATTTGTTTCAAATAATTGGGCTGAAATGAACCAAATACTCTCCCGTCGATAGTGCAAAATGTTTTGTTTGTAATCAGAATTTCCTCAACTGCCCATCTTACCACATCTGTGTATGGAAGAATTTGCTGTCGAGCCGCTATCCAGTGTAGGTAAGAATCGGCGAAATCCTTTAGAGTTGCCTCAGACTTCCTGTTTGAGTCTGCTGTAGCTTCTACTAATGTTTCCTGAGGCTCTTCAGCCTCAACCAGATTATAGATGCTCTGCCAAGTAGTATTACCGAGACCAAGACATGTGGTGTCTTAGATTAATCCTTTTTTACTTGGTTCCAGATCGACAGTATGTTGTCCTGTTACTATGGAAGCTGAAGCTGTTCCAAATTTCTTAGACTTCTTCCCCATTTGGCCTAACTTCGCTACTTCAGAGGAGCTCTACACAGGAGATAAAATGAACGTAATGTGGAGAATAGGTGGCGCAAACCAGGTATGAAAGAGTTATATCAATCAATGAATAATGGAGGATTAACATACGACTGCCGCGGATACAATCTCTGAAGAGATTTTGTCATAACTGCTCCATTAATTGGCCGGTTAAACCTGTCAATCATTTAAATGCTCATCATATCGTTTATTGGCTGAATAATTCATTTAAGCGTGGCTTTGATGTTTTGGCGGTTGGGCGCAAGTGAATCACTATCAGGAATAGAAAGGCTTTTAATAATAATTCAACACAATATACCCAAGTCTTATCAATCCTTTTTGAAGGTCACGCTTAGCTTTATCACAATCGGGGATTGGAGGAATGTTTAAGTAGTTATATTGGTGTCATTACGGAATCCCTGATCACCGATAGCGATATCGCTAATTCATATCAGGAGCTTTTAGAAGAGGGATTTTAGTTGCATGCATGTTACATTCCCCGATCGGCGATATTGATATCAGATCGCAGCAAAGAGAGGGGCCTTTTGTTTCGATTGCTTAACTTCCCGATATCGGATAGTTATTCACGCTTGTCGCATTGGGGAAAACCAATGGGTCTTTTGTTATGCATCCTTTGTTATTGCGATATGCGATCTTGTGATCACTTTATCGCAATAATAAATAGTTATTCATTTTTTATTATAAGACCGATTATATATTGTCTCAAAAGGTTTATAATGTTTCGTTTCTTTTCGGGCCTTTTGAGGAATGATAAGTTGATACCAATTTAATCTAAAAGGGACCCATTTCATATTATAGTTTTGAAAGTAAAAGTTTATGAAATGGGGGGTTGTTGTATAGCACAACAATTGGCAATTCGATGGGAGAAACAGTAATCTCTGAGAAATATTGAAATACTTAGACTTTCTTTGTATATAAATCTTATCAAAGAGGAAAATTCTAATATAACTAGGTATACATACATTCTGAATATAATAAGAGCTATTTTTGCTAATTCCTTCTCTTGTTAAAATTCGATACATTCTAAGATTTAAATTGGCCTTTATTGGTTGATAATGATAAAACAAAAAACCTTTCCAACTTAGCGTTTTTAATTGACTCCTTTGTCATAGATAGAGCCTCTGCTGCTAGCAAACGTTCATAGTTTCGTCAGGGATACTTTTTAACCATTTGACTGTCCATTTTCCAATCCATTTCAGAGTATGATTAAAAGAATGAATTCAAAATATGCTTTCATATTTTGTATTTCTTTTTTCCTTTTCTATTATTTTGTAAGATAAAAAAGCCATTGTCTTGGTTTGGTGGCTAGCTGTTTGACAATGCCATTCACTGGTTGAATCTAACCGAACAAGATGGCTCGTGATGAGACCCCTTGTCTTATGATTATAAGCCATTACCCTGTTTTGGTATGTAGTGTTGGTAATTTCGGTTAAACTATTTCCCAATGATCATGGTAAGAAGGCTTGTAATAAGACCCCTTACCTTTTATATCAAATATTTTAGAATTACACTCTGAGTAATCATAAACTTCGATGAATGGGATGGACAATTTTCTCCTTAAGAGAGAATGGATGACAGGGTAAGAGTTGAAGATGCTAATATTGAATTAGTTTCTGTTTTGATATTGATAACCTTTTTGTGGCCAATTTGAAAACCATAAAATGATTTACAGTACTTCTAAATCTTGAGAAGATTTCACAAAAATGAAATGGGGTTTCAGAATGTGAATATACCTAATTTCCTAGAAATTGTCCCTTTTATTTAAGGCTTCTATTTTAAAAGTAAATATCAAAACTACTTTTGAACAACTTTTCAATATAGGAAAGGCCAATGGAAGATATCTTACAACTTTATTTCCTAATGGTCCTAAAAACTACAAATTCTACTGAACTTAAAAAGGGGAGAAGGGGCTACCTCCTCAATTGAAGAATTTATTTAAGATGAGGCTATTAATAGGAAGAGAATCTCCCTTTCGTGATAAATCTTGTAATATGAATGTCGAATGGCCTATCTTCTCGTAGATCTGAAATGGTCCAAGCCACCACTTCTGGAACTTGGTGTGTTTCGCTTTATCCTCATGGGCTTCGTCCCATTTCAGGACTAGATCACCAACCTGTAACTGTTCTGAACTGGATGAAGTTGAATCAAAATATGACTTGATAATTTTCTGATGTTTTGCATGAGTAATTTTGGCCTTTTCTCTTTCCTCTTCTAATTTTAAGATTTGATCATGTCTAAGTTAAATAGAAGAAGAGGGGCTTTCTTCAATAAACTGAACTAGGGCTAGAGAAGGAAGCACTAGATTGGTTGGTAGCACTGCTTCTTTCCCATATACAAGGTTGAATGGAAAAGTAACTATGGAAGCCTTCAATGTTATTTTATCAGCCCATAGTGCAAATATTAAAGATTTGTGGCAGTTATTATGATTCTGTTCAATAGTTCGCTTAATAATTTTAACTAGATTTTTATTGGTAGACTCTGCTAAACCATTACCCTGGGGATAGTAATATGCAGAATATTTCAATTTAAATCCTCTTTTAATAGCGAACTCAAACATAGCATTTCTAGAGAAATAAGATGCATTATCGAAAACAAGAGCATTTGGGACACTAAACCTGGTAATGATGAATTGATCTATAAACTCTATAGTTACTTCAGAGTTTGTTGTCTTTAAAGGAATTGCTTCAACCCACTTAGTAAAGTAATTGGTAGCAGTAAGGATATACTTATGTCGTTTAGAGGACTGTGGAGTTATTTCCCCAATG
Source organism: Pinus tabuliformis (assembly GCA_031772625.1). Lineage (NCBI taxonomy): Eukaryota > Viridiplantae > Streptophyta > Pinopsida > Pinales > Pinaceae > Pinus > Pinus tabuliformis. The sequence goes on from CM062815.1 coordinate 517,644,270, forward strand.
ATATCTAATCCCCATTGCTCGAAAGGTTGATCAACGTTGACTGGTTGCAAAGCGAAAGCTGGTTTTCTTTGTCTTCCACTGGAGATTTGACGACTTTGGCATTTCCTTACATATTCATGAGTATCTCTGAATAGGGTGGGCCAATAATATCCAGCATGAATGATTCTGTGAGCTGTTGTGTCAGCTCCAAAATGTCCTCCTGCTAGTCCATCATGTAGTTCCTGCAAAACCTTTTGTTCTTCAGGATTTTCTAGGCATCTTAATAAAATTGAATCATAATTTTGCCTAAAAATTACATCATCAATGATTATGAAGTTTTTTGCTTTTAATATAATGGCCTATTTGTTTTTATAAGAAAGGTTAGGAGTTGCATATCCTTTTTTCAAATAAAAGATCAAGTCTCCATATTGTGATTCAGAATCAGTGATACTTGTCTGGTTGATTTCTTGAATATGTTCGGTATCACCTGGTTCTTGAATGTTGGATGCTCCTGCTAATAACCTGCAAAATCCTTGGCCTCTAACAATCTTTGCTGGCTTGATTTCCAAGTCATATTCTTGAAGTACTGTAACCTAGTTTGCCATTTTTTCACCTAATTCCCTTTGGATTAGTAATTGCCTTATTGCAGGAAAAGGAACTATAACTTTTGTATGGGCTTTTAAAAGGAAGGGTCTGTAATGTTTGACAGCTTTATACACAACAAAGGCTTATTTTTCAACTTCGGAATAATTTAGTTCAACACCCTATAGATTTGAATTATAAAATGAAATCGGTGCTTCCAAGTTGTGATCATTAATCTGAGTGAGTACTGCTTCATAAGATGAATCAGATGCGATAGTGTACAATATGAAATGATTAGAAAAACTAGGAGTGTTTAAAGTGGGGGCATTGATTATTGATTGTTTGATTGAATCAAATGATTACTTTTCTATAGATCACCATCTAAACACTGAATTTTTCTTAATCATGGTTTGTAATGGTAAAATGATGTGGGAAAAATCGGGAACAAATCTCTTGACAAAGTTAATTTGACCTAAAAATGACTGCATGGATTTTTTGTTATGAGGAAATGGAATTTCAGAAATTTCTTTAATCCTATCCGGATCAATATAAATACAATCTTTGGAAACGATAAATCCCAAGAGCTTTCCTTTATTAAGAGCAAAGAAGGATTTTTTGTGATTGAGTGAAATACCATACCTTCTGCAGCGCTCAGAGATTTGATTCAAATCATGTAAATGATTGGATCTCTTCTTGGAAAATACAATAATATCATCTAAATAGACAACTACTATTTTGTTCATCAATCCTTTGAAGGCTATATCCATTGCTCTTTGGAATGTAGCTCCTGCGTTAATAAGTCCAAAAGGCATTTTCTGATAAGCGTAAGTTCCCCATTTTGTTCTGAATGTAGTTTTAAGTCTGTCGTCAGGATGGACCAAAATTTGGTTATATCCTGAAAAACCATCTAAAAGGGACATTAACTCACAACCTGCGACTAGATGGAGTATCTGCTCCATGGTAGGTAATGGGAAATTATCTTTTTGGCTTGCCTTATTCAGATTTCTGAAATCTATACAAATCCTGATGTCGTCATTTTTCGTCCTAACAGGCACCATATTGGAAACCCAGTTTGAGTGCCGAACGGGAAAAATAATCTTAGCTTTCAAGAGTTTATTGAGTTCTGATTTTATTTGACTCTCTAAGTTCGGATGTATTTTCCTCAACTTTTGTTGAACTGGTTTTTGTTCAAACATCATTGGAATGGTATGTTGGATGATTGATGTATCGTATGTTTTTAAATCATCATATTTCCAAGCAAAGACATGTTCATTTTTTCTTAATAATCTAATGAATGCTATCCTTTCTTCCACAAAAAGTCCTAATCCCAAGTTACTGTTTTGAGGGTTCTGCTCAGTACCAAGGCTTATCAATTCAAATCTTAAGGTGGAACTTTGGAGCTTTGAATTGGTTACCTATTTAAACCTGTCTTTAATATCATAGAGATCCTCAAGTTTAACCATGGGTTTTGGTATTGAGTTTTCCTCGTCTTTTTCTTTCATCTGAAGATCATGATCACTTTCCTCAATGATCTGATCATCGTAGGACTTGGCGGAAGTCAAAAAATGTAAGATGTCTTCATCATGATTGAACACTCGGTAGTTGGTGACATTGTCACAAATCGATGGTCTAAAGATTAACTCTATGAAAAATCTATCTGGGCTATAATCTTCGGAAGGTAGGAGTTTAGAAGCAACATTGGCTAGCAAGTCAGCTGCTGAATTCTGAGACCTAGGGATGGGAGAAATATTAAATGCTAAAAATTGAGAAATGAGTTCCTGGACCAAAGACTCATAGTGTTTGAGATGACTAGAAAGACAATGAATTGTGTTTCTAACATGTTTTATGACAATCTCTGAATCACCAAACACTTTCAAATACTGAGCATTAAGGCCAATAGCTTTATATAGTCCTTGAACTAAGGCCTCATACTTAGTTGTATTATTTGTGCATTCAAATACCAACCTACAAGACAGCATCATTTTTTCTCCCTCAGGGCTATCTAAAATGCAACTTGCTCCCGAGCCTTCACTAGACTTAGACCCATCAAAATATAGTGACCAAAATAAAGAATTATCAACAATTTTATTTACAGTTTTCTCAGCAACATTAACACATCTTGATCTATCGGTTTGTGAAAATTTTTCGATTTGGGATGTGAAATTATTTACTGAGAAAGGAGATGGTTGGGCAGTATAATTGCCAAAGAATGATTCGGAAGAGTAATTCCCCAAAATATTATTGTTAAATGCTATTGGTTGATTCTCCTGTTCAAATTCTGTAACAGTATGGGTCATATGTTTCTCCCAATTGATTTTTATTTGATTTGGATTTCCCTTGTAGGGTAGCCACATATGGGACCAATCGGTAGAAATAAACCCATGGAGCTTCTCAGACCAATCCCTGCTCAAGATAAACCATAAAACTCAGGTATATCAGCGATTAAGATATCAATTCTTTGAACTACTCGTGGATCAGCCGATAACCTGATAGTCACAGAGTTGATTTCCCCTAAAACCTGGAGTTTGGTTCTATCTAACAGCACAATGTGAATTGCGGACTTTTGGGGCTCAATGTTCAGTTTGGAACAAACTTAAGCTGGCATTATATTAGAGGATGCCCCTTAGTTAATCAAATAATTGTGTAGATTTCGATTATAGATCTCGTAGGTTAAGATGAAAGGAGGAGTATGGGAATTTGATCTGTCTCCAATTAGAATCGTATCAGTAGCTTCAACCCTACTAGAAGGTGGTTGAACTGAACCATTTGCAGCTTTGGCACTAGGAAGAGGCGAAGAAGGAACTACATTCAGTTCTTTAAGAAGCAATTTCTGCTGATGTTTTAATTTGCTAAGTTCGAACATGGTGATGTTTGTCTTAGTCTTCTTCATATCATCAACAATATTGTAATCCATTGAATCCGATAATACCAACGTTTTAGATGTTGAAGGTATATTTGAGGATGATGGTTTGTTTTGAGGTACTGTTGCAGTGGGCTTCTTTGTGGGTACCTTTTCCTTTGTAGTAGTAGTACCTGCACTCCTTTTCTTTGAACTTGCCTAGGCAGGTTCAGGGGCACCTTTACTCCTAGTAGTCACAGGAAAAGATTCTTGTTCATTATCCGTATCGGAGTTAGGTAATATGAAGTCCCACATTCCATGGCACTCAACAACTTCCTCTTCTTCGAATTCATCGGATGGTGAAATTGTTTCATCTTCTTCTTCCTCTTCAGGATCTGAATCTACATTAGATATAACACTTGGTGGTTTTGATTCAGGTTTCTTGAAATTTCTAAATGGCCTTTTTATTGAGGTTTCAGCTACCTGTTTTTTGATCTCGACCATTTCATTTGACATAGTCTTGAGAACCTTTTGTAGACCCTCCATATCATATGGATCTTTAGGGGTTTTCTTCTTTGAATCATCTTTAAAAGAAACTTTTTTGGATTTTCTATCTTCAAGAGTGGCTCTCTTTTCTAGAGCATTAATACTTTTTTCCACAGCAAGTGCTTCTTTCATGTTTTCAGCTCAAGTTGGTTTTGCAGCCCTGTCTACGAAGATAGCTATATTGGCGGGTAGGGCAGTTATATACCATTCGCTTATGATTTTCTCACTTGGTTTGGAGCTCGTTGGAATCTTATTCAAGAGTTTATTGAATCGCAAGTTGAATTCTTTAATCGGTTCCTTATGCTCTATCCTAAGATTGGAGGGATCATTGATTAATGTGGCTAAAGATCTATCATTTCCATACTTAGTAAGAAACTGTTCTTGGCAAATGTTCCAACTGGTAATGGATCCAGAGGGCAAGGAAAAATACCAAGATCCTGTTGATCCTTACAAAGTATAAGGGAAAAGCCTACCGACAACATCTTCCTCTGTTACTCCTTTCAAATTAACTGATAACATGAAGTTATTAATATTTTCTTTAGCTTGTGTTCCAACATCTGGATTAAACTTGGGTAGCCATTTTTCAGGAGAATCAGGAAATGCATGTAATGGTGCGGGCATATTGACCGCACCAGGACTATTCCATTGATCTGCCATTGAAACACTAGTAGTGGATGAGATTACTGATGAAATTCCAGATGTTTGGGAAGGAATTGATATTGAGGATTGAGCAGGTTGGGATGTTGAAGTTCCTAATCCCTGATGAACAACAATATGTAATGAGGGAGTGGATGGCTGACTTCACACTGGGGAAGATGAGATGGAGGATGTGGATGAAAATTCTTCACTGTCAAATCCTTCAGTGTTCTTCTTTGCCCTTTTCCTTTTAGGTAAGGGCAACTCAGTAGGTTCGATACCGAGCTTTCCACTCTGAAGTCTGGTGAGAGGATGAGGTAGATTGAATTGTGAAGTCTCACTGCCTTGAGATACCTCATATTTTTGTGGTGATATCGAGAAGCCTTGAAGTTTATGGATAAGTAACTGAAATTTAGGATACTCAGGACTTAACCGTTCTGGAGTATTGTGGGCTTGAGCAGTGGTAGTCGATTCCTCTTCTTCTCGCTTGGATGTTGGAGAACTAGCATGCAATTGGGAAGTATGAGGTGATGTGGAGGGATATTTATTCCCAGAATGGATTGTAGGTTTGGGTTTTCTCACCATTCACAGTTCACGCCCTCCTTCTAGCGCCAAAAGTGTTGATGCCTTAAAAATCATTGCATCAACATCGGGGGATAACCACCCAGTCCAGACCTTAATACAGCTCCTTTTCCGTTTGGGATGGTGGCTCCGATTGGATATAATGGGACCAGTTTCCTAGTAATGAATAAAAAGAGATGGATGAGTGACTGGTTTTCTAATAAGTGATAATGAATGGATGACTTAATCTAAAAGCGAAAATACAAATGACTATTCTATCCCGGGAAGCTTCTATTCTTAAGTGCAACGTTTGATGATCTTTGTTCATCAATACGCATATAGATGACTCTATTCAATAAACATAGACATTCATTCATATAATAATTGCTTTGCTCAAATAGTTTAACAAAGTAATTAATAAAACATTGTTACACTTATCTTTTTTATATTACTAATACATGTATGTTTAGAAGAAAAGTACACTGTAAACATTCAATAGTGGAAAGTATAAAGAATTCTGTTAAAACATATGCATATATTCAATAATAGCAAGAATGATCAAATAACAATTCACATAAAAAGAACGAATTCAGACATAGATAGTAGTACCATATGAGCTACAAATCATTCCCAACATCAATCGCAATTCGGATTCCTTCTTCCGACTCAGAAATACTTTTAAATAAAGGCAGTAGTGCACATCCACATAAAAGCTTCGTTATCAAAATTGGAATAATTGGCCTAGTTTTTATAAAAAAATATACCTGAAGTATAGTAGTGCAACTTCAGGTTTAAGTCATATACAAAAACTTACGACCCTTTCTAAATACATGAAAGGGTCTATAAATACTTAATTAAGCTAACTAACTACAAAATTAAAATGCTACTAAATTGGTACAACTTGATATTGAATATCTCCCCCAAAGCAATCTGGTTGTCGGCATCATGATTCATCACTCTGGCTATTTTCCTTTTGACCTGAGTTGGCATATCGCTAGCATCGGTTCCACTTCTTGAGGGCGGATGAGACGAGAATTGAGTTGAGCAGAATAGGTGGCATCGTGTATATCAGGAATGATACGCCCGATTGCATCTGTTAAGCACTTGAGGGCGGCTCTCTGGCTATATGGTTTTACTAGGAACAACCAATAGGTGTCCCAAGTTAAACTTTTAATATCTGTGATCAATCTCCCATTCTTTTCCAGCTCTTAATAATATGATTGCTCCAATGTTTTGGCTGATAGTAATTTACCTGGTGTACATTGAGAGATCATATTAGATAAATAGAGAGTATTGTTAATTAATTCAATCAAATTACTTCTGGATAATTTGCATCTAGAAACTGCTCTCTCTGCCTTCATCAATTGGGACTGCCACTACATAAATAGAATTTCTTTATGGGATTCTAGGATTTTAGGCAAATTTGCTGCCTGTCCCTCATTAGTGTCCTGCCAAGTAAGAAAATTTGTTAAGGTCTCACTGGCCTGCTCTAAGTATTGTCTACCATTGACTCATTTATCGATTATTGATGTCGTTATGTCACACAAGGGTTCAACTTGAGAAATTTTATGACACAATAATCTTATTTGTGTTACCAGTGCCTTATTAATTTGTAGTGCTTCTGCTCTGAAAACGGCAGGCTGCAGAAGACTCTTGAACTTCTCTATTTGACCTAATAATTAAGAAATTTTCTCATCTTTTGTCTTTACCATCTCTTCATTCATTGTCTTCAATTTTGCTAATGCCTCCGATAGTTCTTTCTGCTTTTGAATCGCACTCGAATCTACGCTCTCTTTCTCTTCATGCAACTGCTTGTTCAATTGATTATTTAACTGTTGTTGCGTGGACAATTGTTGTTCTAATTGTTCTGCTTTCTGTTGTGCCTCCAATAGCTGTGCTTGTAATGAAGCGATTGCCTGGTCTTTTTCTTTTAACAAATTACTCACTTTCGATGCCTTGTCCATGGTGGCCACCGAATAGGCTCCAGCATATTGGGACAACTTTGTTAGGTCATCAGAAGGATCGAACTCCTCCTTCCAAACTACGTTGGCTGTCACTGTTTGTTCAGGGAACAGGTAAGGTTGATCAATCCTTCTCCTTTTCTGCTCTCGCTTTACTACGGCCCTGTACTTTGGGCTGTAAAAGACATCCAATGGAGGTATATCCTCCACTTGAAAAATGATTTGATCCGAAGGATCTTTGCAAATTATTTCTAAGTCTGTAGTAGGGGGTAGACCACTGGTTCCTTCACTTGGAACCTCTTTTGATGCTGTATCCTGTGTATCAACCGCTTTGGATGTATCGGCTTCTCTTGAGCTTTCTAGATTGCTTATGATTGAACCGAATTGCTGCCATTCCTGGAGCAACCTTGGGTCAATCTGGGTATCGACATTCACATCCTTGTTGCTCTGCTCCTGCCGCCTTTTCTGTTCCTCTTCACATATTCTCTCTTGTTCTTTCCTCTACGCTTCCTCTTGTTCTTTCCTCTGGAGCTCCTCCTGCTCTTTCCTCCGCGCTTCCTCCTGTTCTTTACTCTAGAGTTCCTCCTGCTCTCTTCTTTGGACTTCTTCAAAAATCTCTGATGTAGCAGGAGGTTCGTTGGTAAGTCGTTGTTCAAGCTCGCTTGACTGTGTCATCAGGGCAGTGGCTAACAAATCTAGAGGCAGAGTTTGCAACCTCTGCTCTCTAAGTTTGTTAAATTCGACGAACCTGTCGTCGTGATATCTCACTTTAGCTAGCGCTTGAACCTGAAATAATGACTCGGTCGAGGAGAATAGGTCATCAAACTCATCTTTTTGATGTTCAAATTTAGTGAGTTTTTCCTGTTCTAGTACATTATAGATGACTTTCTTTGGATCAAATCGTCTGTTAGGAAGAGTGGCAAGATTCAGTGTATTTATCTTTTCTGCTTCTTTCTTTGCATGCTTGTAGTGATGCAGAGTGTAAGCGCCACACCTTAGAGGAAAAGGAGGCCAGACTTGCTTCTTTGAATTCCTCAGAGTTTTTGTAACTCCTACGGATGTAAGCTGATATGCTATCTCTCGAGCCAATAGTTTGTCGGGTATATACAAGGGGAGGACATGAGGCCTGGCATGAATGCCAAAAACTCTCACATATGTAAATTTTTCTTCTCCAAACCAGGTTCCTACGGCTGTCAAGTCAATCTCTGCTTGTGAGGAAATCTTAGGAGCAGGTTTTTCAAAAATTTCATAGTAAATGGGTAACATAAATCCATTGCAAACTTGATATAAGTGGTGTTTATAATGGGCTTTCCACAACTTCTGGTGATAGATATGAATGGGCATGGGGTTCTGTGGAGTCCATCTCCACCCCAGCATAGGAAATTTGGAGTTAAAATAGAGAGTATCTAAGATGTAGGCACTAAAGTAAAATGGAGGAATGAACCTTTCAGTAACGCGAGATTTGTTTCTGAACTCAAGAATAGCTGTTTCTAACTTATCAGATAATATATGCCCCCAATCCATTATTTCGCTATTGCATGCTGCTTCCATTAAAGGTAACATCTCTATGGAGAATTTTGAGGAATCATGCAACCCCCAAATCCTACACATCATCACTCCAGCATAACAATAAGGAGAACACAAGGAATAGACAGAGTATTTACCGGAGGACTCATGCTTGTGTTTCGCTGGGTTTTTCCTCCATTACCGTATAGGTGCTGATTCAATTTCATTTTCATCTTTGAACTTCTCCATAAATGATTTGTTATACATCTTATCTGGTTCAGGAAAATGGTACATTTGTCTCAAATCATTGGGCTGAAATGAACCAAATACTCTCCCGTCGATAGTGCAAAATGTTCTGTTTGTAATTGGAATTTACTCAACTACCCATCCTACCACATCTATGTATGGAAGAATTTTCTCTCGAGCTGCTATCCGGTGTAGGTAAGAATCATCCAAATCCTTTAGAGTTGCCTTGGACTTCCAGTTCGAGTCTGTTGTAGCTTCTACTGATGTTTCCTGAGTCTCTTCGGCCTCAACCAGATTATAGATGCTTTGCCAAGTAGTATTACCGAGACCAAGGCATGTGGTGTCTGAGATTAATCCTTTTTTACTTGGTCCTGGATCGACAGTATGTTGTCCTGTTACTGCGGAAGCTGAAGCTGTTCCAAATTTCTTAGAATTCTTCCCCATTTGGCCTAAATTCGCTGCTTCGGAGGAGCTCTGCATAGGAGATAAAATTAACGTAATGCGGAGAATAGATGGTGCAAACCAAGTATGAAAGAGTTATATCAATGAATGAATAATGGAGGATTAACATACGACTGCCGCGAATACAATCTCTGAAGAGATTTTGGCATAACTGCTCCATTAATTGGCCGAATAATTCATTTAAGCGTGGCTTTGATGTTTTGGCTGTTGGGCGCAAGTGCATCACTATCGGGAAGAGAAAGGCTTTTAATAATAATTCAACACAATATACCCAAGTCTTATCAATCCTTTTTGAAGGTCGTGCTTAGCTTTATCGCAATCGGGGATCGAAGGAATGTTTAAGTAGTTATATTGGTGTCATTACGGAATCCCTGATCGCTGATAGCAATATCGCATCAGAGCAAAGAGAGGGGCCTTTTGTTACAATTTCTTACCTTCCCGATATTCGATAGTTATTCATGCTTGTCGCATCGGGGAAAACCAATGTGTCTTTTGTTATGCATCCTTTGTTATTGCGATATGCGATCTTGCGATCGCTTTATCACAATAATAAAGAATTATTCATTTTTTATTATAAGACCGATTATATATTGTCTCAAAAGGTTTATAATGTTTTGTTTCTTTTCGGACCTTTTGAGGAATGATAAGTTGATACCAATTTAATCTAAAAGGGACCTATTTCATATTATAGTTTTGAAAGTAAAATTTTATGAAATGGGGGGTTGTTGTACAGCACAACAGGTTCATGCATGTGGGCCTTGTTACCCACCATTTTGTAGGTGATATCCCAACTAGCTCGATGTGCCATTTGTCCACCACCTGAGCCAACCACGTGGTCCCTCCACCATTTGTCATGATAATATGTTTGAAGGTGGGCCACCCAAACCTAAAGGTATGTCTTGTTGATTGGAAATTGATTATTCTAGTTTATTTATCATGGAAGCTTTGGACATGGATTAATGGGGGGATTTGGTTGAAAGAGTAGTCTAGGTTTGTGTTCTTGTCCCTGAGGTCTCTTTTGGGATGTTAACATTGCACCCTAGTCTCATGGGATCTCTTTTACTGACCTATTGGTTTCAAGGATGGCATGAAATTGGAAACCACAATTTTGGTTGTGTGGTCTCACTCTTCAATTCACATATATTACTCCCCTTCCACTCACTACACCCCTGACCATCTCTCCTCACACGTGAGTCCACATTCCTCCACTAGGTCCACATAGTGTCAGTCACATCCTCCCCTTTCCCCACGACTTTGGTTGGGCCTGGAATGATAACCAGAGGTTGATAGAGATAAACAATAAAAGTAAAAAAGCATAATTAGCCACATTCAACACAAAATTGTACCACAAAATTAAAAAGACAACCTGGAAAAATTATTTAGCACGTGGGCAAAATCCATGACATGATCTCTACCACATTCCATGGCCATCACCCTAGTTCTTACATGTCCCTTAATGAGCCTCCTCTATCATACAGGAACCCATGATTGTCCCAACCCTCGGTCAGTGATGAACTACCACACCTTAAAAGGGGGCATCCACTATTATACTTTACACATCATGCTCTCATTACTTAGAGCCCCGAGTAGATAACCAAAGAAAATCATAAAAATGCATAAGAATAAGGGTGAAAATATCAAGGTCAGTGCAACTCATGCACTACGATTTCTCCCTCCTACACATTATTTACCGAAGTGTCGGCTTCACTTTTTTAGCTACCTTTGTACCATGGCATGTGATCCAGGTTGCCCCCTTTCATTCGCTACTCCATTCCATCAGTATGCAACATGCCACCACCATTTGAAGGATGTACCGCGGACATACCACCCCCTTTAGAAGTAGAACCCACCTAATAGGATGCCTAGTTAACCCTATTTGAAGCTTGGAGACATTAGCATGTACCAAAGCCAACTATGGAAGGGCATGACATTGTGAAGTTCCCACTTGCCTTCCATGGTTTATAAACTCTTTTACTTGATTTATTTAATGACTTGGTATGTTGGAAGGCACAGGGACACATTGGACCTTATGTATAATTGCATATGGTTTCCATTTGGGTTTGGTCTCCCTATATGGGGTCCTCACCCACATAGACCTACATTGGCACATATAGAGTGTGTGTAGAGGGCCATGGGCCTCCATACTAGTATACAACACTCCATGGATCCCCACAGCCATTCATATATTGCTCTTCTTTCACTTATTGTATGAGGAAGAAGCACGTGATCCATCATGCCAGCTTGCCCCATAGTTGCACCATACACTTTCCAGATGATCCCGACTGTGCATGATGATGTGGCATCACCAACACCATCATATTAGACCTTACAAGTGATCTATAGGCATCTTCAATTTGTTTGGAGACCCATGAGGATACTTTTGTTGCCCCACATACCATTTGGAGCACCACAGGTTATTACAAGTGGCCAACCCCTTGTCCACAACTTTTAGAAGTCCTACTCAACATTATGGCACATATGGACTTCACTAGGACTCCTCCAAGGCCCAATGACATGAATTATTGGTTATTCGACATCTTGAGAGGCTTATTCTTTTGTTTATGAGCTAGCTTGGTGGGTTTTCCACCAACAATTAGTTATTTTACACATTATTTTATTGTAGTGGCTACTGTAGGCCTAATTAGCTAAATCTAACGCATTAGAAGTGTATAAATAGAAGTGATGTGAATTCATTTTAGGATAATCACTTGGTTGGACTTGTATCTCTTGTGAGAAATTCACTATCCTTCTTGGAGGATGAAATTTTGGAGCATGTTTGGATCATATTCTCTTGTCTTGGAGCTTCTTGATTGGAAAAAATTTGGTGGTTGGATATACTATAATACATGTAAGTGCAATTCTAATGCTATTATTTTTCAATTTTTCTCACATATATTGTTGTTGGGATTGCGCTATACTAGGGCGAATTTGTTGCATCCATTATTGCAAAGTTGTGTGATTTTTTTTTCTAGATAGTGATGTTTCATGTATCGGCCATGTATGATGAGTTAATATTCCTATGGATCTTTCATTGTTGAAATTTTTCTTGATAAGCCATATACTTTTCAAAAAAAATTATAAATTCTTTGAAGTTTCTCTCCTTTGCCCTAACGCTAAATGAAGCTTCCTTTAAGGCCTCATTGACTAAGAAAATAAATCCTAATTCATAAGCATTCTCGACTCCAATCTCTCAAAAGGATTAGGCACTAGTCTACCATAGGTGATCACTCTAAAACCTATTTTTCTTCACGTTATCCTCTTCTTTCTATGTCTAGCCCCATAGGTCACCTAGGGCATGAAATATATCACAATCTAGCCATCAAAATACTTCATTTTTTGGTCCATAACTATGCTGGTGTGTACTCAAGAAGCCCTGCAAATTTCATGAGATTCAGACAATGGGATATTGAGATATCACAAGCCCTAGCTCAAATACCAATTCTTGCCCTTGGTTTCCCTTAGGCTAGAAACCTCACTATGACCTTTGCATTGCCTTTCATTGGCAATTAATTACTTGATCCATTTCCCCTCACTAATTATGTCAATTATATTTGTGATCATTGTCATATTGGTTCTCCCCCCATTAGTGAAATTCCATGAAGAGTAGGCAGCTTTAGCTAAGGTGACAATGGGCTATTGTACCATTGTTGCCCTTAACCTAGAAATTGTCCCATTAGGATTCCCTCCTAGGGCCCCTTCTAGTTTGAGTGGTAACATTTTGGCGTTGTTGTTGGGGACACCAAACATGTGTTTTGTTCTCCATACGACATATTGACATAAAATTATTGGCAACTCCAATGGAAGAATGAAGCCTTAATTCTTCATTGAACTTTAAGGTTGATGCTTGTAGGGTGAAGCAAGCATTTTTCTAGGAATATTTAAGTTCACCCTAATTACTCCTACATATTTTTCATGTATATCTCAAATAGTTTATCTTTCTTTGATTAATTTCCCGCTTTGGACATTGTTAGCATCCCTGGGCACCCTAATCATGTGACAGGAAGGATTGTACGTGTGGTGCCCATGTTTGATGATGACCCACTCTCCATAATTGACCATGTTGTTGTTGATGGGATCTCTATGTGGTCATGACTCATGGCTGCATGATCACGAACCTAAGAGAATCTCATATATTGAGGAATTTGTTGATGGATTTCTTAGGCATTTTCAAGTACGACCCATATTAAGCATCCAAGAGGAAGCCTTCATTTACCATCATCAAGACATTGAGAATCTAAGTAACGAGTAGGAGGACAAGTCCTCCTCAGGGCCACATGATGAAGAGGATGATTTTGAGTACACATGTGTTGGGATTAATGAGTCTATGGAAAGTAAAGTTGCCACTAACCTTACCTTTCTGAAGTATAGTACTCTCGATGATTCTCCTTTTGAGAACCTTGAGCAAGGTGATCCCAATAGCCCATTAAAAGATGAAATTCGAGATTATTTCCACATTGAAAAAGAGAAATGGGAAATTGTTGGTCCTCAGTTTTACTATTCTCTTATTTATCACACACAGAAGGAGGATGAGGTTGAGAGTGTTCCTCCCTTTCTCCCGGGCATTATTTATGGGGACATATCCATCGATACCCTTGGGAAGGAAAATTATCACTTTCCCTTAGATGAAAAGGAGAAATTGAAGATGATTGATTCTCCTTTTGGGAAAAACTTTCTCTTTGATACCAACAATGATAGGATTGATAAGGCCCTTCCTCATGCTTACCTTCCTTATGATTATGGGAGTATATTCAAATCACTTGAGCCTCTAGAGTTGGATTTTCAGGAACATGATCTCGTTCATACGTCACCCTCCCCTTTTCCCTTTTCTATTGTTCATCATCTTGAGTATTCATCAAGTGATTCCTTGACCCCTTCTCATAGGATCTCAAGTGACCATGATCCCTTTCCCTATTCTGAGTATAGTGTCGAGGAAGAGCCCCTCATTGATTATACTTTACCTTCTTGGACACAACCTTAGGATTTTCATCACTCCATTACCTCCCCTATCTAATGTGACCATCACCTTGAGCAACCTATTTTTTTTGCTCCATCTTTCCCTCACCCTTTGTTCTCCTCTCTTCACAACCTTATTGAATCTAAAAAAGAATAATGTTATAAACAAGGATTTTGATAAGGAGTTCTTGAGAGTGATAATTCATTCCACCATTTTGTGCTTAAAGGGAAAGCCTTGAACTTATAGATTGTCTTAGTCTCCTTCTCCTAGGGCTTCCTTTTACCTCGAATGGAGATCATATTTTCCCACCTCCCACCCACTTCATCCTCCATAAAAATGTATCTGCATTGACTTTAATGTTTTCTACATGATTAATCATACTCACAGGCATATGTATATTGATATGATGATATGTTGGTTTCATTAGATTTATGATTACAATTAGCATTAGCATTATTATATTCATGTTAGGAATTGCATGCTAATTTTTGCATTAGAACTAATTTCATATGATATTTCTCATGATAGATAAGAAACATTTAGATTTAAAGACTACATTTGAAAGTTTATTTATACAAGTCGATATTATGAGTCTAATCTAAGCATGTGTGATTATAAGACGTTGTGACAACATGTTTCCCAATGGTTTTCATCTATTATATATGCAAGTACCAGGTCTGTAGTAACCAAGAGATTGTTGGATTTCTCGTGACCTCCTTTTCTAGTTTCGTCCAATTTTTCAATAGATCACGTCCTAGTTGGAGCTAGATGTTACCCACCATTTTGTGGGTGATATCCCTAGGAGATAATTTTCTTTTCTAAGATTGTCCTTAGCCAATAACCAACATCCCCATACACCCACCAACTAACTCGATGATCCGGATTTAAACAAGGATGCAACAAATTACATATATAACCATAAATACATAGATGCAGTAGAAATAACACTTCCTTTTATTAACATCACATAATGAAATATGCTTACAAATAGTATGGAAATGAGACTAGCTCAACGATGGTAGCTTATCTTTGAGAAGAGATGTGGTGGCTTCATTCCTCTGAACTACATTACCATGAGGCTCAAGGGCCTTTTTATTATTGAACAATAAGAGCAAACCCTAAACAACACAAACCATAACCCAAGGAGATGTAACACCAAGAGTTTATGGCCCCTTTGGGGATAGTTGGACAGCCAACTTCCCGTGGTCATGACTTGGTCATATTATCTTCATTTGATGAGCATGATACCCCATTGCAAAGATCTCTTCGAGGAATATGATTGAAAAGAAAATTTTATTAGAAGTTTAGGACGCAAAAAACTGCTAAAAATAGTAAATTGTGCTACATTTAAGGAAACTGAAAAGCTGAAAGAGACAGTTGTGGGTGTCCAAGTGGGATAGGCAAGTGGCCACCAACATCAACCTGGATCATTCCTCCTCCATTACGAAGCAATGGTCCTCATTTTACTGAGTTCCTCCATGAGATGGGGAAACATCTGCTGAACTTGGTCCCTGGTACGGTGTTCTACAATCTTTGATGTGTCTAGTAATGGTGGGAAGCATGGTCGAGGGTGGTCCACATTGAACACTCGTTGCAAGACAAGGAATGGGGGAATGCTATGCTCCAAATAATTTTTTCCTACAACCTTGGTAATGATGTAAGGACCATATTAGACTGGTCTTAGCTTCTGATGGGCTCTTGTAAGGCATTCTTTCTACAAATACAACCAGACTTTGTTGCCCACCTGAAACTTGTGTGGAGCCCGATGCTGATCATGTCGCTACTTGTACTTGGAGTTTTCAACAATGGAGCAAAGATATATCGGCCCATTGGGTAGAGGTGCGTTGGGAGTCAGATCGAACAAATGCTTGAACTAACATTGCAACAATACCCCTATGGGTGAGCAGAAGATGTTCCTATCTTCTTTCATGACCATATCCACCTACTTCTGCTGCATGGAGGAACCCTTCCTAGGGGCCATGGATGTGGCTATGATCTTCCCCTTACTTTGAGAGTGAACCAGAAAGAAAATAAATTTCCTAGTCTGGGAGATGATCTTACTACATTTCTTAGTAGAGATCAAAGAGGTGGTGGTAGGTGGGGCTACCTTCAGTATCCTGTATAATGAATTACCCAAAGAAATAATAACAGCATGTGGCCTTGACTCATACACAACATGTCGCTTCCACAAGTATGGTTGGCCTAATAATACATCACAAACATCAATAGGTGCAACATCACGCAATACCTCATCAGCGAAGGGCTTGTTGTTGTAAGGAAGGCGGCACTGCTGGCAGACTCAGAGGTCTCGTCCTTGGTGAAGCCACCCAATGTTGTATGGTTGCGGGTGTGATATGGTCGGTAGTCCTAGTTGTTTCATGACCTCTGCTAAAATGAGGTTCTTTTGGCTCCCACTGTCAAGAATGAATTTTAGCAGTGAACCCTTCACACACATTTGTGAGTGGAAAAGATGCTTCCCCTCCTCTATATCTTCGGGCTCATTCTTATGGATCTTGGTAGTGGAAACAGTGGTGCTGGGTTCCACATCAATGATCTGTTTCCATTTTTCATTCCTCTTGTCGAGTTCTGACTCAAGGTTAGAACATCCATATGATTCTAAAGCCTTCAACTTGGCTACGAGCAACTGCTTGGTACAACACTCATTTGTGTTATGAGTGGGGATTTTGTGGAACTCACACCACTTTCCTATCTCCTTTGCTGACTTCGTGGTGATGTTCGTTTCTTGCAGTTTTGACGGGTTTTCTTGGGTCACCTTTCCTTGGCTTTGTCCTTTGTTCTTCAGATTTGCAAATCCAAAGTCTCACTTAGTCTGTTTAAACTTATGCTCGATCTTGACGGTGTATCGGTACGTCGTGTCGAGCAAGGAGATTTCCAAGAAATCCATCTCATCCTAGATGTATCTATGTAGGGAGCTGCGGTACTTGAGTACCAAATTTTTCTCAGAAACCTTGATGCACAACTTCGGGTGTAGGGTATGAAAAAAAATGGTAAACTCTGGCACATCTTGGTCCCTTCCCTGTCGCAGTGTGGTCCACTTTATGTATTTGTCTTCATAGCTCCGACAGGGCAGTACTGCTCCTTGATGGTGTCCCGAAATGAATTCCAAGTGGGAGAGGCTGAAAACAGTGAGTTCGTACTTTCATCCTTCTGCTCATGGTAGGTTTCCCACCAGTCCTTGACGTGGGGGGTTGTTTTGAGAAGTGCAAAAGTTCTCTTTTCCTAGTTGGAAAAATCATGAACGAAAAAATATCCTTCTAACAAATTTAACTACTTATCTACATAGTCTGCATCTATCTGACCCTCAAATATGGGAATGTCAATGTTAACTTGTACCTTAAGGGGTGTGGCATTTCCATAGTAACTGCTGGAAGTAGATGTGTTGCCCCTGGGTAGTCACTAAAGGATATAGGAAAAGTTGTCCATCATCGCATTCTTTTGTCACTTGAGGGCTTCTTCGAGAAATATTTTGATAGGCTCTCCTGCCCCCTCATCTTTCTTTTTGTCCGCCATGGGAGGCCATCAAGATTTGCAAGGTTGGTCTTGCAAATGTTCGACCAGTTCAAGCCCCAACTCCCTATATCTCGACCTCGCTGGGGACATGCAAAGGAAAAACAAAGAAAGAGCAGACCACTCTTATACCACTGATCTAAATTTAAATAGGAATGCAGAAAATTACAGATATAACCATAAATATAGAGATGAAGCATAAATAACACTTCCCTTGATTGATATCACATAATGAAATATGCTTACAAATAGTATGGAAACGAGACTAACTTGGCGATGGTAGCTTATCTTTGAGAAGAGATGTGGTGGCTACATGCCTCTGAACAACATTACAATGAGGCTCACGGGCTTTTTTATTATTGAACAATAAGATAAAACCTTAAACAACCAAAACCCTAACCCGAGGAGATGTAACACCAAGAGTTTATGGGCTCCATTGGGGTTAGTTGGACAACCAACTTCTCGAGGTCGTGACTTGGATATATTATCTCCATTTGATGTGCATGATAATACCCCATTGGAAAGATCTCTCCGAGGAATACGACGGAAAATATGATTTTATTAGAAAATCCCTGGCAGTAGATTGCCAAAAAACGCCGTTTAGGGCCTCAAAACAACTTTGGAAGTTTAGGACCTGAAAAACTGCTAAAAATAGTAAAATGTGCTACAATTAAGGAAGGTGAAAAACTGAAAGAGACAGTTGTGGGGGTCCAAGTGGGATAGGTGGGTGGCCACCAACATCAACCTATATCACTTGATGTGTCATTTCTCCACCACCTGAGCCAACCATGTGGTACATCACCCATCTTTCATGATTGTATGTTAAAGGATCTTCTTGATATGAAGTCCCAATTAGACCTCACACCATTTGGTGTAGGAGTTCTATTTAGAATATGGCCTAGTTGTTGATGCAGTGGGTTTTAATTATGTGCCTTGGTTGCAATAAGGCATAGAGTGTCATATGGTGACTTTGGTGGGAAAGGGTGAGTGACTCTATGGAGAGTCAATTACAATGGATGAAGGTTCTAATACACGAGGAGGAAGTGAGTGAGTCCCTTAGAATCATGTAATAGTACACAACTTGGAAGGAACCCATGAGCATACAAACATCACAAGCTAGCCTGCAAAATAGCTCACATGTTAACCATGATGGAAATATAAAACAACATGCATTCAACAAGATTCATACCAATGAAAATGAAATAGTTCATAAGCATAAGCATAAGTTAAATACCATACAATACAAACATAACAAGAATAGTCCTACTATATTCACAACATATGCATCAAAAAGTGTTGGCTCTGAGCTTTTATTAAAGTGAAAGTTACAATCATACATATACCATTGACGGACCACTAGCCCTAGTAGTGGAACATGAAATCTACACCTACTCCTCCAAATAAAGACACTCCCTCAATCATACGGAGTAACCAAAGCTGTCAAAAAATCCCAAACTCCTAATTTGAATCCTAAGCCTAGCCAAAATATTGGCTCACCAAAATTCCTTTACATGAGTTAAGAGGGTCTATTTATAACAAAAGGGGTGACTATTCACTTCACCTTTTGATTATTGGACTTCCCTCATGACTCTTCAACTTCTTTACAAGATGACTAAGTTACATTCATTACATCATGATACTTCACATTCCACAATTGAGACTTGGAATTCCACTTACAAATTGATTACAAAATAATATTATGATATACTCATACCCATATAAGACAAAATTGAGTAGAGCTAACTAGACAACATAATAAGACAAAACAGTTAAGCTTGAGATTGGGGAAACTCCAACTCAGCAAATTCCACTTGATTTTTCTAAGTTACGTAATGGTGCCAAGATTTCTACTATGTGATGAAATCCCCAAATGATTCAATGGTGTCAAGATCGAAGGGGAGTCTAGCCTCCATGGCATCTAGGTACAATGATTTGGATCTGGTTTGTGTTTCTTTCCTAAGTAGGAGAAACATCGTATTGATTTGGACAGGGCCACCAATGTACTTCTGCATATTTTTTCTGTTTACTTCAAGATCTTCCTTGATGGCTATATATCTCAAATGTTCTAAGTATTCTTTAATATCCTGCATGGCCTAATTTCTATGCTTGGTATTAGTGTGTGATCCAATTGATGGGATCTCGTGCGATTTCACTAAGAAATCCAAGATGTTGTACAATCATGCATATAAGGCATGATTGTTGGCAACGAATGAGGCGAGTTATTTGTTATTCTAGAAGAGCATCTGAACCTTTTCTTTCTCCAACTCTGCCTCTTTCCTTGTCTTCTTTCCTAATTGAAGTGATGCCCATTTTCATTGCATTGACCATTCATGCACGACAAAAATAGTTGATTGCACAACCTTAAGAGTTTTGACATGATCTTTACAGTTTTGTTTCAACCTATGCAAGTGGAAAAATGCCTTATGCACAATGACAAGCTCCTCATAAATATTTTTCATGGTCTCTCCTAGTGTCAATACCTCGTTGAGTATCATTTCCTTCATCTCTTCGAGATAGACCTATGTGGGAGATGAATTTTGTAAGTTTGCTAAGATTTTTTCAACTTCTTTCCTAGCAGCCTACAATTTCTTTGTCACTTATTTGATCTCAGCATCAAATAGTCTATGCTTGACTTTGTAGCACCTACAGAGGCCACGTTAGTTGCGGCAATGGAACCTAGATTTCTTCTGGTGTTTGTCACAATCACCCTTTCTCTGATGAATGCGGGAGATGTGAGGTCATCCGAAAGATGTTTCTTCCTTACTTGTAGAATATTTTTTTGAATCTCGTCATAGATCAAATTGTACATGTCCATAATTGGACCATAATTAAGAGGAACAATTTCCTCCTCCTCGCTTGGAGCTTTCTCTATTAAAGGGTGGGAAGATTGAATGGCGACCTACTGTGTACTTAGTATCAGGTCGACATCTTTATTTTTTGGCTCTGGCTCGTCCTCCATGTATTGGATCTCAATCAACTCCTCAATCTCTTGAGCCAGCTCCTTGTTCGGCATCAGCTTTCTCTCCTCCTCTAGTTGTCAGTTTGGTTCTTGTTCCTCATCTTGTCTTTGTGTTGCTTATTCTTCTTCTACTCTTCCCCTTTCTTTTTCTTGCTACTTTTGCATTTCTTCCTCCAATCTCTTCTAGTCTCATTCCTCCCTCTGCTTCTATTCTACTTCCTTTGTTTCCCATTCTTCTATGTTGCTATGCCTACTTTAAGTATGATTGGATATTCTTTCATCTTGCGGCTTCACTCTCCCCTTAGACTATTCACTACTTTCCTCTTTCCCTTGTCGCACACTAGGTTGTGCTCTTCTGCTGGTACTGCCTCTCAAGTTATTTATTATGAAGTTGACTAGTTCATGGGTCTTGGGGGCATTATAACAATTATTCCATGGTTCCTCCTCTGGCCAGTGAAAGGTCTCACTTAGCCACTGGAAATGAATCCTCGCACATTTACCTCTACAAAAATTTTGAGGATCATACCGATTGAAGTCCACAATATTGAATGAAAACTTTTCTATCACCTTTCCTTCAGTATTTGCGACTTTCAAATTCTTGATCTCATACAATTTGATTTGCATAAGAAGAGTTGGCCAAAGTTCTTTCTTCTTGTTGTGTAAAACTGCTAACAACCCTATGGAAAGATTATACACAACTTATTGCTTGAATAAATTATTAGTGGCATACCTTGATGAAATTTGCAAAGACTTCTTTCCATCGAACACCCTATTGAAAGTGCAATCTGGTGAGGCAAACCAATCTACTATCTCCAATACTTCTTTCATTTTTCCACGTGACATGGAAGGTGGCCCTTCCTCAAAGATTAACCTGTACAACAAAATGAGAAAGTTATCAATTAATTTTTCGATTACTTCTCTATGGAGGTAGTCCAAAAGTAGCTTGCAATTAATGTGCACAATAGGATCTCGTGGTGTCCAAGTCCAATTCATGCCAGGGAATGCATTCTATGCGCATATTGCATCTAGTAGATTTGTAGATGTGTAAAATCTAGCTTTTCCACCCTTGGGAGGATTCAGGGCATTGTTTACATGGATCTTCAATTGTTGAGCCAATAAGTCTGACTAGTTGAATGGTTTACCTTCATTCGCAACCTATTTTAGTAGGAATTCCCACCCTTTAGGAAATATCTCAGTGCTCTGCTAACCATAGATTTCGCAACATAGAACTATCAAGAAATGATAGGCCCTCTTGAGAGATTTTGTCTTGTAGGTATTGGTGGGTGTCTAACAGAACTTTGTTGGCTCTTTCACCCAACCTTTCACAATATCCTTGGTGCTCAAGTAGTTGGTGGAAGCATAAAAGTACAAATCTGTGAGTGATTATGGATCCAGCAAATGATACATGAAATGATAATCTAGTGCCAAAAAAGAAGAAAGCCTTTGTTCGCTCACATTTTTTAGAGTCATAGTCTTTGAATTAGTATGAGAAACTATCTATATGACAACATTTGCACATGGTAAAGACAGCTACTTGCATGAATATTTATGTAACCCTGACTTTTGGGCATTGATATACACCTTTTGGTCTTCAAGGTATGCTTTGAAGCTTGTTTTTGAGAATGCTTCATTCAATTTCTACCATGTGATATTGGATTACCTTTCTATGAAATTTTGAGTATCTGAGTACACTAGAAAGTTCATTGTTGTACTCTCAACTACCTTCCCAGTGATTCTCTTTGTGGTATCCTTTGAAGTAGATCTCTTTTGGGCCATGATGTTAGTTACTTATGAAGAGAAGTTATCAACAACTACGATAATTGTCGGAGGAAAATAGACTCATGGCAAAGACAAATTAGCTTCAACAAATCAAATTACAAAACAATATCACAGGAGAAACCAATGGACTAACTAGGAAAACTATGCAAATTTTGAAGTGAAGGAGGGAGGCTGGCCACCTGAATTGTGCATTCTGTAGTCTTAGTAGCTAGTGGTTCCACTTGAGGTTAGAGACTATGTAATGTGCATTTATGATTGGGAAAACTGAGCTGGAGACTATGCATTGCACAATATTAGTGGCCAAGGGATGATCTTAAGGCATGGAATTGTGCAATGCAGAGTTGAGCCAGCCAAGTACTGTGCATGGAACAATCTCAGAGGCCAAGCAGATAGCCTGAGCCTTGGACTTACGCAATGCCCAGCTAGACAAGGAAAACATCGACCAAGGGATGAGAAAATATGCCTGGTAAGGGTGTGGGAAACAAGCAGATCAGAGTGATGGTGTAAGTTAGAGTGTAGGTTTGACTATGGATAGATGGATCAATGCAAATAAACTATAGAATATCAACATGAAAAAGGAAGAAAACATGCATGGAGAGTCACCAAAATGGTGACCACTAATGGGAAAAAATAATAAAATTGATGCGACACTTGTAAAAGGTGAAAGACGAACTAAACCAACACTTGGAAAAGCTAATATACATTAGAAATCCAGCAACCATGAAAATAAACAAGCAAAACAGGACTCACATAAGACAAATGACAAAAAGCAATAAGAAAAGTGACAAAAGACGACAAAAGAAAAAATCACACAGAAATGGGTCACAAACTCCACCGAAGGCTCCTTGATCTCCTTGGGAATGCTAGAGCTCAATGATTAAATGTACAAATGGGTTGTAGGGGAATCCATTATATAGGTATAAACTGATTAGGGTTTATGATGCACATCTCTAAAATCAAGGAAAAAGTGACATTTGGAAGAAAGTTCCAAAAATAGTAAGCATGCCACCTTCAGGAAAGTAATTAATGACTCCCTATTCTATAGGGATGTTTTTTTTCATTTTTTACTTTTTCGTTTTTTAGAAAACTTGCCATGCACACTTCTAATAAGGATTGCATAATTCCTTAGGACTGGGCAACTTCTTGACTTAGTGCATTGTGTAGTTTATGAGATTATGTGATGCTTTGTGTAGTCTCCATCAACAAGACTCGGTTGCCATTTAGAATTTTGCAGTTTTCATGCTCAAGGTTGGCCTACCAAGAATAATTCTGTAGTTTTTGGAGGCAACGCTAGCGTGCCTCACAAATTTGTGCAATTCCTCGAGGAAAGACCAACAATGGTACAAGGTAAATTTAAGAGTTAACTTGTGTTTAAAATATATCAAGCGAGGATTAGTACACCACAAGAAAATCATGAAAATATAAGTCTTCATCATAGTAGGAATGATTTATGACATTAAAAGATAAGCTCATGTGGAAATAAGGGAGGCTCCAAAATCAAAGCATGGGAAAATTTTGGGGGTTGATTATAGCAGCTACAACACTTGGTGACACACTCATAAAACTCAAGCTCTCTGTATGGGTATTGTCTCATACAAAAAATGTCTAACTCCTCAGGAAGTATTGTTTAGTTCATTAAACACCATAGCATCTTTAATTAGCATAAGTTAAAGATATAATCCACCATTCTCTTCATCGGCCACACACTTAACCAAGCTAAGTGAGACTTAGTTGTTTCGATTGGAGATGAGGAGTATTTAGATATATAATTGAAAATATTTTCAGAGTCTTAGTTTTCATCTTTGGTGTTGTTCTGCTACCAGTAAGCCTAGATAATACCTTGATGGAGTCACTTTAGGGACACAAACATTTCTTCACTACTAGCCTAGACAAGTACCCTGACAGAGTTGCTTGCTTCACCTCTCTATGTAGGAAGCCTTTCTCTTCTTTCACCTTTTATTATTTTTTTTTATTCAAAAAACTGTGCATATGCACATATTAATTTCATAGGGTGGAAGAGTTATCCCAACTTATTGACAACAGAGGAGATTGTCCCTTTAAATAAGGATATTTATATGCCTCTGACATACTTGTTGAAGTTTCCTCCCCTTATTACTTTACTCGACCTAGTTGAAAAGGAACCCAAAATTATTAAAAGACCATTTACAATAGGTGGTACTAGTTATAGATTCAATCATCATGGTTCCACGATGGTTTTCTCCAAGAAAGAACATATTTTCCATCAGTTTATCATCGACTAAAAGATGCAATATTCAAGCAAAGAGAGGGAATAAATAGATAACCAAGCATTGATATTAACACAAATTCCTCCTGAACTTCACCATGCTTGCTTCGAAAACCAAGCATAGTCTCATGTGGAAGCTACCCTACAAATGGAAAGAAAATGAAAGAGAAGGGAAGAAAGTAAATCAAAGAAAGTGAAACAAAACAAAACAAAAAATAAACTACCCCTACTCCTACACCAACCAAGAATAGGCTAGGCTCACGTAAAATGAAGCTTCTACTGTAACCACCAACGCATCAACTAGCCTATATGAGAGAGGGAATGTATATCAAGAAATATATTCAAAAATAAAAACAAACAAGAAAGATAAAGTGATACATATTGTAGCATTCAAAGTTTGAAATTGTATGTAGAGAAATAAAAGAGAAAAGTGGATCTAAAACATGTTTCGGAAGCATTAAGGTGTTTGAACACACTGCGACAATATGACATGAAGGAACAATCTTTTGAAATTTCAAACTCTTTGAACATAAAGAAAGAAGAAAACTTATGTTTCACAACAGAGCTCACCATGTACAACTCCTACAAAGATTAAGTGATATTATCATGCAAAACAGATGGAGGATGTGAAAATTAAGATACATACTCATTTTCAATTTGCACAGAGGACTAGTGAGGAGTCTTTAAAGATACTAGACTATACTAATAAAGACTAGAACTAGTCTCAAGGCTACCAGAACCCGACATAAACATCAGTTATGGCTGAATTTCCTTGACATCGTGCGGAAGTTCGAAAACATTAGAAGGTAGATCATCAAAAACCGGTGGCTTAGAAATATCAACAATAGAAAAATCAGAGTCATGATGAGATGAACCAGTGAAAATATCATGATAACCATGATCCTAAAATCAAGATAAAAAATAGAGGCATCCTCATAATATAATGAATTAGAAAGAGGGGAAGATTGAAAACAAGAAATTTCACCCTCTGTTTCTTCACAAATATTAGGTAATGGATTAGAGAGACCAAGAAGAGAATATTTTTCTTCTCTGACTTTGAATGTAAAACTAACATTGCACGAGTTCTTAATGTGATCAAAGATAAGATCATCAGAAATGGATTCTTTATAATATTCAACAACAATGAAAAAATCATGGAATACGTTAGGATAATGAGAGAGAGGTGTGGAAGGAGAAAAATCAACCTTCATCGTAGATTCTTATTTAGAAATGGAATCCCACACATAGTCATCATAAATGATATCGCAGGTTTGATATTGAAAATTCATTGCATATTGACTTTTATCCTCATGAAAATCAAGAAAAAAGAGTTAAAATAGGTGAACCAAACAAATTACAATCAAGAGGGCCAAAGGAATCAATGGATGGGGGATGAGGAGATAGCACATCATCGTAAACATCATATTCACAGTCCAAACATGCAAGTAAATTCTGAGTATGTGGGGTGGGAGAAGATGGTGGTAAATTAGTGGATGAACTCTCAAGTTCTCCCACCTTAACCTGTAGAAATGGAGTTTTTTGATGAGGGGAAGATGAAGAGTCACTTGGAACAACAACTTCCTTCATTGCAGATTCAGGAGTTGCATAACTGAGGTATGTGTTGGGTGTGGAGCTTAATTATCTTATTTATTCAGAGGTATCGCCACATTGGACACCAGTTCATAATGGGATGGAAACGTCACCCATTTTATCACCGTAAAGGGATTCCCAGGGGTGTAAAGGTGATTTTTTGAGCCCCCCCTAGAGGGGGTTCAGGGGAAGTGTCCCCGGAGCTCGAAATTGATGAAAAATTGGCTTGTAAAATATTCTAATTTCGTAGTCAATCTAGGTTGTTCATTAGGTGGGTGATATGAAAATAGAAGTTATGTTTAATTTATTATTTTTTTCCCTAGAAGGAAACCCCTCGATTTATGTGAGGGAACTGTATTGAGATTGTATGTATTTGTATGTGTATTCTGAGTGAGAAAGAGAGAGGAAACTATGTGAGAGTGAAGAGGAAATTACAACGGATTTTTTGTAGGTTGTATCTCTTAATTTTCTAGATAATATAAAAGTAAGGGTTGGAT
This sequence comes from Pinus tabuliformis, assembly GCA_031772625.1. Lineage (NCBI taxonomy): Eukaryota > Viridiplantae > Streptophyta > Pinopsida > Pinales > Pinaceae > Pinus > Pinus tabuliformis. The sequence goes on from CM062815.1 coordinate 517,671,140, forward strand.
GTTTGTTCATGGACGTAGTCTAAATTGGCTTAACTATGTATATTTGTGTCTCTCTTATTTTATGTGTTTTCTATGTTTGTGTTTCTGCAATATTTTATGTGTTTTATTGATCTATAATTTATAATTTTCTAACAATTAGCATCAGAGCCGAAGGTCTAATTGGCTGATAAAATCATAGCAAAGAAGGCTTCCTAGTTCGAGTGTGAGAAATGGTAAAAGATGGTAGGTTTAGGGTCGAGAAATTTAACAACCAAAAATACCAATTATGGAAGATGCAAATGGAACAATATCCGTATCGGAAAGATCTACGCCTACTATTGAGTGGAAATATAAAGAATTTGATGAGTATGATAGATGTAGAATGAGAGCTTCTCAACAGAAAGCCACTTGGAACAATATGACTGTGTTTGGCAGTGTCAGTGACATTCATCATTTCAAAGGAAATGACAGTATATGGTTTGATGACAACATTGGCCAAACTATATGAAAAACCCTAGGCCTCCAGCAAGGTATTTCTTTTGAATAATTTATCTAATATGAAGATGTCAGAAGGTGGATTTGTTGCTGACCATTTAAATGATTACCAAATAGTTAAGTTTTGTAGGGCTAAATTTTGATGCTGAAGTTAGGGCTCTATTACTTCTGTCCTCATTGCCAGAAATCTGGAATTATTTAGTTATGTCCATTAGTAACTTTGTATCTAGATATATTACTTTAATGTTTGACGATGTAGTTAGTGCTATCCTTAGCGAGGAAATGTGATGGAAAAGCTATGCTGAGACATCAAGTAATTCTTTGACTACAGATACTAGGTGAAGAAAAATGGAAAGAGGAAGGAGCCCAAGATATCATAGTAAGTCAAGGAAAGAAAAATACAAGTTCATATCAGGGATAGTGTGCTGGAAATGTGGGAAGAAAGGACACGTCAATAAATACTGTAAGTCTTGGAAGGAAAAAGAAGGAGATGCGCAGCAAGAAAATAATCATGAAGTGAATGTGATAAGTGATGTGTTGCAAGATGCTTTGGTTATTTCATTAGAAAATATTATTGATGCTTGGGTGGTAGATTTAGGGGCCTCATTCCATGCCACACCTGATAGGAAACATTTTCATGATTATGTTCAAGGAGATTTTGGACAAGTTCATCTGGGTGATGATAAACCCTGTAAATTTGTTGGAATGAGTAAGGTTTTTATGAAATAGTAGAATGGAAACCAATGGCTATTAAAAGAGGTAAGGCAGGTTCAAGATCTGAAGAAAAATATAATTTCAACAAGGTAGTTCGGAAGAGAAGTTTGTGTAACTACTTTTATAGATAAAACCTGGAAGGTCACTAAAGGAGCCCTAGTAGTAGAAAAGGGAGAAAAGGGTGGTATATTGTATTTATGCAATGGTGTTTCTAATTTTGTTAATGATTTAAACTCTATAGGAGAAAATAAATCATTGTAGCATCATACGCTCAGGCTCTCATTATTATGTTACTTTTATTAATGGTGCAGCCAGAAAAACCTTATTTATTGTATTCAAAATAAATCTGATGTATTTGATACTTTCAATAAATGAAAATATTTGGTTGAGAATGAGACAGGAAAGAAGATGAAGTGTCTCAAACCATACAATGGAGGAGACTATTTCAACAAACAATTTGATAAGTATTGTTTAGAGCATGGAATTCATAGAGAGAAGACAATTGCAAGAGCACCACAGGAAAATGGTGTGTCGAAAATGATGAACAGGAAAATCATGTAGCATGCAAGCTGCATGAGATTGCATGCAGGGTTTCCTTTACAATTTTAGGTAAATGATGTAGATACTCTTGTTTATCTAATAAATAGAGGGCCTTCAAGTTCCTTGGATGGTGGTATTCTAGAGGAGGCATGGACAGGGAAAAAGGTAAACTACTCATTTTTAAATACTTTCGATTGTGAAGCCTTTATCCACATTAATAAATAAAATAGACTAGAGCTTGAGGAAAAATCAAATAAATGTACCTTTATTGGATATGTTGTTAATGATTTTTGTTGTCACTTATATGGTTAACAAAATCACAAAATCATTAGGAGTATAGATGTCATATTCAATGAAAGGATCAAATGCAGGAAAAAAATAGGAAAAAGAAAACAGAGAATACACAATGCTTGATGGGATCACAACAAAAGTAAAGGTGTCTGAAAATCATAATGATCAACAACCACGACCACAACAACAATAACCACCTCAAACACCTAAAAGTGGTGTTAGAATATCTACCAGGATAAGTAGACACCCTAAGAGATACTCTCCTTCATTATATTATGTATTGTTGACAAATTCTGGTGAACCAGAATGTTATGAAGAAGTAATGCAAGTAGAACCTAGGAAGAAGTGGGAACTAGCCATGAAAGAAGAGACAAACTACTTGGTAAATAACCATACTTGGGACTTAGTTAGGTTGCCTGTAGGTAAAACAACATTGCAAAATAAATGGGTTTATAGGTTGAAGAAAGAAGAAGGATGTAGAAAACGGTATAAACCTAAACTTATGGTGAAGGGGTTTGCACAAAATAAAGGTATAGAATTTGATGAAATATTCTTTCCTATTGTTAATATGTCTTCAATCATAACTATTTTAAGTCTAGTAGTAGCTGAATATTTGCATCTTGAGAAGTTATATGTAAAGACAACCTTTCTCCATGGGGATTTCGAGGAAGAGATCCATATGGAGCAAGAACAAGGATATGAGGTCAAAGGGAAGGAGAAACTATTGTGTAGGTTGAAGAAGAGCTTGTATGGATTAGAAAATGCTCCAAGGTAGTGGTGTCGAAAATTTGACAAGTTTATGTCTGAACAAGGTTATACTAAATGTCACTATGATCATTATGTTTATCTCAAAACGAAAAATGATGGCATCTATATTATATTGTTATTGTATGTAGATGATATGCTTGTTGTAGGGCCTAACATGCAGGAAATAAATGTTCTCAAAGGAAACTTGGAAAATTCATTTGCAATGAAGGATTTGGGTGTTGTAAAACAAATCCTTAGTATGATAATAACTAGAGACAGGAACAATCACAAATTAACATTGTCTTAGAGTGAGTACATACAAAAGGTGTTGGAAATATTTAATATGTAGAATTCAAAACCAGTGAGTACACATTTGGCTAGCCATTTCAAACTAAATAAGGAGATGTGTCCCAAGGCTTAGGAAGGGATCAATTATATGTTTAAAGTTCCATATCCATCAATAGTTAGAAGTTTAATGTAAACAATGGTCTACAAAATGCCTGATATTTGACATGCAGTGGGAGTTGTAAGAAGGTAAATGAAAAATCCAAGAAAAGAACATTGGATGGCAGTGATGTGGATTCTCAGGTATTTGCGATGTAACAAAAATCAAGGATTATGCTTTGGTGGTTCTAACATTTCTCTACACGAATATGTCGATGCAGATATGGTAGGTGATAAAGATAACAGGAGGAGCACCAGAGGGTAAGTGTTTACTGTAGGTGGAACAACTATTAGTTGGGTTTCAAAAATGCAAAGTGTTGTTACACTTTCAATAATGAAAGTAGAGTATATTGCTGCTACAGAGGCTATTAAATAAATGATTTGGTTACAAAGGTTTCTAGAAGAATTGGGAAAGAAGAAGGAGTTGGGTAGGTTATATAGTAATAGCCAGAGTTCCTTTAATATTGAAAAGAACTCAACATTTCATTCTAAGACTAAAAATATATAGCTCAAGTACAATTTCATACGGTCACTGTTGGAAGATGGACAATTGAAGCCTGAAAAGATACACACTAGCCAAAATCCTACAAATATGGTAGCAAAAGTTGTAATGATGGACAAATTGAGATCCTGCTCGATTTCAATTGGTCTTCAATTATGATCATGAAGATGAAAAACATCCAGGTCCAAGGTGGAAGCATTTTCTAGCAAAAGAAGCAATGATGGAGCTGCTATAAATAGCCTTCAAGTGGGTGATTGTTGGGTGTGGAGCCTAATTATCTTATTTATTAAGAGGTATCACCACATTGGACCCTGGTTCCTAATTAGGTGACAATTTTTAATCACCATTAGGGGTTCTAGGGGGGATACGGTGATTTTATGACCCCCCCCTGAGGGTTTTGGGGAAACACTCTCAAAGCTAAAAATAGATGAGAATTTTCCTTGTAAAATATTCTAATATCGTAGTTAATATAGGTTTTTCATTGGGAAAATGATCTGACGGTAGAATCTATGTTTAATTTAGGGTTTTTTCCGTAGAGAAAAACCTCTTGATTTATATGAGGGAATTATATTGTGGTTGTATGTATGTTTATGTGTATTTTGAGCAAGAAAGAGAGAGGAGACTGTGTGAGAACGAAGAGAAAATTGCAGTGGATCTGTTGCAGGTTGTTTATCATCATTTTGTTGGATAATATAAAAGGATGGATTGGTTGTTTCTTTGTGGACTACATCCAAATTGGGTGAACCATGTATATATTTGTCTCTCTTTTTTATGTGTTTTTTGTGTTTTCATTTCTGCAATATTTTATGTGTTCCATTGCTCTATAATATATAATTTTCTAACAATATGTTGGGAGACTTTTGAAAGATTCATATTCTTGTGGATTCATTGAAATATGAATAAGAAATTCAAATTTATATTTTATTAAATTCTAATTAATATCATCTTTAGAAAATTCAAAACAAAAATGAATGAAGTGATCATGAAAATTAATAAGAGATCCATTAGGTTCTTTTCAGAATCGTGTGATTTTCTTGAAAACATATTTATAATCGTATCTATCAAAGGTGTGGTAAACCTCCTTGAAAATATGTTTGAAAGAGTGTATAGAAGTGATTGACAATGCGTAACACCATTCCTTTATGTGCACTTCAAATGTGAGGAAAAACAACGTGCACACAGTATCTTCACAGTGAATATTATGTTTAGTGAAAACTTTTTGAAAGAACAAGTGGTGTGCTTGAGAATGGTTGTTCCACCCTCACCATCAAATTTCATATTTGAGAAGTCATTGATTATTCCAACGGGCACTTCCAAATTTTTTGTTCTGGAAAAACGTGCAGGGCTTAAGATATGCGAAGAAGCCATTAAAGATACAAAAATTTCAAATAGACTTCACTGGCTCAACTTGTCATTTATGCCTCCTTCTAGCACCATAAATGTTGACAGTGTTGGACCAGCCAATATTCACAGGATCTCCCCAATATGAATTCCCAATTAGACTTCACATTGTTTGGTGTAAGAGTCCCATCCATAATACAACTTGCTTGCTGATATAGTGGGTTTTATTGATGTGCATTAGCTGCAATAATGCATAGAGTTCCATATGGTGACTTTGGTGGGAATAATTGTGTCTCTGCAGAAACTCAAGTGCAATGCATGAAGGTTACAACACATGAAGGGGAAGTGAGTGGGTCCCTAAGAAACCTTTAATAGTACTTAGCTTGGAAGTAACACACGAGCATAAAGACATAGCAAGCTAGCTTGTAAAATAGTTCATAAGTTAATTGTGATGGAAATATACAACAACATGCATTCAACATTATTCATACCAATGCAAACAAAATAGTTCATAAGCATAGGTGTAAGTGAAATAATGTAAATTTCAAACAAAACAAGAATAGTATTACTATATTCATAACATATGCATGAAAATGTGTTGGCTCTGAGCTTTTATTAAAGTGAAAGTTCCAATCATACATATATCATTGATGGACCACTAGCATCAATAGTGGAACATGGAGTCTGGACCTGTTTCTCCAAAGAAAGATACTCCCTCTATGCTACAGACATGAAAAGGCTCTCATAAACTCTCAAGCTCCTGATTCGAAGCCTAAGCCTAGCCAAGAACTTGGCTCCCTAAGATCCATTTACATGAGTTACAAGGGTCTATTTATAACAAAACGAGTGACTATTAACCTCCCCTCCTGACTCTTAGACGTCCCTCATGACTCTTCAACTTATTTACAAGATGACTCTTTACATTAATTACATCATGAATCTTCACATTCCATAATTGACACTTGGAATTCCACTAACAAATCTATTACCAAATAATATTATAATACAATCATACCCATATAAGAAAAAATTTAGTAGAACCAACTAGATATCCTAACAAGAAAAAATAGTTAAGCTTGAGTTTATGGAAACTCCACCTCCAAAACTTCCACTTGATGTTTCTTAGTTATGTAATGGTTCCAAGATTTGTACTACACAATGATAGCCCCAAACTGTGCAATAGTGTTAGGGTGGAAGCGGACTATAGACTCCATGGAATCCAGGTACACTTATTTAGAACTGGTTTATGTTTCCTTCTTGAGCAGGAGAAACATTATATTGATTTCGATAGGGCCACCAATGTACTTCTGCATATTTTTTCTATTACTTCAAGATCTTCCTTAATGGAAATATATCTCAAATGATCCAAGTATGCTTCAATCTCTTTGCTAACCTAATTTCTGCACTTGGTCTCAATGAGTGAGCCAACTGATGGGATATCATGCGATTTCACAAAGAAATCCAAGGTATTATACAACTGTGCATATGATGCCTGAGTGTTGGCAAAGAATGAGGTGAGATGTTTGTTATTCTGGATGAGCATCTGAGCCTTTGTATTCTCCAACTCTGCCTCTTTCCTTGTCTTCCTTCCCAATTCAATCAATGGCCCTTTGTATTACACAGCCATGAGAGTTTGGACATGATCATTACACTTCTATTGTAACCCATGAAACTAGACAATTTCCTTATGCATAGTAGCAAGCTCCTCATAAATATTTTGCATGGTCTCTCCCAATGTTCATACTTCACCAAGTATCGTTGTCTTCAGTTCTATAGGTTTTAACCCCATACAGAAATTACCTACATACGAATTCTAAAACACAGAAAATAAACAATGCGAGAGCATAACACATAAAACACATATACACAGAGATTTTCCCTTGGATCTCAAAACTGGGACTACCAGCGTGTTTTTTCATTATTCCTTTCAATGTTACAATACATATTTATACATGCCAAAGCATCCAATACCATGGACCAAAAACCATCGCGTCCAAAACCGTGGACCGAAAACCATACGTAGGTCCGCCCAACCTAATATAGGGTCCAAAAAAAAATTTCCCAAGGCATTGCCCTGGATAGGGGGGGTTGTTGTCCCCCCGTGACCACCCCGCTGTGCAATCGGCGCAACAAAGGGGGGGATCCGCCCCACCTCTAACCCCCCGGTTCACTACATGGGCTAGTTGTGGAAAGAATATAACACAACCCAACATTCTCCCGCTTGTTGCTTTCTTTCCACAGGGGGGCACAAGAGATATTAGTCATTTATGAAGCCCTGAAATGCATATTGTTTCTCTACACCAAGAGAACTTCTCAGGGCTCACAGATTTTGTCAATGCATCTGCAGTATTCTTCGAAGTGTCCACCTTTACCAGCAACACCTTTTTTTATTCTATCATATCCATCACAAAGTGATACTGAACATCAATGTGCTTTGTCTTTGAATAATAAGCAAGGTTCTTTGCCAAGAAAATTGCACTTTAGCTGTCACAGTCTATCCTTATAGCTCCTTGTACTGACCCCATACTTGAGCTTAAACTCTGCAACCAAACTGCTTCCTTTCTTGCATGAGTGGCTGCCATGTATTCTACCTCTATAGTTGATAGAGCCACTACAGATTGTTTCTTACTCATCCAACTGATTGTACCTCCAAATAGGTTAAAAACATATCCACTTGTAGATCTTCTCTGATCTAGATCTCTAGCCCAATCAACATCAACAAAGCCATGAATATCCAAAACTCTATCCAATCCTGTTCTTCCTTGGTAGCACAAACCATAATCACTAGTGCCACGCAAATACCTGGAAACCCGCTTCACTGTTGTCCAATGCGCCTTGCCTGGTTTTGACATAAACCTGCTCAATACTCCCACTACATGTGTAATGTCTGGTATGGTAAAAACCATTGCATACATCAAGCTACCTACTGCACTTGCATATGGAACATGGGACATATCCTTTTCCTTTTCTTGTGTCTTGGAACACTGTTCAGCAGATAACTTTACATCTACAGGAATAGGAACCTTCACCGGTTTACTATCCTACATATTAAACCTCTGTAGTATTTTCACGACATACTTTCTCTGGTTTAACCAGAGCTTCCTCTTTGCCCAATCTCTTTTAATTTCCATGCCCAAAATATAGTTTGCAGCACCAAGATCTTTCATGTCAAATTTGGAGGACAATTGGGTCTTCAAATCCTGGATAATTTCTTTTTCATTTCCAACCAGCAACATATCATCCACATACAAGACCAGATAAATAACATGGTCACCAATTAGTTTAAAATACACAGTGATCTGCTTTTCTTCTGGTGAAGCCAAGTCCCCGTATAAATGTATCAAATTTCTGATACCACATCCTTGGTGACTATTTTAACCCATACAAAGACTTCTTTAACTTGCATACCAATTCTTTCTTACCCTTCACCGCAAATTCTTTAGGTTGCTTCATGTAGATCTCCTCTTTCAGATTCTCGTGAAGAAATGTTGTCTTCACACCCATCTATTCTATCTCAAAATCAAAAGTAGCAGTAACAGATAAAAGTAATCTAATAGAAGTTACCTTGGCAATAGGAGAAAAAAATATCACCAAAATCAATTCCCGACACCTGGGAATAACCTTTTGCTACCATCCGAGCTTTTTATTTCTCCACCTTTCCTTCTGCATTTGTCTTCTTCTTGAACACCCATTTGTTACCAATGGGTTTCCTTCCAGTTGGCAACTCCACCAGATCCCAAGCCTCATTTTTATGCAAAGATTCCATTTCATCAACCATGGCCTCTTTCTAGAGTTTTCCATCCTCTGAATCTACTGCTTCCTTCACAGTTCTGGGATCATCATCAGTAATAGATAAAGTAAAATTTGAACAGAAAGTAGATGGACTATATCTTTCTAGTTTCCTTCTTTCTTGGACTGATCTTCTTACACCCAGAGTTTGTGGCTCTTCATCTTCTGGTTCCTCCTCTGTTGTAGAGTCTGATTCTTCCTCCTTTAGCTCAAACTCTATATTCTCAGGTTCCTTTCATTGGACTTCATGTTTAATAACATCTTTCACCTCTTTGAACACCACATCTTGGTTGTACACAACCTTCCTTGTCGTTGGGTTCCAAAGCTTATAACCCTTTAAACCATCCTTATACCTGATAAAGATACACTTTTCAGATTTACTATCAAACATGGTTCATTTCTCCTTTGGAACATGTACAGATGCATCACATCCAAATACCCTCAGATGTGAAAGAGAGAGTTTCTTACTAGTCCATACATCTTGTGGCATCTTATCCTCCAACATTGATGAAGGTGATCTGTTGACCAAGTAACATGTTGTCTCCGCTGCCTCTTCCAAGAATTCTTGTCCTAACCCGGCACCACTGAGCATGCTTCTTGCCCTTTCCATCAATGTCTTATTCATTCTTTCTACAACTCCATTTTGCTGAGGTGTATATGGAGTAGTCTTCTGTCGTGTTATACCACACTTCTTATAGAATTCTTCAAATTCCTTACTGCAAAACTCTCCACCATTATCTGTCCTCAGCACCTTTATCTTCTTCTCTGTCTGGTTTTCCACCAGAGCCTTAAATTCTTTAAACCTGTCAAAGACTTCAGATTTCTTCTTAAGGAAATATATCCATGTATTCGTTGAGAAGTCATCTATAAATGATACATAGTACACATAGTTACCCAGTGATGGAACCTTCATAGGTCCAAACACATCACTGTGCACAAGCTCTAATATTTGTTTCGCCCTCTTACAACAAGAGGGGAAACTCACCCAATTCTACTTCCCATATAGACAATCTTCACAGAAATCAAAATCCAGAGAGATATTACTCATACCTTCTACCATACCTTTACCATGAAGTATTCGAAGGACCTTCTCTCGAATATGTCCAATCCTTTGATGCCATAGCATGGTCTTCTCTTAAGAGACCACTAGATTTTCTGCTCCACTTTCAGGAACCACAGAACTATTGCACCCATCAACAACAGTGCTACCTTGGAGCTTGTACAGAGTTCCAGTCCGAACTCCCCACATCAATACCAGTGCTCCTCAAATCATCTTGTACGTATCCTTCTCGAACACTATTTTTACACCTGCATCATCCAGCTTGCTTACATAAATCAGATTTATGACTAATGTAGGAATATGCAGAACACCTAGAAGTGTTCTAACCCTTCCACCTTGCAAATTCAACTTTAATTTTCCATGACCAATGATTCTAGCCTTCCTATCATCCCCTAAGAAGACATCACCACCATCATATTTATCATACTTGCAGAACCACTCTCTATGGGGAGTGAAGTGAAAGGATGCACTTGAGTCAATCAAGCATGTCTCATGACTTACATGTGTACTTGAAGAAGCCAAGTACACATCCCCACCTTCATCTGAGGTGGTTTTTGCATCTACAGAAGAAGCATCATCAGATCCCTTTCTTTTTTTACGAGCTTTAGTTTTACAATCCCTTTTGTAGTGCTCTTCCTTTCTGCATTTCCAACACACCACCTTTACAGGTTTTCCTAGAGATTTAGATCTCCCACTCGATGACTTAATTTTGTTTCTATTTTGGGACTATCCTCGTACATAAAAGGCATCATGATTCTGGCTCTCCATATTTTTCCATATCATCTCCTCCATCAGCAAGGATGAGACTATTTCATCACACTGCAAGGTAGTTGCATTGCTACCTATTGTAATAACTAGACTATCCCATGAATCTGGTAGAGAACACAACAAATTGAGGCACTTATCTTCATCTGAAATTTTAATATCAAAAGATAATAACTGACTTACCATGGTATTAAATGCGTTCAGATGCTCTGTCACCGAGTCTCCATCTTTCATCTTCAGGTTATATAGTTTTTTCCATAGGAACAGTTTATTCACCAGAGACTTAGATTGGTACAAAGTCCCTAACTTGTCCTACAAAGGCTTTGTCGGAGCTTCCCCTGATACATTCAACAATACTAAATCTGAGACACACATCGTATTGTGTTCTTTGCCTTCTGATCCAACTTCTTTCGTTCTTCATCGGACACTCCCATTGGTTTAGTACCTAGATCTACCATGATCCACTGATATTTATCCACCAATAGATCCTCCATATTGAGTTTCCATAACTCAAAACTATGACCATTAAATTTATCGATCTCTATCTTTCCACTGCTCACCATATTATTTCACCACCAGAATCGATCCCGCATATCTCCCACTGAACAGGGTCTACCACAAGCCTGAGCGAAAGCCCTCAGCAACAAAGGCGTCCCCTTGAAGCTAAAATAGCTCTAATACCAAATTTAGGTTTGAACAGTACAGAAATTACCTGCATACAAATTCTAAAACACAGAAAATAAACAATGCAAGAGCATGACACATAAAACGCATACACACAGAGATTTTCCCTTGGATCCTAAAACCAGGACTACCAGCTTGTTTTTTCATTATTCCTTTCAATGTTACAATACATATTTATACATGTCGAAGCATCCAATACCATGGACCAAAAACCATTGCGTTAAAAACCATGGACAGAAAACCATCGCGTCCAAAACCATGGACCAAAAACCATAGGTAGGTCCACCCAACCTAATATAGGGTCCAAAAAAAATTTCCAAGGGTGCTACCCTAGACCCTGTAGAGGGGGCCTACCCACCCCCCCGCTGCACAATCGGCACAACAAAGGGGCGGCTTCACCACCCCTCTAACCCCATATAACACAACCAAACAAGTTCTTCCAAATAGATCTATGCGAGTACTGCATTATGTAACTCTAATTAGAGTTGTTCAACCTCTTTCGCAGCAGCCTACAAGGTCTTTGTCAACTATTTGTTCTCATCCATTAAATAGTTTGTGTTTGACTTTGTGGAACCTGTGAAGGCCAAATTGACTATGAAAATGGCACCTTGATTTCTTTTGGTGTCTATCATGATCTCTAATGAATATAAGGGATTGGAGGTCATCCGGAAAATGTTCCTTCCTTGCTTGTACAATATTTTTATGAATCTTTTCATAGGTCAGATTGTACATGTCCATAACCACACCATCATCAAGAGGAACAATTTCCTCTTCCTCGCTTGTAGCTTACTTTGTTGGGGGTTTGGGAGGCTGAATGATGACTTGATATGTACTTGGCATCAGGTCGACATCTTGATTCTATAGCTCTGGTTCCTCCTCCATGTCTTGGACCTCAATCAACTCTTCAATCTCTAAAGAAAGCTCCTTGTCTTGCATCTACTTTCTCTCCTCATCTAGCTATGAGTTATGTTCCTATTCTTCAACTTGTGTTCGTGAAACTTCTTCTTCTTCTACTCTGTAACTTTCTTATTCTTACTGATTCTACCTTTCTTCCTCCAATCTCTTATGCTCTCATTATTCCTTCTACTTCTATTATAATTCCTACATCCTCTATTTCCTCCAATTATCTGCTACTATGGCCAATTCAAGTATGACTAGATCTGCTTGCATCTTGCATCTTGCGTCTTCGCTCTCCCCATGGACTATCCACAACTTTCATATTTCCATTTTCATGCACTGGGTTGTGCTATTTTGTTGGTACTACATCTAAAGTGATTTATTTCTGTAGAGTAACCTACAAAGTTCCAACGAATATGACTAGTTTGTGGGACTTGGAGGCATTATAACAATTCTTCCATGGTTCCTCATCCATCTAGTGAAAGGTCTTTCTTAGCAACTAGAAATGAATCCTCAGAAAATGGTCTCTAAAAACATTTATGGGATTTTAAGGATTGAATTCCAGAGTACCAAATTCAAACTTTTCTATCACCTTTCCTAGTATTTGTGAATTTTAGATTCTTGATCTCGTACAATATGATTTGTGTATGAAGAGTTGGCCAAGCTGATTTCATCTTCTTGTATAAAGCTAATTAAGCCCCTGTGGAGAGATGATACACAACTTCTTACATGACCAACTTATTGATGGGATACCTCGGTAAAATATGCAGACTTTTGTCTTTCGAACACCCTAAGTAAAGGGACATCTAGTGAGGAAAACCAATATGTTACCTCTGATATTTCTTCCATTGCCCACGTGACATGCAAGGTCGATCTTCCTCAAAGATCAACACGTAGAATGGAATGAGGAAGTGATCATTGAGCTTTTCCATTACTCCTCTATAGCTATACTCATAAAGAAGATTATAATGAATGTGCACAGTAGGGTCTCATGATCTCCAAGTCCAATTCAAGCTAGAGAATGCATTGTGAGCATAGATTTCATTCAGTAGATATGCACACATAGAAGATCTAGCTTTCCCTCCCTTGGAAGGATTCAAGGAATTGGTTACATGGATCTTGAGTTATCAAGCCAACAAGTATAACTAGTGGAATGATTTACCCTCATTCACAACCTATTTCAGTAATAATTCCCACCATTTAAGGAAGGTCTTAGTGCTCTACTGACCATAGATTTTGCAACATAGAACTATCAAGAGATGATAGGCTCTCCCGAGAAATTTTTTCTTGTAGCTATCTTTGGGAGTCTGAAGGAACTTTGTTGTCTCTTTCACCTAGTCTTTCACAATATCCTTGGTGCTCAAGTAATTGGTGGCAACATAAAAGTACAAATCCATGAGTGATTCTGTCTCCGACAAATGATACATGAGATGATAATATGGTGCTATAAAAGAAGCAAGCCTTTGTTCACTAGAATTTTTTAGAGTCATAGTCATTGGATCTGTATGATAAAATATCCAGCTAACAATGTCTTCACAGGAGAAAGTTGGATACTTGCATGAAACCTTATGTAACCCTGACTTCTATAAATTTATATACACCTTCCAGTATTCAAGGTCTACTTTGAAGCTTCTTAATGAGAATTCTTCATTCACTTTCTTACATGTGATATTTGATTCATTTTCTATGAACAGTTCAGTATCTAAGTACGCTGGAAAGTTCATTGGCGTACTTTGAACTGCCTCCCTTGTGTTGTTCACTGTAGTGTCCTTTGAATAATATCTCTTTGGTGCCATGATGTCAGTGATTGATGAAGAGAAGTGCTCAACAACTACAATACCTCTAAGAGGAAAATAAACTCATGGAAAAGACAAATTAGCTTCAGCAAATCAACTTACAAATAAAGATCATAGTAACAACCCATGGAATGACTACAAAAATTGCGCAATTTTTTAGGTTAAGGAGGGAGATTGGTTTTCTTAACTATGCATTGCACAGTATTAACAGCTAGTGATGTAGCCAGAGGCTAGAGACTATACATGGATGTGCATTTTGGCCAGCCAAGTACTATGCATTGTGGAGTCTCAAAGGCCAAGCTTACATCTTGAGCCTTGGACTTGCACAATTCCCATCTAGACAAGGTAAACACCTACCGGGATGAGTAGATCTACTGGGTAAGGGTGTGGGAAACAAGAAGATATTAGTGATGATGAAAATTAGAGTGCATATATGACTAAGGATAGATGGATTAGTGAAAATTAAGTGGATAATATCAATATGCAAAAGGAAAAACAAACATGCATGGAGAGTCACCAAAATGGCGACCACTAATGGGAAAAAATAAGAAAACTAATGCAACACTTATAAAAGGCAAACAACGGAAAAAACCAAAACTTTTACAATCTAATATACATTAAAATTCTAGAAACCATGAAAATAAACAAGAAAAATAATAGTCACAGAAGCCAAATGACAAAAAGCAACAAAAAAAGTGACAAAAGGCAACAAAAGAAAAAATCACCCAGAAAAGCACCGCAAACTCCACCAAAGGATCCTTGATCTCCTTCAGAACACTATAGCTCCACAATCAAATGTACAAATGAGCTCTAGGGGTGTCCATTATATAGATCTAGAGAAATTAGGGTTTATGATGTACATGCCTAAAATCAAGGAAAAGGCGACACTTGGCAGAAAGTTCCAAAAATAGTAATTTGCCACTTTTAGGAAAGTAATTAATGACTCCCTATTTTCCAGGGATGCTTTTTCTTTTTCTTCTTTTCTTTTTTGGGAAACTTTCCATGCATATTGCCAAGAAGGATTGTGCAATTCTTGAGGACTCAACAACTTCTTGACTCAATGCATTTCGCAGTTTCTGAGTTGATGAGATGCTTTGTTCATTTTCCATCATCAAGGTTAGGTTGTCATATAGAATTGTACAATTTTCATGCTCAAGGTTGGCCTACCAAGAAGAATTGTACAGTTTTTGGAGAAAAGGTTGGCCTGCCTTCCAAGATTGCATAGTTCCTAGAGGCAAGCCCATCAATGTTGCAATGTCAAGTGAAGAGTTAGCTATTGTTTGAAAGATATCAAGTTGAGATTTGTACATCACAAGAAAAGCATGAAAATATAAGTCTTGCATTATAGCATGAATACTTGATGATAGTAAAAGATAAGCTCTTGTGGACAGAAGGTAGGCTCCGAAATCAAAGCATGGAGAAAATTTTGTAGGGTGGTTGTAGCAACTACAACACATACACATGACAATAAATGTGTACATTAAATACTCTGAGGAGTATCTTGTCCTAATGTAAATTGAACGATCGATGGTGGTTATCAATTAAAAAAATGATCAGAAAGTAGTAAAATAGCCAACTAAGGTAACTAAGGAGATGTGGCTTATAATTTTAAGAAAGATTAAAATTATGGTAAAAAGAATGTTGGTATCATATTAGCACAAGCATTAAATAAAATTAATTTTATAGACACAAATGAAGTCTCACTAAAGAATTAATTAGAATGAACATATGCTTACAAAATCATTGTTTTATAATCACCACACTAACAAGATGTCTCGGCATGCAAGTTAAAAAAAGGAAAGGACCCCATGTAACCTCTAGACACCTTAATTAATAATTTATAGAATAATTTACTAAAGTCAACTATGGTTAACAATGGTTGACCACGGTGACCATGGGTAAGTATGGTCAATCATAGTTAACCATAGTCAACCATAGTTATGATAGTTGATGATGGTTGATCATGGTTAGACTATGGTTGACTATGTCGGACTATTGTTAAACATCGATGATTATGTTTTGACTATGGTTAATGATTTTTTGACTCTAGTTGACCACGGTTGATTACAGTTTCCCGTGTTCACAATTTTTAAACATCACTGAATATGTTTTGACTATGATTGAATATGTTTAACAATTGTTTAACTATGATTGACCATGGTTGATTGTAGTTGTTGATGTTCACCAAGTTTAAACATCACTGACTTTGGTTTAACTATGAATGGCTATGGTTAAAAATTTCAAGACTATGATTAAACATGGTTTGACTATGGTTTATCATGATTGTCTATCATTGAACATGGTTTAATTATTATTAAACATCACTAGACCATGGTTTGATTATGTTCAACAAAAGTTGAATATGATTGACTATAGTTGAAAATGGTTTCAATATGGTTTGACTATGGTCTACCATATTTCAACTATGGTTTTTCTATAGTTGACCATGATTTGATTATGTTTACTATTGCAATAGTGGTTGTTGATGGTTAACCATGCTTTGACTATTGTTAACCTTGATCATCCACTATAGGCCTCCATGGTCAACCATGGCCATCCACTATAGGCCTCCATGGTCAACCATGGCCATCCACTATGGTTAAATTAGGTTCACTATGGTTCATTATAAGACACTTACAGATAGACCATGATGCCTGTGGTAAGTATGGTTCGCCATGGTAGTCATGTTAACTATTGTTGACTATGATGGCCATTTTGACTATGGTTTACCAGGTATCATATTTAGAATGTATTAATGTATAGATTAATTTATACTTAAGAGATTATAAATATTTAGATTACTATATTATTAACATGTCATTAATGTTATATTAAACTCTTACTAATGTTATTTAAATATTATAGTAATCTTATTAATGTTATATTAATGTGTTAATAAAGTTATATATGTATTTTATTTCCGTAAGTGAGTAGAGAACCATTATATTATAATATAAACGCAAAACACAAACATGGCAACTGGTCTGCCAAATTGGAAACCAGACTAGCTATAAAACAATATTGTCTTAATCACATACATAACCAAGCATGCCATATTTTTTTTTCTGCCTATGGTATCTCTTATATAGTTCAACAAAATTTCCTTCCTTACTACTGCTAATTATCAGTTTGTCTACCTTATTGACTACACATTTTACATCTACAGACTCGAATTTAAGAAAATAGCTATCATACTACCTATGAAACCATAAAGAGAAACTAAACAAAAGGGTGGTCAGTGCCATAATAAACTAACATGAGCTTCTTATGTCATTGTCCCGAGACCTTGCTCAGACGTAGGGATCCCTTGCTTCGAATTGTTGATGATTCCCCTCCCACACCTAGAGTCATTTGTTGATGAACTCCTACAACTCTAACCTCTTGAACTCGATATTTTCTCAGATAGGTCAAATCCCCATGCTTTTCACAAATTGTGACGTCTAGATTATGTATATGTTTTAGGAATATTAAGAACATTTTATTCATATCCCCAATCCTATCGTTCTCCAAACATTTTATTCTTCCTACACCTCTGAGAGCCTTCTCAATAGCTCTTAGTCTCTAGTCTATCACCTTCAATTGGAGTTGTGACTCCACCAGTCCCTCGAATTTCTCCTCTATTTCCTTAGCTTCGAGCTTCCCAACTAGATTTTTTTAGTGCCAAGTTGTCTCCAAGGTCTTATGGTACATCGCCATTCTAGTTCTGGTATTCTCTGTGTTGATGATCCACTCTACTTCTTCCTTAATTTAATCATATGGGACAACCCTACGGTGTCTTCTAACGCCCTCCTCCCAAGTTTCACTATCTCCTTCAATTTCTGCAGGACTGTCATTTGATAATTGATCTTAGCCAACCTCACCACATCCTCCGTTCAAGTCCTTTTATGGGCCTCAGAACCCCGAGCATCTTCACAATGTATGCCCCTCGACCTACCTCCAACACCGCGACCCTTGTCCATTACACTCCGTGAAACCTTAATTTCTTGTGCTAAAATTGCTAACTCGCCCTCATTATTACACCACTTTCCAAATCCCATCCTTATCTCTACAATTCCTACTCCCTGTCCTGACTCACAATTTAAAGGAAATAGCCAAGACATGACTAGCCTCACTGATTTTTAAATGTATTTCTTCTATAATTTCAGTAACTTTGTCATCTAAGAAGTGTTACAGTACAAACGTGCAAGCTTGTGGGAACCATCCCTCTCATGCGCCCCTTCGATCAATCTGTACAGAGTCATAATTTCCATTGCCTTACTCCAGTATTCCACCCCTCGGGAGATCATACTTCTCCACTCCTCTTGCAACCTTCTTTAATTAATGAGGTGATGCAAAGGATGGTCTATGAAGGAGGAAATCACATCTCTCCCATTATCAACCATCATTGCTTCCATATACGGTGAGCACGTGCCCCTTCTTGTTTCCCAACTAACTGCTACTCGTCTTTCCATAATGAGGGTTATTCATTTGTCTTTCTAGGTGGGTCGTTGTCTTGATTCAGGCCCACCCCTTCTCTATCAACCCATCTTCCTGATGTGGAGTAATCTCTCCTTGTCGACCTTTGACATTCCTCCTTTAAATGACACTCAAACATTTCCTCACATGCCATGTTGGTTAGTGATTAGTTGCTCTCAACCCCTACATTTTCCACCATGTTTGCTAACACATTTGTTGAGCGATGTACTAATATGAACTCCATAGCCTTCAATACCTCAATATGTTTTTGAACGCATTGGATTAACTGGACCAGGCACCAATTCTTCATTACTTTTCTTAGTTGTACACCACATTGCATCCGTTGTGTCACTTGGACCGCTATTGTAGACTCCCCTTCCACTATCAAATTCAGCATTCCTCCGTGGATCATCATTTCCAGCCCATGCTCCAAGCCCTAGAATTTTACTACATTGTTTGAGGCCTATCCCATGTTTATGAAGTATAATCTGCATATTTTACCTATCCAGACCCGAATGACTCCCCCAGCCCATGCATTGCCCAGATTTGTTTTCGATACCCCATTAAAATTTAGTTTTAGGAAACTTTCATGGGGATCCAACCACACTATAATGCCAAGCTAGATATGGTGTTTACTGGGTAAGTGGATCAAACCACTCAGGTATTCGATATCAAAAAATTTCATAATTCTCACTTCTTGGGGGATGGTTGTTCCTCTTAGGATTGAATGCCTCTGCTAATAACTCTCTCCCTAACGTTACGTCTTATTTCCTCCAGTAGATTTTCGACAGAAAGCTTCTTAGAACGGAATATGCATTGATTACGCTCCTTCCATACTACCCATAAGATGAACCCATATTTAAATTCCAAGTCGTATTCACCGCCTCATGTTTGGTATACTACACCCACCATTTGTTTATTGTTTCATGCATTCTTACCTAGTTTCTATCTATTGGTCAAAAGATAAAGGTTAACCACTCCCATAGGGTCTTTGTATAGCTGCAGGTGTTAAAGTAGATGGCTAAGCTTTTCCTCTGTGTTTTTACAGAGACAGAACCAAGATTCACCTATGTATCCTCTTTTGATAAGATTGTCATAGGTTATAACCTTCCTACTTAAAATCAACCACATACAAATTTAAATTTTAGGCTAGTGTGGAGCCACCCATACTTTCTGCCATGATGGGTCCTTGAAATCTATATGTCCCATACTGAGATATTCTTTAGCTTCCTTAAGGTTGAACTCCCCTCCTTCTTTTTTCCCCACCTAAGCTAGTCCTGATCGTTATTAAACAAAATTTGTCTGTGGATTAGTTCATCCACTATGTTATGTGTGGCTAATTCATTCAGTCCTAGCCATCGAAACATGTTGAAATTCCATCATCTCCATTTTATATTCTCCAGTCCCTGTTCCTAGAATTGGTGGACTTTTTTATACCCCTTGTTGTCCATGCTTCTTTGGAAGGTATGTCATTCCTCTCTTCTTAACTTTGTTTGCTTCTTCCAAGCATCATCCCAAAACAAGGCTTATTTTCCATTTCTTATTTCCCATATAAAATGTTGTTGTATGACCCTTGTGTTATTCCATACTAGATTCCAAATAGTCGACCCCTGGATTGAACTTGAGAAACTGACTAGGTATTTTTGTTATGTAGTTAGGATCATATTTTGATTTCCAGATATTCACCCATGGTGCCCACCCCCCTTTTAACCATCTCCACCACAATTTTTCTCCATTTTCTCTCTTGGTTACTTTTGGATCTTAAAGAGCAAGCCCTCCTGTATCTTTCGGTTTACATATAGTATTCCAAGCCACTAATGCCCATTTTCATTTTTTCTTTGTTGCTCACCACAAGAATTTCCTTTGAACTTCCCTAATATTTTAGAGCACTCCCTTAGGGGAAGGAAGGATAGATAACATGTAACTCAAGATAGCCTAAAGCACCGACTTTGTTAAGATTAGTCAACCAGACAAGTTTAAGGCTCTTGTCATCCATCGTTTAACCCTGTCCTCAAGGTTTGAGATAACTTTCTCCCAATTAGACTTCTTCTAGGCTTGCATCGTTAGAGGGACCCCTAAGTAATTTGATTGTAGGGATTTTCTTTCCAACCCTAAGATATTCATTAAATTCCTCTAGATAGCAATATGCATGTTAAAGAAAAAAAATCATGGACTTGGACTCATTGATATCCATACCTGAAGTAGAAGTAAAGGTATCCAGGATGAATTTGAATGAACAAGCCTCCTTCACCATGGGAATACCATACAACATGGCATCATCAATGAATTGTTGGTGCATTATTGCCTGACCTTCCTCATGTAACTTGAGGCCCTTTATATCTCCTTCTTTGTTTACCGTGGTGATCTCCCTCCCTAAGCCTTCCATAATTAAGATAAATAGAAAGGGATATATGGGCCCCCTTGTTGTATTCCTCTAGACAGAAAGAAAGGTTTTTTCAAGACTCCATTAACCAATGTTGAAAAATCGAGGGATGATACCAAGGCCATAATCAAATTGATCCATCACCTATCAAAACCAAACACCCGTAATAATGATCTCATATAATCCCAACTAATCTTGTCATATGCATTTTATAAATCTAGTTGAATAATCATACCTGCCTTTTCTTGGGTCTTCAATGAGTGATCTATCTCATGTGCAAGAATCACATTATCCAAAATTTGTCTCCCCTCAACAAAACCAGACTATTCTACTGAGATCAAACATGGAAGAATAATTTTCATTCTATTTTCTGCTACTTTGGATATGATCTTGTATATAACATTACATAGGGCTATTGGCTTGAATTTCTTAGGAGTTTTGGCCCTTTCTTCCTTTAGAATGAGGGAAATAAAAGTCAAATTTAAGGCTTTCAGAATAGTTGATGAATCTTGTGAATCTACTACTACCTCATGAATATATTTTTTAACTACATCCCAACACACTTTAAATAAATCAATATTAAAGCCATCCGGCCCAGGAGCTTTTCCATTGGGAATTTCATTCACAGTGTGGGCCACTTCTTCCATGGAGACAAACTTATTCAAATTCTTATTATGTTCCTCTATGACCAACTTAGAGATATGCCTAACAATTCTTTCAATATTCTCTCATCTATACACTTGAGGCTATTCTGGTATATTTTTTAAGTGTTGAACCAAGACTTTCTCAATATCCTAATGTTCTTCATAAGTGTGCCCCCTCTCATCCTTAATTCTGAGAATCTGATTGGAATTTCTATGTTCAATCGTTGAGTGGTGAAAGAACTTTATGTTCTTATCACCCTCCCTTAACCATAACACTTGGTACTTCTATCTCCATAGAATTTCCTCTTGTCTACACCTGTCCTCCAATTGTTTTAGTATTTCCATCTCCTCTTTTATGCTTCAATATGAGTACCCTTTTTCGATTAACTTATTTTGTAATGTTTCCATCTTCTATTCCAATTCCTTTTTTGCTTGGAATATGTTTCTAAATTCTAACTTATTCCACTTTTTAAATTTCAATTTTATGTATTTTAACCTTTCCAATAACATGTACATCTTAGAGCCCGTAACTAGGATCTCTTCACCCCACCATATTTTAATATTCTCCATAAAGGTAGGGTGATCCAACTAGAAGGCCTCAAATTTGAAAGGTCTATTTTTTGGAGTACCTAACATTGAGATCATTAATACCAATGCCTAGTGATCTCATCCTCCATAGGGAAGAAAATTTTCTTCAGCATCTATCCCTTACATCAGCATACCCTCCAAACTTAAAAAATTTCAAGCCTAGATGCAACTTCATGCTGCCCCCCACACTTATTACTCCATGTAAAGCAACCATTGGTTGTTTCCATGTCAATAAGATTGACCTCCTCAATGAATTACTTAAAGTCTTTAGCAGCTCTCTCTATACGTCTTTGGCCCCCGTTTTTCTTTGATAGAGAGGTAATCATATTGAAGTCCCCCCCCAACACCCAAGGGAGGTGACCATTACTAGTTCTTATCTCTCTTAAATCTTGAAGGAGTTTTATCTTCTCCTCTATTGTTTGAGGAACATACATATTCATAAAATCTAGTGATCCTCGATTCCTTATAACTTACATTTCCAACGATAAATAGGTCCTCGTCACTTCCACATCAAGTAAGATAAAGGTTTGGGGGTTGCAACAAAAACTAGTCCCCCTGCAGAACCATGCATTGTGACCTCCATTATCTCAAACCTCCTCCCCAATCTCCTACTTAATTCACTAATTTTTTCTGCTAAGCACTTTGTTTCTTGAAGAAAAAGGGATCAAGTTGTTCCATTTTAATCTTATTTTTAAGGAATCTTTGTTTCCTAAGGCTACTGATGGCTCTTATATTCCATGTTAAAACTGTCATGACTTAACTACATTGAAGGGGTTGTGAGCTTAATGCTCTCATATTATCTTAATCAATAAGCATGGCCTCGAGCTCCTAGAGAGAAACACTATTAGACTTCCTTCCTCTTTTCCGATAGCTATGTTGTGGTGCCAAAACCGTCTGAGATCTCGATGCCTTCACTCCCATCTTGACTATCTCTGGATGTGATCTTTTCTGATCTCTTTTTTTCATTTCTTCTCTCATCGGGTATAGCTATGGGATCCTATCTATTTGCTTAGCTGGGATAGCCTCCATTCTCTATTTTCTCAGTTGTTCCACCTTATCTTGGAGGTCGATTACTTCCCTTTCTATTATCTTTTGCAACTCCAGGTCCTTTGTTCCTACCTCACTTGGAGTCATCTCTACATCTCCCTCAAAATCCTTCGATAGATCTGGGATATCCACCTCCTACCCTATATATTCTATCGACTGCAACAATTTTTCCTCCTTACCTTATTCTTTCTCCTCATTTTTCTCTTCTTCTGATAAGATTTCATAGCTATTTCTGTGTGCTTTTTTCCTCCCTAGTTCCTCGGTTGTTACCTCTGATTTTCCCTTCCCCTTAGGTTTGGTCTTACAAGACCATCTGCATCCTTTCGTTTTCATTCTTTTCCTTTCTCTTATGCTTTGTTTAGAGGGCATTCCTGTATGAGATGGCCATTTTCATGGCATCTTCTACATCTGAACACAATCTGCTCATTGTCCAGAGATTGTAACCATATTTCATCCTTGAAATCTAGTTTGACTATTTCAGGTAGGGCACCGGAGACATCCATTTCCACATAGATTTTTGCATACAATGTATATCTACCTTGTAGGGTTGCCTCTGATATTTTAATAAACTTCCCCAATGTATCTCTTATCATTTTAGGGTTGAAGGTAGCTAATAATCCAAAGGTAGGGAGTACAACCTAACCCAAATTGGGACTCTCATAAAGCTCTCCTTCTCCGGGGTAAAATTATCCATCCATGGCCACATGTATAAGTCGGCTGATGCAAAGAAGTAGGGACCACCATCAAAAATTTGTTCTCTATCCTCCATATTGGCAAAGACCATCGTAAAAAATCGTTTGTACCCTTGATGCAACTCTACCTTACCTCTTGGTTTCCAATGATGTTTAATCCAATCACGCAAGGCATTTTCTGTAGGCCAAAGGCCCATAAACTTGTATATGACAGCATATGATCGCATGCGATCCCTAAATCCATGTGTCTCAAGACTAGTGATTAGTGTCGTTGGGATTACCATTGTATTGGGCTTACATGGCCCAGCATGTCCTTTTTACTTTTGTTGTTGCTGCTAGTCTACTTGATTCCCTGGCATACCTTTGTCATCATCTCTTTTCTACCTATCCCACCTACTCTAGCCATACCTTGGACATTCTATGATACCCCTTCTGCTAAAACCGTGAATCCTTCCTTGAATATGTTCCCCTTATATGTTAGCACATTTCGCTCCACATGAATACCATCTTAATCAAACGCCTCCACACTGCTCGAGAATAATGTATTATATGTCTTAATATTATATTAATATCATAATTAAATATAATATTAGAATAAATATTAAATATATTAATTATGTATTAAGTAAATATTATATTAATAAATTAATGCTTTAATTGATATATTAATGTATTAATTAATATTTCAATGGATTAATATATATTAATTAAAATATTATGTACAATATTTACCTAATAATTATTAATAATTAAATTAAAATTTTAAATCACATATATTAAATCAACTTAATTAAAATTTAATTGAGTAAACTTTATAATCAAATTCAGGTCAGAAACTTTTTGGGATTATAAGTGGTCTTAGAAAGGAAGATGAATAGTAAAATGTAAATATCAACCATTAAATTTGTAAAATTTATTGCAAAACTCAACCCTTCGTAAAAATTTGAGTCCTAATTCGACGAAATGATCAGTGATTTTACAATGAACTCTGTCCGCTCGACTATCAAAAACAATACAGACTACTTACCTCGTCCTAAAAACCAAACAAATGAATGCGATATGCCTCCCCAGTGAGATTTGTGCAAACCAAACAAATTTAAAAACTAATATTAAAGCCATCATCATTTTATGGGTGCTATTCATCCTTGGACTAGTGGAGTCTCATCTTCTATTATGGAATATATTGTTCATCGTTGGACTATTTCCCTCTATTAAATTAGATATATAGATATATGAGACTACTGCTAATCCATTCATCCATTCAGAATTTGAATTTTGATGCAATGTAATATTACAACATATATCTCTATAGACTCAATTTGTTTCATAATATATCCATGAAGCTTTTTAATGCATTCCTATTGAGATTTTCTATTTTATTAAATTTGGGAAAAATCTCATGTATGTGACAACAATAGGATTAGTTGCTATATTAGCTCTAGTATTTTTTGAGGAGGAGTTAATGCATCCTATATTTGTTGTGAGGGAATTTATGATTTAGTTTTATACTCTAGCTATATAGAAATGTAATCCCGTAGAGGATTGAGAGTGTGTGTAGTGAAAGTAGAGAAAATAGGGAGCGCTGAGAGTATGTGTGAAGAATTAGATTTGTTGTAATCTCCTTTGAATAATAAGGTTTCCGATGCCTCTGTTCTGGTGGACGTAGCCCAGATTGGTTGGGTGAACCACATTAAAATCTATGTGCTATGGTTTTGTGTTTTTTAATGTGTTGTGTATGTTTGTTTATTTTATTTCCACTGCGCATTGTTTAGTCTAACAAGTGGTATCAGAGCGGCGTAGTGGAAGCATGGAGGGCCCATAACCTATAGGACTCTGGTTGTGGAGCTAGTGCGTGTGACAGAGCTGCTGAAGGTGGAGTTCCGGTGGTTGGCGCGGTTTCTGTAGAGACAGTTGCGCCAATTTCTGAACAGACGCACCAATTAGCACGAATCCAAGTTTAATACTCGCGCTAGATAGCCAGTATCCTGATTGGCACGGAATCGACGGGTTTAAGAGCGCCAATATTTTGTCACTTACACGGATTTTCTTCTGGCGCAGATCATCTGCTGTCAAAGGAGCGCCAGGCAGTGGATTGTGTTTTAGGCGCGGGTTTTCCGCTGTCAAGGAGCGCCCAGCAAATTTTCCGTCTCGTAAGCCTGCAATTTTTTTTTCTTTTCAAATTGTGGTTACACGGTATGATAGAGGCATTTTTTAATTTGGAATTGTAGATTGTTTGTTTGATACAACATGGAAAAAACTCAAAGTTCTCGTTTTGAGATCGAGAAGTGCAATGGAAAAAATAACTTCGAAATTTGGAAAGTAAAGATGTATGATCTGCTTGTGCAACAAGGCGTGGCGAAGGCACTATTAGGAAGATCCAAACAGCCTTACCCCATGACAGATGATGAATGGAATGAATTGGATGGAAGAGCTCTGAGTGGTATTCGACTGTGTTTGGCGGATGATGTTTTGTTTAACATCATGTCAGAGAAAACGGCTGTTGGCTTGTGGACAAAGCTTGAGAAGCTGTACATGACAAAATCCTTGACCAATAGGATTCTTCTGAAGAGACAATTGTACCGTCTGCGGATGAAGGAAGGTACAGCTATTACTGATCATTTGAATGTCTTTAATACACTCATGGTGCAATTAGAAAGTACAGAAGTAAAATTTGAATCAGAAGATAAAGCTATAACTTTATTGTGCTCGTTGCCAGAGTCATCGGATCATTTTGTTACTTCTATAAGTCTAAGTATATCAGAAACCCTTGAATTTGATGATGTTGTTGGAGCTTTGTTGTCCGAAGAGACAAGGAAGAGGTCAAATTCAAAAACCTCTACATCAGAAGCAATGATGGCTAGAGGTCGTTCTAGAGAAAGACGCTCCAGTAAGCACAACGACTTGCGTTCAAAATCGAAAGGGAAGAAGAGTAAGGTAAAGTGTTGGTTTTGTGGCAAATCGGGACATTTGAAGAAGGACTGTTGGAAGAGAGAGCAAGCATCCAAAGAAGGCTCTTCAACAGTGAAGCAAGAAGAAAACATGACAAATACAGGTTCGGCATCCAAGACAGGTATGAGTGATGAAGTGTTATCAGTTGATTTGTCTAGTCATGATCAACATTGGCTATTAGATTCTGGTGCATCAAATCACATGTGTATTCATAGGGAATGGTTTAAAACTTATAAACCAATCAATGATGGAGTAGTTTACATGGGAAATGATGTCACATGTAACATTGTGGGAATTGGAATGTGGTTCAGCCTAAAATGTTTGATGTGACAAATAAAATTTTAATTGATGTATGACATGTACTTGAACTAAGGAAAAACCTCATTTCATTAGGAGTACTGGACACAAATGGATATAAAACCTTTATTCAAGGTGGAGTAATGAAAGCAAAGAAGGTTGGAAATCTTTTTCAGTTAGAAGGAAGAAGAGAGTTAGATTATATTTCTATAGTGTCTGAAAATGAAAGTAATTCTATTCGTTTATGGCATCAAAGGTTGGGACATGTGAGAGAAAGAGGTTTAAAATTTTTATCTGATCGTAAGTTACTTCGTAGTCTAAAGTCTGTTAAGTTAGATTTCTGCAAACATTGTCTGTTTGGGAAAACATTGCCTGTTTGGGAAACAAAGCAAGCAGAAGTTTCAAACTGGAAAACGTACTAGTAATGGAATCCTTGATTATATCCATTCTAATGTTTGTGGTCCGTCTCCTACAACCTCATATGGAGGTTCGTCATATTTTATATATTTTATTGATGATTTCTCTAGGAATGTGTGGGTCTACTGTTAAAGAAGAAGTTTGATGTGTTTACAGTCTTCAAACAGTTTAGAGCATTAGTTGAAAACATCACTGGAGGAACTATTAGATGTTTAAGAACTGACAATGGTGGTGAGTTTACTTCAAAGGAATTTGATAATTATTGCAAGGAAGCGGGGATCGAAAGACATAAAACCACTGTATATACTCCTCAACAAAATGGAGTTGCTGAATGCTTGAATAGGACTCTTTTAGAGAGAGCAAGGAGTATGCTGAGTAATGCCAATTTGCAAAAGGAATTGTGGACAGAAGCGGTTGCTACAACTTGCTATTTGATAAATCGATCACCATCAATTGTAATAGGATGCAAAATTCCTCAAGAGGTATGGAAAGGTCATCCTTGTGATTATTCTAAACTGAAAGTTTTTGGTTGTGATGCATATGCTCTAGTTCCAAAACATCAGCATTCTAAATTAGATCCTAAATAAAAGAGATATATCTTTGTTGGATATGGTGATGGGACTAAGGGATACAAATTGTGGGATCCTACTACTCACAAGATCATCATTAACAGAGATGTTAAATTTAATGAATCCTCACTTGGAAGTTCAGATGTAAATGATAAAGTGAAACAGGATAATGTATCTAAGCTTCAACACATTCAATTTGAAACCAATCCAAATATTGTTGATGATCAAGATGAACATGGTTCAGATGAACAAGTTTCAGATGTAGGTCATGGACAAGTTTCAGATGCAGGTCATGAACAAGTTTCAGACGCTGATCATGAAGAAGTTCCTACAAACAATAATCAACAAATTGTGGAAGTACCAGAAACATCTTTAAGGAGGTCCACAATAATTAAACGTCCTCCTAGAAGGTATGATGATTATGTTACTTCAGTTGCTTTAACCGCTAACGATGATGAACCTTTGTGTTATCAGGAAGCTATAGAAGGTTCTAAAAGTGGAAAGTGGAAAGAAGCTATGAAGGACGAGATGATGGCATTACACAAGAATGACACATGGGATCTGGTAGAACTTCCTAAAGACAGAAAAAATGTGGGATGTAAATGGGTGTACAAATTGAAAATGGGTGTTGATGGTTGAAAGGACAGGTACAAAGCAAGGCTGGTCACAAAAGGTTTTTCTCAGAAAGCAGGCATTGATTTTCATGAGATATTTTCACTAGTTGTAAAAATTATTTCAATTCGAATTGTACTAGCATTAGTTGCTTTGCTTGATTTAGAATTACAACAACTAGATGTTAAAACTAAATTTTTACATGGAGATTTAGATGAGGAAATTTACATGGAACAACCAGAAGGGTTTGTTCAAGATCGCAACAAGAAATTTGTGTGCAGGCTCAAGAAATAATTGTATGGTCTGAAGGAGTCGCCTTGACAATGGTAAAAGAAGTTTGATTCTTTCATGTTGAGTCAAAATTATATAAGAAGTGAATATGATCATTGTGTTTACTTTAAGAAATTAAGTAATGGCATGTTCATTATCTTAGTGTTGTATGTTGACGATATGCTTTTAGCAAGCAAAAGCATAATAGAGATCAACAAGTTAAAGGCTCAGATGGATAGGACATTTGATATGAAAGATCTAGGAGCAGCAAGAAAAATTTTGGGCATGGAGATTTTCAGAGACAGGAGCAATGGTAAGCTGTCGCTGTCACAACAGAAGTATATTGAGAAAATACTCTTGAGGTTTGGTATGAACAATGTGAAGCCTGTTTCAGTCCCTTTAGCTTCCCATTTTAAGCTTTCTTCAAGTTTATGTCCTAGTACAAATGAAGAAACAGAATATATGTCTCGAATTCCATATGCTAATGTAGTAGGTTGTTTAATGTATGCGATGGTTTGTACTCGACCAGATATTTCACATGCGGTTGGGGTCGTCAGCAGGTATATGGCAAATCCAGGAAAAGAACACTGGTCAACAGTGAAATGGGTGCTTCGGTATTTGAGAAGCACAAGTGATTATTGTATCACTTATAACAGAAGTAGTGAATTTGTTTCCGGATATGTTGATTCTGATTTTGCGGGTGATTTGGATAAGAGAAGGTCAACTTTAGGGTATGTCTTTACTCTTGTAGGTGGAGCTATTAGCTGGATGTCAAAGCTACAGAATATTGTTGCTTGATCCATTACTGAAGAAGAATACATAGCTGTTTCGCATGCTTGCAAAGAAGCGGTTTGGTTGAAAGGTTTGATTGGTGAGTTTGATAGGTTACATGACAACATCAAGTTATTTTGTGATAGTCAAAGTGCAATTCATTTAGCTAATAATCCGGCCTATCATAGTAAATCAAAGCATATACCTATCAAGTGCCATTTTGTAAGACAGGTTATCACTGAAAGGGTGTTTCTCTTGAAAAGGTGCATATGAAGGAAAATTGTGCACACATGTTCACGAAACTAGTTTTGTTAGAGAAGCTACGTTGGTGTCTCGCTTCTCTTGGCTTGCAGAAAGGATAAAAATAATAAATGAACAGGGCATGAGGATAATTGTTGTCAAGGTGGAGATTGTTGAGATTTTATGTTTTATTAAATTTGGGAAAAATTTCATGTATGTCACAACAATAAGATTAGTTGTTATATTAGCTCTAGTATTTTTTGAGGGGGAGTTAATGCATCTTATATTTGTTGTGAGGAAATTTATGATTCAGTTTTATACTCCAGCGATATAGAAATGTAATCCCCTAGAGGATTTAGAGTGTGTAGAGAAAGTAGAGAAAATAGGAAGAGTTGAGAGTATGTGTGAAGAATTAGATTTGTTGTAATCTACTTTGAATAATAAGATTGCCGGCGTAATCCACATTGGTTAGGTGAACTACGTTAAAATCTATATGTTATGGTTTTGTGTTTTTTAATGTTTTATTTCAGTTGGACATTGTTTAGTCTAACAATTCTATGATTTCAAATTTTCACAAGAAGAAAGAATAGTACACATCACGAAATATATTATTGGATGAGAATGAGGTTCTCACAGGATTGATAGGACCAAATAGCACACATCAAGAAATATATTATTCGATGAGAATGAGAAGTCGACGAGATTGATATGGGTGTAACCGACAGTGACATAGGATTACATAGCACGCATCAAGAAATATTGATATTGGTGCAGCCAACACTAACATATGACCACATAGCACGCGTGAAGAATTATAATATTCGATGAGAATGAGAAGACAACAAGATTGATATGGGTGCACCCGACACTGACAGATCATTATTGTTGTTGCCGCTACTACAAATGAAGCCTGCACAAGAAATAGATGAAAGGGACTGCGTGAAAACTAAAGGCAGAGGAGTTATCATTAACACCGCGCAGGATTAAACAAAAGCCAATTCACTTCATTGTTGAACGAAGTGTAAAGCCCATAAAATTCACGCACAGTAAAACACAAAGTAAAACAGGGAAATGCACAGTGAAGGTTAAAATATGATTTCCTGGAGGTGAGCGTAAGCTTGGATTATATTTGTTGAAGATAATAAAGCATTTACAAATTGAAAACACTGACAGTGCAGCTCATTTACCATTGTAAATATCAATTTTAACTGAAATTTCCACCTCATTGGTTTTTGCGCGGTTAACATTCTGTAACAGAGAGTAAACTATTTTTCTCACTAATCCATCACATTCGATCCTTGAAAAAATTCATGACTACTCTATTGTTTTGTATATATCAATGTAGTTGTTTTTAGTGAGATTTTTTGGAAATTTTGATTGTGATTTTTTTCTCTAAAATTTTGTTGAAATTTATTGAAATCACACACATAATGGTTTTTCCTCTTAACAATCTAAATGCTCTAATTTCAATATGCAAAATCTATATAAAATAAAAAAATCAATTTAAATAACACAAATCAAAATTTCACTTAAATTTTTTCAACCAAATTATTATAAAAAAATTCTAAAAAATCATATTAAAAACAATTCCTATATCAATATATACATTAGTTATATAAATTAATTTTATTGGACTAAATTTTATTAGACTAAACTATGACCAAGATGAGCTGTTATACACAGAAATTAATTTCTGAAGTTTCTTGATACTGCGTGGTACAATTCCATCTGCGCAGTAAAAGCCTGGAGTAAACATCTACTAACTTTGCCATGATTTTTCTCTGCTCTGAAATGTTTGATGTGTTGCAGGTGTGCAGGACGTCTACGCGCAAATGGAGAACTCGTTTTTGTGAAATATTTTGAACCCATTATTTCATCCAAAGGCTACACAGCTTACTAGATATATTGTAAAGTAATGTAACTTTAT
Organism: Pinus tabuliformis; assembly: GCA_031772625.1. Lineage (NCBI taxonomy): Eukaryota > Viridiplantae > Streptophyta > Pinopsida > Pinales > Pinaceae > Pinus > Pinus tabuliformis. Next base: position 517,703,045 of record CM062815.1, read on the forward strand.
ATAAGGTAATATTATGTTATGCAAATTTAAAAGTTATGATTATAATTATAATATAATAATAATTTTTATTATTTCGTTTTAGAATTTATATGAATTTTATTAATTAATTTAAGGAAATTTAATAGGTAGAGTTATAGGTATAGTTGGTTTTTGAAGTTTAAGTTTATAAGGACCTATGATATTCATGTGGATTATAGTATATTTAAATTAGAAAAGGCTTTAAGTAAATTTGTGCTTTAGATGCTATGAGATTTAACAATTACTTTTTTTTTTTTTTAATTGACAATGTTGGGCAAACATGTATTTCACCTTGATTGCAACATGGTCAAGGATTTCAATTTTTAAGGATCCCTTTGTGATTAAGGATTCTCCAAAAAAAAATTCGACTTAGTGTTCATAACAATTATCAAAAAGACAAAAACGATCGGACAAAAAATATGAAAAAATATAAACCTTCATATTATGTTATTGTCTTCTTATGTCATGCAATTGTCCAACCAAATCTTCTTTCCTCCAATTCTCCAACCAAATCTCATTTCAACCTTCCAAGGTTTTTACGCATTTACCATCCAAAGCAATGATTAGAGCATAGCATTCAAAATCAAAACTAGAACTAGTCCACCTAATAAACTAAGTCTCAAACCGGAATCAAACTGAGGCTCGTTAGATCTCAATGAATTGGTTTAAAAAAAAACATAAAATATTTAATTTTTAATGAAAAAATAATTTTTAAGATTTAAATCCATGATTCCAAACCAATAAAGACAAAATATGCAAAGTTTGCTCATTTTTATACCATGTAACGGTGAATATATCAAAATGGCACCGAGTCCAATACATATCATCGACAAAAATACATGAGCACAATCCTATACGCTATGGGTCATGTTGACGGTGTTGGATCCGCCAACATGTCAGGGGATCTCCCCAGTAAGAAGTCTCAATTAGACCTCACACCGTTTGGTGTAGGAGTCCCAGCAGTGTGTTGTACAGTAATGCCTTGACCGCGGTTTCGCACAGAGGCAGGTAAGATGTCCCTGTTGGTAGCAAGGGTGTCACATATGTAGTAAGTCAAGGAAGGTGCATGAGTAGTTCTAACACATGGAGGGTGAGGTGAGTATGCCCCTTGGAAACCTGGGATAGCACGAACTTAAGAAGGGAACACACGAACAAAGATGCATCACTACATGGAAGACAAGTAAGCTAGCAATCCAAAGTGATGGTTAAACCAACAACACATTTCAGAAAGATTCATACACACATATACAGAAATAGCTACACATGTATGCGTGAGCGAACAAATAGATATATCATTTATATTACTCAGGATAGTTGAAATACATTACAACATATGCATGAGACGTGTTGGCTCTATTATATTAAGAAGTGTAAGTTCCAATAGTGGAACGTTACAGCCACAACCGCCTGCTCCTCCAAAGAGATATACTAGCTCTGCATACTGGAGAAACCAAGGTTTGTTACAATATTGTCCAAGCTTTCTCTAAGATGCTCCTATCAAAATCTTTGGCTGACCAAAAGCCTATAGAATGAGTTATGGGGGACTATTTATGGCAAAGGGTGGGGTGGCCCTTCACATTCCCTTTTGTGATAGTTCATCTACCCTCATGACTCGTCATCTACTCTATGACTGTTACATCCAACTATCAACACTTGAACCTACACTTGTCAAGACATTACATTACAATGCACATCTACCCATGTGAGACGAAATTGCTTGAGCAAGCCATGGAAGACATCACTATGACTCAGGCAACTGTTGGAAGACCAACTCTTTGACATCCTCACGGTGGTCGACAATACCAAAATGATGCCAAGATCGGTAGTCCACGATGGTGTCACTGTACTCTAAGGTGACATCTTTCTATAAACGAACTCTTGCCTCCATGGCATCTGGGTACACTACTTGGGCTCTTTTATCCAACTGGTCTGCTAGCAGGTGCATCATTGTCTTGAGTGCGGCCAGACCAACAACATACTTGTGCATGGTGTCTACACTCACGACAAGTATGCGTTGGTGGCTATGCGCATCAACTTGTCAAAGTATGAGTTAAGCTCTAGTAGGACTTGTGCCTTTGTCTTCACCAAGTTGAGTGTCCCAATAGATGGGATCGCATGTGCATGCACAACAACATCCATACTCTTGAATACATGTGCATGGGAAGCCTGTAGACTAGTGATGAGTTGCGAGAGCTCTTCATAGTTTTGGATCTGACTTTGGATGCATGCCTTCAACTCGACCACTCCAGGCTTCATCATCTTAGGTAAGTGAAGCGGGGCTCCCTTCTATCTCATCTTCCATGTTTGCATGTAATCAACAACAACATGTATGTTCAACACGATACATGCTCTTCTAGCACATTGCTACTGCCAACTATTGAGATGGACGACTGCCTTGTGTATAGTACCAAACATAGAATACAATGCCCACATAACCGTGTCAAGGGACAATACTTCATCCAGTATTGCCTTCCTCAATTCTGCTTGGACGGATGTTGTAACCAATTCTCCTCCCTCCTTAGTTGTCTATAGCTCCTTATCCATTCACTCGTTCTCCACTATGAAGAAGCGAACACTCGGGCTAGTGGCTTCAGCATATGCTCTGGTAACATCGGCGAGTGTTTTTAGATGTTTGTGCACATCAGACACAATCACTTGTTCCTCAAAATGCTCAAGAGATGTATGATCCTCTGGAGTCGACACTCTATGAGATTTCGCAACTCTATGTTGAGACTCATCGAATGAGATGTTGTGCATCTCTCCTTCCGGCTAATCTCCAAGGATTTTAGTATTGCCTTGGTCACTTGGGACTTTCTCTTCTTCTGGATGTGGTGAATATGGTGGGTCGACCTCTTGGTGGTGAGGCATGAGGTCGATATCTTTCCCTAACTCTTTTTTCTCCATATTTATATCCATATGTTCAAGTTCTTGCTCTATCTCCTGAGCGAAGTCCTGCTCCTACGATGGTTCACCCTGTCTGCCTTATGTCAGTTGTTCTGATGAGTCTACTATCTTTACGAGCGTAGTTTCATCTGTCTGCAAAAGTTGCACCCCCTTTTTGTATATGTTCCTATTGTGCTTCCTTTTCCAGTCTACGCAGCTCCTGTTACTTATGGAGTTACTCCTTCAACTCATCCAACTCCTTCTTTGTTCCCTCCATTCTCTATTTCTCTCTCTGCCTTTGTGTGTTTCTCTTGTCATGCTATTGCCTCTTAGCCTCTATGGCCAAAGTTTCTTTTTGCATGAGTGGGTCTGCTCGGAACTTGCAACTTTGTTCTTCCTCCATGTTTTCAACAATCTTCCTCTTTCCCTTGTTGTGCACTGGTATGTTTACCTCTATTGTTGCAGCTACTTCTGGTGCTCTCGGGGATGCTGCTTTGCTATCAATTCCATAATGAGATCCACCAGTTCATTGAGTCTAGAGGAGTTGTAACAATATCCCCACGGTTCTTCCTCTACCCAATGACATGACCCGTAGATCTAGTTAAATTGTGCTCTTGAGCAGTGATCTTCCACAAGACAATGTGGGTAATATAGATTGTAACTTCGAAGGTCGAATGGATACTTCTTCATCTGCTCTGCCTCACCACCCACATGATTGAAACTTTGTATCTCGTATAACCCGATCCCCAATGAAAGAGCGGGGCAAGGTGCCCTCTTCTTTCGATGTAGCTTAGTTATCAATCCCGTGGAGATGTGATATGATACTTCCTGCATGATGGGCTTGTCCAAGGAAAAATTCGGTAGAACATGTGGAGGCTTCTCCGCGCTGTACATCCATATGAAGGTTCTGGATGGTGAGGCATACCAATCAGCTATGTTAATCAGTGCCTCCATTGTTGCCTTCAACATGCAGGGTGAATCTTGTTCGAATATCATCTTATAAATTGGGGTGACAAAATGATCAGCTAGTTATGTGATAACTCCCTTTAACCTACATTCGGACAACATCTTACAATAAGTATTCGCAGTAGTCTTCATCGGCGTCCATGCCCACTTCAAGCCCAAGAACTCCTGACGGGCACAGATTGCATCCAAGATGTAAGCAAACATGTATATTTCTGCTTGCATACCTTTGGGTGGCTGTTGAGCCCTTGTTACATGTTCCTTCACCTGATGAGCCAACATGTCGGACCACTTGCATGCTTTGTATTCTATGGCCAGTTGGTCCAACATGATCACCCAACACTATGGGAAGGTTTCTGTTCTTTCTTGGCCATACAAATGACATGCGAAGATGACCAAGTATTGGTATTCCTTCTGCAATATCTTCGTCTTGTAGACCTGGTTGGGCGTCATCCTGAATTTAGCTAGCTCCTTCACCTAGTTCTTCAAAATGTCTTTGGAGTTGGCATTGATGCTAGGTATGCTGAAGGGAATCTCCATGGTGATCACGTGCTTTGACATCTGATACATCTCATCATAATCATATGCCCTAAAGGTAGCAATATTTGTCACGCTCACATTGCTCAATGTCATCATCTCGAGATCAGTGTACAAGATGATCCAATGTATCATGTCTGCGCATGGGAGCACGGGGTACCTGCATGCAATCCAGTACAAACCGGACTTGTGGATGTTCACATAGACTTGGCAGTCTTCGAGGTCTTCCCCAAATGTGCATACAAATGCATCATTGACCTCTTTCCATTGCAACTTGATGTCCTTGTCTACAATCAGCTTGGTGTCTTCATAGATCAGCAAACTTGTAGACACTCTCTTAGTTTTTGCTCTAGTTTCACTTCCGTTAGTGTCCTTTGATCCTGCTCTCTTGGAGGCCATTGATCCTGAACTGCTAAGAGGCAGACGAACACCTACTAGATCTGGAGACAAAGCAACATGCATGGCAAGAAATCTGTTAGCTAAAACCAAATAAAAGTTGAGGAATGACATGCAACATTCCTAGGAATTGTCTGGCAAGGATTGCACAATTTTTCCTGGGAGGCTAGGAGATTGGCTACCAAAACTATGTAAAACACAGTCTAGGCTATATGAGAGGCTAGCTGGCTACAAGAATTGCATAATTTTCAATCCAGGATGGCCTGCTGGTAGTTGGAACTACATAATACGCAATTTCAGTTGGCAATGGATGGAGACCCAGTGACTGCATTGTGCAATTTTCTAGGCTAGTAGTCACTGTCCCTCAGAATTGTGCAATGCAAGACTAGAGGACATTCACTGGGTAGGAATGTGAATTTCCTAAGAGGAAGAGAAAGCCTTCCCTCTCAAGATTATGCAATGTTGTCATGGTGAGGTAGAGTCCGGGCCAAGGCTATCCACACTCACCAACGGGAAACTGAAAGCAAATTTGAATGTGAATGCATGGTGATACCGAGTGTAAGCAGGAGTGTTGGCTAGATAAATTGATCTTGCGAACAAGGCCGATATCCTTAGTATCAAAAGATATCTAGCAACAAGCAGACAAGCAAATCTATCTCTCTCTAAACATATATGGTTCATTAATAAAAACTATAGAGGTGTTTAGACCCTACCTTAAGTCCAACGCTAGTTTGTAGCAACCATCCTTCAACCGTCTGAAAGAGTTTCCTTTTGAGAACCTGCAATCACAAACAAGCAAACATCAAATAGCACCTGCATAGCTAATATCATAAATCATGTTCATTATGGTGATCAAGGAATCCATAAAATAAACCATCAAACACAACTTATTGAGAAAAAAAACTTATTTGTATTAACTTTGAAGTAGAATAACCTTACAACCTTTTTAGCCTTGATGTTGAGAGAGCTCTTCCCAGGGTCCAAAACAGGAACCTCCTCTACTTTGATAAGCCTTACACTCTTCCAAATGAGATTAAAGAGGTATGTAATCTCTCCTCATAAAGGCTCAATTAGGAAGACTAAGTTCCAGTAGTATTTCACCTCAAAAATATTTAGCTTTCAACCTCCCAAGTAACCAGCCCAATGCTTCATTTTATAGTGCAGAGGAAGGAGGTTACAAGTCCACCTATGAAGGGATAGAGTCCTCCTTCAAAGGGATAAGCTCCTCACATCAAGGGGTTAGCTCCTTAAGGTATGGGATGCATGAACCTTAAGGGAGCGAACTTGCCACCTCAAGATTCCTTCCAGAAGCTTCTAGAAATGACCCAAAGTGAATTTTTAAGAATATACTTGTGCATTTTTAAATTTTACAGGGGTCCGCACCCATAACACAGAGACAGAGTGGTCAGGTGCACAGGGAACATGAGCTTCAGATGCGGGACCACAAGTAATGCTAAGAGAAAGTGCGGAACCAAAGTTTTAGAGACTTTTGAGGACTTTCTCTTATTTTCAAGGCTTGATATGAAGAACTGAGGCTTAAGACTTGTAAAGAAGGATAGTATGAGTGGTAATGGACTGACACAGATTGCAGAATGTCAAGGTGATAATTTTTTGTGCAACAGATTTCGCCCTAAAGTGTGAAGTCTGTAATAGATGAAGATACAGTTTGTCATCTAAGAAGAGTGAAGCACTTTATCATTTCAAGGATCGTCCTGTGGACACCCCAGTGAAAACCTGTAAAAACATTCAATGAAAAATATATATATATATATATATCTGTGTGTGTGTGTGTGTGTGTGTGTGTGAACATATCATTGCTGAGGTAGGCATTCCCATACTTAGATCAAAACTGACTAGAAAACTAACTAAACTGTTCCGATACAAGAATGATTTTGTCATACATCACGAGTATAGACATATGTAGACATAGTATGGGCACAACCATCTGTTTATGAATAGTCCACTGTATAATGAATAACAAAATTCCTTATAACCTGGATGGTAGAAACTTGATCTAGGGCCTGGATTTCTGCTTCCCAAACTAGTACGATTCTATCCATGTGAATGAATGTCTTGAAGTCGAACATGGTAGAAACCACTTGATTACTAGTCAATGATGTGAACTATTAACAAGTGTGAGAGAAAGCACCAGTAATGTCAATGGCCCTCAAAGTACCCAGTACAATCCATGAAATGTGAATAAATGAGCTGATGTCGAACATGTCATAGAGTCCTTTGATCGAAGGTCAATGATGCAACCTATCATCAAAGGCGAGAAACCTACCATTAGGGCATGTAGATTCCAAAGTACTGATGATTTCTAGATCATCTTTCTAGATAATGAGCTAAAGTCGATAGAAAACGATCTGTTGTAGGCAAGCCCACAACACGAAATCATAGATCAAGTTTTGAAGAAATATATTTGGCAAGGACTAACTCAAGGATGGTCAAAAGGGATGACAGATATTTTGCAGATGAATCGTTTATTTGAACTGGCCTCTTGAACACATAACGACACTCAGATGGTTTGGTGACAATTGACCCAAAGCTAATACCCAGAAATCAGCTGAAGACTTTCAATATGGTTTGATTAACTGTTAGGCAAAGGATTTCCCAACCCAGGTGAACAAAAAGTGTCATGTTCAAGAGTGGTTAACTTCTTTTCTAAAACACAAAGTGAAACAAACAGGTTCATTTTTCTCTCTTTTCCCCCACCATTTCTGGCAAGTACCTCTTTACTTTTGACAAGCTTGAGGAGGATAAAATTTGCTTGCTTATAAGCTCATCCTTTGGATGAGTCCAACTTAGTTTAAAATTCAAACCCAAAGAAGGAGTGGTTCGTTCCTGTTTAAAATTGAGCAGCTCCTTTACTGTTAAATTTTAACGAGTCCAGTATAGGAAAAACTCGATGTTTTTCAATTTTAGGGAGTCAAAAGAAAAACTTAAGGAAACTCCATGGGTTTCCTCTTTCGTAAATTTGTGTCCCTCAAGCCCGAAAAGGTATAAAATAATACTTGAGAGAACTGCTTGACCATTACAATCAAGAAGTATTTTTTCATAATTAGTGGCTCTGATCCGAAAAAGTAAAAAAGTGATCGAAGACACATCGTTTTAGAACTAGTATCTAACTTGGAAACATGTTTCTTCCTGGCAATGGTGGAACTGCTCAAAACATGTAATGGTTAAGAGGTTGGCTAACAAATCCACTCATAGCTGCGGTTCCTTAGGAAAGGAGAAACAACCAAATGAAAGCATATGATTAGCCAAAGAGATGGTGGTGATGGAATGAAAACAACCAAGGCTCATCTAACAGAATTTAATGGATGAAAATGGTGATCACGAGATGTAAATCGGGTATAGGTTCATTTTTACACAATATTGAACCATAGAGAACTCTACTTGGATTCAGTTTCATGTTTACACAAGCTTGAAACGAAAAACTATGCTTGTTATAAGTTCGCATACCCCCAGCATAAAGACTCAAAATGAGGTACATGCCCCCCAAGCTTCATTGCATTCAACGAGGTGGATGGAATGAAGGTTCACTTTCAAGATCTTGGAAAGACTCGACTTGGATAGGGAGTTGTTTCATTTTTTAATGAGGTTGACACAGGTAAAGAACTATCCTCAAAACCCTTGTTTCATTTTTTAACGAGCTTGACACAAGACAAGGAACTATGCTCATGACCCTTGTTTCATTTTTTAGCGAACTTGACATAAGACAAGGAACTATGCTCAAGACATCCAATTTCATTTTTTAACGAGGTTGAGATAGAAAAAAACTATCCTCAATGAATCCTTGTTTAATTTTTTAACGAACTTGACACAAGACAAGGAACTATGCTTCAGACACTCGATTTCATTTTTTAACAAGGTTGACACAGGAAAATAACTATCCTCATGACTTGTTGTTTCATTTTTTAAATGAGTTCGAGACATGAAGAAACTATCCTCACAACATCCAGTTTCATTTTTTAATGAGGTTGAGACAGGAAGAAACTATCCTCGCGATAGGTCAGGAATCAAAAAATTACTGTACAACCTGATATGCAATTTCAAAGGGACTCAAAGGCATCCCTCCATGAAATGAATATAAGGCGATATGTTAGGAGGAGGGAAGGAAAAAGTTCCTAGGAAACCAGAATCTTTGATCAAACCTACCCCAACATCCTTGTGAGGGATAGTTGTTTTACTGACGTGTTGAAAATTATCTGAAGAGTCTGGATCGGATGAGAAATAACTCAACTGGTCTATCGTAACGATCTTTTCATTATGAGAAAACTTAATAAGCCGAAAGACTGATGAAACAATATCAGTCATAGCATAAGACCAATTACGACCCAAGAGAAGGTTGTAATCTAGAGGGGCATCAACCACTTCCACATCTAGATTAACAGTTTTGCCTTCGACCCCTATAGGTAATTCTTCCAAAATACCAAAAGGATGGAACCCTCGGCCATCAAAAGCCTTTAGAATTTTCAGAGACATATTGAGTGTGGGAGAACCAAGCAATCTTCAACACTAGATTGATATAATACACGTAGAAGCTCCCTCATAAATCAGAGTCCGAAAGCAAGGTCTATTTTTGACTTACACTGGAATCTGGAAAGCCATTTGATGAGGAAGGTTGGGTGTACTATTCTCTAAATCGAAGATTATTAGGTTTGAATCCTAAATATCAATAGCTCCTATAGTAGACAATAGTAATTTACACTATGCTAGGCATGATTGCAGCACTTCCAAAGCTGACATTGCTAAAGCGGCAATGGCCAGGTCTTCAACAATGTTATAATTCTGAGCAGCTCTTGCATGTGGATTGAAAGCTGGTTTCCAAAATATACCTTTACTAAGTGGTTTGATTACTAAGTCAGGGTTGGGTTTCTCGATCTGTAGTGGATCAAAACTAGGAGGAGTTATAGTTGATGTATTTGAATTAGAAGATTCTGCTTCTTTACCATCAAGAGGATTTTTACTACCATAATCTTGTGATCACGTCACAATCCTGAAATAGACATCATCATAATGGGTTCTTTTGAGGTATTTGAGGAAGAAGCAATCACTTTACTCTTTTGAGTAGGAGAAGGATCCTTCAAGAGAGCAGGCATATGAGAACCTTTAATGAATTTTGAAAACTCTGCTCGATATGGGCATCCTTTGGTAAAATGATCCTCATCGCAAATGAAACAAGGATAGCGAGGTTTTCATTTTTCGTCAATAGATTCATTTTTATTTGTTTTATCTTTTGAATTTTGATTGTTTTTGTTCTTGCCCTTCTATTTACTACCAGATTTGGTCGTAGATGAATCTACGACATGGACGTCGACAGAAACTGCAGTGGAAGAATCTCCTTTCGGGGAATTAGGTAAAGTTATTGTAGGAGAAGAATTCTTTGAAGATTTCTTCTTGATTTTAATACTAACTAAACCAATCATACCATCAGTGGCATGAGACCTTGAAGGAGCTGTAGTTTTTGGAAGATTAGGGTTTTTTTCGTGTAAATTACCTGACTGCGTATAAACAAGGTCAAGGTACTGAGCCTGAGCAATGACTTGATCTTCAGCGAAAACTCCTGCCTTAGCTACATCTTTAGTGATTTTCGGTAATAAACAAACCATTCCAGTAAAATTTGATCCGGAATTAAAACTTTCACTAAACGCCTTCTAACCCACCATTCATGAATATGATCAGAAATATATGTGGACGTGGATTGTTTTAGTGAAGTTAACAATTCCGTGCCATTGTCGTATCTGACAAGAAACCGAAAATGAGTTAAGAAAGAAGTGGATAACTGACTAAAATTATAAAAAGAGCCTCGTGGTAACTCAATGTACCATTTGGAAGCAAGACCAATAAGACTTCTTTGAAAAAGACGTAATCGAATTGAATCATCAACGATTGAATTAGATGCACACCAAAGGTGATAAGTTATAACATGATTTGATGGATCCTCACCTGACTTACCCTCGAATTTCGAGATATCACTAGGCGACTTATTAGGCATTGGTGGCCAATATGGAAGATAGTAAATCAGATTGTTCGTAAGGCACAGTAAATCAGGTAAATCCAAAGTTGCAATAAATGGTAACTAATAGTTAGATTCACGAAAACCTTGAGTAATGAGACCAGCTCCAGGAGGAGCATATCCAGGATAACCTGGAATCGGATTTGCATTAGGAATGTTATAACCTCCTGGAAAACTAGGATTAGTTGGACAAAACTAGGGTTGTTGAGGCTGTTGATAAGTATAACCAGGATACAGTTGATACTGATAAACTAGATTTTGTACAGTAGGACTAGATTGATATTGTCCCTGGTACGGTTGACTCGTGGCAATTTTACTTGGACCAGCTTGTCCTGCAAGCATCTCGACAAAAGTCTGAACCGTAGGTCCTGACTAAGGCACAGAGACTTGACGAGTTTGCACTAATGCAGGGATAGTAGAAACCGGAGCTATAGATACTCCAGAAATAAGTGTGGTAGGTTGAACAGAAAATGCAGCAGTTGCAGTAGCTGTTCGAGGTGGAGTCTGAGGTGAGCTAGGCCTAGGCTGCTGAAATAAACCAGGTGTAGAGGTTTGAACCGTAGGTTGGACAGATTGCAGGGTTGGACCAGAAACCAAATGTTGTTTAGATTGATTAGATAACTACACATTAGGTTGCAAAGTCTGTTGAGTTTGATACAAATCCCACATAATATTCATTACGGGACCCATAAAAGGTTGAGCATATGGAGGACCATAACCTAGTTGAACGTAGGGCTAATAATTAGGAGGTACATTTCCAGTTTCTTATAAAAATGATTGACCAGAAGGCGGTTGGAAACCTTGAGTTGGGTATTGACCTTGAGGTTAATAACCCTGAGGCACGTACTGAATCTGGGGTTGATAAGCATCCTGAGGAATATGGGGCTGACCTTATGTACTATCCTGAAGGTTGAAAACCTTAAGGTAGCTCTCCAGGCAGAAATTGACTACCTTGGGGTTTCCCCCCAGGCGATAACAGACTACCTTGAGGCTGCCCCCCAGATGGTAATTGACTACCTTTCCCCCCAGACAGTAACTGACTACCTTGCCCCCCAGTTGGTAACTGACTACCTTGAGGTTGAGGATTTGGAATACTACCAGATATCATAAAATTTGCTCTGCGTTCAACGTTTTAGTTCCATTATTACCAGGTGATAACTGATGTTCAGTTGGTCGAGGAGTTGCTCCTAAAAAAGTACCAGAAAGAGACTGGTACCCCAAAGGAACAGTAGGACCGTCATATAAAAATGTTTCCGGTGATTGGGAAAACATAGATGACTATCTTTACATGATTGATCAAGGATAATCATCTCTAGGTGTAGGATGAAAATAATCACACACAAGCAAAGAAAATTTCAATAAAAGCACCTAAAGTCTCTAAAGAAACAAACAATTGAATCACACGAATAAAAAAAATCTAAGAGTTCAAACCACACAAAAACAGTAACTTCCCGTACTAAAAACACTAGTCGATGATCAAATACGACATCGTAGAATTTAATAGAGAAAGGGCGGTTGGAACAGTTACCCCGACAACCTGCTTAATGAAACAGAATGGCACAAGTTTCTTCACAAAACCATCTCGAGTGAAGAGAACCCCCCAGACAGTCTAGGTGAGTGTAGTTGATGTCTACTCCAGGTACAGTGAGACACGTCCTTCACCGTCACCTTAGGAAATAATCTTAAGTTTATGGACACTAAGGTTACCAACAGCAACAATACAACTGGGGGAACAGTCTACGATCCGATATACGCGCAAGGGCAGAGTAACAAAGCTCAATCCCTTTGAAGGCTCCTCGACATGATCAATCTTAGGTTTACCAACAAGTGACCCCAGGCTCTTCGACAATGGTTAATCCGAGGTTTACTATTTATATTACGCGCAAATATTCTATCTTTCCCAAAGAAATAGACTTGATTGTCTCAAAGGTTCGGACATGATCTCGTGATTCACTCCTTTAAGAGAAGCTTCCCAGAATGTATCAACTACAATTGGATTTATTTCCTACCACAAGATATAGCTACTTGTTTGTTTTAACTACATTGGAGAGTTAATTACTCCCTACTCCAAGATACTAGCCTAAGCTATATTGGTGATAAGAGCCCTAGAATAAAAAAGATTGCTAGATCAATTTTAATTAAGCATTGCTTTTATTGGTTGTTCTTTAAGTTAATAGGTATGGAAATGAAACTTTGATGGTGTGAAGACTCGACTCCAAAAACACTAAAAAAATGCACCTAAAATGATAAACAATCCATTTTTCTTTCAATGAAATTCTAGCTAAAAGAAAGAGTTTGAGAATGCAATCTTTGAGAAACAAATATTTCTTTCAACATGTAAATGAAAAGAAAATCCTTTTGTCTTTTTCAATAAGAACTCAAAATGAGAATGCTAATTATGCTCACAATAAATCCCTTTCCCTTCAAGACTCGAAACTACAAGAAAAACAATGTTCTTTTCAAAAGAAATATACAAGTTCTAGAAAACACTCAAAACTACAAAACTAATTTTGAGATCTAAAATCTTAATTGAATAAAAGCTTCAATTCTTTTTCTAGAAAACACTCAAAACTACAAAACTAATTTTGAGATCTAAAAACTTAATTGAATAAAAGCTTCAATTCTTTTTGAGGATGTTTTACTTAGTTGTTCAGTAAAATAAGGATTAATTTGTTCAGAATAACAAATCAATCAAAAAACATCCAGATATGTTTTCTTTTTTAAAAATGAAATTCAAAACTTATAGCCAAGTTCGTTCAAAGATTTGAAACGAGAAAACTAAATGTGTTTCTCACAAAGGACAGATTTCACAACCTAGTCAAACTCATCAAGAAGACAGAAAGACACCAGGGTAATCTAAGGTTTCTCAAGCTTCTGATATTTGTGTCACTACAGATACCATGTGAAAACCCCTCCAGGCATGCAAAACTTCTAGAAAATCATCTAAAACAAAAATGCCATTGGAACTTACTCATAACAGATTTTTGACAGAACACATGCAGATCTAGGTAGACACTAAAAGCCGTAAATAAAACCTAAACTTAACTGGAAGAAAACATTTTAGTTTTTTCAAAAAAATTTATAGGGTCCACAGGATTCCAGAAGAAACAGGCGTAGTACCGCTCGGTTTAATAAAGGAAAAGTGCGGAGATGCCCGCACTGTCTGTAAAGAGAAAGTGTGATCCCCTGAAAACTTCGAAAAAAACAAAAAAATTATCCAGATCCTAAAAATTACCCAATCCCACACACATCAAGAAAAAACCAGAAATGAGAACAAGTTTCTCAAATCAAGATAAAGGAAAACCTAAAACCAAATTTAGTTCCCCAGTGGAGTCGCCAATTTGTTGGCCGGATAATCGATCTTGCGGACAAGGCCAATCTCCCTAGTATCAAAAGATATCTAGCAACAAGCAGATAATAAAATATATCTTTCTCTAAACATATATGATTCATTAATAAAAAATATAGAGGTGTTTAGGCCCTACCTTAAGTCCAATGCTAGTTTGTAGCAGCCATCCTTCAACCGTCCGAAAGAGTTTCCTTTTGAGAACCTGCAATCACAAACATGCAAACATCAAATAGCACTTGCATAGCTAATATCATAAATCATGTTCATTATGGTAATCAAGGAATCCGTAAAATAAACCATAAAACACAACTTACTGAGAAAAACAAGCTTATTTGTATTAACTTTGAAGTAGAAGAACCTTACAAAATTTTCAGCCTTGATGTTGAACAAGCTCTTCCCAGGGTCTGAAACAGGAATCTCCTCTACTTTGACAAGCCTCACACTCTTCAAAATGAGATCAAAGAGGTATGTAATCTCTCCTTATAAAAGCTCAATTAGGAAGACTAAGTTCCAGCAACATTTCACCTCAAAAATATTCAGCTTTCAACCTCCCAAGTAACCAGCCCAATGCTTCATTTTATAGTGCAGAGGAAGGAGGTTACAGGTCCATCTATGAAGGGATAGAGTCCTCCTTCAAAGGGATAAGCTCCTCACATCAACGGGTTAGCTCCTTAAGGTATGGGATGCATGAACCTTAAGGGAGCGAACTTGCCACCTCAATATTCCTTCCAGAAGCTTCTAGAAATGAATCAAAGTGAATGTTTAAGAATATACTTGCACCTTTTTAAGTTTTACAGCGGTCCACACCCATAACACAGAGACAAAGTTGTTAGGTGCATAGGGAACATGAGCTTCAGGTGCGGGAGCGCAAGTAATGGTAAGAGAAAGTGCGGAACCAGAAATTTAGAGACTTTTGAGGACTTTCTCTTATTTTCAAGGCTTGATATGAAGAACTGAGGCTTAAGACTTGTAAAGGAGGAAAGTATGAGTGGTGATGGACTCACACAGATTGCAGAATATCAAGGTGACAATTTTTTGTGCAAAAAGGTGTGAATGATCGTTCATGTAAATGATGAATGAAAGATTCAGAAAATCGATCAACATGCATGTGGGTGAAGCGAGTTGATGAATCAATGATCGTTCGTGCAAAACAGTTTCACACATGCGATAGTAGTGAGATACTAATGAAAACTGAAAAGGTTCTAGTACAACCTAGTATGCATGTAAATGACAGTAAGCGTTCATAGAAATCAATCAAACAACACTCACTCAAGACAAAACACAAAAAGTGAGAGAAATGTTGCAAAAGGAATGTTAAGGTGACTTATCCATGAATAACTGAGTTAGATGTGTCGAAGACTCCTTGATAACCATGGGATGTCAAAGCTCCAAGATGGATGTGAATAATTGAGCTCTGAAGTGTTGAGTAAATAAGTTGAGGATCATGACGTGCATGCGAAAAATTTAGGAAAAAGTGACACTTGGAGGAAATATTCTAAAATGATCTTTGCATGTAACCTCTAGCTACTAAAAATAGCTCCGTAAAATCTAGGGATGCTTTTTTCACATTGTTTTTTTCTATTCTGGGAAAAATCAACCCATGCATGCAAGTCAAGTTTTCTTGGTCGTCGGTGGAATCGGTCAATTCAATGGCACATGCAACACCCTGCTCAACTGGCAAAAAAAATGTGCATTTCTAGATGGGAGCTGGGCTGACTGTCGTGAAGGTTTGCGTAATTTTTGGATTAAGCAACTGACTGCTACCCAGAATTGCGCAATTTCTGGGTTTAGCAGCCTTGCTCAAAGGAATTGCACAATTTTCTTAGTAAAGCTTAACTAGCAGATTTGCACAAATTCTGGAGCCTAGTAGGCTACCAAACAAAATTGTGTAATTTCTATGGGGAAGGCTGGTTCCCCTCCAAAATTGCACAAGTTCTTAAGGGAGTTTCTTAGCCTGCAGCTGGACCAAGTCTGGAGAAATATCCTATGAGGCGGATGCAACAAGCTCTCATGCACAAGTTTCCATTCTGCAAGAAAAGCACTGAAGCTTGTGTACTTGACAAGGCAAGACATGGTGCTGAAGATGGTTGGTAGGGAGGCTCCAAAACCAAGCTAAGGAAAAATTTTGTAGGGTGGTTGTAGCGTTACAACAGCTCCATTGGCTACTCCAAGACTAAAAGTTTACACTTACATATCATTGATCACCATGATCATTCTTCACCATGATCAAACTCATCACCACTACTAGACATAGGATCATCAATAAGAGCTACATAAACATCATTTGGATCATATTTTGAGGATGCCTCCGCCTCATGTGTAACCTCAGTAGTAGCACCAATAAAAATAGAACTAGACATAATGGAAACACAAGTTGGTTGAGTTGCACGACTAGTGCCTTCCATTGATTATTTTCCTTTGCGTAATCTAGTTATTGATTGTAGCTCTAATGATACTACCAGATTTGCAGTGGGATCAACCCCCTCAAATGCCATGTTAACATAAAATCAATATTAGACTCAATTCTCCAATCTCCTCCACCTATTGTGATGTTGGATCAATATCTTCTAACAAAATGGGATCTAGATTAGGGCTTTTATTGATCAATTGGTTGTGCCTTAGTTGAACGTTGTATTGCATGAAGACAAGATCATTTAACCTCTTTTGTTCCAAACGGTTTTTCTTCTTCATGTCTATGTCCTAAAAAATAGACCAATTGCACTCACAGCATAAAGCACTACAAGTTTGTCCGAGGACTCTAACTGCAAACTTTTGCAATTGAGGAAATTGGCTGCCAAATGACTCCAACCAACGTGTTGTAAATAAAAAGACATTAATTAGTAACTTAATTCATTTTATTACTTATTTACAAGTATTTATAGATATTTTGAATTGTAAATTTGTAAACTATTGAGCTTTAAGAGAAAAGAAAATCAAAATGGCTTACCTAGTTGATCCACATATTTTGCCATCTTTTTCATTTTTTTTCCAAACGTACCTACTACCATACTGAAAATATTAATTTGTCTATGTATTTCCAATTGGTTGCAATGGTTAGGGACCACGTGCTCAAATAAATCATGCAATCCATCTCTGGCCTCCCTAACCCCCAGATCTCCTAGCTGAGCATTATAATGATACTGCGGGTTCAAAAAATACAGAACTACATGTATAGGATGATGGAGGTTATTGTTCCATATATTATCAATGATCTCCCAAATTCACCCACATTTAGCTAATTTATCCTTGTAAGTTTCTTGTATCTACTCCTTTTTCTGATCCATAGCCTCATAGATGTAGACCATGGCCAATTTTTCCCCATCCACCATCCATAACACCTTAACAAGGGGCTCGATTTTTTTCACAAGCTCTACAAACATTTTCCAAAAATAATTTTCAAAATATTTCTTTTTGGTGTATTTTCCATCTTGTCTACAAGCCCAGCGAGATGAAGTCCATCCATTAGAATAAAATATGTTTGCATGTTTTTTAGTTGAGAATTGATACATTGCAACGTAAGGAAGTGATTTGTAAATCTTGTAATTCCAGGTCTAACAAGCTCTTTTCCTCCAGTGTTTTTCATCATTAGGCTCAATACATATGAGTGGTTGTAGATTTATTTTGTGATGCACTCAACATTCTCTACGATATTTTTTACCCACTCCACTTTGCCTATGTCCTTGAGCATGAGGTCTATGGAATGTGCAACACATGGAGTCAAAAATATGCTCTAATATTTGGACTCTATCATCATTTCAACAAGAGCATAGTTTGAGGAATTATCTGTGATAACCTGCACTACATTTTTCTCTGCCATTTCCTAAATAATATCGTCCAAAAGCTCAAATAGAATTGTTTCATCCCTCACCTTATCAGATGCATGAAATGGTCTCAAAATCATAGTTCCTTGAGGGCAAGAAACATGGAAATTAATGATAGTGTGGTTCTTTCCATTGGTCCATCCATATCACATGATGGAACAACTTGTTTTGAGCCATGACTCTCTATACCTAGTGAAATGCTCATCAATGGAACAAATCTCTTTTTGCGAAAGAGCTCCCCTCAACTCATGCACATTATGGCCTTTCAAGCCCTTTCCTATAACTATAATAAAGTCTCACATAGGTTGGTAATAAGGTGAGCGGGAAACATTAAATGGGATATCTGCATCATACCACCATCTAGCAATGTATTGAAAACAAGATTTTTTGCATTGATTTTTCCAATGATCATCGAAAGCAGTTGGCGTTGAGTTAAACTTGGCTGGTAGGAAGTCGGATTAGCAGAGGAAAAGGTGGGAGAGGTTGAGAAATAACTCTTGATTTGTATCCTCCGTTTTCATTTAGATTATTGGCCTTGATGACCAAAGAGAATGAGGAACATAGCCAAAGGGGTCATTGGTGTAAGGGATAGAAGAGGAGTCTTGAATCTCAAAATCATCATACCCACTATCTTTCATGGCTTGTACAATTTCGTTCTTCGATAAACTTTTCCATAGCCTTATTCTCCTTAAACATGGTAAGCTATTTTAACCCTAACAACACCTATCACCACTTTTGGTGCATCACATGGATTTAATTTGCCTTTTATCCTAGCCAAGTGTTGTTTCAATCTGATAATATCCCTCCCCCCACCCACCTCCAATAGATTTATTGCTAAATTTGCATATAATTTTTCCATCAATCACATCACAATGCACCCATGTAGTGCCCTTGGATTTTGGATGCATGATGGTTAGAATTATTTCAAAATTTCAAATGAAACAAATCTACAAATTATAAAAAAATGGAGCGAAGTAAAATGGAAAACCTAAGATAAATTTGGGAAAACAATGGTGTATATTTAGCCTACAAAATTTAATAATTGAAAACTAACATGTGAACGTGAAATTTGATAGAACATAACACATAAAACAATTAAATATATGGAAAACAATGAAATTAGCATTTTTCAAGTGAAAATCCTTACCTAGAAACACAAACTAGGTCCCTTAGCCTCCTTTTAAATATGCCAAGTCCACTAACAACCCCAAACTTGCTCCAAAATAACACCAAGTCCAACTCCAAGCCTCCAAGATGACTAATCCAACAAAAGCTCAACACTCTCTAATGTAACAACCTTGAGTTAAATTTTCGATGTAAATAAATAATATATGGACATTATAAAAGAAAAAATCAAACCAAGCTGGTGGGACACATATTCCAAGTTGAATGAAGGGAAAAATGTTAGACTAGGATCAAATGTGGTGGATTATTTATTGGTTATGTAAATTGACATTTGCAAGAGGAAAAATGCAGTAAATGACAAATTAATTGTTACGAGCTAGAAAGGACATGCAACAAAGTGCAAAAGAAATAAAGGAAAATGAAATAAATTCCACTTCATCCAGTGAGGAAGTGGAAGGGAGAAGAAAAAGAGAAAAATAACAGACATTATGCATGCAAACGAAATTGAAGAAAAAGGAAAAAGAAAATAAAGAATTTGGAGAGAGAAAATTCTAGCATTTTCTTTTGGGGAAAAGAGAAAGGAAGAAAAGGAAAAGAAAGGAGAAGAAAGGGATATAAGAAAAACACAAGAAAGAGATGAGAAAGTTGTGTTAGAGGAATTCAAGTGGTAGCTAAGAAGAAGGATTCAACAACAACTAGTAAAAAGGTAGAAAAGAATAGAAAAAGAGAAGTCACCAAGAGGATTTCAACAGGTAACAATGTGCATGTTTGATTTATCTTGTTGGAAATTGAATGCATGGTTCATGCATTTGTCTGTGGTCCAATTTGTATTTCATTAAAAAGGTATTTTCTTGAATTGACAGTCACGTACAACCTTGCCTACATTTCTTGGGTAGCCATGATGTAGTGAGTTCCCTGTTTTGGTTGAAATTTGGATGCCGATAGATTTTGGATCCTGGTTGAGGGGGTCTCAGGAAAATTCCTGAGGGTTAAGGATGGATATGGTTTTCTCTTGGAACTCTTGACAAGTGGGTGAAGGTATGAAAAATCCTTTGGGTATGGTGAAGATATTTTGAGGCAACCTAGCTTGTATTTATTTTGGTGATTTCTAGACCTTGTATTAGGTGAAATCACTGCGAATTGAGGGTGGAGGTGGTTTCCTATGGATTCTATTTCTGTTTACCATAATTTAGGCTTGGAATATGGCACAGGGGTGATTGGGCCAGAAGAAAGATTTGGTTCATCCCAATCTATGGTTGGGTGGTACGTGGATTATTGACACTATGCATATGTTATTATGTGGTATTATTTAATGAGGTAAATGAACATAAGTGTTAGTTTAATTTTTGGATTACATCACTAATTTTTCATGGTTCCATTATTGTTTAAGTGCATGTCACATGAAGTGCTCTTGTTATTAATCCTGTTCATGTTTTAGAGAGGTTCATGGATATTTTATATGAATGCATGAGCTAATATGTGTTTTATTGTAGCTACTATGAGAGTGAAACAATATTTATTGATGAATTTATGATAATAGTAATGAAAATAGTGAAAAAACTATGCATCTATGACTTACGGGTACCATTTTCGTAATATTGGTTCATAATATTTTAAGAATTATGATTTAGGTAGGATGACCTTCCCATAATGCATATTTAAACATGTCACGTTGGAATTTATACCATAAATTATTTTTGTGAGGTTAAAAAATATAAAAAAAAATTGTCACATTGCAAGGAAATCTCGTTGATAATGTGGTAAAAATTTCAGATATTGGGTCAAAAAAATTTAGGAGATATGAGAAGAGGAAGTAGAGACTTCTAAATGCTCCTAAAATCAGGCCTGAAATAGGACATGTTGGAACTTCTATTATAAATTTTCTTATGGGAGGTATTAGGATCTGAAGAAAATCCATAGTGAGGGGAAATCCCATTGATATTATCGTAAAAAGTTCATATGTTAGGTCGCTATATTTTAGGATATATGACAAGTGGAATTTGAGATTCCTAAATTCTCCTAGAATTGTGCACCAAATAGGATATGTTCAGTATTTTGTTATAACTTTGCATATATGATATTCTAAAAGTTGAAACGTGAACTATAGTGAGGGAAACTCCCACTAATCATCTAGTTTAGTTCCCATAACCTGTGCTACCACAACTTATGAGATATTCTCTAAATCATTTGCTATATTAGTTTGCATGCGAAGTGTTTGATGAAATGCTTAAATGGTTCAATTGTTCATTGCATACAAATTGTTTGATGAAATTCCCCGATGAATATGTGCTTTTGTGGATGAAAATTATCATCAATATTGCTATATCTAATCTATACCTATCTGAATGTAAGGAATTTGAAAAGTTGCATGCAAGGAAATCGAAAAGTGGCATGATTATGTGGCATGTTTTTATTTAGTATGTTACAAGTGGAATAAGTGAAAAATAATTGAAAAAAGGTATAAAAGAGAAATGCTACTAAATTATTTGTTTACAAAATATTTCAAGAAATGTTTACTTACAAAGTGCTTTACAAAATTTATGAGAAATGAGAATCAAGTTTTCGAAAGTTAGACCACATTTGCTTAACTGCATCTTGGAAGTTGGGTCATGCATAGTAACTATCATCTCATGTTTACCCTATTAAATATGTTAACGTGGGTAAATGTGGGGTGGGGTGTTACAAAGCTGTATTAGAGCTAGTTCACAGCAGTGGACCTCGGGTAAATGAAGATTTTTATGCATAAATATTTTCACATATCTATGTGTTTATCATGCATGCATTCTAGTTATTTTATTTATTAGTTTTGATTACGCTCTTACAGTTTTGTGATATTACCTTGATTCATGTATAAACATATATTATCTTGATATTATTATGAATTGTGCTATCTAGATTGATCTGTGCATATGGATAGCCTCACCAAAAGTAAATTGAGGTAGCACTTTTGATTATGCCTTTTATTTTGTTTATCTAACAATGGTATGTTGTAGGAAAATACAAGGCTTAGAGATAAAGAGCAGGGTGGTTGAGTACACTTCCTATGACTCACCACATAGGCCAGGAAGGAAATCAGTAGGATGGGAGAAATTAGTTGAGCATTAGGGAGAGGGATACACCCATGCTCTGGTAGATACATTAATATGTTTGAAGGAAGATATCATAATTTGTAAAGCTAATAATGAGCAGTTTATTGAAGCCTACGAAAGACTTACAAAATCTCAAGAAAGGAGATTTTAGGTTAATGCGGTCATTCTTGAAATCCTTTTAGATTTATAGAAACACGGATAGCTAGGAGCTAATGATGCATATAGGTAGGAAGGAAATACTAATGGGGAAAATGGAAGTCGGTCTTAGAAAAGGTACAAGATGGACTATGATGATACAGTGAAGAGAGGAAAACTCTTGATACAACTAAGAAGAGGGATAATACACATGGATTTTATTCTAGCTCTACTTCTAGGAGACAACATTGCCATCACCATGAAAATCATTATAGGAGGAGTGAGAAGGAATATTTGATAGAGGAATTCAAGAAAGCCAAGCCTCCTAATTTTTATGGTGAGATGACCGAATAAGAAGATGCAGATTCATAATTTCTTGGAATGAGAATTGTTTTTAGACTTCATGACTACTTAGAGAATGTCAAAGCCAATATAACTACCTTTAGTATCAAATGAAAAGTAGACATATTGTGGGAAGATGCCAATCATGTCAGGGGAATCAGAGAAGAGAAGCTAACCCGAGAATAATTTGAAAGACTCTTGATGGGTCTCTAAATTAGACATAAATTAAGGCCCATTTGACCATCCTTCAACACATCAAACCTCTCCTTTTTCATTAGATAATTCATTTTTAACTTTAATATGTTCATTAGGAAGGTATATGGATAATTTCATATTTGTGCCTAATATTATTTATTTTTGTGGAATATTATGAGAATATTGGGCAAATTATGAAGATTTGGAGGAGGAGATAATTTAGGGAATTTCTCCCTACTACGAGAGGATCAATATTAAATAATAAATCAACAAGATATTCTTAAATTATGGCATAGATTGTGGAACTCCAATGATTGAGAAAATCTAGGAATGTGCTCCATGCCATTTAATTTAGATTCCTAGTATTAGGAACCATATCCACTAATCAAGGGATTTTGGTGGGGAAAGCTTCCTTATTTCATGGGGAATGATTCCTAATCATTTTGTATAAGTAAAAAGTTGAATCGTTCTCCATAGGTTGATTATTATTAGTCTTCTTGTGGAGAGAACTCATATTTTTGCAACTCCATTGTCATTTCTTGCAGGGATGTAATTGTATTGATGGAAATAATGAAGATTGGTGACATGTTCAACTTCTAATTCTTAGTCTCCTTCATAGGAATCTGATTTTCTTCAGGCTTGGCCATCCCAAGAGCCTTAGATCCCTTTTGTATCATTTTCTTTTCTTCTTTTCACTTCTTGCTCACATGCATCTCTTGTTCTTGTTTCTTTCTGTTTTTGCATTTAGTATTAATGATTTCTTGTTGTGGGATTGAGTTAAATGGTTGATATAAATTATTTTGAAGGATAAAAAGAATAATTTCATCCTTGGAAAATATTTCGAGTTCATAGAAATCATTGAGCTACTTGGATTAGTTTGCTTGTTCCCAAATCTAGATTTCTCGAACTCCTTTCTGGAAAATAACGATAAATTTCTGTTATTTTTTAGAGCATGGTAACAAGATTCAATAGAGTTGGTTATACATGAATTATATCACAAAAAAATTCTAGTTAATAACAAAAACCACCCCATTACAATTTCACTTGATTAGGTTAGGCATTTGATAGATTTACTAGCTCACTAATTCTCAAATTTCTAGATTTTAGACTAGTAACTTTCTGCCAATTTTTGGCATGGGTTAACAAGGGTATTTTTCAGTGATTCCACTTGGAATGGAGACCTAATACATCCTAGTAAAAAAAAAAAATTGTAACATCCAATTTGGATTTGATTTGGCTGGTAATTTGATGAATTATAACTCCCTATAGAAAATCTATTGTTTCCTGTAGTAGTACTATAAGAAACCCTGTAGTAGCCTTCCAACATGCATATACATAAGAATATTTACTCAAGAATCTCGGTTATTATCATTTATGGTTGAATCAAGAGCCCTAGGCTCTAAATCAATGGTTATGGAATACTAAATACCACATAGGACTTTCCTCTTTACCCATGCAAAACATTTCAAGGATTTGGGCTAATGGACAAATTTATGAAATGGATAATACAATGATGATTTTATTGATTGCCACATCCAATGAACTTTGTTAATGGATATAAATTATTTGAAACGTAATGTTTGAAATTTAGTTAACGATCTTTACTTTATGAAACTAGAACAATTTTCTTTCCCTGTACTGTCTTTCTTGCAATAGGTTGAGGTTTCCATTTCGAGCATTTCATTTTCTGTAATTAGTTAAGGATTTGACTTCAATACATGCACTCCATTACATCATGATTGCAAAGGAAGGACACATTATATGATTCACATATAGTGATGATACCTCTTAATTTTTTACAAACCCCGAGTTGATAATTAAATTTGGTAGCCTTGGTAGTTGAAGCATTCTTGTTGCAATATCGAGGCTCATTAGCTCTCTAGAAAGAAGTACCTATCTGAAAGATATTATGATGGAAAGGCCAAGGAATTCTATGAACCCAATATGGGTTCCATGTCATATGATTAATATACAACCATATTTCTAGATCTATTGACATATGTGCCCTATCTCAAGTATGTTAAATCAAAGATCCAAAGGTTCATCAGTGCATTTCCATTCTCATTTAAACATCAGATTGAGTTTGATGAGTCTCAGTCCTTGGAAGAAGCCATTACAAAGTTGAAGCATTGTTATGAGTGGTCAAAGCACAAGCCTAAGTTTAAGCATGACTAGAAGGGTAGTAAGAAGACTAAAGGAAAATGACCAAAGAAGTGATAAAGTTATCAAAATGCATGTGAGAAGGAAAATGTGGCTCCTCATAATAAGTTCAATGCATTTGAGAAAGGATGTGGGTCTCAGCCTAAGGAGCAGAAGAATAGAGGCAGTGGCAAGCAACCATTGAAGTGCTGGACTTGTGGTGGAGACCATCACAAGAAATATTGTCCATCGTATAAGTGATCTAGACCTAAAATTTACAATCCTCAAGAGGTATAGACAGTTGGGGATGTAGCTCAAAGCATTACTAGGATCAATGAAGCATGACTACCATGTAGAGTGATGACTATATTCCATATAGTAGCCCAACGAGGATTGCAAAAGTTCATGACTGGATGATTGAGTCAAAATTATAGGGGGAATTTCTCAACTTAGTTCTTACTAGTTTATAATTTAATTTGATGTTTTGAGAAGGTGTCATGGGTTGATGAATAATAGCATATGCATAGTAAAATTCCATATATGAATTTGTTTAGAGATTCATATCCATCAAATAGACATTAAATAATGATATGTTATAGGCATGAAAGTGTGGTAGGTCCATAAAGAAATGGATATGCATGCATAAATAATCTCATTTTTTTTCCATAATATGATTCAAGTAACTAAGAGTGGCTAATGATGAGTAGGTAACCATGATTAGGTTGAAACACAAGTGGGAAACTAGTGAGATTTTTTTATGTAGTCTTGAGGAACCAAGGCTATGGAAACAAGGGATTTAACGAGGGAATGGCATAGTTAACATCTATACATGTTGATATTGATATTGTGACAAGTTGTGAAGGCATTAATGAGAAGTTGTGTTGTGAGGGTAAATCCTCTCTATGGATAGATGTGATCCCTCTAGCCCAATGAGTGGGTCTAGCAACAAACTAAACAAACTAACATACACTTTCCTAGCTTATGTTTGACAAATGCAGAGAGAACGAGAAACCTACCTTGCTTTGCTACTAATCACTCAATCCTTTGAGATGACTTTGAATCTTTCACTCGAAGCCTCGCTCCTTACTTGTTCTTCATGTCTGAGTACCTACAATGAAGATCAAAGAACTATGCAAGATACAATAGCATATATGGCATATATGGCATACATCAAACATAAACTACTTATTAGATCAAGGGGTATTAAGCTAAAGTATAAAAATTTACACAATTATGGAAAGTGAACATCATATGTATATATTAATAATCTTAAAAGCAAAGCATGCAACCTTTGGCTTGATGTTGGAGACCTCCTTTTGGTGGATGTCCAAGTTCAAGCAAAGACTCTTCACGCACTCCTTCTCCAAGCTAGAATGGGTAGCATGTAAGCATAATCTTACGATAGGGATGCAAAAATCAATTACCAACCATTTGAAGTTGAAAGGGAGTGAATTTATAGGAGGGGAGAGGGAGTTAGGGATCCATAAAAGAGGGAGGAAGGTCCACATCTCAAGGGGAAATCCCATGATGATAAGATAAAGAGTTCCAAAAGGGAGAGCACGACCATATCAGCAACAACCCATATCTAGCTCGTTGTTGTCGAAGGTTGTAGTGTACGAAGCTTCTCCTCCAGTTTGGGAAAACCTGCCAGAAGAGGTTCAGAATAGGTTTTCCTATGAAAAATCGTGCTCGAAGCGCTAGTGTATAACTGTGCAACGTGGCATCAACTTGGGAAGTTAGTGAAGAAAAATGCACTAACACTTAAACTTAGATTTTTAGTCAACCTTCTTCAAAATGGATTCAGGGTAGTTTTCCTTTGATTCATCAGGGGGGTTTTGGTCTGTATATCATGATGGATATGCTGCACAATAGTTAATGTTTCGGTACTTCGAGATATGGAATAGGAAGCGAAGAGGAAATATGACAAAATATTGTGTAACAGATACCTGCTAAAGCATGAAGGAAAAACAGAGAGTGATGGATGGGATGCTTTACAAGCCAATGAAAGGACGAGAGCAACACTATCATATACATATACATATACATATCTGACATTTATAATGATCATGCCTAATGATACATAAATAGGAATCTAATAATACATGAATTCGTGTTATGGAAACAACCATCTGAATATAACGGATCATGTGCAAAGATCGTTGTTATGATCACAACCATCTGAATAGAAAGGATCATGAATATGGACCCATGGTATGGTTGCAACCATCCGTCCAGAGGAAACATGTGTACTATCATGAATAACTCATAACTCCATACAACCTAGACTTTATCAGACAAAATCCAGGGTCTTGTGCTTTGTCTCGACCCAATTAATGTACAAATTCTAACATGTCAATGGATGTGTCGAAGTTGAAGATGATAGAAAACCACCTGATTACTGTTGAATGATGTAAACTATTAACAGTTACGAGAGAAACCACCAATAATGACAATGGCTCTCAATGTAGAATCAACACAATCAACAACTCTCAAGAGTGAAGCTGAAGTCAAACACCCATGGAATCATTCAATCGAAGGTCAATGATGCAAACCTATTGTCGAATGCAAGGAACTTCTCTTTGGAGCATGCAAACTCTAAGGTACTGGAAGGGAATTGCTAGATTGTCTTCCCAAATAATGAGCTAAAGTTGACAGGATCTATTGAAGGAGGGCCATAATGAATCCCACATCATCGACATGAAATAAAAGGATGTACTTGAGTAGATAAGTGTGTTCCAAGATTGGAGAAGAAAGTCATACAATGTATAAGCAGTATAGAACTATAGATAGGACTTCTCTTGAACATATCAACAACATGACTCGGGAATTTGGCAAAATTTGACTCAACATAGGATCAAAGGCCATAATGACGAAGTGGTATAATCATATTGGAGGCAAAATGGATTTCCCAAACCTAGGAAGGAAAGTGACTAAGTGAGGATGTCCCAAACCCGACACAAGCAACAGATGAGTGTCATGTTCAAGAGCACATGCTGCCTTTACAAAAAATAAAAGAGATGAAAACTTTCACTTTTCCCCCACCATTTCTGGCGAGTACACAATATATTTTTTGTTGCAAGCTTGAAAGGGATAACATATGCTTGCCATAATTTCATCCTACAGATGAATCCATCGTAGTAAGTTTTACGAGCCCTAGGAAGGAGAAACTTTGTCTCCTCATGGTGAAAAGTCCTGTGTCATTTATGTTTTATGAGTCTGACTAAGGTGAGACTTGGTATCTTTTTCATGTTTAGAGAGTTTGAAAAAGAAGCGGAAAAGAAAACTCCAAAGATCCCTTTTCGTAAAACATTTCTTGAACCCAAAAAGGTAGAAAACAATATCCAAGAGAACCTCTTAGCCATATTCAACTAGGGTATTCCTTTTTCGTGCAATAGTTTATCTAAGTCCCAAAAAGGGTTAAACTTATACTCAGTAGATGTTATTTCATTTACTTTAGTGAGTTTGAAATGACAAGTACTGGACAGTCTTTTCATTTTTTGAGAGTCAGAAAAGAGATTAAAGATGACACTAGGGGGTCACTTTTTCATTTATTTTTAACAAGTCTAAAAAAGTTATAAAATAAAACTCGTTGAATTAGTCAAGATAAATCACGATCACTAAGAACATATGACCTGTCACTGTAGAAGGAAACGTACATTACCAATTTCGAGGAAAAATATTTAAAAATGAGTGAAATATGACCTAATTTGGTAAAAACATTTTTTAAAACTTATAAAGAGAGCAAAAAGTAAGTTATTTTTACCATTTTACCAATTTGAAATTGTGAGAGCATTTTTACATCATTTTACCTTAATTTTCAGGCAAGGAACATGATCAATCTAGGACACCATATGCCAAGCCAGTTGTTGTAGGTAAGAGATCTATCCCTTCCCTTCATTTTGGTACTAAATTTAGGCATTTTCATCCATAGGATAGGCTACAAGAAGGACTTGAAAAAATTTCATATCATGGGTAACCAGCACGGGTTTCAGCCATCTGACTGAAGCTGCTCACCCTATGGTCAATTAGGCTCTTGCATTGGGAGTGCGAGAAAATTCATAAATATGCGCGCTAGTGCCGAGGTAAAAATTTTAAAGTGAAATCATCCATGTAAAATATTTTACCTTGGATTTTCTCTCCATGGATGCTCATGAAATGTTGGTTTGTTAGTTTTCCACAGGATAATCATTCCACAATGGTGATTGAATGGAAATAAAGGGTTCGTGAAGTTGAAGAAAATCAGGCTATGCAGGATCAAGATTGTGTTGATGCCCTACAAGCATGTGGATTGCTCTAGTTCTTCATGATTCTCCGGATCAGATCACAACCTGAGTTATTACAACACGTGATCAGTTGGTGGGATGCAGATCGAAAAATATTCATGTTCGGGAATCAGGAGCTCGAAATAGAGGTCACCAACATTTATTTCATCACCAGATTGTCTAGAAAGGGACAACGGGTGCAGTTGTATGGACCATGCACTACAGGAGAGAGCATGGATATGCTCATTGTGAGGCATTATCTAGGGCCCAAGAAGACCCACAGTGGGAAAATTGACATAAAGACTATTACCAACCTCCCACTACAATCAATCCTACACATCATGGCCTGAGTAGCTAGGGAACAAGCATTGCATGAGGTGACAAAGTCTCATTTCTATTATGAAATAGAGCATCTAAATCCCATTGTTTTCAATTGGACTGAGGGTTTGTTGGTTTGCATGAAGTGCCAACTTACCAAGTGCAAGTTAGGGAATCTAAAAAATAAAACTGGTTTCAAGTCTATTTTGGTGATGTTGAGCCTAGAACGTGTGCCATTGTTCTATTATCATTGGTTGGAAGTAGATCCATCAGCGCCCAAAGATCCACAATTACTTAGATGGGGAGATTTGATGCCTTGAAATGGAGTTGGCCAACATATGTCATTCCCTCCGATATTTTTTGGATGGATGCGTCAACAACTAATCATGGTTGATGATTGGGCATATGCAGGCATGAATTTCTGAGGAGCTCCATATCTTCCAGTTCCTCTAGGGGCATAGTGGATAGATTCAAGTAAAAAATATTTTTGAATTTTTTGAAGTTTTTATTATGTTTTTATATGTGAATTGATATTTCACTTATGATGCTGTGCAAATGTGGACCATAGATACCTCTAGGGGTTTATCCAATATCCACGTGAGTGGCACGCCGAATTAAGGAGGCTCCTCCTTATGAGCGCAACCTGGAAGTTTTAACCAGGGGGATTCGAGAGTATGCCTTGATCAATGAGGTGCCATTATGCAACTAGAGGCACACTGTAGGGGTTTCTGCCAGACTGTGTTAGTTGTTGGGCCCATTCATCAGGGTTGTTTCGTACTGTCGTGAGCACCATGTGGGCGAATAACAAACTCTAGTTTACTTTCTTCACTATTGTAGGCTTATAAAGCCATGTGTCTCGGAACATAGATTTTGTTATTTTGATGTAGCAAAATCTTTTGTAAACACCCGATATATATATATATACACATGTTTTTTTGTTCATCATGTCTAATATGTCTAATATTTAGCCAATGCATACGTTAATTTGTTCATGTGTATTGGAATTTGATGATAAGTAATAAAATAAAATTCTCATTCCAATAGATGAACTCACACATACATTCTCAAAATTTGATGGTTTCTAACATAGTATTTTCCATTAAGTGTTATTACAATAAGCTGTGAATCAAGTTTTATGATTAACTCTCTAATTCCAAGAGCGATAGTTTCTGACAAAATCTTGATGACCGCACTATATTCGATAATGTTATTACTCGTATGACCTAAAAATATACTTGGAAATTCACTAACTCACCATTAGGGTTATAGATTTCCCACGAAGTGGAAGATAGATTTTGTGTACTACGACAAGCACCATCAGCAAAACCAAACTAACGGTTGGATGACATCTGCAAACCAAGTAGAGCACGAGGTAAGCAGAGGAAAGTTTTTGCAAAAACAAACTAACATACAAAAACCACACTGCGCACTAATGTACATGCATCTTTACACAGATAATCACGCATAATACTCCTTCAAGTAAATCCCGTTTCAGGGCTCAGCCAAATAATTTCCTTCATATTCTACAAAGTCATAGGCACCTTTTTGTAAAACTCGTTTGACAATGTAAGGCCCATGCCACATTGGTTCAAATGTCCCATCGCCCAATTTTTCATTGACTTGATCATAAAGAAAGACCAAGTATTGAGATGAAATAGTCCTATCGTAGTGAGATTTAACTCATTTCTTCTGGGATTCTATTTGTCCAATTTCATGACTTTAAATTGCCAATCATAAATTATTAACCAGGGTACATATACTGATGAAGTACAGGTCCACGATATGTGCTATAAGTTATTTCTTATGTCGTTATGTTCTTGTTAGGGTCTAATTTCTCATCTCCCAATTTTTCATTGACTTGATCATAAAGAAAGACCAAGTCACCCTCAGCAAAAATGTGGGGAGAAATAGTCCTATCGTATCGATATTTAGCTCATTTCTTCTGGGCTTCTATTTGTCCAATTAAATGACTTCAAATTGTCAGTCATAAATTATCAACCAGGGTACATATACTGATGAAGTACATGTCCACGATATGTGCTATAAGTTATTTCTTATGTCATTATGTTCTTGTTAGGGTCTAAACTTAAGGTTAGTATGGAGATTGTGTTGTTAGTTATTTTAATGTCCCAATCCCTAAAGTTACGAGCTAATTTCTTAGGATTTATTCTCTATTGAATCAGTTTATGGATGATATGAGAGTGATTCTAGATTCTACTTATCTTAGACTGTTTTGGGTTTTTGTCTTGAATTTTTATACCACAGCTCTAATTCACTAAGTGCAAGAGAAATATAATTTATCAAACTGTAAAGAAGTACTATCTGAATTCAATTGTTAAAGAGAATACTCTCACACTTTTACTTATTCAATTTCATTCAAACAAGATATTCTAAACAACATCTACACTATGAAGTAAACACAGTTGAACTACACTAGATAAAAAGGAAATGAAATAACCATGTTGTACCAGATAAAAATAAATTCAAATAGTGTATTAAACTAGGTATAAAGCAAAGGAAGTTCTTATGCATATAACAATTCACTGGCGAACTCATCATACTGCATTTCTTCACACAAAAACAGAGTATTCAAGGAATGAAAAGAAATCTAATTGCAATTGGTTAAAGACCATGTCACAGGTCGTAGGGGCCCTCCATGGATCAGTCGATAATATCCAATCAACGTAGCTCAGACACACACAAAACCAATTCTATTTCTTGCAAATAAAATTTAACAAACTGTTTCAAAAATTACATCATCCGGCGCACACAAAATCACAGTGCGGCCATTTTTTTTATAACAAGTCTTTTGCATAACAACATGAGTATTTTAAGCCTAAATATATTTATTCCAACTAAACTATATCACTAAACCTTCGATTTTATATTCCGAAAGCAAATCAATAAGGTTTTGATGAAACTCGGATTCTGTTTCGGCGACGCTCCTGTGGTTGACTTTGGGGTTTGAACATGATATCATGCGATCTTGATGAACTGGTTTAAGGGGATAGGAAGGGATCCACTAGGGGACCATTCCTTATCCATCCATATCATTCGTTGTTGACCTGGAGCTCTTGAACCTTGCAAACAATGGAGACAGCTGCATAAATTTGGATTAGTTGTGGAAATAGACCAATTCTGTAGCCAAATGAATTCTTTAACAAAACAATAGGGTATATAGTCAAACATGAATTAGAAGACATATAATTTCTTACCTTTAACAAAACCTTGTGTATAAGGAATTATTTAGGTGGTAAATATAGGAAAAGAGAGGAAACATAAGAAAAAAGGGATGTCATGGTAAGACAATATTTGGACTCTACATTCTCCTAGGTTGGAGGTTTGTATGTCCTCATACACTTCATCATTGTCAATCACTTGTGACTTCTATTGATCACCTCCAAGTTTCAATGTTTTCTTCTTTTTGGCAGCTACTTGCATCCTAGGTTTTCTCATGAGAATTTTGTATTTTAAGCTGATAATCTCTCTTTGCATTGTCCTATTTTCCTTCTTCAGCTTTTTGTTCTTTTCATACCACAAACTCAAATGAAGGATGATATTGTCACCTTTTGCAATCTAGATCTCACTTTGTGCCTTCAATGCTAGATTCTCATTCTTGACATACCTGTTCAAGGTTTCTAACTCAAAAATCTCTTGCTTTAGAATTTTTGAGGCTGAGTGTTCCTGTGGTTCATTTAACGGATTTCTCCCTTCTCCGAGACTTTGAATCATTTCTTTATTTTTTGTCTCTTTTCTTTGCAATGACTATATATAGTCATATATCACTTGTTGAATAGGGTCGACACCCAGACTATGCACTAGGCTTTTTAGAGGTTAGTTGCAAGGTGGTGGTGATACTCTTAGTGATGGTTTTGGTGACCCTTTTTGAGAACTTTCAGGGTTTTCAGTTGACTCGTTCTCAACTGGTTCGTTTTGCTGAGGTTTTTAATCCATGTACTTTCTTTCTTTTAGTATCTAATTTTTCTTCTTGAGGAAGGGTCCTAGTTTGTGGTATTTGCTCTGCTCTTTTACTAACTACCTTCCTTCTAAGTTTTCCCTTTTTCATTCTCTGCAATATATCTACTATGGGAAGCTCTTCTTATGATAATCCTGGGTGAGTCTAGGGTTCATGCTCTTTTACAACTTGTATTGGTCACTTCCTTTCGTTGAGGGTCCTACTACTGCTGGCTTGTTCTGGGGACCTTTCTTCAAAATGGTTCCTCACTAGGAAACTCTCCCAGTTATTCCCTATACTCTGAAGATGGAACTCAACCAATATCTTTATCAGGCCATGATGATACATGGTATTTTCTATAAACTGAATTCTCTTTTGAATGTTTGTAGACATTTTCTTGAGACGATTTAAAAGAAAAATAAGGAAGATTCATCTGGTGATCTTCAAGAAAATGCATCATCATCCTAACATGGTAAAAATACATATACCCAAACCGACCCTCACAGGTGACAAATTTTTGAAGTATAAGAAATAAATTTCTCCATTTACTCTTACGGGTTGTGCTAGGAATACCTTTCTTTAAGACAGTGGTGTTCATATTTGGATTTTTCAGGAAGACCCTCCAATCTTCTCCATTAATTCCCCTGTTCTTGAACCATTTTTCCCTACTCCTTGGAAATCCAAAGCCTATGAGATCATGGAATCTGTTATGATGATCTTAATATCTCCTATTTCGGCTTCAGTTCCATCAAATGAGCGTGCAAATGTCTTTGTCACTTCCCTGTGAAAATTGTTGAATTTTTCAATGAACTGAAACCATTGTTTCTTTTGCAGTAGCTCCTTGGCCTGAGGATATCTCTCCAAGAATTTATTCCATGCTGGCTCAGTTCGAACAATGATCCCCATTATGGAAGATTCTTTGCCTCAACGACTAGTTACCTTGACAAGAGAATGGTGTTGGTAGGGTTTTGATAAGTGGCGTAACGACGGAGTGGCTATGAAAGTTCAGAGGAGTGTAAGAACAGGTGGATTATAATAAGCATTATAGGAATGAATAAGACCAATGGGCGCATTTAAGATGATAATGATTCGGTAATTAATTAGGTGGATTTGGAATGAGGATGTGACATGACGTTTAAGTGGTGGCTTATGATGTTTTATTAGGTGACCATCACCCTTAAGTTGTAATGATTTCGTTTTAACTTTTGGCAGTACTATTTCTTCTTAGTCATATGTGTAATATATCAATCCCTATTGCTAAATTAAAGTAGAACATACCTTTGATCCACTTTCCTAACCTTGTTTGTTGTTCTGAGATTCCCTACAGGTACTTTTCTTTGTCAATTGTCTTAAAATTCAAATCACTAAGTATCCTTATAGGCTAAAAAAATTATTAGGCTGCAGAAACTTGTTGTAGCTACAAAAACTTGTCCGAGCTATGGAAAGTTGTTGATTCTAAAGTTGAGACATTTTTTTTTAATAATGGAACTTTATTATTTTCTTTTTGATAGGAAAATTTGAAGTGCCAACAAAAATTGGTTTTCACTCTAAATTTTCTATATAAACCTGCCAACAGCATGTTGGTTTTCATGTTCATACCTTTATTATTATTATTATTTAATATTATGATTATTATTATTATTATAGGTGTGTGTGTGTGTGTGTGTGTATACAGATAATTTACTTATTAATTCTTTTATTAATTTTTTTTTTTTTAGAGTGTAAACTAAGAAAAAATTTCCAAGTTGGAAAAGAAGAAGAATTATTCTTGTTCATTTTCAGTTCTAAATTATCTTGGAACATTTTAAGAAACTCCTCTTTTGTCAATGGATTCGGGTACAATTTGATTCGATGCCCATTTACTAATAGAGGAATTTTCTCTTCATCAATAGTCCTGATTCTAATTGCACCATTATAAAAAACACTTTCAACTTCATAAGGTCCAAACCAGTGGGTTTGGAATTTCGATTAAAAATTCTTGAATTTTGAATCAAAGAATAATTCCCAATCTCCTGGATGAAGTTTCCTTTCCTTAATCTACTTATCATTCCATCTAGATCTCTATTGTTGAACTAGGCTAGTTCTCTAGCAGGCGTCTTCTCTGATTTCATCAAGTTCATTTAGTTGTCTCATCTTTTGCTTTTGTGCTTCTGATAAGTCAAGATCTAACTGGACTATTGTCTTATAGGTCTGGATCTGGAACTCTATTAGAAGTAAGACCTACTTCCCATAAACAAGTTCATAGGGAGTATGCCTTGTAGTGTTTCTCCATGTAGTTATGTAGGCCCATAAAACTTCTAGAAGCTTTTCCACCTAGTCCTTTTTGTGTAGATGTACAATCTTGGTAAGGATGGATTCAATCACCTTATTTATAAACTTAACTTTTCCATTTGCTTGTGGATGGTATGGAGTGGACTTCTGATGTTTGATTTTGTATTGATCCAGAAGATTTTGCACTAATTTGGATGTGAACTGTGTTCCTTGATCTGTTACAATTTCTCTTGGAACACCAAAACAAGAAAAAATATCCTCAAAAAGAAATGAAACTACAACATTTTCAGTAGCAAAAGGAAGTGCTTTAGCGTATACCCATTTAGTGACATAATCAGTAAAAACCAGAATATACTTCTTTTGCTTTGAAGGTGGGATGATTGGTCCAACCAAATCTATTGCCTGCTTCTCAAATGGTTTGATGAGTACCTGTGGTTCCAGTGGAATTTCATTTGAAAGAGTGGGTTTTCCCATTCTTTGACAATTGTCACATCTTTTAACATATTCTTTGGTGTCCCTGAAAATGGAGGGACAATAGTATCCTACAAGAAAGATTTTGTAAGCAGTCCTTGTGTCAGAAAAATGTCCCCCACATGGCTCATCATGGGAAGCTTTAAGTATTTCTGGTATCTCGTCCTCTCAAACACATCTTCTGATGATGAGATCTGGTCTTGTCTTGTATAACTCTTCATTTTTCCATGAATAAGATGTGCTATTGTGGACTATTCTTCTCTTTTCTCTAGGAGATAAATGAAATGGCATTTTTCCTGTAGCTAAATAGTTAGCAATATCTACATACCAAGGCGATTTAGTAGATATTGCAAAAAGATATTCATGAAGAAATTTATCCTCTATGGGTTGATCATTATTTTAATTTTGTATCCTAGATAAAAAGTCAGCAATTGTATTCATCTTTCCTATCCTATCTAATGGTTATGTTGAATTCTTGTAATAGTAAGAGCCATCTCGTTATTCTTCCATTAGTGACAACTTTATTCATTAGGTATCTAATGGCATAATGGTTTGTGTGAAGAAAAGTTTCATAGCTAGTTATGTAATGTCTGAATTGGTTAATGGCATGAACTACAACTAAAAACTCATTTTCAGTCACAGTATAATTTAACTCTGTAGTAGTTAATTTTTTATTGGTATAATAGATTGCATAAGGAGTAAGATCTTTTTGTCGCAACACATCTCTTAAGGTTGAATCTAAAGCATCTGTTGAGATATGGAAAGGAAATTTTCAATTAGGTCCTTTTAAGGTAGGTGCTTCGGAAATTCTCTTTTTCAAAGTTTCAAAGGCAGCTTGACATTCCAAATCCCAATTGAATTCATAGTCCTTGGTGAGCAATTTAAAAAGTGGGGATGCCATTTTTGTGAAGTTTTCTATGAATCTTCTATAATATCTAGTAGAACTGAGAAAGCTTCTAACATATTTTTGACAACTTTGCACTGATAACTTAGAAATGACTTCAACTTTAGATGAGTCTACCTTGGTTCCATCTCCTGAAAAATGATGACCTAAAACAATTCCTTCGTTAAACATCATAAAAAAAATTTCATGGCTTCTCGAGATATTTGTTTCTTTACATATTATTAATATATTTTCCAAATTCTCTAGTGCTTCATTGAAATAATCTCCATAAACTAAGAAATCATCCATGTAGACTTCCACACAATCATGAATAAGATCAGAGAAAATTATGAGGACTGCTCTTAGGAATGTTGCTGAAGCATTGCATAATCTAAAGGGAGGTACTCGGTAAGCATAAGTTCCCCATGGACAAGTGAACATTGTTTTATCCTGATCTTTAGGGGCTACCTGAATCTGGTTATATCCATTGAACCTGTATAGAAAGGAAAAATAATTTTCCCCTGCTAATGTGTCTAAGACCTGATCTATAAAAGGTAGTGGAAACTAGTCTTTTAATGATTCTTTATTTAGTTCCCTGTAATAGATGCATACTCTGCATTTTCCTTTTTGCTTAGGTACGATTACTAGGGGTGAAACCCACTAACCGTCAGATATTGGATAGATGAAATTTACATTTAACAATTTCTGCAACTCCTCCTTAAAAATTTCTTTTAAATTCAGGTTCATTCTACTTTGAGGCTATCTAACTAGTCTTGCATTATGTTCAATGTAGATATGGTGCA
This sequence comes from Pinus tabuliformis, assembly GCA_031772625.1. Taxonomy (NCBI): domain Eukaryota; kingdom Viridiplantae; phylum Streptophyta; class Pinopsida; order Pinales; family Pinaceae; genus Pinus; species Pinus tabuliformis. Next base: position 517,741,022 of record CM062815.1, read on the forward strand.
TGAAAGTTTTAGGATCAATCCCTTAGATGTTAGTGTATTCCCATGGAAAATCAGCAGAATGTTTCTGTAAATTTCTATCAATTGATTCTTTTGCACTTCTTCTAGGTTTTCATTGACATTCAAGGTTTTTCCTAGAAAGATTTCTATGGAGGAATTCCCAAATTTTTCCATGGAGAGCAATGATACCTCTTTAGATGAGAGATACTCATTGCAACTATGATCATAATGTGAGGAAGATTCATTATTTTCCAATACATTTAGAATTTCCTCTTCCTCTCTTACTTTTTCAGTAGTAAAAATAGGTTGTATATCTTCTTCATCTTCTATCCATTCTTTAGTTTATGTATCTATTGTTGTTCTTGCAGGAGGATATATTGTAAATTTCTTTGTGGAATTTCCATCTGAGATAAACATGTCACCTGATCTAAAACTGATGAAAGCATCAGTTGTAGCTAACCAAGGTCTTCGTCGAATTAATGGATGTCCTCCTAAATTATTCTTGGGTGTTAAGACCATGAAATCAACAAGATGTTCCCAAGAATCTAAGGATACACAAACATCTTCCAACACACCATCAGGTTTAATCATAGACCTATCTGCTAATTGCAATAAGGTTGGTGTGTATTGAAGGATAGTAAGCCTAAGTGTGTCCATAACTTGTTTGCTCATTATGTTTATTGCTCCTCCTCGATCAATCAGTGCGTTTGTTATTTCAGTTCCATTGATGTGAATTTTTACAGTGGGGATTCCTGGATCTAAGTATTTTTGAATTGTCATCTTCCCCATCATAATTTCTGTGATTTTTCCAACTAACTGAATTCTTTTTATGTCTTTTCTTTTTCTCCCTGATCTTTGTTTACTTAGTTCCTTAATTGTTTTTGCAAAAACTGGTATTTCTTTTATGGCTTGTAGTAAAAGAATCTTAATAAAATCATTTCTCAATTCATCCATCATACTGTAATCATGCAAGATAATTTGTTTTTCTACTCCTTCATCAATTTTCAACTGTTTGGGGCAAGGTGGTCTAATTGATACCGAGGGTTGTTCTATGATGGGAGTGTTTATTGGAACTTCTTCTGTTTGTTTATTCCCCTTCTGAGGGAGAGAGGTATCCCCTTCCTATGATTGGTTTTTGTGTTTTTGAAGATCGAATCTTGTTTCTTGAATGACAATAGGGGGTTTTCTTGGTAACACTCTTTGAGACCTTAATTGGACATTATTTAGGTCTAGTGGAGTTATTACATAATTTTGAGGATTCTTCCCTTCCATGTTGTACACAGGTTGTTGTGGTATTTTATTATTAGGATCCGGAAGTGGTTGAGCATGTAATAGATTTGGTTTTTGTGGAAATAGTAGGGAGAGCTGTGGGTTTTGATTCTAAACAGGAATTTTTGGTAATTGGTTAGCTTGGGGCATTTAATTAGATGGTGGTAGAAATTGTTGTGGAAGGTAGGATGGTGAATATTGTTGATATTAAGCATAGGCTCCATAAGGATTTTTCCATCCTTGATTCCAAGGTTGTGATTGTGGCTGAGCCCAAGGCTGCCACACTAAATTCCAATTATTTTTTGAAGTCTGAGAAAATTGTTGTGGTCTAAATCCTTGTGATTGATTTGGTTGGGAATTTTTCCATGGTCTCTTGGCTATAAAGTAGAGAGGGTATACTATTTATAATATTCTTTCATCATTAGATACATCCTTGAGACCTGGTAAGGATGGACATTCCTTCGTATCATAATTATCTACACATATGTTGCAAGTTTCTATGGCTTTTGAATCTAAGGGACACTATCTTACAGCATTTTTCTTTCAACATTTGGTACAGAAGATGGATAATGTAGCATTTTCAAAAAAATTCTTGTTTTTTGTTTTAAGGGTGTCTATATGCTAACTTAGGCTCCCTAAAATATCTGTTTTGAAGGTATCAAACAAATTTTCTAATTCTTCCCTGCTGACTATCCCAACTATAGATTTATTAATTCTTGACAAGAGAGGGTCTCTAGGACTCCTTCCAACTCGTGCTTTACCCCTTGAGATATGTACACATAAATCACAAATATCTGCAAATGGTAGTCGGGAAATATCTCCCTTCCCAGTTAGGTTAAGGAGATCAATCCTCTCATATTTAATAGCTCTGAGTAAGAGGGCTTTGAAGGTTTCTTCATTCAAATTATCCATTTTTTTCTCTTTTAACATTGTAAAAAAACCTTTCTACTAAATCTTCAAGATTTTCATCTTCTTTTTGTGTCATTTTGAAGACTTCATCTTTAAGGTTACTAGGCATACAGTAATCTCTATATTTACCTAGGAAATCCTCTTTCATTTGTCCCTGTGTTGTTATAGAATTCACTCCTAGACTCATGAACCATTTTAATTCTGAGTCTTTTAATGTAGCAAGGAACAATTTTAACTTTTGAGCATCATGCATATAGTCATATGATTTGCATAATACTTCAAATTCGAAGAGAAATGTCTCTGGGTCTTCGTTTCTTTTTTCGTGGAAATTAGGAAGAATTGAGGGTGATATATTTTTCACTGTGAGGGTTGTATCTTCATGAAGAATAGGAAATCCAGAAGGATCTTGGTTTCCTCTACCTCTACCCCTTCCTCCAATCTTATTTTCCTGACCATGGACATTGTGTACCTCTCCTTTCCCTTCACTAGCCATGATAGATTCTTCGGAACTAATATAGTGTTCTTCTAATCTTTCTGGTTCCTCTATCAATGGTTGTTCAAAATAAGTTTCTGGTTCCTCTTCTTCACTAGGAACTTCTAATTTTTCTCCCAAAATTTGCTCACTAGTAGAGGATAGAAAAATTACTCCTGTAGTTGGGGATGTAGGATTTTCTTCAATTACAGCTTCAGTAGAGGAAGTGGGTGAAGTTTTGGATTGGATTTCTAATCATGAGATTTCATGAAGCCTTTGTCGACCCCTAAATGGAATTCAAGTTTGAGTCGGTGGTGTGGATTCTTAAAATCAAGGTGAAGTGAGTGGATTTGTGGGAATTAAACTTCTTCCTCTCCCTACAAATCTACCTCTATGGTATCTATCCCTATGCATATCATGTTTTGATTTTTCTTAGCTTCTATTTGTACTTCCCCAGCAAAGGCGCCAAAATGTTTGGCCAATTTAATGTCTTTAAATTGTCAATCATAAATTGTCAACCAGGGTACATATACTGATGGAGTACAGGTGCGCGATATGTGTTAGAAGTTATTTCTTATGTCGTTATGTTCTTGTTAGGGTCCAAACTTAAGATTAGTATGGAGATGGTGTCGTTAATTATATTAATGTCCCAATCCCTAAAGGTACCAGCTAATTTCTTAGGATTTATTCTCTATTGAATTAGTTTATGGATGATATGAGAGTGATTCTAGATTCTACTTGTGTTAGACTGTCTTGGATTTTTGTCTTGAATTTTTATGCTGCAGATCTAATTCACTAAGTGCAAGAGAAATCTATTCTATCAAACTATAGATAATTACTGTCTGAATTCAATTGTTAAGGGGAAGTCTCTCACACTTTTACTTATTTAATTTCATTTAAACAAGATATTCTAAACAACATCTACACTATGAAGTAAACACAATTGGACTACACTAGATAAAAAGAAAATGAAATAACCATGTTGTACCAGATAAAAAGCAATTCAAATAGTAGATTAAACTAGGTATAAAGAAAAGGAAGTGCTTATGCATATATCGATTCACTGTCGAATTCATCATACTGTATTTCTTCACACAAAAACAGAGTATTCAAGGAATGCAAAGAAATCTAATTGCAATTTGTTAAAGACCTATCACTAGTCGTAGGGGCCCTCCATGCGTCAGTCTATAATCTCCAATCAACACAACGCATACACACACAAACCAATTCTGTTGCTCACAAATGAAATTTAATAAACTGTTTCAAAAATTATATCATCTGGTGCGAACCAAATCACAGTGCGGCCATATTTTTTATAACAAGTCTTTGGCATAATAACATGAGTATTTTAAGACTAAATATATGTATTCCAACTAAAATATATCACTAAACCTTCAATTTTTTATTCCAAAATCAAATCCATAAGGTTTTGATAAAACTCGGATTCTGTTCTGGCGAAAATCCTGTGGTTGACTTTGGGGTTTGACCATGATATCCTGCTATCATCTTGATGAACTGATTCAAGGGTATAAGAAGGGATCCACTAGGGGACCATTCCTTATCCATTTGTATCCTTTGTTACTGACCTCGAGCTCCTAAGCCTTGCAAAAAATGGAGGCAGTTGTAGAAATCTGGATTAGCTACGGAAACAAACCAATTCTGTAGCCAAATTCATTCTTTAACAAAACCATAGGGTATATAGGCAAACATGAAGAAGAAGACATATAATTGCTTACCTTTAATAAAACCTTGTGTATGTGGCATTATTTACATGGTAAATATAGGAAAGGAGAGGAAACATAAGAAAAAAGGGATGTCATGGTAAGACAATATTTGGACTCTATAGCTTCAATTACTAACGCTGCAAAGAAGTGAATTTTATCGAGCCTTTTGAGGTAAAGTAAATGTTCCTCCTTAGCTGAGGTATCACGGAGTAATTCGACAACTAGTTTTAGTGAAGGAATTTCACTCTCAATTGGAAGAGTTTCCTCTAGACCATACACCAGCTGAAAGGGTGTGAATCAAGTGGCAGTCTTGGCTACGATTCAGTAAGCCCAAAGAGTTGAAAATAGCATAAGATGAAAATTTGATATATGCATCCCATTGGTATGTTGAAGCATAGTAACGAAGACTTTGTTAACTGCCTAACCTGGCCATTGACCTCTGGATAATAAGGTGTTGAGTTGTCATGACACAAACCCAACGAGCAATGAGCTCTGCCATCATGTAATTGTAGAAATGAGATCCATGATCAATAATGATGGCTTGAGGGACACCAAATCGAGCTATGACATGGTTGAAAAGAAATTGAGAAACAATTTTATCGTCATCATCACATGTGAGCATCGCCTCAACCCATTTAGTGAAATAATCAATGGCAACGATGATATAACCATGCCCCCCAATCGAGCGATCGTTACATGTCATGAAATAAATACCCCATTTAGTAAAGGGGCTAATGGTAACAATGGGGTGTTGGGGTGTGAGTGGGGCATGTTGTTTACGGTTGTAAATCTAGCAGGCATGACATTTTTGGACTGCTAAACTAAAATATTCAAATATCAAAGGCTAGAGATAACTAGCACAAAGGATTTTCTAAGTAGTAGCATACCCTGACATGTGACCACCACAAGCTCCAAAGTATATTCATTTAGGACTCTCTCTAGTGTCAAACATCTACGAAAGATAGAATTGACACCAACATGGTACAAAGTATCGCGAATGATTTGATATGGTTTGGAATGATGTCGAATATAATGAAGTTTAGAATTGGACAACTCAGATCGAAAATTTTGGTTATGGAGATAGACAATAATATCTCTGTACCATGGGTTAAGAATGATGATGAGAAAGAGGTTCTCGTCAAGAATGAGCTCATCAAAAGTCATAGATGTGGTCACAAAGGGAAGGTCACAAATTAACTCACTGAAAACTAGTGATTTGTTTGATTTTGTTGTAACAAACTCCAAATCAAACTCCTAAAGGATAATAATACACTTAGAATGTTTTCCCACTGGCAACTAATGATTCAAGATGTAGGTCATGGGGTTGCAATCAGAAATCACAGTAGTTTTCCACAAGAGAATATAATGTTGAAAGAATTGAACGTCATGAACAGCTACTAAAGCAAGTTTCTCGACATGGGAATATTGAGTTTTGGTATTGATAAGGTTTCAGCTTAAGTAGTGGATCACATATTCATTTCCATCATCATTGTCTTGCACCAATACCATGGCAATAGTACTACCATCTACGGCCAAGTACAAGAAGTAATCGTGGTGATAGTTGGGGGGATGCAGTAAAGGAGCACTAATGAGGGTGTTCTTTAACGCATTGAAATAATTTTTAGTGGTGTCATTCCAAATAAATGGGATCCCCTTTTTTAGCAAAAGAGTAAATCCCTTGGAAATTTTAGCATACTTGGGTACAAAATGACAAAGGAAATTAGCTTTCCCTTGCAATCTCTGCAACTGATGTAAAGATGAAAGAGGGGGTAAATTTACAATGGCCTCAAATTTGAGGGGTTCAATCTAGATTCCTTCCTTAGATAACACAAACCCTAGGAGATGATGAGATTCAACATAGAAGACACACTTATGCATATTTAAATGAATGATCATGATGTTTAGCAGAAAGAGTCGGTAAGTCATCAAGATATGACTAAATGACGTGTTCGATGTCATGAAAAGCATAATACATCGCTCGTTGGAAGGTAGCACCACCATTTTTCAAACCAAAAGGGAGTTTCTTGTAGGCAAAGGCTCCCCATCAAGAGATAAAAGTAGTTTTATGTTGATCGGTGGGAAGAATGTTAATATGGGCGTAGCCAAAAAAAACTTCCATAAAAGAAAAAAATCTCACTCTCGATGCATTCATCAATGATTTGATCAATAAAAGGAGTTGGATAATTTTCTTTCGGACACACTCTATTGATAACACGGTAATCAACACAAACATGAATAGTCCCTTGTTTTGTAGTCACAGGGAAAATGTTAGAAACCCAATCTATCAATGGATTGGGGTAAATGAAACCAGTCTTTATAAGTTTTTCAACCCCTCCCTTTATAGAGGCTGCCTTTCTAGGGTGCACTAGATAAAATCACTGATGAACAAGCTTTGCATACGGATAGATAGGAATTTCATACACAATTATACTCAGAGCTATGCCAGACATTTCATATGACAAGGAAAAGACATCACAAAATACCTTAAAGAGGGTAGTATAAATCCTGATCTCATCTAAAGAACAAGAAATCTTGACATGGATTTTCTCTACAATTATTGGTTTAACAAAACATTTTATGGGCATCATAGCGGTAATGTTTCCCATGTTCCCCTCGAATGAAACTTCATGGACCAAAATGGGCGTTTGAAGTGGATGGGTGAGTGTATAGAAACAAAGGTATCTAAACACGATGAAAACTATTTGAGACTTGGGAGAAATGACGAATGATGATGCGCATCATTCCAAGGAGTTTTCTCAAGAGACCGGACCTCAGTGATACTCTCGTCAGTGGGAAATGTCTTGTTCAATTGATCCATAGAATCCCAAGAACCAAGTCAAGGGGACTATCAATGCGCGTCTAGATGCATACCAAGAGTAGCATGACTTTCAGAAGTAACCGCCAAAGCCAAAACAACAACTTGGTAGGCTTGTTCCACAGGGCTGAGTGGCATGACATCACCAAAAGAATCAACCTAATTTAGGGAAGGAGTGATCCAAGTATTGTGAGAAGTGGAGATCATGTTAACAGAAGTGATGTTTGGAGGTGGGAGGGAAAAAGTTCCCATAAAAGCAGAGTCTTTGAAAAGACCTGCCCCAACACTCTCATGAGGGATGTCAGTATTTCCCACATATGGCGCATTTACATTTGAAGAACCAAAAGAGAAAAAGGCTAATTGATTAACGATGAATATTTTCCCCTCATGAGGAAAACGGAGCACATGGAACAAAGAAGAAACCATGCAAAACATAGCATGAGTCCAACTTTGTCCAAGTAGAAGGTTATAACTCAAATTTTCATCAATGACTTCTACTTCTAAGTCAACAGTTTTCCCTCCCAACATTATAGGCAAGCTGGTGAGAATACCATAAGGATGAGATCCTCTTCCATCAAAGGTTTCTAGAGTGTTCAGAGATTGGTTGAGAGGCGCAGAGCCTATAGCTTTCCAGCATGAAACAGATATGATGCATGTGGAATCACCATCATCAAACATAGTTTGATGAATTTTCTTCCCTTTAATAATGACTTGAATTAAGAAATCAAGTTGATGGGGAAGAGGTGGAACATGACTTTCCAGGTCAAAAGGAATCAAACTCAAATTCGTAGGGTCAATTCCTCCTATAGTGGATAGTAATTCTTTCCGCTGCGATGGACAACTCTGGAGAACTTCCAAGGCAGACATCATCGTAGGTGGTTGAGCTATATCTTTGACAATATTTTAATGTTAGGCAACATACGCATTTGGATTGTAAGATGATTTCTGAAGGACAGCCTTCAGAGGTGGTCGTACAACACAATCATTACTAGGTCTCTCAATATGAAGAGGACCAAAATTGGGTGGAGTAGAAGTAGAAGGTGTATCAGTAACTACTTTTTCCACATATTGTTTGGGGGGAGTCGGATAGTCTTTTGACTGAGTGTCAATAGAAATACGTATTGTTCCACTCATATAAACCTTAGAACCTGAACATGTAGAATATTGCGGTTGTTCTACCAATTGGGTCTGCTATGATGGAAAGGTCCCTTTAGTACAGTCGGTGTCCCTTGAGTTCCTTTTAACAAGTGACTAACTTCCGCACGATGGGGACAATCCTTAATATAGTGATCTTCCTCCCAAATGAAGCAAGGATATTTGGGCTTATGTTTAGATGCATTATTAGAAGATGATTTTGGAGGATCTTGTTTTGGGTATCAAATTTTGCTTTTCCTTTACCCTTCTTTTTACCTTTTGAGGCTTTTTCTTCTGGAGTAGATTGAACAAAATTAACCTCAAAGGTCTTACTAGGATTTGGAGAGGGAATTGAAGGAGGACTAGATGTAGTAGTTGAAACATATATTTTCTTCAAAGAAGTTTTACTGGAAGTTTGAGTCACTAATTCAATAATACCATCAACTAGTGGTACGTTTGGAGGTTTAAAAGATGATGGATCCGTAGATGGTCTTGGAGCATCACCCAAGAGATCATATAACGTGCCAGATTGGGAATATACCAAATCGAAATATTGGGCATGGGAAATGGCTTGATCTTCGATTACACAACGTCCCATAGCTATGTCCTTGGCAATATTTTTGACGAATTATTTGGTAAACAATCCAATTAACAACTCATCAGGTATATCAAATTTGATAAGGTGATGCCAACATCTCCACTAATGGATATGATCAAAGATATGGGTAGCAATATTTTGTTTCAAAGATGTAAGCAGGTGGATACCAGTTTCATATCAAACTGGTAACGAGAGGTGAGTAAGGAAGGACATTGCCAAAGAATGGAAGTCTTGATAGGAACCACGAGGTGACTCGATGTATCATTTCATGGTAACACCCATCAAGGTTCACTGGGAAAGATGTAGAGGAACAGATTCTTCAACCCAAGAATTGGATGAACACCATAAATGATAACTCATAACGTGGGCCTAGGGGTCTTCTCCAGACTTTCTTCCGAATTTCAGATAATCACCAAGAATCTTAGTACAAACTGGAGGCCAATATGATGAATGGAGTACTGGATTATTAGTGAGTCTTAACACATCATGTAGTTCCAACATTGATAGAAATGGAAATAGTGGATTGAAATGAATGGGAGGCCTTTGATAAGGCCCATCTTGTGGATTCCATAATTGTTGGTATGGTTTTTACTCCCAAAGTGTTAGATTTTGACCATAAGGAGCTTGATATTGCCCCCATTGAGGGGTATTCTGACCATACAAAGGTGTATTTTGCCCCTAGAAAGGTTGATGAGGGTAAGGTTGAAAATGACCCACCATGGACCATTGAGAACCATAAGGTGGATAAACATCTTGCGAATCATATGGATTATAAGGTTTTAGTTGTAACTGTTCACCCTGGTGATAAAACTGGTAACCTTGCTGTTGCAGGGGTTGACCTTGTGGTTGTAAGGGTTGGCCTTCTTAATACAAGGGTTGCTTTTGTTGTTGCAAAGGTTGTCATTACTGTTGTAATGATTATTGATAAAGACCTTGTTGAACATAAGGTCCTTGTTGTACATAAGTTTGTTGTTTTTGGAAAGTTTCTTGTGGAATTTGTTGAGTTCCAGGTTGATACTAATAAGTTCCAGCTTGAAATTGGCCAAATGCCCTAAATGATGGATGTGAGCTAGGCTGCATTTGTGGGCCTGCCTGTTGAGTAAAAGGTGGATTTTGAGGCTATTGTGAGGCATACGGAGGGTATGGTTGTTGGTAGGGTATCTAGGCGAAAGAGGATGTTAATAGGAGATTTGGTCTGATCTAGATGGAATTGATGATCCACTAGGATGAGGTACACTTCCAACATTTTGACTAGCTCCGATAGCATGAGCTTGAGATCCACTCACATAATCTCCACTCGAAATAGGAGGTACATATGGAGGAGGTGGTGTTTTCCCCCATGTGGTGGGATAGGTGGTGGCACATATTTTCTACTTAATGGAGGACCTAAGGAACTTATAGGGACATTGATTGCCCCAACTGTAACTCTCAGTTGTATGAGAATTGAAGAAACTTTAATTGGTATAGGAATTTGAGAGGCCACATTTGAAACAAATGGACCATAATTAGGCATGGTTCCTGACAACCAAATGGGATTCTAATAAAGTGAAGGCACACTTGTAGTACTCAAAACCAATTGATCCAAAGAGCTATAACCAATTGGAAACAAATGTTCACTACTTTTAGGCGGTGGTGGATGTGCTACAGTTCCCACATATGGATAACCTTAAGGTGGAAAGTCATATTCAGAATCATTGTCAACACCAAGAGTATGAGTGGTTGAGACTTCTAAAGGAACTTGAGAAGAGTTTGAAAACTCACCTTCTGATGCCATGTGTGGAAATAGTTGGTTAGGGGGAATCCAAGATGATCGTGGATATAACTCCAAATGCACACCAGGATTATCGTATGGAATAAAAGGTTGTTGAGGAGATTTGACCAATGGATCAAAAAGCAGATTCGAAGGGAATAAAAAAAAGTTGTGTGGACTCTTAGGAGTTTTTGGATTATATCCCTGAGATGACAAGTCTCGAGGTGGAGGACAAGAAGCAAGGGGTTGAATACTCAGGATAATTCCAATTTGAAGACCTTGGTCATCAAATGATTGTGAAATCTCAAGATGAACTCTGTGTGATGACTCTTGAGTGTCATATGATGAAAGGGAAATGTGAGGTGAACACATGGTTCAACCACGATGACCTTTTCTCAAAAACAATAAGGGGTGGTTTATTTAAGCCTACAACTAAAAGTTACTATTAATTAGACAATATGAGGCCAAGGATAACTGCATAGTTAAGTCATGTTATCATGGGCAATTAAATTTTACAACTTTTAAAAAAAAAAAAAATCAAAAAGCGTGTACTGGCAAGACGGTTTACCAAGTATTTGTGAACCGTTAAATACACCTTAGCTAAAACCAAGGACTTAACATATGATGGTCGATCTCCCGAATGTTGTGTTTAGTGTATCATGTCTACAAGGCAGCTAAATTAGTTACCTATGGCCAAAAGATAGCAACCTAGTGGGGTCTCCCAATATATATTCGATGGTATGGGGAGCACAAGTTCATGTTAGCATTGTCTAATTATTAGTCATTCGATGAGAGCATTCCCATATACTTTTCATACTAGAGTTCGTCCATTATACCCAAGAGTATTAGAGAACCTCTGATATACTTCCTTACTAGAAAGGGATTTCACCGCCTGGATATAACGCATGTAGTTAACGAGAGCTACTAGGTTTATAGATGTCGAAACACATCTCTAGACTAGATCACTAAATGTTTGCATTAAGTTCCAAATGCTCCTTAGCTTAATTGAGTAAATTTTAATGTTTTTCTTGAATTATGTTTCAATTTTTGGCTCAAACGATGTCACGTAAATCCTAGAATGCAACTACATGAGAAAAAAGGAAACCTTTCATTTCAATGAATTCTATAATAGCAAGAGAAAATATGTCACTCAATTAATGCATCAAACAACATGCCTCCACTAACTTTTCCAAATGCAACATGCGAAAGCAAAACTAAAATTCACTTTCACTAATGCACATGCAATCTATTGGAAACAAAAATGACTTTTACTTTACTAAGATGCACATTACCTTTATGATGTTCTATTTGATTTTAGATCCTCATATGAAGCTAAACTTCAACTACAGCAAAGAATGAAGATTTTGATTCAAAATGCTCCTAATGCAAATAGTGCATCAATCAAAGTAACATGAAATTCAAAAGCACTCAATGAAACTCTCTTTCACATTTTTTTCGAATATATAAGAAAATACACTTATTTCAGTTTTTAAACCAAATAATGTAATCTATGCTTGATAAATGACAAATATGAATTTCAAATGAAATATGTCCTAGTACAAATGAACAAAAACTTTTCACAAGACAAATTGAAACTAATGCAAATCAATGTTTCAAATGATTTTACTAGATGATCAGACCTAAACAATCAGCAAACCACAAACTCAATGATACTCACAAGAAACAAGTGACAATCAAATGACCTATAAACCCTAAAATCAATCAAATTTTACTCAAACACTCGAAAGTTCAAAGAAGGAAAATTTTTCTAATAAAATGAGGTAATCAATCAAATCATCAATAAATCAAGTCATGCAAGACAAAAAAAGACCTCAGGGGCTCAGACACACTTGTGTTTGATAGAGAAACCCTAGGATTTTTTTGAATCTCATACATCAGCATGGTTGTTATGGCCAAACTCGCACTAAACAGAAGATTGACACGATTGTTTTAACAAAGGGTGCATTGGCAGCATGACTATTAGAGCAAAAAAATGCATTGGGCGAGGAAGAAGGAAAAACATAAAAAAAAATTCACAAACGCTTCCAAACTGAGCACTCTAAGATGGCAACCAGTGATTGTGTAGACCTATACAGAAGCAAACTAACTGATAACACGATGGCTGATCAAACTAATCAAGAGATTAGTTGAGAAATGAGGATGAACAGGCTATAACTTCCCCAATGGAGTCACCATTTTGTTGTGAAGGTATACCCATTCATTGGGCTAGAGGGATTGCCTCTGTTCACAGAGGGGATTTACTTTCATAACAAAATCCCTAGTGGAGTCACCTTTTTGTTGTGAAGCTAAATCCACTCTATGGACAAAGGCGGTCCTCTTAGCCCAATGAGTGGGTCTAGCAACAAACTAAACAAACTAACATACATTGTCCTAGCTTATATTAGACAAATGCAGAGAGGAGGAGAAACCTACCTCGCTCTGATGCTAATCACTCAATCCTTTGGACATTGTTAGGTTCTTATACTAATAGCAGTCATAATTTTTGAATGGCTGAGATTAAACCTGTAATATGTACATACCTTTGCTTTCTGAAAATTTTTTCCATATTCAAAAAATTAAAAAATGTAAAGAGGGTATGTCCTAAAAGAAAAATCAAAGGACAAAAAGAATAAAAAAGGTCAAGAAAGATAAAAAAATATGAACTCGAAGAAAGAAAAGACCAAGCAAGTGTGCAAGTCAAATTGCCACCACTATTTACTTTTTGTTCAAAGTAAATGATTGTGTTCAGTTTGTAACCTATGCCACAATCCGTGAGAGTCAAAATGTTTAAACTTGGCTATTTCATGTTTCAATTTCATGTTTATAAATAGAGAAATAAAATCTGACCAAACAGTGTAATCTTGGCAGATAAGTAGATTAGGTAGAGTAAATAAAAAGGAGCTCAACTATTTAATATGAGCCCTTGGATGTAATAATGTTAGACATAGTTAGATTACTATTTTAAAAGAAAACAAAAATGTTTTGATAAGGCTTTTCCAGCTTAAAGTGCACCCTAATAAAGAGAACTAAAAATGGTAGGATGAGCATATGGGGAAGTAGTAGAAATGTTGCAGAATTGTGATGATTGTTAGACAAAAGCATATTCATCACCCTCATCATGAAAATTCAAAGTATGAATGACCAATTGGGCATGCATTAAGCTTACAAAGTCAACTGATTAATTTCCCCATTCATTTCACCCTTAATTTTACTAATTTCCAATAAGCAAAGTTTGAAGTACCCAAAATATTAAGTCAAAGGGGCTCAGAGCATCTCTCTGACTTCTAGATGGACTGGACCCTCGACCTAATGACTTATAGGTCCTAAGTACTAAAATTCCCCCCACAAACATTACCCCCCTTCACTCTCCCTCATTTTACCAAACAAATCCCTTTTCCTAAGGTAGAACACCATTTTTCCTAAGGAAAAGCCATTACCCCCAAGTAAACTTGTTTTCCTAAGAAAACCCACAAAAATAACACTAAGTCTAAGTTGTAATGTGTTTATACAAAGCCAATGAATTATAAATGTACATTGTACTTAGCGCTAAATCAATTTAGCTTTTTCATTCATATTAACTTTTAATTTTATTTATATTTTAAATCCATAAAATACCTCTTTCCAGCATATTTTATTAAACTCCCTTAATATTAATACCCCTATCTCGAAGTTTGTAATATAAACTTTATAAATAAAACCACTGCACTTAAACATTAATCAGGCCCCTCCATTACCCTCCTCACAACTCCAAAACGCGATCACCATGTGATCAGGCCCCATTTGATCTGACGGTTAATGATCATATTGGGCAGCCTTAGAAAGCCGACCTTTACCCACCTGATATGGATGGATTCCCTTTTGGCCCCGTCGCTACGTGGCGCCCAATGAATGGCATCGGGCAGCCTTCCCTCGAAACCACTCTAGCTAAAAAGAAATGCAAAGAAAACCACATACCACCACCTACTACACGACAAACTATCTAGTATTCTCTTTGCGCCAAAACTCAAACAAATCAAACTTTTACCCGTTTCAACACGAAAACCCCAGTATTGTTTGTTTTCACCTGTTTGTGTGGTAAAACCCTGTGTAACCCTTTTTCACCACCTGAAGCCTCTTCTAACCAATTCAAACATGGTTTTCCTCCCGAAATCACTTTGGACTTACTCCATAAACCTATAAAGCTTGATAAATCCATTAATGACCCTCCTTGTCAACCCAACGTTTCCCTAACAGTTTGTTTTGTTTTATAGGTGATCAAAAGATAGCAGCATAGTCATAAGACTTGTTTACTCCAAGATTGTTATCTAATCTATTCAAACAGAGATGCAAAATAAAACACACAACTAAAAGACAAGCAAAGGAGACATGGAATTAAATGATTTACTGTTGAAATATACAGTAAAAACCTCAAATATATAGTGAAGGTAATAGGACACAGTAAAGAATAGTAAAAGTGTATCAGGGTTAAAGAGTATCAGATTGAAGACCAAGTCAAGTAAAGTAGTTAGCATGAAGACAAACAATAGGAAAGATAGTTACAAAGCATACAGATTCATTTCAAAGTGAAGATAGATGAAAAATAGAGTGGTAAAAGTAAACAGTAAATGTAAATATGGAGGCAGTAAGGGTTAAATAAAGATGAAAACACTTTCACCAGTAACAATGAAGTTTATCCAATGTAAAAGTGAGAAATAGTTAAAAGAAATTTATGGTTAAAAGATGAAAACAAAGAAGAAATGGTACATTCTTAAGAAATTTCCTGTTTAAGTCATAGTTTTGCAGAAACTATTGTGGCCAACAAAAGATGAATTTGTAGAAACTTAAGGAGGTTTGTGTTTCTAATATTCTAATATACAAAAGCCTATCTCACTTTTTAAACAGTTATTACCTAAAGTGAGATAAGTTCATGTCTTCACAGCCTACTTTTCGTACTGTGTGAAGTCCTACTTTTGACATCTTTTTGCAGAGAATAGTGTGGACGGCTGGAGCTGCATTTTGGGAAACTGATAGACATTTATATAAAAAACATACTTATCTTCAATAACATCTTTCACTTTTTACATATCTATCACGGATTGAGATATACAAAGGTATCAATGGACCCTAATCTTGCAGAATCGCTAGAGCACAATGCACAAAGAAAGGATGCAGTTAGTGACTGGGATGCCTCATCATCAATTAAGAGTTGCTATCAAAATTCGACTCTCTCTTATTTTTCACCATAAATCCATAAAAGTAGTTCCAAATGAATTCATTAGTTTTGAATTTCCTTTATTTAAGTTCTATTAGTGTAAAATAGTTTGAGATACCTATAGAACCAATCTTGATATTTTTCAAGATATTTCAATTTAGAATTTGTATAAATACTTCTTCATTTGAAGTATTTGGGATGGATTCAAAATCATTTTTGTAGATATTTCTTATCAAGTTAAGAAGCTCTTGCAATGAAGATTAGATTGGTTTGTTGGATCATGGAATAAAGTTAAAGACATTTCATAGGATTGTGCACAACAGAAATCAAATAAGCATTATCTCTCATGTTTATTAATATTTTCTCTTCTTGATTATAAATATTCACATATGTCTCTATGAAATCTGAATGGTAAGCAAGGAATGATATTTTAGAATTAGCTTTAATACTCTCTGTCTTGATTGTTTACTTTCTCTATGTTTTCTGCTAAACTATCTTGGTCTACGAATTCTTAATTGCCTCCTTACTTTCGTAGTTCCCCCTGCTAGGTCAATCGTAAAGGATTCCTAGTTGCCCTTTTCTACTGATATCCTTCTACTCTTCATCTTAATCCCGATCTAAGGATTCTTGATTGCCATTTCACCCTGGTTAGGATTACCTCATCCACTGGAACCTGAAGATTTTACTTTTGCTTTGCTAGCCTACCCTATGAACTCTTCCTTTAGTGATTGATATGATCCAGTTAAGCCATCCTTTGATTGACTCCATAGCCCAATGGCTTGAAAGCCTTGCTCTGTCCATATGTTCCTAGAATTCCACCACCCAACCAAAATCAAAACCTTATGAGCACTAAGAACTAGCCTAAAATCCCACCAAAACAAAGTTAAATTATAAAGAGAGAGCCCTCTCTAGACTTAGGTTGGCTAGAGCCTAAGCCTAAAATATTGGTTTGCAGTTACCTCGGAAATTTCTTTCTCTGACCTAGAGAAAATTCTGAGTGATAACATAGTGGCGACCATACTAGGGAGAACTAACATTTTCTTCAAAATTGTTTTACAGGTTTAGATCTGATCTATGATGGTGGGCAGTGATCAGACACATGAAGGATTGTTTAAAGAAAGGTGTAGAAGCTACAATTGATGGCATGGATGATAAGATGGAAGACTTGAAGACAAATATGAATAAGTTGCTACAGGAAATGGTCACTAAGGGTGAAAGGGTACTAAAGGAAACTCATGATGAGAACAAAAGAAAGGTTAATCATGATTCCATAGACTCTAATGTTGGATCAAAGACTCACCATATTCCAAAAATCGATATGAGGAAGTTTGATGGCAAGGATCCCGCCACATGGATATTACAAATGGAGCAATTCTTTGATCTCAATAATGTGAAAAAAACACAAAAGGTACGTATGGAAAATTTATATTTGGAACCAAATCAGTTTGTACGGTATCAATGGCCTTGCTCTCCTAAAAAATTTATCACTTGGGCAATTTTTACAGAAGAATTGATAGCACATTATGAGGATACAAAAAGCAACACTTTTTTTAGCCAATTGATAAGTCTCAAAAAAAAGGGTTCAATAATGGAGCACATTGAGGAGTTCCAAAAATTGAACATAAGGGTAAAAGATATTCCAGAGGAGCATAGGATTGATGTCTTCATATGGTCTTTAAAGGATAATATCCAACATGATGTTTGCCTTTGGGAACCTAATTCATTAGAGAAGGCATTCAGGTTAGCAAGAAAAATGGAAAGCAAAATTATGGCAACCAAGAAGCATACCACTCACAACTATAAAGATGGAAGTGTAGTTGCCCCTAGTCTTCCACAACCTATAAAGTTTACACCACAACAATTGGAAGAAAAAAGAGCAAAAGGGCTTTGTTACAGTTGTGATAGCAAATACACTAAAGGTCATAAGTGTGCTGACAAGAAATTATTCTACATATATTGTGAAGAGGAAGAAGAAAAGGAGCAAGAAAGGTCAAAAGAAGAGGATATACTCCAGGAAAAAAGCCTAGATGAAGAACAAATAAATCTAACCATATCTTGTAATGCATTGGCGGGAATTACCACTCCTCAAACCATCAAGATAAAAGGACAAATCAAGAAGAAAAAGGTAATAGTGTTGATTGATTCAGGAAGCACCCACAATATTATTCATTGTAAGGTAGCAAAAGAATTGAATTGCTTCCTATATCCAGCACCAGAGTGTCAAGTGATGATTGCAAATAGAGGAACAATAAATTGCTCTGGAAAGTGCCATAATATCAAGCTATCCATGGGAGAATATGTATTGACTAGCCCAATGCTTTCCATTCCAATGGAGGTGCTGATGTTGTACTAGGAGTCCAATGGCTACAATCCTTGGGTACAATAGCTTTTAATTTTCAAGAACTTTTCATGAATTTTTCTATGGAAGGAAAGGAATTTGAAGTAAGGGGTATTGCAGGGAAACCGAGAAAGATAATCAGCTCTACTAGTATGACAAAGCTTCTAAAAAAGAAGCAAAGAGGTGTAATTGGACAATTATGTTCGCTAGATGTTTCCACATCGGAATCATCTATTTCTCTAGATCTCCAAAAAGTCCTGGACAATCATTACAAGGTATTTGAGACTCCCAAAGGTATCCCACCTATGCGTGATCATGATCATGCTATTTATCTGATTCCAGGAAGTGTTCCTCCAAACATCAGGCCGCACAGATATCCCAATGTCCAAAAGAGTGAAATTGAACATATGGTTGCAGAAATGCTAGAGGCTGGTATAATTCAACCGAGTCAAAGTTCCTTCTCTGCTCCAGTAGTATTGGTTCACAAGAAGGATGGATCATGGCACATGTGTCCGGATTATAGGGAGCTCAACAAGCTCACTATTAAAGATAAGTTCCCCATTCCTGTCATTGATGAATTACTAGATGAATTGCATGGATCAGTTTACTTCACCAAGTTGGATCTTGTTAGGCCCCTACACTACTAGTGTAGCCCCTCATTGTTATTAGTACAACCCACTTATTATATTGATGTACCCATGTAGTGCCCATATTGTTACTATTGTGCCCCATAGAAGCCCACTATTGTTATTATTGTGCCCTTACATTATTATTGTTATGTCGGCTATGATTATGTTATGACCCCTTAGACTCCTATATATAGAAAGGAGGTCTTTTCATTTGTATCATCGAAGAATTGTTCATTTATGTAATGTAAAGGAGGTTTCCCCCTCAAAGAGGCTAAATTCTAAGGCGTTGATCTATCTTTTCTATCTTTTCTTGAGCTGGTTTCATAACATTTGGTATCAGAGCTTCAGATTCTAGGGTTTCGCTGCTCCAAACAGGTCATCGTGGAATTTTTGCTATAACGTTTTTCCTGTGACGTTTCAGAAGTCGCAAGAAAAACCCATTTGAGAAGAAGGCACGTTGAACCTTGGTTCCGAATTTCAAAGCTTTTTGCACGATATTTGAGGAGATATGATCTGAGGAAGTTGGTCTTTTTGCAGACTCCTGAATTACATTCAAAACAGGTGACCTGGGGAAAATCGTCATAACTTTCTCTCTGGGGATTGGATTGAAATTTCGTAAGAAGGTACAAAAAGGGGACTGACTGTAGTTTCTTGTATGCATGTTTCAAATCCAAAGGTTGAAACAGTGACTCATGGCACGTTGTATAAGTTCGCTCTACTGAACTAGTCTATAATCAAGTCACTGTGGGAGATTTCGCATAACTCTTCCTTGAAGAATCCAATTTGGGTCAGACTTGTGGCATTAGAAAGAAGATACAGAGGGCTACTCCAAGTATCAATTTTAGAGCTTAAATATCTGAAAGTATAGAGCTATATTCGTTTCAAGATCGAGGTCCTAAAATCAAGAAAAAGCAAGATGAGGAAGTTTGATGGCAAGGATCTGGTAAATTGAATACTTCAGATGGAGAAATATTTTGATCTACATGGTGTACCACTGTTACAAAAGGTATGTATTGCATCTTCATATTTAGAACCGGATCAATTTTTATGGTATAAAGGGCTTTGTTCTCGTAAACAACTTGTTACGTGGTCAATTCTCACGGAGGAAATGATAGCACATTATGAGGATACAAAGAGCAACACCTTCTTTAGAGCAACACCACAACAATTGGAAACAGTAAAAGGGCTTTGTGACATATTGGAAAGTAAAATTATGGCAACAAGGAAGTCTACCCCTCACAACTATAAAGATGGAAGTGTTGTTTCTCCTAGCCTTCCACAACCTACAAGGGTTACACCACAACAATTGGAAGAAAAAAGAGAAAAAGGGCTTTGTTACAATTGTGATAGAAAATGCACTAAAGGTCATAAGTGTGCTGAGAAGAAATTATTTTACATAGAATATGAAGAGGAGGGAGAAAAGGATCAGAAAACATCAAAAGAAGAAGATATATGCCAGGACCCCACCCCAGAGAAAGAAGAAATGAATCAGACCATATCTTGTAAAACATTGGCAAGAATTACCACTCCTCAAACTCTCAAGATAGAAGGACATATCAAGAATAAAAAGGTGCAAGAAGTGAAAGATCACATCGAGAAAGAAGAAATGAATCCAACCATATCTTGTAATTCATTGGTCGAAATTACCACTCCTCAAACTATCAAGATAGAAGGACATATCAAGAAGAAAAATGTTCAAGAAGTGAAAGAACACATTGAGCATCAAGAAATGAATCCGACCATATTTTGTAAAGGATTGGAAGAAATTACCACTCCTCAAACTCTAGAGATAGAAGGAAATATCAAGAAGAAAAAGGTTCAAGCAGTGAAATATCACATCGAGCATCAACATCAAGTTCTCCAACTTTTAAAGGATAACGCCGTTTCAGTGCAAAATCAAATGAAACAACATGTAGATCAACATCATAGTGAAAAATGTTTTGATGTAGGTGATTGGGTATTTTTACTCCTACATCTCAAGCAAGCTATTTATGAGAAGGAAATGTTGGCAATACTACATGCACTTAAAAAATGGCGACCTTACCGAATGGGAAGACTCTTCAAGGATGAGGATGTGGAAGCATTGTTTTGTGCTATTTCTATTATCCAACCAGATCGAATAAACAAAGCAAGGGATGAATGGAAGAAGGACAAAGAAGTATGGCCACTTATTCAAAAGTTGCAAAAGATCCCAATTCAAACAATATTGCCAGAAATTGAAGAGGAAGGAAAAATCATATTGGAACCTGGAGCAGTCACAGAAACAAGAACCCGACAGCTACGAAATCGATCAATTTCAAAGTATCTCATCAAGTGGAAGAACTTACCCACTGAAGATTCCACATGGGAGGATAAGAATTTTATACAGAAGCATCAAGAACTACTCAAGCGTTGAGGACAATGCTTTTTGAAGGAGATGGGCATGTTAGGCCCCTACACTACTAGTGTAACCCCTCATTGTTATTAGTACAACCCACTTATTATATTGATGTACCCATGTAGTGCCCATATTATTACTATTGTGCCCCATAGAAGTCCACTATTGTTATTATTGTGCCCTTACATTATTATTGTTTTGTCGGCTATGATTATGTTATAAACCCTTAGACTCCTATATATAGAAAGTTGGTCTTTTCATTTGTATCATCGAAGAATTATTCATTTATGTAATGTAAAGGAGGTTGCCCCCTCAAAGAGGCTGAATTCTAAGGCGTTGATCTATCTTTTCTATCTTTTCTTGAGCTGGTTTCATAACAGATCTTCATTCAGGATATCATTAAAATAGAATGAAGACTGAATACATTCCGAAAACAGCATCTAGAACTCATGAGGGTCATTATGAATTTTTGGTCATGCCTTTTGGCCTTACCAATGCACCTTCAACATTTCAAGGTTTGATGAATTCAATTTTCAAACCATTCCATAGAAAATTTGTGTTAGTATTTTCTGATGATATACTAATCTACAACAAGTCTTGGAAGGATCATGTTGAACATGTTGAGAGGGTGCTACAACTATTGGACGAAAAACAATTATATGCAAAAAGGTCCAAATGTTTCTTTGGAGTCCAGGAGGTGGAATATCTGGGTCATATTATATCTCATGAAGGAGTTAAGGTAGACCCTAGCAAAATTAAAGCCACTAAGTAATGGAAAATCCCCACATCCGTAAAGCATCTGCGAGGATTTCTTGGGTTGACAGCGTATTATCGTAAGTTTGTTAAGAATTATGGGAGAATAGCAGCACCTCTAACAACATTATTGAACAAAGATGCATTTTCATGGACTCCGGAAGCAACAAAGGCCTTTGAACATCTTAAAGAGGCAATGTGCCAAGCACAGGTCTTAGCTACACCAGACTTCACAAAAACCTTTATTTTGGAATGTGATGCTTTAGGAAATGGAATTGGTGTTGTTCTAATGCAAGATGAAAGACTCATTGTTTTTGAAAGTCATCCAATCAAGGGAAAGTTTTTTGAAAAAGCTATTTATGAGAAGGAAATGTTGGAAATACTCCATGCACTTAAGAAATGGCGACCCTACCTAATGGGAAGATACTTCAAGGTAAAAACGGATCATGATAGCCTTAAATACTTTTTAGAACAAAGAATATCCTCTGAAGAGCAACAAAAGTGGGTCACAAAGATGTTGGGTTATGACTTTGAAATCATCTACAAAAAAGGGAAGAAAAATGTGGTGGCAGATGCAGTCCCAAGAAAGGATGAGTATGTGGAAGCATTTTTGTGTGCCATTTCTATTATCCAACCAGATTGGATAAACGAAGCAAGGGAGGAATGGAAGAATGATGAAGAAGTGTGGGCACTTATTCGAGAGTTACAACAAGATTTCAATATGTCTGATACATTTAGCTGGAAAAATGATTCGTTACGGTACAAAGATCGCTTATAACTCTATAAGAATTCCCAGCTAAAGCAAAAGATTCTTATGGAATTGCACACTTCTCCCTTAGGAGGGCACTTAGGATTTTTAAAAACTTACCACAGGGTTAAGAAGGAATTTTTTTGGGATGGCCTTAAATCAGATATTCAAAATTTTGTGGCGAAATGTTTGGTTTGCCAACAAAATAAAGTTGAAACAATTAAGACACCGGAACTATTACAACCTTTATCCATTCCAAGCCAACGTTGGGACGACGTTTCAATGGATTTTATCACAGGTTTACCCAAGTCTGAGGGAAAGAGTGTCATCATGGTGGTAGTTGAAAGACTTACCAAGTATGCACACTTTTTTGCATTATCACATCCATCTAAAGCCAGTACAGTTTCTACTGCATTTATGGAAACAATTCAAAAGCTACATGGAAACCCAAAGAGTATTGTAAGTGACAGAGATCCCATTTTCACTGAAAATTTTTGGACATAATCATTTTCTTGACTTGCTACTTAGTTAGCTCATAGCTCATCTTATCATCCTCAATCTTATGGGCAAACTAAGATAGTAAACAAATGTTTGGAAGGATATCTTCGTTGCTTTGTATGTGATAAACAGACATAATGGGTCAAATGGTTGCCTCTGGATGAATGGTGTTATAACACTTCCTTCCATACAACAACAAAAATGACCCCATTTATGGCACTTTATGGGTATCAACCACCGCCCATCACATCATATTTAAGAGAAAATTCTAAGGTTCAGGCAGTGGAACATCACATCGAACATCAATAGCAGGTCCTCCAACTCTAAAGGATAACCTCGTGTTGACACAGAATAGAATGAAACAACGGGCAGATCAACATCGCAGTGAAAGAAGTTTTGATGTAGGTGATTGGTTATTCCTATGGCTACAACCATATAAGAAAATGTCCCTCAAGCAAGCTAAGAAGGATAATAAATTATCACGGAAGTATTATGGTCCGTACAAAGTGTTGCAAAATATTGGTACTATGGCATACAAATTGGAGCTTCCTGCAACTTCTCAATTGCACCCAGCTTTCCATGTTTCATGTTTAAAGAATGTTATAGGCGACAAGCTCCCAGTTCAAACAATATTGCCAGAAATTAACAAGGAAGGAAAAATTATATTGGAACCGGAATCAGTCATAGAAATAAGAACTCGACAGCTATGAAATCGATCAATTTCAGAGTATCTTATCAAGTGGAAGAACTTATCCACTGAAGATTCCACATGGGAGGATGAGAATTTTATTCATAAGTATCTAGAACTACTGAAGCTTGAGGAAAACACTTTTTTGAAGGAGAGGGGCATGTTTGGTCCCTATAATACTAGTGATTACCCCATTAATATTGTAGTTATACCCCTTATTAATATTGTTGTGCCCCTATTGCCCCCATATTGTTATTAATGTGCCCCATAGAATCCCTCTATTGTTATTTTTGTGGCTTTATATTATTATTGTTAGGTTGGCTGGATTATATTGTGACTCCTTAGACTCCTATATATAGAAAGGAGGTTTTATCATTTGAATCATCCAAGAATTGTTCATTTATGTAATGTAAAGGAGGTTGCCCCCTCAAGGAGGCTGAATTCTAAGGTGTTGATCTATATTTTCTATCTTTTCTTGAGCTGGTTTCATAACATAAACCTTTTAAAAGAGAAAAACGTCATCCCCTTAGTGTACCATCATAAACAAATTGGGAAACTGGTCCCATTAACCCCAGTCGAAGCCACTATTCCAAATCGAAAAGGATCTACTTTCAAGGTTCAGACCGGGTGGATATCACCCTTGTTGTAGGCTCTATTTTTGGGGCTTCAACATATTTGGTGCTAGAAGGAGGGCCCACACTATAAATGGCTGGTAAAGTTAAATCCAAAACCCATTCTGAGAGTATATCACCCTCAACATCTCCCCCGACTTCTCCATCACATTCTGAGTCTTTAAACTTTAAGAGGGAAATTGAGAAAACAACAACCACTGCTGCAAACCTGAACATTTCAGATAAATCCACTATCAAACCTCCTAAAGTTCAGTCTTTGGTTCAAAAACTTCAGGGATTTTCAATATCACTGCAGAAATCTAAAATATCACATGGTAGTGTGACTTTGCAGTATATTCCTTCTCATCCTCTTACCAGATTACAGAGTGAAAAGCTTGGTATTGAACCAACCAAATTACCTCTACCAAAAAGGAAGAGAGTGAGGAAGACACCTGAAGGGTCTAATAGTGAGACTCTTTCATCATCATCATCCATTTCATCTAATCCATTGGAAAGTCAACCATCCACTCTCACACTCCATATTATTGTTCAACAAGGTACTGGAACTTCAACATCTTCTTCCCAAACACTTGTAACTTCATTTTCACTTTCCTCTGTTAGTATATCAACAATGGCACAGAGACTATGGAACAATCCAGGGGCAGTCACAGTGCCTGCACCCTTAAGTCAATTTCCGGCTCATCCTGAAAAATGGCTGCCAAAGTTTAACCCAGATACAAGCATGCTAGCAGAAGAACACATAAACAACTTTATGTTGTCAATAATTTAAATGGAGTTATGGAAGAAGACGCTATTGTCAGGCTTTTCTCATATACCCTACCAGGAGTGGCCAGATCCTAGTACTTTTCATTACCCTCAGGATTCATTACTAGTTGGAACATTTTCCAAGAGCAGTTCTTGACTAAATTCGGTGGTGATAGGTCTACAATAACATTAATTAATGACCTATCAAATCTTGAAACCAAATCAACAGAACCTATCAAAGATTTCAACTCGTGATTCAATAAACTCTTAAATAAAATCTCTACCGTATCCAAGCCTAGCGAAGAAGTTAGAAGTGAATGGTATATATCTGCCTTGCCTTCGAACATAGAAATCTTTGTAGATAGGGCTACCAAGCCAACTTGGCTTAAAATATGAAAGAAGCGATAGCAGTAGAGAAACACATCTTAGCCTTAGAAAAGAAAAATGTCGTTGATGAAAGGAAATCTAAGAAAGTTGCTTTTAGAGATGACCCTAAGAAAAAGCAATCAAAGGACCCATTTGACTTGGAGGGATTATAGAAAGTTTTGAAAACCACGTCTGACAAGATGGTTGATACTAAAAAACAAGTGGCAGAGACTTCTTCTAAGAAACCCTATAAGCCTTTCAGGGAGAATCCTTCAACCGATCCAAAGCCTCCCAACACTATAACAAATGTAGAATCTGAAGGAGAAGAAGAAGAGATTTCCAATGAGGAACATACTCATGAAGATGAGGTTGTAGAATTACAAGGAATATGGGACTTCATCCTTCCAGATGAAGAGGATCAAGACGCATTACCAATCAGTACTAGAAGCAGAAATCAACTCGATCCTCCATAGTCCAATTCTAAATAGAAAAATGCAAGCTCAGCTTCCAAAGATAAAGTCACGGGTAAGAAATCATCACCAAAAGTGACTCAGACAAGCCCAGTCCAGTCTAATCATTGACTCCATCTAAAAGACTTATCATTTCCGATGAAATGGAGTATAATCTGGTTGAATACATGAAGAAGACTAGTGCCAACATTAATTTTCATGATCTGAGTAAATTGAAACATCAATAGAAGCTACTTTTGAAAGAACTACATGCAGTACCTGTTGCACCTCTAAGTGCCACTGTAATCTCACAAGCTACTCATGAAATGGGGAGACCTCAAACTAGTATGTCAAATAAAGTTGACCCAAATGACATTACTTTAATTGGAGGAAGGTCAAAACCCCATACTCCTCCATTCCTCCTTACTTTTGAAATCTTCAATAAAAATTTTCATAACTATTTGGTAGACTTTGGCACTTCATCTAATATTTTGCCTAGGACATTTTGTGTAAAGTTAAATGTCCAACCTCAAAATTCTGCAGTATAGATAGTGAAGCTAGCCGGTCTCAAGTTGAAGTCATTGGCAAACTAAATCAAGTGACCATAAGGCATTCATTGAATCCAAAGGTGTGTCAAGTCATTGATATTCTTGTTGCAGATATTCCTAAATTTGATGGTTTAATTCTTAGCAGGGATTGGTCTGAAAATCTTCATGGTTACTTTGTGACCGGTTGGTCACACATGTGGCTCCCTTACAATCGTAAACCAAATCAGATAAAGGTTGAGCGAGAAAGACATCAAAAGTACATAGTAACAGAGTTATAAGGAGAAAATGAACCTATAGCGTACAACAATAATATAATTGGAAATTATTTTGTTGACTCTTTGTTAGGGAACTTCAATGCTCATACTTCACCTTTTTCTAGAAAATTCAGTTTGTCTCAGGTAGAAATTTTTTCTAAAACAGATACTTCTAAATGAATTATTTTTGTAGATAGGCTTGCAAATAAATCTTTGTTTTGGATATTATTTTTTGACGGTTCTAAGTCAAATGATGGAGTAGGGGCAGGTTGTATAATAATTAGTCTGGAAGAAGAGAATGCTATGCTAACCTGTAGACGCAAGTTCAATTGCACAAATAATACTGCAGAATATGAAGCTCTAGTTCAAGGGTTATACAAGGCAATCATACTTGACATCAAATATCTACAAGTCTTTGGGGATTCAGAGATTGTTATTAAGCAGGAACAAAATACTATACATTGTCTATCAGGTCATTTAAAGCATTATCAATTGTTAGTACAAGACCTAACTAAACACTTTATAGCATTTAATATTTCATCTATCCCTAGGCTCCAAAATCCTAGGGCTGACCTCCTGACTAATGTAGCTTCCAAGCTCATTCGCTTAGAAGACTATAGTCCAAATAGATTCTCAATTGAATTCATCTTTAGACCCTCCATTCCAGATAATGTTACCAACTGGATAGTTTTTAACAATGACCCTAATATTGTAAGTTTTCTAACTTCAGAAGGCTCTTACAATAATCAGATAATTGATCAGGACCAACATGACAAGCAATTACAACACAAAAGCACCACTAATTCTATACCTAAATCTGTAGTCAAATTAGAAGACCTATATGATTTAAAAGATAGATTCAAAAGGTCCACCAATTCAAAACTTTAGAGTTCAACTCTGAGATATGAATTAGTTAATCTAGGGACTGATATAAAACTGTAGAATATCAACTTAGGTCTTGGTCTAACTCCAGATGAAAAATTAGCCTTCATTCAACTTTTGAAGTAGTATAGAAATGTATTTTCCTGGAATTACGATGACCTCAAAACTTATGATACTTAAATCTTTCAACATAGAATTCTGATGATCTCTGGTGAGAAACCAATCCAACAGAAGCTGAGGAAAATCAATCCTAATCTTGAAGGCCAGATTAAGTCTGAGTTGAATAAATTAATGAAAGAAAAAATTATTTTTCCTATTCGACATTCTAGATGGGTTTCTAACCTGGTACCAGTTAGAAAGAAAAATGGAGACATTCAGATTTGTATTGACTTCATAAATCTCAACAAAGCCTACCGAAAGGACAATTTTCCATTACCCCCTATGGAACAGATATTACAATCAGTTGCAGGGTCTGAATTAATGTGTTTCTTAGATGGTTTCTTGGGATATAACCAAATTTTATTCCATCCAGAGGATCAATTGAAGACGATGTTAAGAACCAAATGGGGCACATATGCATATCAAAAGATTCCATTTGGACTGATTAATGTTGGCGCCACATTGCAAAGGGCCATGGATATTGCATTTAAAGGATTAGTGAATAAGTCAGTGGTGATTTACTTAGATGGCATAACTGTGTATTCTAAAATATGTAGTAATCACCTCAAAGATTTAAAGTAGATCTTTTACCATTGTAAAAAGTATGGGATCTCACTTAATCCAAAAAAGTCCTTTTTTGAATTAAGTGAAGGAAAGCTTCTCGAATTCATAGTGTCTAAATCTGGAATCCATATTGATCTACATAGGATTAAGGAGATTTCTGAGATATCCTTACCCCATAACAAAAAAGCAATGCAATCCTTCCTCGGTCAAATCAATTTCATTAAAAGATTTGTCACCGACTTCTCAAGAATTGGCACCTCTCCAAGCAATGATCAAGAAAAACTCTCTCTTCAAATGGGGTCAAGAAGAACATGAAGCGTTCAACCTGATTAAACAAGCAATTATAAATGCCCCATCTCTAGCGACTCCAAACTTTTCAGATCCCTTCATTTTATATACATTTTCCTCTGAGAAATCTTATGTTACAATACTCACACAAGCCAATCAAGATAAAGCAGAATCCCCAATTGCTCTTTTTAGTTCAAACTTGCAATGAGTTGAGCTAAATTACTTCGACATTGAGAAATAGGCTTATGCTATTTTCAAAGCAATCAAACACTTTAGACCTTTTCTTCTCAATACCCATACAAAAATAATAGCGCCATTTCTAGCGGTAAGAAACCTTTTGGTACAGAAAGATGTTGGTGAGAAGAGAGTGAATTGGGTCACAGCCCTGCAAGAATATGATGCTAAATCAAGCTAGAAAATATTGTAAAAGGTCAAGGTTTTTGCAGGATGTTGGCTGGAGCATCGCATATATCAGAAATACCATCCCCTGGTTATAAGGTACAAATGTATGAGGTAAGCCTAAACGATATTGAATCAAGATATGATGATATCACATTTTACCTAAAAAATGGCTATGTTCCTTCACATCTGAATCATACAAAGAAAAGACCCATGAGATTAAAAGCTAAGCAATATCAAATTGTAAATGATGTACTCTTTAGGATGAACTATGATTCTATTCTTCTTCGATGTCTTGAGAAATATGAAGTTGAAATAGTGTTGCAGGAACTTCATGATGGAACAGCAGGTGGACATTACACAGGAGATGCAATAGCAGACAAAATCTTGCGCATAGGCTACTACTGGCCAAATTTATTCAAGGATGCACATAGCTATGTAAGAAAATGAAAGATTTGTCAAACTGCTGCTGGAAGATAGAGGAAACTAGCATTCCCATTGCAACCAATTAATATCGACCAACCATTTGAGCAACGGGGATTCGATATAATAGGTGAAATCATTCCTCACTCATCTAAACAACATAAGTACATCCTTACAGCTACCGATTATTTTACTAAATGGGTAGAAGCAGTTCCTCTCAAAACAGCCAACTCTGAAAATATCATTGTTTTCATCGATCAGTTCGTAATTATCGAGTTTTGCTTACCTTCCACTTTAATGTTTGATAATGGATCATATTTTTCTAGCAATTCTATGACTGAATTTGCACTCAAGAAAGGTTTTAAACTTTAGTATTCTATCAATTATTACCCACAAGGGAATGGATTAGCTGAATCAACAAATAAAAACTTGATCAGAATTATTAAACGTACTATTGATCAGAGTCATAGAAATTGGCACAAATTTTTAATGTATGCTCTTTAGGCAGATTGAATAACTCAAAAAGCTTCCATTGGCACTTCTCCCTTTAATTTATTTTATGGGAAAGAAGCGGTTGTCCCAACACATCTAGTTATTCCTTCATTAGCCTTAGTCCAGTTCATTGAAGAAGCTCCTTCTTCATCTTTGAAACTAAGACAATTGCAGATCCTTAAGCTAGAAGAGCAATGAAAACATGCCAAAATTGCCCATGCACATCATCAAGCATTAGTAAAGGCTTCTTTTGATTCAAACATGGTATCCAAAAAGGATTTTCAAATTGGAGATTTAGTATTGATATGGGATAAAGGTCATGAAGAAAAAGAAAAACATTCTAAGTTCCAACGGATGTGGCTTGGACCATTCCAAATTGTAGAAATCATAGGTCCATCGACTTTCATGTTGCAAGATTTAGAAGGGAAAATAAAATCTTTACCTGTTAATGGAAAGATCCTTAAAAAATACTTTCCATATAAGATGACCTCTTCTATTTTTGTAAATTATTATTTTTGACTTTATTTTCATCATAAAAAGGTTGAAAATGTTTACCTTTGATTTCCACGAAAAGATTAGTGTCTCTGTAAATTTTGTTTTTTTGCTTGTATAAATGGAACTAATTAGGAAAATTAATATTTATTTTTGAAAAATATGGTCAAGTTCTACAAACCTAAAAGTTTTACTTGTTTCAACTTTACAAATTTTTGATTAAAAACAACCTTTAGGAGGAATTTGCTTTATATCAGTCATGAAAAGCATCAATGACAAAACAACGACTCTCTGTAGAAAAGCTACTTTCAAAAGCTCTACAATTGTCATCCAGAGCAACTCTTAAGTAACCAATGACTTCCTCCCCACTTTAGGAAATTACAAGTTTCAAAGAGTAATCTAGTTACACACTATAAACTTAAAGAATAAGAGGTCTCACCAAGAGCCAGTTTTTGTAGCCATCAACAACTACCCCCCCTTTTTAAGTGTTCACCACAACATTTAAAAATGGTGACCCTTCTCAAAAATAAAAAACTTAAGCATTTAACATTTCCTTTTGTTCTTAATAAAACATGCTATTAAAACAAGACTTTCAAAAATTAAGATTCCTATCTCTCCTTACTTTATGTGCATAAAACTATAAGTATTAAGCCTCTCTATAAAGAACGCAATATAGTCACAAAAGCTAGGAAAACATTTGCAGGCACAAAGTCTTGAGTATTAGGATAACTCTTAACAAGATCATTCTCTTAATGATAAACGTCGCATCACAAAAGGTAATGGCGAGTATACGTTTCAAAGAGACTCTCGAAAATTCCAAAAAGCGATCAAGCGAGATCACATGCCCCACAAACTCATCGCATATCGCAAATTCCATATATCACCGCTACTTAATGCAAACGCCGAGAAATTGTGAAATGTGATAAAGTCTTTCACAAATCGCACCTCGCAATTCCACGATGAAACAAACCACTTATAACGAAGATAGGTTTTACGATATTGCAATTTGTGATACTGCGAAGCAAATTGCAAAATCGCTTCATCATAGATCTAATGGCTCACAATTCGATAAATTATTTCCCATCATTCGATGCTAAGTTACAAGCATTAATGTCAACTTAATGGTCCATTGATGGTTATTTATGAGAAATGATTTAGATTTGGTCAAACGGACTATCTCGCTCAAGGTGATATCTTTGATATGATTTTAAAATTAAAAGCTTTCCTATCACCTTATTATCGATCATTATTCATTATCTTCCTTATTGTGTCTTCATTCTCTACTTGTGAATTTGCAAGATTAGTGAGAAAAACGTAATGGGAAAGAAAGGAAAAGCCCAAGTATCTGAAAAATCAGAGATGACTCCGCTATTCATGGACACCACTTGTACCAGAGAAGTAGGGATATCTACTTGGGAAGGCATGTATAAACTGCTGGAAGAAGAAAACCCTAGAGTCATGGAGGTTGTAGTTACGACAGATGGTCGTCGGTCATCCGAAACATCACTAACAGAGCTTGCATGCTCGTTTCTACACCATGTTGCATTGAGGCCAAAGATACTTCATTACACAGAGATGGTAAAATGGGTGATAGACCATGCTGATATATATGACAGGCAATTCAAGATGCAAAACTAGGAGGTCATGGGGTCATTTACCCCACAAAATTTAAGGCACATGTATCACTTGCTAGAGCCTCAGGCCAATTATAACAAACATTTCGTGGAAAATTTCTCCAAAGAGAACAAGGATTTGGTAAACTACACGAAGAACTAGTTTGCAAAGGAAG
The DNA here is from genome assembly GCA_031772625.1 of Pinus tabuliformis. Lineage (NCBI taxonomy): Eukaryota > Viridiplantae > Streptophyta > Pinopsida > Pinales > Pinaceae > Pinus > Pinus tabuliformis. Next base: position 517,773,393 of record CM062815.1, read on the forward strand.
AACCATTAAATAAGGACAAAAATGGTATGTACACCACTGGCTCCCTCGCTTCTCTGTATTGTTTTGTTGTTGCAATGTTGTGTAGGCTATTCGGAAAGCCTGATATCAATAAGTTTTCATCTGAGTGGTTACCTTTATTGGATGCAACCACCTATGCCACCATAATGGATTGGGCCCAAATATTGTCTCATAATTTAACGTCTACCATTCTGAATTATCAAACTAAAAGAAGTTTTGCTCAGAGGTTTTACCCTCCCTTCTTTCTAGCTGCCTACGTCATGGATGCTATTTGTTTTGTATCTGATTTTCCCATTATGGGATGGAAATGGACAGTACAGAACTTGCTACCTATTCAAGTCTACCATAAAGAAATGTGGGAATCCAATTTCATCCCACATTTCTATAAATTTTGTCATGGAGTAATGCTACCTATTCATAAGATGTTATATAATATAGACGCCTGATGATTCTCCCCAAAAGCCAAAATTGACATTCTCCCTATGGGAAGGTGGTTTGGGGAAGAATTATTCAGTTACATTAGGGTATTTTGGAGCATTTCTTCACCTCATGTGCTTACCTTGTATGTTCTTAACAAACTTATGGCCCGAGAGATAGCCTATTGGACCTGTGGTGTTGGGGGGGTGAGTAGAGAACTCAAGGATAAGAAGAAGGACATCTAGCCTTAATTCCCTGTGGTCTATGGGGCTTTTTCATTGTTCAATTTAGGTCACGCTTTTAGGGAAGTAGATAACATGTTATGTCTATGGCTACCTAAGTTCCCGGGGAGATAGTATGATCCCTTTTATGTTATAAAGAATTTTACAACGACGGTCAAAATAAAAGTGTTCACTAAAAAGGATGATCTCTTCGACGATGTTTTTCAGTAAAAAAGATCACTCAGAAAAATCTTACATCTAGCCCAAATTCATTTTAGTCCAGTAGAACTCCAAGAGTTCAATCACTATAGAGAATGGAGATTGGCAAATGTCCCATTGGACAAATTGCGTATAGAACCAATAAGGGAGCCCACTCCCAGCATTAGCATAAGTGGAAGCTCGGGACAAGGAAAATACAAATCGAAGTTTGAAAGAGAATCGGCTGAAAGGTATAAACAGTTAGGGATCAAACACAACCAAAGAAAAGGATCAGTTAAAGATATAACCTAGTCCAAGGAGAATCGCGAGCAAGAAATTTTGTCTCCGAAATAGGTTGAGACAACTACTCCCCTCACAAAGTCAAGAAAGCCATTGATAATAGATCTGGAAAAGGAATGGGAAAACTTTAATGAGTTGATTAGCACAAAGGAGAAAAACATAGAGACATCAAGGAATCCAATATTGACAACCACAAAAATGATAATTTAAGGGGTTGTTAGTACTCTAGAAATGGAGCACATTCCTGTAGCTCCTTGATCTGAAATTATACTAAAAATAGAGGAGATCCCTCCTCTGGATGTGTTTTACATTCCGCAACACAAAGCTATTATCAAGAGACAGAGAATGAAGTGGAAAATAGACAGTGTTCTCTCTCCTGACATGGAGCCTTTGGGCGTCCTTTGTTAATACCCAACTACTAATCTGTCAGAGTACCTGTCTAGACTCTCTCAAATCACAGGAGCTTATGCTTCTGCTACAATTGATAAAGCGTCTGAAGTTCAAATGTTACCTAAAGATAAAGAGGATAAAATCGTATTTTTACAGCAATAGCTACAGCAGGCTAGCATCAGCTGCAAAGCAGAGGAGAAATTGGCAACATTATAAGAGGACTTCCAACAAATGCAGCTAGGTTATCAAAACAGTCTGGCCAGAAAAGAACAAAAGTTACAAGCCACAATAGAGCTATACAAGGATGACCCTAAAATTGAAGAATTTTTCACAGAAGCCCTTGCCCTGACTGACAAACTCTTGCAACAACAGGAAATGCTTTGCCAAAAAATATCACAATGGAATTCCCACTGCGAGAAAAGTGACAATATTACAAATCAAGTAGTAGACATAAGACTTGATTATGAGTTTATTGATAAGAAAGTGTCTTACCTTTTGAATTGTCAGGAATAAAAGGAAGGAAAGAAAGTAGGACTGCCGAAGATATATGGATCCCACAAAGAAATGTTATTTGATAAATGGGATGCACATCTCAAAGAAGCAGAACAGGTAGTGGAGGAAGTTGCGATAGTAGCAAGCAATATCATTGACTATATCAATGAAAATCTACATAGAGCCAATCTAATATCAGAAACCTCTCCGAGATCCCTTCCAAAAGCACAACAATTGCAAACAAGGTGGAAACAGACAGCAGAAGTAAAGGCAGAGTCAATTAAGTAGATAACAAAGTTAAATTGGGACACTTACTATCAGCATTCTGTAAAATCACACAATCAGTGTATGAATCTGAAGTGCCTCACAACCTCCGTCGAGAAGATAGCTCCAATAGGTGCTGATTCCGTTTTTGCAGGTCAATTGAAATCCAAGGTCGGTCAACCAACACTCGTGAAGCCAATGCTGGACATTTGCAACTTAAGGGAATAGATGCATAATTGATCATAGATACACTGTTAGTTTAAATACAGTTTATTTTTGCTTTGAATGAGGACAATCATTTAAACCTCCTCCTACATTTTTTGTAATAACTATTTTTAGTCTTTAGTTAGAAGTATTTAAACCCCTCTCATGCATTTAGAGAGGGGTACAGAAATTTGTCAAAAACAATTCTTCAGAACATGCACTTTTGCACTGTCTGAGGAGGTTTTGATAAATGAATGGAATGAGATTTATTTATATCTGAGATTAATGTCTACTACTGAAATGTACTTCTTTATTCTTAGTGGATATTGAATTATTTGAAGATAAATCTATATTGCTGAAGCTCATGAGCATGACCTATTATCAATGGTACTTTTATCTATTAATACTTTTTGCTTATGTGCCAAGTGATATATTATTTTGAATTGTTTATATATGGAAACCTAAATGTTCAGTTATCATTTTTTGCACTTTTGTACGGTGATAACTATTCCTTTATGTCAAGTGTATGGATGACTTATTCTGCGATGTGTTTATCATAATTGTTTTAGCTAATTTGTTATATGAAACAATCATCTTTAACGTATTATTTTCTCGTAGTAATTGAATAATCTTTATTACCAATTGTTGTTGGAAATTATTCTAGATCGCATAAAAGAAGTGTTACTCCGTGATAGTTTAAATTAGATGTTTTCCTTGATTAGAATAAAATTGCACATGTTAGATTAGATTTAGAATAAACCATTCTCCCCATAAAACTTTTAAAAGAGAAAAACATTATGCCCTTAGTGTACCATCATAAACAAATTGGGAAACTAGTCCCATTACCCCCAGTCGGAGCCACTATTCCAAACTGAAAAGGAGTTGCTTTCAAGGTTCAGACCATGTGGTTATCCCCCTTATTGTAGACCCGATTTTAGAGGCTTCAACACATTACAAAAATAAGTTTTGATTTTCAATTAATTAATTTTGAACTATATTAAAAATCTATTAAAAAATACTATTTAAACAGTTATGAAAGAAGAGAATTTAAAGGTTACCTCAAAAATAATCAAATAACCGATCATTTGAAACTAATTGGAAATATTTGAAAATTCAAGACGTTCGACGCGGAGTGGTAATATTTTAAAATTCAAGACGCTGGACACCGTGTGGGAATATTTTAAAATTCATTAAACAGCAGCAAGGTTAATTGAAATTTCTGAAATTCAAAAAACAATATTGAAATCAATTAAGCTTGGCTTTTATCCCTTTTAATTCCAAACTATTTCAAAATAAATAAATTTAAAACAATGATATAAATTAATTTTATATGAATTTATTTTTGATATGTGTTATGTTCTATTCCCCTTTGCATATGGAAGTTACGGCAATTCATCGACCATATGCAGGTTTCTCAGCATCCAAAAATGGCCTATGTCACTCCTCTCACTATAACTCCTGGACTGTCATCACAATGAATGCCCAAGTATTTTGGATTGTGAAGATGGGTATTAATCAGGAGAAGAAATTTGTGTTGTCAAATATGGCTCACCCTCCAATCTGATTCTTACGTATCTTCTGCAAATTTGAAATGCCCATTCCAGAACAGTCGGAGGATCTTTGGCTTTGACCCAAAAGCAGTGAGTGACATGATAGGAGTGCGGGGGCTTTCATTGTTGAGCCTCGAAATGGTGGGAGTAGTGGATTTTCCCACACTGAATAGAAATTTCAGTTCAGCCCTAGGGAACACAAGCACATCCCAAACCCCCAAAGTTTGAGGGAAGAGTTTATTCAATGTGTCCCGAACCCCACGAACAACTTTCCTTTAATTACGAACACAATCTCGAAGGCTTCGGGATGGAGGTCCACTCCCTCGATGTTGAATCATGATAGGTTTTACTACTGTTCAGTGTGACGTTGAAGCCGAAGGGGTCGGCGCTTGTATTCCCTGTGATGTCTAGAGATGAAGTCTTAACAAGGTTACATGTAGGATTGTCTATGTTGGCTCCCACGGCCAGTCAAAGTTTTTAGAAGACGTAGATCCATTTATGAGGCAGAACCGGGTCGGACATTTTGCATTCCCATGTGTACTAGTTGGAAGAAGGGTAGGATGAGAATCACCCCTTTGATTTGCAGCGACCTCACACTGTTTCCCCCCTTAAAATAAAAACATTTTGAAATGCATATGTTGAATATGAAACTGATTGGAAATCCATGTTGCGGGTGCTGAGAAACGGATGGTCTCCTTGAATCTGAAACTGGGTTTTTCTTGTTATTTTATAGTGACATAATGGCTTCTACAAACATATCATATCTAAATTCTTAGATGAATATCCATCTTTCGACACAAATTTCTCAGCCAATTGCTTCAATAATTGAACTGGCAAATCTTAAGTCGATTGAAATTTCCAATTTCCAATTTCTCTTACTTAGTGCTTATGATTTGTAGGTGGCACCTCTAGTTGCAGAGGAAAAGTTTGATACTCTTGGTCTTTGGTCCTCTGGGTGTTGTCAGTCGTGAAGGTGAGCCTTGGCCTTTCTTTTTTCAATTTTGAAGTTATTCTACTCATGTTGATTTCTCAAATGTACATAGGACCATCACAATATGAAATTAGGGTTTCTCTAGCCTATAACGCTCCTCGGTAATTCTCTCTACCCATAACCACATCGAAAATTCACGTGTATAGTTCATATAGAGAACTTTTGTATGAAGAAAAATTATGACGGTAACTAATTCTTACCCATTCGACTTGGTATCTCTGGATAAGAAATGGGTTCTCCTGTTTTTCTATGTAACTTATGTTTTTCCAATTAACAACATTTGGTGGTAACCTCGCAACGAATTTTCATGGGATTTTTCTTGCGCAGATGAGTTTGGGAAATTTTTGGGAAAACTAGCTAGTCTCTCTCAAGGTAAGAATTTATTATGTTTTTTCTCTTTTTTAGCTTTTTGTATCACACCAATAATTATATTTCAGACTCGTTTCATTTTATAAACCCTAAGTGGGTCATCCACTTTCGCACAGTTGAATTCGTAGAGTTCATGCCTGAAGATTGATGTATTTAGGGTTGTTTATGATTCTAATGACTTTTGTCTACCTCCTGTTTGACGGAGGCTCTATAAACTACTGGTTGTACATTTTGGGTTAATTTCGCTTCATCAACCATCTCAAAAACTGAAAGGTATATGTAAATTCCTGTGAATATATAAATAAAAATTGTTAATTATTTTTAGAAATATGTAATTGTTTTAAAGAGATGTTGATACATGATAGAGAAAATACACATTTTAATGAAGGTAGGCCATATGATGAAACTCAGAAGGTATCACTAAGGGACATGTTAAAGCTACATGAAATCCTCAAATATCAATGACCACGAGCCTCTCACCATGAGTAAATGGAAAGTAGAAAATGTTTACTTGAATGAATGATCATAACTTCACTATTGGTACTGATTATACTGGTCTCAATATTAATGTTAAAGTGGATCCAATATTTTTTGAAAGATATCCATTATATGTATCCAATTCAAAATTACATTATGAATAAGTAAATTTGTGAAAGTAATATTTAGAAAATGATAAATACATGCATTTCATAAGAGTGGGAATCCTGGGTAAAAATACATTTTATTTCTATATGGAATTTCAAATGGAAGTTAGACATTAACAATATGTATTAGTATAAATTTAATATACTAACTTGCATTTTTCTTAAATGGAATATCACATGAAAAAATAAATAAAGTTATAAAAGGTAATAGGAAACATTGAAAATTGGAACATTTTTTGAGAGAGGAAATAATAGTATACATTTTTAGAAATTAGACTTATTTATGGAAGAGACATGTGGATGAACGAATAATAAATATATTAGTGAATACATAATTAAAAATTTTGGATGAGTGGAAATGTCTTATTTTGTGCAAATAATGTAATAAGAGTGAGCAGCTATATAAGACATCTAGATTTCATTTTTCTTTGAAATATTAAAAATAAAATTTTAAATTTTTTTCTCGTAATTATATTGAATTTTGATTAAGTTTTATTTCAAAATGGGTATTCCATATCTCTTTTATAACTATATAATTGATTAGTGAAAAAATAATTGGAGTAATTTAATTATTGTTAATTTGTAAACATTCATATAAGCTCTATAACTTCAGAGAAATAGCTCCACTCCCTCTTCCTTTCACAAAATTGGACAATGCAAAAATGTTAAAAGATTAGCATAAAAACCTCTAAAAATAAAAATATCCAATAATAAATTACAACTTAAATTCATAAAATCACTAAATTAAAAATAATACACATAAACTTAATAGGCATAAACTCATTTTAGTTTTTTTGAAGTTTTATATTGACTTATTGTATATTCATAAGACAACTAAATTAAAAACAATATTGGCTGCAAGGAAGCTAGTTCTTGCCTTAGAAAGACTACAAAGTTGCTTGAAGTTGCATCGAAGTAGTATCAAAAAGTGGAGGACACTGGTATACTGCTTGGCACAGTCAAGGAAAGTCAAAATTTGGTAAAAAAAATCGAGATTATAAATGCAAATAAGGTCAATCGTGAATGAGCAAAGGGATATTAGCAGGATTTTGTGCAACTGGTAGAGAGGGCTCCCATGGATGGGACAAAGCCCTAATGATCTTGACGAAACCGAAAATGGAGGGGATAGTGAAGCAGAGGCCATGAGCAAGTGAATTTGGTTGGGTAATTAAAAATTGAAATTACATATAATGTGATAAGTTGTAGAAGTGCTATGACAAATAGACGAGTCATTCATGATCTCTGATATCTCATTTGGGACGTGAAATAAGGAGGGTTATTAGCAAGATTTTGTACAGCTAGTAGAGAGGGCTCCTATCCATGGGACAAAGCCCTAATGATCCTGACCAAACCAAAAATGAAGGGGATAGTGAAGCAGAGGCCGTGAGCAAGTCAATTTGGTTGGGAACTTGAAAATTGAAATTGCATATAATTTGATAAGTTGTAGAAGCCGGCTATGAAAAATGGATGAGTCATTCATGACCTTTGATATCTCATTATATTGATAAGTTGTAGAAGCCAGCTATGAAAAATGGATGAGTCATTCATGACCTTTGATATCTCATTTGAGATGTGAAATAAGGAGCTAGCAGCTAGTTTTTCCCTTGAAAAGGGATGGAGAAGGGATTTTTTTACTCACCCAGAATCTGTTTTCTAAGTGTGAAATTTTGAGGTATCAAAAGCACTGAACTAGAACATCATGTGCTTGTCACTTCACAAGTATTTAATGTTTTTGTGTATTATTCTTCCACAACTTCCTTCCTTGGCTGAAGGCTTTGTATCTTCCAATGCTGTTGGGTAGTCTCTTGGGCTTAGGCTCCAGGGCTTGAGTTTGCAGCTCTTCTAACTAGGATTGTTTTAGGGCTTGAGGTTGCAGCGCTTCTAACTAGGCCTATTTGTTTTTCCGTTGTAGTTACACTGTTTGGACTCATTTAGTGCGATAATGATTATATATATATATATATATATATATATATATATATATATATATATATATATATATATATAACTTGACACAATCAAGACTATTTGTTTTCCAAGCATAAGAAGGCCCTCCAATCCTTCCATGGTAAGATCAACTTATTTCGGAGGTTTAAGGAGGACATGACAAGGCAACAAGGAAAGAGACAGAGAGGCCTGAGAATAGAGTGCATCATGCATTGAAGAAGCCTAACCCAACAAAAAAATGAAGCGATCGATATTTATTTTTTCATAACATGCTCCCTATAAGCATAGTAGCAGATTGAAAACTACTAATGTCAATGTCGAATAATTCCTTACCAACCAATGTCGTACAATCACCAGGTTAATCTTTCCTTTTGGAAGTTACCAATGAACTGAGCAGAGCAAGGCAATTGATTGCGAGTTAGCAAGTAAAGCGATTGTGAGCATGGAAATCGATTTTAATTATACTACAGAGAATTATTGGTTCGATTGAATGGGAAGGGGATAGAAGTAGGTAAGACTGCAATACAACCTTGATGAGTGCTTATACTTAAATAAAGCATTTCAAATAACCAGTCATTTCAAAATCTTTAATAAGAGAGAGAATTCTCAGCATACCAAATTTATCCAATCATATGAGTATGATTACTGCAGTAACCAAGTGAATTATGCAAAATACTAGCAGAAGAGAATAAAACCAAGAACTTGAGCAAACCCGATGCTGTTTTCTTGTTCTAGTTCAATATATGTGAAATTGACAGAGGATTCTACCATAATAGATTTGGTGAGTGTTTTGATAGAATTATATTTATTCTTAAAATAGAATATCTGTGACCCCATACAATCTTAGGTAATAGAATATCGGTGACCCCATGCAATCTTAGGTAAGTATGTAAAAAAAAAACATAAAACTCATCATGTTTATCACATTCATAACTACATCACTTCAGTACCTAAAAAATACCCAGTGATCCTTCCAATCCAATATGGAAAATATTTCCAGAACTCATTTAATATATGCAAATCACTGCTATTGCAAGAATCTAGGATTAGTTTCTAATGTTTCTTGGATGTGCATGTTTTCTAAGGACGACTGGAATCGCAAAATGTGTTTAGAGCGGAAATCTACAGATTTGACAACAATTGTGAGACAATGATTTTTTTTGGGAGTTCATGATTACTATGGAGGTCTAGATTTGGATAGGTTGTGTTGCAAATTTAATAAAAATCAAAGTGGCATAGGAGTTTCTTCAACAGTAATATGACTACTTATCTATTTATTTGAGAAGGAAGGATGGTTGGTATTGCCAGCCTGAGTAGTTGAGTGCTTTGAGCTTCCTGTAGGAGGTATTGAATAAACACTTCCAACTATTGAATTCATTTCATGGAAAGACATGGACATAGGTTAATTCATCACTAGTAGATCCAGATATAGATTCTGGTGTTGAAGTTGTTGATTATACTATTGGGTGAATAAGTCAATATAGATGAAGCAATCATTTATGCTATTTTTGATCGAACTTATCTAGCACTAGCTTATCCACCAGCACAAACACCAGTAGCAGTAGAAAAGCGAAAGTGTGAATTAATGAATATTGCTAGATTAGCACCCGTGAACATTGCAGAGGCTAATATCTACCTGCATTTTAACTCATTTCAATGAATTTTCAAATCAATAAAATTGAGAAATGCAATTATGCATTGCACTCTGCACCAACACCTCAACAAATATTTTACCGAATTGAATTTAATCAAATTCTAATATGGTTGAAATTCATTGAAAACTAATATAGATTCTTTGTCTGGATTCATGATAAACAAACAAATTAATCACCACAGGGAAAGAGAAATAGGATTGATCCATCAATTTTTTGTTGTGAATGGATTGAATATGGACCTAGCACAGACCCATCGAACAAGGGTGGAGTGTTAGGACATTCTTCATTGAACACTGCCCCTGCAAGACAAGGTGTGCATTTTGCAAGCCAATGAAGTCCAAAAATGCAACAAGATGTAAAGATGAAGACAACACCTTTTTGGATATAGGTCCCTTCTTGTATCAATGACATATACCCTTGCTATTCATAAATATTCTGTGCACAAACTCCACATATTTTTCGAAATTGAAATATGGTATAGTGCTTCAAAATAATCATAGTATCTAAATATACATACTGATTAACAGTGGTTTAGCCAAGGAACATAATTTTTCAAAATCGAAATATGGTCTAATACTTCAAAACAATCACAATATCTAAATATACATACCGATTGACAATGGTTTAGGCAAGATAAATAATGTCATGTTACCAACCTGTCAACATCCTCTTTAGCCTTCTGCAACCGGTGTAATTGATTGACATGTTAACTAAATATAAATCCCTATGGGCCCATGATTTTCGCACTTGTTTATCTTTCCATAACCCAAGATAACCCAACATGCAGATGGAAAACACAAAAAAAAAATCTATTACCATGGCACCTCTAGTTACTCCACAACAAGGATAGATTCAAAAATTGGTGAAGGAGGAGGAAGGCTTGAAGTAGTTACTTTGCAGCAAGGACATATTCAGAAATTAGTGAAGGAGGAGGAAAGATTTATTCAAATGCGCCCCCACTACATGTCCTCCGGTGCTTGGTCCTACTCTTGGTCCTCAAAATTCACACAAAGAGACTCAACAGTGAAGCTTTCAACCACTAGCGTTACAATATAAAACACACAAGTGTCCCCTCCAAGCTACCTATTGACCCCATACCCTGCCCTCCCTCTACAATATATCCATGGCATCCTAGGACACCACCATCTCATTTATGCAAATATAATATGCTCTGCCTCCGAGGGAAGATATTGATGGTCAACCCTGACTGAGTTAGGAGGAGTTCAAAAGGAAGGGAGATTTAGAGGAATTCAGAAGGAAGAGAAATTCACTAATGAAATATGGTGTTGCTTTTTCTCATCTTTCCTGCCTTCTATAGATAACAGAAGGGGCATACGCTAGGGGCTGGCTATGTTGCTAATGTTAGTGATGGCTATGTTGTTAATATTAGTGATGTTGTGATACTAAGATTTGGACCGCTTGTCATTTAGGTTGGAAAAGATGACAAAAAAAACTAGGTTCATGGCCATATGGATACCCACCAACATAGAGTGAAGGAGATGGTAGAATGGGCACATGGGTTATGTGAGTTCATGGAGTTCCTGCTAACCCAAGTTCCCATCTGTGAATCAAGAGGCAACCACTTGGGTTGCAAAAGAATCAATGCCCTCTAATACTACAACAACACAACATTATATGCATTCATAACCTCCTGTGGCTATGACCGGTACCGTTACTTACAATCAGAACATGCCTCCTCAAAGCAATCTATATGTTGCAACAACACCAGCCACTGGATCTACAAGGAGGAGTGAGTTTTATGGTCTTTTGTTTTGGAAAATTATTTTGTAATGAACTTGTATAGACAGATTACGCATTGAAATGGAAAAGTTCAAAGTATACATGCTATTTTGGTAAAGGCATACTAGATATGGAACCTGAAGGAATGTCTGCCCTAATCTTCTGCACTTCCCTGCACTTCCCTGAGGAACTTATGTGCTATTGTTGAAGTTGGAGGCTGTGCACTGCTCGGTCAGGTCATTGCATGATGTTGGTAGTTGGTGCTTAAGTAACTGCGTTTCCATGGACACAAGGAGGGGCTAACAGGCGGGTCACTTTTTGATGCAGAAAGACTCAAGGTGAAAGTGACTCAGAGGCAGTGACAAGTGTCAAGTGTTTATGCATAACATATGCAAAAATCATAGATATATCCAGAACATCCAGAACACATGCAAAAAGCATACAAAGATCCTTGCCTGGCTCATTGGCATGTCATATTTAATGCCTTAAAAGTAGTTCTAGCATTAGTTTAGTGATTCAAAATGCTAAGAAAATGAAAAAAAATACAAAGAAAATAAATTAATATGACATATGGTTCTAGCCTCCTTGCCTCGAGAAGAGGCCAAATAAGATAGTGAAATAGATTAAAATTGTCACAATCATAAAAACTTTCGATAACTTTGAATAATAACCAGCTAAAAGTAATATCAAGCATAGTTACCAAGTTTGGCCGTACTGCAGAAAAAAATTCGAAAATTTGCCGGTTCGATTCGATTTGCGAATTAATACGTCAATTCGAGTTCGGTACGGTGTATTAGATATTAGGTTCACAATTATAAGTTCATGGATTAACGGATTAAGACCAGTGCAGATTTTTATGCATTCATGAATCATAAGCATATTGAATGGTATTTAATAACAATATGTTTCTCCCATGCGAGACATAATGTCATAGAGCTATAATAGTTGCCTATTATAGGCCTGAACTTGCACTTAATTCTGGATAGATATAGTTGAAATGAAGTTTTAATAGCAAAGCTTGCTTCCAAAGCGTTCTTCATAGAGGAGCAATTGTATTTATGGTAATCTACTAATCCTCCAAACAATGAAGATCGCTACAAAACTCATAATTAAGCTTTCTCTTCTTTATCACCGCTGGTGAGATGCAGAGAATGCTGGAGTTATTGGAATCAAATGACCCTCGGGTGCTCTGTCTGCTACCACAGCTGCTACTGCAGCAGCTAAAGGTAGCGTCCAGCACTCCATCTGGGCTGCGAGGAACAGGAATATTGATGGTGCTGCTCTTTCTTTTCAAACCCAAAGAGAAACTGCCCAAGGATGACCAGTGCAGATTTTTAATCGTAACGAGATTTTTAGCTTTCCATTTACGGTTCAAAAACTTTTCGGATCTATGAAATGGCAAAGATTATGGTTAAGATCTCATTTTATGCAATAAGAATTTTACAGGGAATTCCTCAACAACTTAGTAATTAGAGATTTAGATTTCCATACACGGTTAGAAATTTGATTATTTTAATTTTAGTTTGATTTTGATATTTTATTATACATTATTTACAAATTATTTTACCACATAATATGGTATAATGGAAAATAAATTACTAATACAAAAATCTAAATTTTTTATTAAATAATTAATTTAATTAAAAATAAATCAATATTATCATTGACATTAAATAATATAAATAGCTCTTATACATATTGAGAGATGAGTTAGTAATTTCTATATAATTGCAACTAAAAGAAATATAACTTCTATTTTAACAAGAATTATGAAATAATGAATTGGTTGTGAATTGGTACCTCTTTTATAAAAAGAAAAAATCTAATTTCTATATCGTGTTAAATGAATAACTCTTATAAAAAAAAAAAAGAAGATAAATCAATATTATAAAAAATTATAAAACATATAAAATGGTAAGCTTCCAAATCCACAATTTCTATTAAAAAAAAATAGAAAAACAGTAACTTCTATATTACAAAAAATTATAAAATGGAAAAATTCATTACTATAAAAGATATAAAATGGTAAGCTTCCAAATTGACAACTTTTATAAAAAAAAAAATAGAAAAACATTAACTTCTATATTATAAAAATTTAAAAAATAGCAAAATTCAGTGTACAATGGATAAGACTTATAAAAAGATAGAAAAAAAAAAAAGATAAATCCAATATTAAAAAAAAGAATATTAAGTATTTGTAAGACGTATAATGTCAAATTTTTTCCGTATCGAATCGAAATCAAATTCGAATTTGGTAACTATGATATCAAGCACATCGTTTCGATTACTATAGTCTCTACCTTACGTGCAGCAGAAACTAATAATACATACCAATGTAATACGCATTAACTCATTTTAATATCTTTTGAAGCTTTATCCTAACTTATTGCTAACTTGTACACATTCCTATACACGCTGTTTATTGTATCTGGATGCCAACTTTATGTATTACATGAGAAAGCGATGAAAGCGAACGATCCCTAAAAGTTTGCAATATTCAATTATCTTTTGAAAAAATTGTGAAAGGTTGGAGGCTCTAAAGACAAAATATCGAAGTTTGTTGTATTGAGATGCAAATTTAACTGACATGGGGAAAGCCATTGGCTTTCCGAATCCTCATTTCTTACCATTAAATCTCTACAACAGTATTTTCACGACATAAGTTGCATTGCATGTTTAATATGAATTTCTGATAAAGTTTAATATGTAAATCTTAGGTAAATATAATCGTTTAAGAGATGCGATTAAGTTTAATATTCGAATGGTAGGAAAATGTCAATAAATATTAAGCTTAATCTATAAATTTAAATTTAACCAAATTAATATTAAAAATATATCTATTAATTTAATCAAAATATATAAATATCGTCATATATTAGTATTACTTTTGAGTAAAAATATATAAATTTTATATATAAATATCATCATACATTAATATTACTTTTGACAATTATTTACGATAATGCTCCATCATCTAAGCATTATTTTTTACGGACTACTCATTTGACAAGATTTATGAGTGGAAATTTATACCTTTTGAGCTTATCTATGATTGTAAGATTATTATGTTATATTTTTAAATGTAATTTTAATATTTTTAAAATTTATATTATTAAATTTTAAATTTTAAACATTACAATTATTTTTAATAATATAATTTTACAAATAACTAAATAAATAAATGTAATTAATTTTATATAAATATATTTACGTATATTTAATTAATTTTTTAATTTTTTAATATATTTAATCTTACATTAATCTATCTTTTAAACACAAAAAAAAATAAATACTATATCATCACTTCACGCTAAGACAAACACTACTTCAGCCAAGCACAAACACACATATAAATAGGTAAAAACAAGAGCTGGTGTATGCAAGTGAACCAAACACACTTTTCTTGAAAATATTTAATCAATTTTTATTTGAATATAAAGATGCACATGTGAAGACAAAGATATATTTTTAGTAATGAAGGTTTAAGTTTATATATATAAATGATATTAATTTCTTTCATTAGGATAGTAATATTTGCATTTTGATATTTTAAATTATATATAAATTTATATAGTTGATAGATTTATCTAAAAAATTATTTGGAATAGGGTTAGCCAAATTTTGTAGTTTTTACGATTTTATAATTTGTAATGGTGTAATTAAGTGGCCAAACTACAACTAAATGATTTGTATTCATGGACTTTAACTTAGTGTTGTAGATTATGTAATATTAGATAACCATATTTCAAGCCAAATTAGAAATCTTAACCTATTGAATGACCATGATCTTGACTTGACCATCATATTGAATCTCATAATAGAACTTTAACCTAGACTCTAAACTTTTCCATACAAAACAAGCACATGCATGACAATTGAGAGAGTCAAAGGTAACTACTTTTGGACAAGAGAAAAAATTGTTAACCTATTAAAGTATTTAAATAGGGATATTCACCTCTTAACTTATAACGATAATGTTAAAAACCTCTATGATAATTTCAGAATGACCATTAACAAGTTCTCTAGCAAGGTGTCAAATAAGAATAATAATAGAACTACCAATCTTTGGTATCACAATGATTACAAAATTGCTAGAAAAAATGTTAGAGATGCTCCTAAGTTTGATAATATAAATTCCTACAAATCTTGTATTAAAAGAAAGAAAATATATTTTACAAGTAGAAAGAAGGAGAAGTTACTACACTACTTTGAGTTTGATCCTAAAAAGTTTTAGAGGAAAATTGTCATTCTTAAGTCTAAAGAAAATCTTTTAATTCTTTTGAAGAACTAGAATATTTCCATTAAAAATTCTAGGAATCTCCTAACACCATGGTCACAATCTTGAATGCCTTATTGAGAATGATATCTTTTTTTTGGAAGATATTGAGTTTGGGGTTAAGCAACTTGCTAGTGACAAAGCTAAGAACATTGGAGGATACAAAGTTGAAATTTTTGAAACAATAGAATCTGTCTTCATCTTGCACATACACAACCACTTTAATTTAGCAATGACCCAAAGCTTCCCTAATACATGGATATAGAGCCTTATTTCTTCTATATTTAAGAGTGGGGATAAAAGAATTCCTTCTAATTACAAGGGCTTTATGTTTAGCAGCATTTTAGCCAAACTATATTGGCTTTTTATTGGAAAAGAAGATTAGCCTTTGGCTTGAAAACCATGGTAAAAGAGCTAAAGGCCATGTTAGGTTTAATAGATATCATTCAACCATAGACCATCTTGTTACTCTTACGATAATTGTAGAGGAATGCTTCAATAATAAAATTGATCTCTTCTATGGTTTTGTTGACTTTAGAAAAGCTTTTGGCGCCATTTCTAGAAAATAGTAATGGAAGAGGCTAGAAGAGATAATGATTCCTATCGAGTTCAAATATTTTATGGCAAGGTGATATGAGAATATTATTGGAAATTTTATGGCCACTCAGGATTGTTTGGAGGAAATTATATGAAATATTGGAGTCAAGTAAGTTTGTCGCATATCGGTTACCATTTTTGGCATATAAATTGATTAACTATAAGAGTTTTTGGAAGATGTACGTTGTGTTGGCCTCATAGTCACTTGTACGATCATAACACTTCTCCTTTACATTGATGATATTGTTCTTTTTGCAAGGAACTATTACGATCTTGGCAAATGAATATGACTACAAATACCAACAAAACTAAAGTCATAATATACAAAAAATATCACCTATGATATTTTCATTCATGAAAACAAATCCTTGCAAGAAGTTAGTTCATACAAATATCTGGGAAATGACATCCATCATAAGCACAACTCGAATTATAACATTGAGAAAAGGATAAATGGAGGCTGAAAAATTTACTATGGGTTGAAAATGATTGCAAGCTCGTAGATTTTTAGAATTGCTATAAAAAATCCTCTTTGAGACTCTTGTCACTCCTATTCTTTTACAGGGGTATTAGGTTTGGGGCTACAATATATCTAGATATTCATGGAAGAAGATTGAAACAATCCAAAATCAGTTTATTACCTAAAACCTTGAGAATAAAGGAAATGCTCCATACCTTGTCCTATTGATTAAAGAAAGACATTCCCATATAAAAAAATTGGTTATGACTAGGTTTCATGTGGATAAGAAGTCATACAACATGAAGGGTAAGAGGCCTCCCAATATTCCTTCCAACTCTAGTCAAAATTCCCACCAACTCAAGAAAGGGCGACATAAGGATCACTAGTATTGGCTAGATCATTGGGGAATAAAGGAGGAGATCATCTTTCACAATTTGGATAATACTAAAAATATTATTACTTCCAAATTTAAGGAGAAATTAAAGAAGGAGGTCATCTATGAAAATTTGGATAATACAAAAAATATTATTACTTCCAAATTCAAGGAGAAATTTTGGGAAAATAAAGGGGTGGAGGGAAAAACAAAAATAAGATATTATAAGGAGGTGGGTAACCTAAATCTCAAAAACCAAAATTATCTCTCTACCTTGAGTAGTGCTAAGAATAAAATGAACATTGCACATATTAGAACTAATTATCACGAGCTACATAGTGAAACTAGGTATTGATTGATTTCCAAAATTCCATAGGATGAAAGAGTTTATAACCTCTATTATCGTGGGAGGATTGAAGAGGGAAATCACTTTCTATTAGATTTTGCATCTTATACTCATATTAGATCTATTTTTCAAAATATTTTTAATGCTATAAACCTTTCTAACCTTTTAACTTAGTAAAATGATTGTGATCTAGGAGTGCTCCTAGAATTATATTTTATTTTGTGGAAATCAATTTCAGGTGAATTATGGATTTCATGGAGGCACAAATTCCTTTGGCATGATGGAAATTGTTTCTGGTTTGTTGGTGCGAAGAAGAAATTTGTTTTTTTTTTTTTTTTTTTTAACTTCATGGTCTCTCCTCTCAATGTATTTCAACTTTGATAATAGTGTAGGGAAGTACTTATAGACTTGGTGTCATTTTGTCCTGTTTGTATCGACTGCGGAAATGATAATTATGGCTAGATGTAATGGAGTGAGAATTCTGCTCTCTGGCTTTGTTGTACCTGTGTTTTTTGGTTTTTATGTTTTACTGGATGGATATGAATGCCAAGCTCTATAATCAATTTTTTTCAAATGAAATATAAGTAATTCAATTTACAAAAAAAAAAAAAATGGAAATGAGAACTAAAAGGAGAGGAATACTATTTTGAAAATAATCAAAATATTTAAGGGTGCTTGAATTGAATCATGATATTGGGTAAGAAGTTGTAGTTAAATTTGAGTCTTTTTATTTTACGAGAGAATTCTTGTATTCCTAGTGATTTATTCCATAAGGGAAAACATATTTGGTGTGAAACTATATGCAATTTCATATCCCAAAATCTCATGTGATATGAATAGCTAAGCACCACATCAATTTTTGGTTTCTAGTTTAAATTCTATTTAATTTCATTATTGTTTTAAATTGGCTTAAATTAAAATAGTGGGGTTTGAACTTCCATGGATGGCATACACTTTCCATGAATTCTAGTTATTTTTAATTACATGTATGTGTCCAAACCAACACCTATATTCATGTAATTCACAATTTAATCTACAAATAATAATATTAACAATTTTGTTCTTTCACAACAAATGAAAAATGATATAGGAAGTGGTAGGAAAAAACAATAATTAATATTCACCTTGTCTTTTGATGCTCAGCATCTCCGCCAAAATTGTTGCTTATACCCACATAATTCTATCATCATGGAAATTGTTAGTAGGACCCAACATTAACACCTATAATAGGAAAACAACATACCAACCTAATATCTTATCATTGTCAATCTAGAAGAGAATGAATAAAATAGTGTGAATTGAAATGAATCAATTAGTTAATACATTGTCTGTGATTGAATATTGAAGTTCACCTTGTTGTGGTGAGTGAAATAAATGTTAAAAATGGGAATATACATGGATTAATTAATTATGTCAATGAGACCATCTTCATAGTTATACATGGAGCATTGGTCCATCCATATTTTCCTCCCTGTGAAGATTGAAATCCCATATCCATCACTTAATTTCATGAAGCCACTATGAAGGATAGATATGTTTACTATAATTTTCTTACATGCTTATAGCTTTGAATGCACATGGAAGGAATGATTATGTCTATAACATTTTTTATCATGATACACAAGCTCTTAGAAATATGCATGTTGGTTTCTCATCCATAGATTGCTTTGACACTATAAATGATCAACTCTTAATTTAGTTAGATAACCATGTAATTGTAGAAGATGGCCTAGAGTAGCTCCATTTGAAGCACACCTTCTGACACTCCACTGTCACTTAGCTAAGGGAAATTAGGAATCAACTTTTCCTTTATTACCGTATTTGTTTAAGAAGTAAAATGAACTCGACAATACATGAATGTGGCTTGAAAATGGACCAAATAAGATAGTAAACCAAGTATATAGGTTGATGGTATAGAAGGGTTGATGGTGTAGTTGAGTAAATCAACTAACAGATCTAGTAGACTAGAGTAACACATATGCTAACCCATGGGTGTAGACTCTTGTCCAACTGAAGATTTTATTAATATAATTTTATATTTTCTATGGATTCAATTTTTATTTTTCAAGATGGCTCACAAAACTTTGGATTCCAATGCTAATCATGCCACTAGTCTCTAATTCTTGTTAGCACCATTTTAAATACTTTAGTTACATATTGAGGGTGGATTACTAACTAAATTATTTTGTTCTAGTTCCCCTATACCATAATTTTAATTTATTATGAGGGTGCCTTCATGAATTCAGTAATCTAGGAACAACTGAGAACCTTTAAAAATACGCAAATGTTCATAATGCTATAGATTTACTGCTCCCCAGATCGCCTCAAATACATGTCAGTTTGGATTTTGAAGAAGATGTGCACAATTTCAAATGCTTGTGCATGCTTTCAAGAATGTGTATTCATTCTAAAAGCACGAGTTAGCCTTCAACAATGTGTTGGAAATCTAAAAAAAAAACATGCTTTCAAGAATGATTGTGTATTTTCCAAACATGTACATTCTTTTATGTCTATAATCTTTAAGATGTAGGGAGGGATGGAGGGAGAGAGGGATAGAGTTTGGGTTTGGTTGTAAAGGATCGATTAAAGAAGAGATGGAGGTATGGAGGGATAGATATGGAAATGAAGGGAGTGGAGTGAGGGTGGAGAGACAAAGGAGGATAAAGAGAGGGAAACAGGAGGAGAGTGGTGTAAATGGATAAAGAGGGAGGTAATGAGTGAGAGGAAATGAATAAAAGCGAGATAGAGTGATGGGGTAGATAAAGAGAGGTAGGAAGAGGGAGAGTTAGAGAGGGAAAGGTGGGGGATATGGGGAATTAGGCAAGGGAGTTAGAGGGAGAGTAGGGAAGAGAGATGAACAAGGAAATATAGAGATTGAGCATGTGTCTGTGTGTTTGTGTGAGAGTGAAAGGGATATGGGTGCCCCAAACTTTTTTTATGGTGTTGAATCTATTTCCATCATCGAAAACATGATTTAAACACTACTACTGGAAGATTTTTTCAAAGTTGTTTACCCAGATTCAAACCACTTTTAAATGACAATTCCTTGGCCACTATAGACCCTTCCAAACATAACTCTTCTGATTAAGTCATCCTTCATTGCAGATAAAGTTTAAAATGACTATTTTTAAAATTTACATGTTGATATAAACATGAGTCTTTTATACTTGTGAAATTGAAAAAGTAATAAATTGCATATTAGTATCAACCTGTTGGATAACTTATTATTATAAAAGATAATGTGAATTATATGAAGGGAGACATTGAAGAAGACACAATTTAGAACAAGTAAGAGAAATGTTTATGGATACTCAAGTTTGATAATCATGAGAAAGAAGTAACAGTTATCAGCGAGTTCCTTTCTTGCACAAGAGCACGCCTGCGTTCCTGGTGATCTCTTCCATAACAACTGCACTCTTTGGTCTACTACTATATGTAGTTGCATAGGTCGAAAGCCCTTGAGATCCTGCCGATATGAAATATGCACCATTTAGTAGCATATCATCTTCTGATATCGAGTTCCACTTTTTCCATTCACTTTCTGTGGTGTTTTGCCTCTTGGCTACTTCTTTAGCAAAGGGATTTGCAGATGCCATAAATCTACTGCCTTGACTCAGTATGGTGGGGTTTGAATTTCCACCAATGGTATATATTTCCCACTCAGTGTAATCACTTTTAAACACATGGAAGTATCAAAATCAACACCTACATCCATTTAATTCATTATTTAAAATCTAAATACTATAATAGCCATATCATACTTTTCCTTCACAATTTCACAGCAAAGAAAAATATGACAGGAAACGATTGAAATAACAATTAATCACTCACCTTGGCATTCGTTGCATGAGACCTTCACCAAAATGGTTATGTGAAACCATTGCCTGCATAACTTTGTCATGATGATGGTCATCACTGTGACCCAATAGCATCAACTACCATTGGAGGAAGGTAGACAATTATGAAGGTAGAAGAGAAGGAATAAAATAGAGTGAATTGCAATTAATGAACGAATGAGTATGTGAGCTTGCTTACCTTGATGTGGCAAGTGAAATAATTGTTGGAAATGGTGATATGGGTGGATGACTTGACTGCGTCAATGAGGCCATATCCGTAGTTAGAAATAGAACAATGGTCCACCCATATGTGCCTCGCTGTCGAGATGGAAATCCCATCGCCATGATTTATTTTTCTATTCATAGGAAAGTTGTTGACCATAACATTTCATAGATGCTTACATTCAAGAATGTGGATGCCATGAATGATGACGTTTGTCACATTTTTTAGGGTGATACATGGCCCCTTAGGAATGTGGACGTTCGTGCCTCGTCCATCAATTATTTTGACGCTGTTAATAAACAACTCTTCCTTGAGTTGGATGAGCATGTCATTGTGGAAGATGATCCACAATGGCTCCATCTGAATCATGGCATGACGCAGCATTCCATGGGATGGATTGATGGCATCATCACCAGCATCCGTAACCACATAAAACTTGTCGTTTTTTCCTCCGATGCCATGCTTGCCAGATCCAATGCCGCAATTTGCCATCCGTTTTTTGTTGAGCTCCCAATTGGGGTCACAACACCAATAGTCATCGATGGGATTACTCGTTGCACATGAAAACATGCCCAGTTCCTCTTGTCCTCTTGTACTGTTGCTAATAATGCTTCTGCTTTTGTTTGAATACCCATATATTAAATCATTCTCATGTCAATTCTATTAAAATAAGATAATTATTCCTGCATGAGGAGTTAGATAAAAATAGAGAGTCAGTTAATTCAGTGATTGCATGATTGAGTGTTTGAGTGTTGAGTCAAGTTAGTTAAGTGATAGACTACTTTGAGTGTGAGATTGCATGTAGTTTCATGTGAAGATATTTTAGGTAGTTAGCTAGTTGGAAAAGGTTTAAATACCCTTCACCAGGTTCATTGTAATCATCATGTTTTTGTGAGAAATAGAAGAGCAGCGGCTCATGTTTTATGTTTGAATTATGTTTTGTCTCCTCTAATTTTCCAACAAATCAGTATCGGAGCAAGGTTTAAGATTGAGAGATTCTATAGCCACATCATGCGTGTGCGAGTAAGAAAATAGTCAGAAGTTTCTCACATGTTGTAGCCAAACTCATTTGGTTTGTAAACAACATAGATGGAGTTTAATGAAGAAGCAGTTGTAGCTGCCGTGAACACTGTCCCCTGGAAAATTGATTGGTCAACGAGTGAGCAAGTCGTAGTTTCACAGAAAAATTATCATATCGAAAGGCTTTAAAAGTCACATGATATTTTAAAGCTAGGTGGGTATGATTTTGTTATGTAGTTTTATCATATGATTTCTTTTGAAGTGATTATAAAGAGTTTTTTTTATATAAAGATTTTTTATATATCAATATTTTTTATATAAAATAATTTTTATATTAAAAAATAATAAAGGGTTTTTATTTTATAAAGGAAATTTTTGAAGATAAGAGATTTTTTTTTAAAATAAGCTTTGCAAAGCTTATTAAAAGAGAATTTTTTGGAGAAATATGGCTTTCTCAAATTTGCAGCCCTACTTCCCACTATTTACAGGGAAATATTGTGATGTGTGAGCCATTAAGATGGTGACCATGTTTCAAGCACGTGATGTTTGGGAGTATGTGAAGTTTGGGTTTACAGAGCCTATGAACGAAGAAGAAGAAGCAGCTCTCACTAATGTAGAGAGGGAACAATGGAAGAAAGACAAGAAGAAGAATGCACATGCGTTGCAGCTTATTCAACAGGGAGTGGACCTAGCAGTGTTCCAGAAGATTATGACCACGTCTTTAGCGAAAGTAGCATGGGATACTTTGGCAGAAAACTATAAAGGTATGGCCAAATTCAATATTGTTAATTTGCAGAATACTAGGAGAGATTCTGAAAGTCTGCAGATGAAGGAGATAGAGGACATTGATTCTTTCATGAATCAGGTCATAACTGTTGTAAATCAGTTAAAAATTTATGGTGAAGATATAAAAGATCAAAGAGTGGTTGAGAAGGTCCTCCAATCTTTGTCTACCAAATTTGATGTTGTGGTATCAGCCATAGAAGAAGCCAAGGATTTGGTGTCATTGACAGTTGACGAGCTTATGAGATCACTTCTATCCCATGAGGCAAGGATAGACAGAAATAAGGATTCCACTTTAGAGACCACTTTCAAAAGACAGGTTTCTGTTTCAAGAGACAGAGGTCGAGGCAGAAGTAGAACGAGAGGTAGAGGATGAAGCGGAAGGTATGGTGGTCAGAGAGATGACCGAGAAGAGCATGAACATGCAAGTGGAAGCAACTACAAAAGCTTCAACAATAATCAAAGAGTTGACAAATCAAAGGTGAGATGTTATTACTGCAATAAATTTGGTCATTATACTCGTGATTGGAGGAAGAAAATAGTTGATCAAGGGAACCAAAGAGCTAATGTCACTATAGAGAGTACTAACTCTATCTTCCTAGCTCACCATACCATTCATGAACCTTCTGCTAGTGTGTAGTTGTTAGACAGTGGTTGTAGTAACCACATGATAGGCAACAAGGATTTGGTTGCAAATTTCGATCAATCTATGAAAACATAAGTAAAGTTGGGGACTGAAAAGATTGTGGAAGTAGATGGAAAAGGAGTGGTCAACATTCTAACCAAGCAGGGGGAGCCAAAGACAATCTCATAGGTATATTATGTTCCTAGTCTTAAACATAATTTGTTAAGTGTTGGTCAATTTCCACAGAAAGGATACAAAGTTATCTTTCAAGGTCAAGAAGTTGTTATATATGAAAAGCCCCCAAGCAAGCAGCTGATAGGAAAGGTGTAGATGATGAAGAATAGACTCTTTACACTAATTTTGAATTACAGTGGTCAGGTGAGTTATTTTACAGTTGCATGTTCTGATGATTATTGGTTATGGCACTTTCGATTTGGACACTTGCACTTTTATAGTTTAAGATTGTTGCAGCAGAAAAAGATGATCAGAGGATTACCTCTCATCAAAGAGCCTACTAGTACTTGTGAGTGTTGCATCTTGGGAAAACAACGCCGTGAAATTTTTCCAAAGGGAGTTGCATAAAGAAAAAAGCAACCTCTTGACCTAGTGCATATAGACTTGTGTGGACCTGCGAGGACACAATCAATTGGTGGAAGTTGCTACTTCCTCACTTTCATTGATGACTACAGCAGAAAGACTTGGGTTTACTTTTTGAAGTTGAAACTTGTCTGAAACTTTTGCAAAGTTCAAAGAATTCAAAGCCTTAGTAGAGAACCAAAGTGATCGATAGATCAAGGTATTGAGGTCAGATCATGGTCGAGAATATGACTTAATGGCATTCCATGATTATTGTAAACAACATGGGATTAGAAGACAGTTTACAACCAACTACACACCACAACAGAATGGTGTAGTAGAGAAAAAGAACAAGATAATTATGAACATGGTAAGAAGCATGTTGAAAGGTAGAAACTTGTCTAATGAGTATTGAGCAGAAGTAGCTGTATGTGTTATTTATGTGATCAATAGATCTCCTGCAAAGAGTGTGATGAACAGAGTACCAGAACAAGCATGGTCAGGTATTTATTGCAGCGTATCTCATCTTAGAGTATTTGGATGTGTAGCTTATGCACATGTGCCTAAGGAGCAAAGAGGAAAATTGGATGATAAAAGTGAAAAATTCTTATTCATTGGTTCTAGTGAGCAATCAAAAGCTTACAAATTGTATAACCCTATCTCAAAGAAGTCCATAATTAGTAAAGATGTTGTGTTCAAGGAACAAGAGTCATGGAATGGAACGGTAGACAAAACAGTGGATGCACAAGTGCCATTGATGGAAGAAGATGATGTAACAGAAAAGGAGCAGCAAGAATCACAGGTGAAGACACCAAATAGAGACACACCAAAAAGGACTCCAAGATTTTCAGAGTAGCATGGATCCTCAAGCAGATCAACATATGAAGATTCTCCCAACAATCAATCAGGTGATGAATCAAGCAATGGTAAGAGAAACATGAGAATTTTGAAAGATATTTATGACGATTTGGATGTTAGTTGAAATTTTTCATTATTGTCGTTCCAACCTTCTTCGTTTGAAGAAGTAACCAAAGATGAAAATTGGGTGCAAGCAATGGACGAAGAACTTGAAGCTATTGAAAAGAATGAGACACAAGATTTGGTTAATTTACCAAAGGACAAAAATATCATTGGTGTGAAGTGGGTGTACAAAACAAAGTTGCATGAGAAAGGTGAAATTAATAGATTTAAAGCAAGACTTGTAGCAAAAGGATTCTGACAGTAGGCAGGAATAGACTTTAGAGAAACCTTTGCTCCGGTAGCCAGATTGGATACTATAAGAGTAGTTCTAGCCACAACAACTCAGAAAAAGTGGAAAGTATATTAGATGGATGTGAAATCAGCCTTCTTAAATGGAATTCTAAAAGAAGAAATTTATCTGCAGCAACCTCCAGGATATGAAGTTGAAAGTAACAAAGACAAAGTTTACAGGTTGAAGAAAGTGCTCTATCGACTAAAACAAGTGCCTAGAGCTTCGTATAACATAATTGACAGTTACATGATTAAGAATGGATTTTGCAGAAGCAACATTGAGCCTACCTTGTACACAAAGGTAAATGAACATGGACAGATTTTGATTGTTTGCTTATATGTTGATGACATGATTTTTACAAGTGATTTTGACATAGATGAATTTAAAGAAGCCATGATGAAATAATTCGAGATGATAGATCTTCATCTCATGAAATATTTTCTTGGCATAGAAGTTGAGCAATCTGAAAAAGGAATTTTTATTTGTCAAAATAAATATTCCAAATATTTGTTGAAAAGATTCAGAATGGAAAATTTCAAACCTGTCCCTACACCAGTTGCAACAGGTACACAGTTAAGCAAGGATGGTGAAGGATCATATGTCAATCCAACTCTATTCAAAAGATTGGTTGGCAGCCTCATGTATCTCACAACTACACGACTGGATATCATGTAATGAGTGAGTTTGATTTCCATATTTATGGAGACTCCAAAAGATACAAATTGGAGTGTAGGAAAACAATTCTGAGATACATAGTAGGAACTAGAGATTGTGGCATAATGTATGCAAGTATAGAAAATAAAGAATTGATTGGATACATAGATAGTGATTTTGTAGGCAGTTTGGATGATGGGAAGAGCACTTCTGGTTTTGTGTTCCACCTTGGTTCAGGTGTGATTTCATGGGCATCTAAGAAGCAACCCATTGTGAGACTTTCGTTAGTAGAAGCAAAATATGTAGCAGCAACATCAGCAGCATGTCAAGCAGCGTGGTTAAGAAGAGTACTTGATGGACTCAAGCAGAAACAACAAGGATCAACAACAATATATTGTGACAACACCTCAGCGATTGCACTATCCAAGAATAGTGTGTTTCATCAAAAGAGAAAGCATATTGATACTAGATATCACTTTATTAGAGAACTTGTGAGCAATGGAGAAGTTCACTTGAAGCCTTGTAAATCTAGTGATCAATTGGCTGATATATTTACTAAGTCATTAACACAAGATGTGTTTAAGTTTCATAGAAGAAACTTGGGTGTTGTAAACCTAACTGAGACATAGACCAACATGCATGTTTGAGTTGTCATGAGTCATGTTTTAGTTTAGCAATCATAATTAAGGGGGACTGTTAAAATAAGATAATTACTCATGCATGAGGAGTTAGATAAAAATAGAGAGTAGGTTAACTAAGTGATTGCATGATTGAGTGTTTGAGTGTTGAGTCAAGTGAGTCAAGTGATAGACTACTATGAGTGTGAGATTGTATGTAGTTGCATGTCAAGATATTTTAGGTAGTTAGCTAGTTGGAAAAGGTTTAAATACCCTTCACCCGGTTCATTGTAATCATCATGTTTTTGGGAGCAATAGAAGAGCAATAGCTCATGTTTTATTTTTGTCTCCTCTGCTTTTCCAACACATTCAGCCTCCAACATCAGAGCAATAGAAGAGCAGCAATTCATGTTTTATGTGTGAATTGTGTTTTGTCTCCTCTTCTTTTCCAAAAAATTCAGCCTCCAACATCAGATAAAAAAAAAAACAACAGAAAGATTAACAAAATGTGAATGTAATGTTGCAGTGATTGATTTACTCGGTCTAGAACTATTTTCGCTTTGTTGCTCTCATCTTTCTCCACTGGAAACTTGGACCTACTTATATTGCCCAGTGCCTCGACTATCTTTCGTCCCATAAACTTCTCTCCATATTTTGATTCAAATGGCTTTGGCACCCTGCCATGAACGCAGCGGAGTATTCCAATCAACATCGTGCACCTCAAAATACAAATTTGATTGCTCATTTTGACAGCCAGGACTCATGTTTGTCTTCTCAAGAAGACAACAACACTAACAACACTGGTGGCCTGTCTTCTCAAGAAGACAACAATGCTAAGAACACTGGTGGTTGTTGCTTCTGCTCTGAGCCACTCTTGCAAATGCCTGGGCCTTCTTATAGCATCCATCGTTTCGTCGTTACTATCACTTCATCACACTTGGTAAATTGCACTATGAATTTCCTTTGCGCATGTTTTTATCATGGCTTAAGGAATGTAGAGACGTGCGTTGACTGGAGGGAGATGGCAAACGTAAATTGCGAATCTTTTAAATACAGCACATTCTTATATTCTTTTTAAATGAAATGTCACATGAACAATCAAGAAATTTACAAAATCAAGAAAGTTTAAAAAGATAATCGGAAATATTGGAAATTGGAACGGATCATTTACTGAGGAAATAATAATATATATTTTAAAAAATTAGAATTTTTATGGAAGAGAGGTGTGGATGGATGAATAATAAATATATTAGTGAATGGACGTATTTTATTTTGTATTAATAAAATAATACAAGAAAAATGATAAAAAACAATTATATAAAAAAATTTGGAATTTTAATTATATTAAATTTTATTTTGAAATAAATATTTCATATGACTTTTATAACTATATAATTAATTAGTGAAAAGCTAAAATCAGTTAATTATTATTAATTTATACCCAACAACTTCACACAGATAACTCCCCTCCCTTTTCTATTCACAAAATTAGAAAATAAAGAAACCTAAACCACTAACATAAAAATCCTATCTTCACTTGCAAAAAATCTCCAGCAACAAATTACAACTTATATTCATCTGATAGCTAAATTAGAAATAATACATACAAATTTAATAAAAACAAACTCATTTAATATCTTACGAAGCTTTATGTTAACTTATTGCTGACTTGTATTTATACCTTCAAAATGAAGAATCCTCACGCTATGTTATATTATCTCGATGTTAACTTTAACTACTACACTAGAAAAACGTGGAAAGTTTTCACTAATTGATAATTTTTTTAAAATTTTGAGAATTGTTGGAGGCTTAAAAGTCCAAAAATCGAAGTTTGTTATATTCAGATGCAAATTTAAGTGGCATGTGGAAAGCCTTGCGAGCGAACAGTAAACCATCAAACGACCATCAAGTAACATATCTCTAATGATGTAATGCTGTGATATCAGAGATTCTTGCGTTTGAAAATCCCCGCATGTCACTGTGAAAACGTGCTACATGCGTATTTCATTTACGTCCAATAGTTTCGTTTGAAGGTGTTTTTATATGAAGTTGACTGGGCAAATACAGTTCACATTTTTGTTCTTTTTTATTCAAAATGATTAGACAAATATTTTTTTCATTGAAAATGTTTTTATATAAAATTAACTAGACAAACAATTTTCCTCCCTCGATTCGTCACAGGCAATTTTCTTTCAGATTCATCTCATTTCCGCCATTATCCTTTCCAAGGTTTTGTAGCTAGGCACAGTGCCGTCATCGACGGATTTTTCAATGGAGTTGTCTATAATGCGACTTTTTGGAGATTCTGGTGACGGAATCTGGTGGAAGAAATTGAGGTTAAATCTTGATTTGTTGCAGTTAAAATGGTTTTTTAACTGCATATTTGGATTCAGCACCCTCGAAAACCCCTGGGACGCTTTTGTTGTGCAGAAACTAGCTATCAAACTTGCCATTCCAATAAATTCCTGCCGGATTTCGACCGGAAAAACCCGCGGGAAAAGCTTTCAAAAAGTCGCGTTATGGACTCTCAATGTCATGTTATAAACCGAGGGAATTGTCGATAACAAACTTTTCTTACACAAATAATATTAAAAATATATCGCTGAAATTAAATTAAAATTGTGGAAATATTAATATTTAAAAATAAAATTGTATGGAAATTGTAAAATTGAAAAAAAATTATAAAATAATTATTAAAAAAATTAATTTTATCAGATGTTTTTGTTGGGATTATTCCATGTCATTTGGTTTTTGAGTCAAATTACCA
Source organism: Pinus tabuliformis (assembly GCA_031772625.1). Taxonomy (NCBI): domain Eukaryota; kingdom Viridiplantae; phylum Streptophyta; class Pinopsida; order Pinales; family Pinaceae; genus Pinus; species Pinus tabuliformis. The sequence continues at coordinate 517,803,198 of CM062815.1, forward strand.
AGGGCGGAGCGAAAGCAAAGTTTTCTTAACAAGGCGGAGTTGTAGTGTGGCCTCTACTTTGCACTAGTACTCACATTGCAAGACTTGCATTAACCATTTGAAATCACCTACTTAAATGATTTTAGATAATTATGTTTTGGTAAACAATTAGATTCTTTAAATAGGGAAGAATTAAGCACATGTTCTAAGTGACTCATTTATAGCTTTTAAAAGATAGTTATATCTTGAATTACGTCATCTTAATAACTAGATATATGAGATGGTATGAATGTAATTTATCATAATAGTGTCAATTCTTTAATGTACATCTCATAACGATTCATATAAATTTGTCTTTTAAAATATCTAAGTTATTTCTTCCTTGTAGTATAATTTTCTTTTACAATGTCTATGAATAAAAAATTGCTACATAGTAGCCAATAAGTATCTCTTAGCTTAAATATAGTTAAATTAAAGTAAAAATATTAAATTCAAGTTAGTGTTAAGGTTTAGAGTCCACTTAATTTAGGTTTTACGGACTAGTAAATTGAGGTATTTTTGTTAAGTGTAATTTTGCATTGTGGTGGTGGAGAATCCAAACCTAGCCAACAACAACAATAATGTCTTCTTGTAATGATAATGTTTTTGTCCAAAATGGAATCTAAAATGTTTTACATTCTTTTGGGTAGTCTAAAAAGAACACAAATTGACCCAAAAAATTGTTGAAATTCTGATCAAATTTCCAAAATCTTGTCCAAAATCCAGGTTACAGCTTTCAAATGTAATGTTCCCTAGTAAAAAATAGAAAGTAAGTAACTAAAAAACATTTACCCTATTACTGAATTATACAACAAGGTATACAAATTTGACCATAAGTACATTGATTTCATGATTGAATAACATTATAGTGTAATGGGTTTATAATAATGTTTAAATAATGGTTTTTACCTTGAGGCGCCCATAACCCGAGTTTACTCTACCGCTCTTCACACCATACGAAGGATCCAGATGCCAATCTAATCGTCTACCACATGGAAGATCTCATTTCGGGATCAGTGAAAAATCTACAACGATAATGGGTTAGGGGATAGATCAATCGATAAGGGGAGTGAGAGGGAGTTAGAGAGTAACCACCCTCTCCTCCTGCGTGCCTCAGGTCCCTCATTCAACTCTGACACGGTTACAAAACTCTCCTCTGCAATTCCTTCAAGGGTTTCCTGGTTTCCTTCAATTTTCAACATTTCTAGATGCATACTCTAATTCCCGAGTCAGATTTATCTTTAGATAATGGTTGGAGCTCAGTTTGGACAAATTTCCAGTTGGAACATTCCTAATAAGACCTCATTCTCTTTCCTAAACTTTCATTTCTATTTTTTTCTTTGCTTATGTGACTATCTTGGGTTCGTATATAATGTCCACTGGTTTAGGTGTGCAAGAAATTACGCTCTTTAATTCAACCTCATCGCCTAAATTCTGAAATCGTGGCTCCCTTCACAAACCAGATTGTCCCTTCCCTTCAATTTATTCTTCTAGGTAATTCCCAACAACAAAAACTTGATGTTTCCCTTGGATAGGGTCGCTTCAGGGATGGTGGTCTCTCTCTCCTTCATTGATTTCATGTCTTAAACTATTTTACAGGTCAATTTCTCTTAAGTTTGATTTGCTCGTATTAGATCACTAATTTATGTTGATTTCTTGTGAAGGTAACATGGATGGAGCACATTTTTTCCGGTGCTATCATTTTGCGGAACTAGATACAAATTTTGACTACATTCTCTCTCAGGCAGCCAGGTGGGACTCTTATTATCAAGGTTGTAGTTTGTACTAAGTAAAGATATTTCATAACCTTCCAGTGAAAAATCATTTCCTTAATATATAGTTACAATTTCTACTATTTTATAGGATTCTTTCTTAGGTCTGTAGGCTAAATATGGTTAAATAATTTTAATTAGCCTACAACAAATCCAGGCTAAAAATGATTGCTAAATTATATCTATTCTTGAGCATTTGAATAGTAAGTTGAATGTGTTCTTTTAGTCTTATTTTGTAAATTTTGCGCCAAGACCCTAGCTTAATTTGATAGCCTTTTCTTTTAGATTTCTTCCATTTTCGTCTGGTTTCACATATGCTATAGGGAACAAAATTCATTTGTTTTGCAACATGGGTTTTCATATGGCTTCAAAAAAAGGGCTAGAACTATGGTAGTTCCAGAATGTTGTTCAAGGTTCACATATATGCACATTGTTCTTGTTTCGATGTTGAATTTCATTTATGAAAAACACATTAATTCGTTGTGATATTTGTTTTGAGTTCTTGGGAGTGTTCTCGAAATATTTCTGGCAAATTGTTTTATGAACGTTGTTCTCTATTTTATTTTATCTTCTGTGTTAATTAGTTTTTTTCGTTTTTTCATAGTAACCCAATATACTTGAACATGTAGGCCACACATTCATTTCCTCAAACTTTTCTATTGTGCTCACACTTTTAACAAATAAATTCTTGTGTTCCAAGTAATTACCCTTATTAGGATGAAAGGAAGTGAGGCTTTCCATGGGTTATTGTTTCCTGGCTTGACCCAACGACTACCCCAAACCCCTTTTCAGTAAGTTTCATTCTTGTCATTTCAAGTCGTTTAAAAATTCCATTTATTCAATTTCGCTTTGACAAAATAACTTCCACTCTCATTAGCACAATTAAATAGTATAACCTGTAGTACACATTTTTTAGTAAACATTCACAGTTCTGTAATGCACATTTTTAATAAATATGCATAGTTATGCAAGGTACATTTTCTAATAAGCATTCACAATTTTGTAATGTACAATTTTTGGTAAACATGCATAGTACCACAACGTACATTTTCTAAGAATCATTCGCAATTCTGAAATTTACATTTTCTAATAAACATGCACAGTACTGCAAGGTAATAATGAGCATTCACACCACAAATTAGTTCATTTATGTATTGAATACACTTACTTTTAGATTATACTCAGCTCTTATTTTGCTGATAAGATAACCCAATTTTCAAATACTTATCTGTATTATTCAATATCAACTACAATATTGTGGGAATTAAGATGTTCCTCCCAACCTACGAGAACCAATATCACTACTAGTACTCCCCCTGAGCCAATTTCATACTCAAAAACAGTTCTTGATTCAACCTAAACAGGTTTTCCCCTAGGCAACTTGGTCCCAACTAGCTCCAGTCACGGGTACTCAATGAGTTCCACTGGCAAACGAGCTGAAAAACTCAGAGTCTAGTAATCTACCATTAACCTTCGCAACGTCCTATCAGAGGCTTATAAATAGTCTTCCCTCTCTCCTTGATGTCTCACATCCCTCATACCCTTTTGGATCATTTCTCCATCACGAAGTTTTAATTCCCCGCAGAGAGGTTGGGTAGGAAACTGCTAGCCCATAACTTCCTTCAACCATTCCTAAGTACAAAATTCCCTTTTCTTACATCATTTCCCGTAACTTGTAGCTGACCCCCATCACTTATTTTTAAAAGGAAATATTTGCAAGTAATTTTATATTTGCAAACACATCTGTAATTTATTCAGTTAGGTCTTTATTCTTGTTCCAAACTTTAGTAAATCAATGTAAATTCTAAGAGCTACCTAATTTACTAAAGGGGTATTACATCTTACCCCCAAAAGGTAAACATTGTCCTTGGTTTTTTATAGCCTCTAGAATAGGCTTGGATATGTCTCGTGCATAAATTTTTTATCCTGCTAGGTAGTCTCCTCCAGGCTAAAGTTCCTCCATTTCACTTTAACCTCGGGGATAACTCATTTCCATAACATTGTTTCTCTCTAATCGAAAATATGCAATGTTTTGACTGGGAATTCCCCCGTCTGGTTCGACCTGCAATGATCCACCATTAATTATTACCTCTTAGTAGCATTAATTAAAACAACTCACAAAACAATTTAACTATGCTACCTATACATCTTTCCATTGAATAATATGTCTAGGGTCATGTATGTATTTTTTAGCAAAGAGACATGAAACACATTATGCAGGTGTATATGACTAGGTAGGGCTAATTGATAAGCTATTGGACCAATCTAAGAAATAATCTGGAGTTAACCATAGAACCGAGGGGCTAACTTAGAGAAACCACTCCAACTCAAGGTACTTATTTTGGGTTTTACACTCACATAAACATGATCCCCTACTTGGAATTCTTCGTAGGATCTTCGCTAATCAACATAGTTTTTCTAACAATCCTGAGCAACTTTCAAGTTGAGTCAAACCTTGTTTAATGTAGCTTCCATATCCTTGATCACATTAGTCCCTAATATTAACTTATCTTGTAGGATGTTCTTATTGATAATTATTCTACACCTCCTCCGATATAATACGTCAAATGGGCTCATTTTCAGCGACGCATGATAACTGTTGTTATATGAAAATTCCTCTAAGTGTGGATACTCTTGCCACCTCATGAGTTGCTATAGCACATACCTCCTAAGCATGTCTTCCAACACCTGCTTCACTCAGTCGGTCTTCCCATCCATCTATAGGTGGTAGGCTATACTTGATTGCACTTGAGTACCCAAACTAGTGAAGAGGGCCTTCCAAAAGGAAGAAGTAAACTTTACATCCCTATCAAAAATCACCATTTTGGGTATTCCATGTATTCTGAAGATTTATTTCATGAATATGTCAACAACTTGCACAAACTTATGAGTTGATTGTACTCGTATAAAATGAGAAAGTTTGCTAAGTTTTTCCACTACCACCATTATGGAGTCATTTTGTCTTCTTGACTTTGGTATTCTTGTAATAAAATTTAATGTCATGATCTCCCATTTCCATTCAGGGATAGGAAGAGGGTGGAGCAATCCAATTAGGTAGTGGTGTTCTATTTTCACTTGCTGGCATTCTAAACACTACACCAAGTATTCAGTTGTTTCTTTCTTCATACCTAGCCAAAATTTGTCTTTCCTTAGAGTTGTAATCATTTCCTAGTATCCATGATGCGCAACATATAGATTCCTAAGACATTCATCCAAAATAAATCGCTTGAGAAATTGTTGGAAGTACATAGATTTTATTTATGTAGGTCAACAGACTCTCACTATTAATATCATAACCCAATTTCCTTTCAGAGTTGTTTTCATGTTTAGCTTGCTACCACATGAAATTATATTTAGGATCTTTTAAAGAAATGTCTCTAATCTAATTTGAGAAATCAATTTTTTCTTTAAGAAAGGAAATCTCATAAATACAATTCAATCTCCTACTTAAGGCATCGACCACCCGATTCTCCATTCCTTTTAAATGTTTAATTTTAAAGTCAAATTCTCTTAAAAAATAGGTCCACCATTATTGATGAGCATTCAATTTTGGTTGATAAAAGAAATTGGTTAGGATACTATGATCTGTAATGAGAATAAACTTCTTTCCAAGTAAATAATGTCGCCAAACTTTCATAGCATGAACTATCGCTGTAAGTTCCAAGTCATAAGAAAAGGAGTGTTGCTCAAGCTCCTTTAACTTTCATGATTCGTAAGCCACTACTTGAAATTCTTGCATCAGTACACCTCATATTCTTGCTTGACATGCATCAATATAGACAATAAATTCTTTTTATGGGTATGTTGTACTCAAAATTTGCAAGGTAGTCAACAAGTATCTTAGCTGATCAAAGCTTTGTTGACACTCAGTGTTCCAATTAAACACTTTCCCTTCCTTCTTCAGAGATGTCAAGGGGTAGGATACTATGGAAAATCCCTCTATAAAGTGGCAATAATACCCATCTATTCCCAACTTTTAAAAGATAAGATCGTTTCAGTGCAAAATCAAATGAAACAACATGTAGATCAACATCATAGTGAAAAATGTTTTGATGTAGGTGATTGGGTATTTTTACTCCTACATCTCAAGCAAGCTATTTATGAGAAGGAAATGTTGGCAATACTACATGCACTTAAAAAATGGCGACCTTACCGAATGGGAAGACTCTTCAAGGATGAGGATGTGGAAGCATTGTTTTGTGCTATTTCTATTATCCAACCAGATCGAATAAACAAAGCAAGGGATGAATGGAAGAAGGACAAAGAAGGATGGCCACTTATTCAAAAGTTGCAAAAGATCCCAATTCAAACAATATTGCTAGAAATTGAAGAGGAAGGAAAAATCATATTGGAACCTGGAGCAGTCACAGAAACAAGAACCCGACAGCTACGAAATCGATCAATTTCAAAGTATCTCATCAAGTGGAAGAACTTACCCACTGAAGATTCCACATGGGAGGACAAGAATTTTATACAGAAGCATCAAGAACTACTCAAGCGTTGAGGACAATGCTTTTTGAAGGAGATGGGCATGTTAGGCCCCTACACTACTAGTGTAACCCCTCATTGTTATTAGTACAACCCACTTATTATATTGATGTACCCATGTAGTGCCCATATTATTACTATTGTGCCCCATAGAAGCCCACTATTGTTATTATTGTGCCCTTACATTATTATTGTTCTGTCGGCTATGATTATGTTATAACCCCTTAGACTCCTATATATAGAAAGTTGGTCTTTTCATTTGTATCATCGAAGAATTATTCATTTATGTAATGTAAAGGAGGTTGCCCCCTCAAAGAGGATGAATTCTAAGGCGTTGATCTATCTTTTCTATCTTTTCTTGAGCTGGTTTCATAACAGATCTTCATTCAGGATATCATTAAAATAGAATGAAGACTGAATACATTCCGAAAACAACATCTAGAACTCATGAGGGTCATTATGAATTTTTGGTCATGCCTTTTGGCCTTACCAATGCACCTTCAACATTTCAAGGTTTGATGAATTCAATTTTCAAACCATTCCATAGAAAATTTGTGTTAGTATTTTCTGATGATATACTAATCTACAACAAGTCTTGGAAGGATCATGTTGAACATGTTGAGAGGGTGCTACAACTATTGGAGGAAAAACAATTATATGCAAAAAGGTCCAAATGTTTCTTTGGAGTCCAGGAGGTGGAATATCTGGGTCATATTATATCTCATGAAGGAGTTAAGGTAGACCCTAGCAAAATTAAAGCCACTAAGTAATGGAAAATCCCCACATCCGTAAAGCATCTGCGAGGATTTCTTGGGTTGACAGCGTATTATCGCAAGTTTGTTAAGAATTATGGGAGAATAGCAGCACCTCTAACAACATTATTGAACAAAGATGCATTTTCATGGACTCCGGAAGCAACAAAGGCCTTTGAACATCTTAAAGAGGCAATGTGCCAAGCACAGGTCTTAGCTACACCAGACTTCACAAAAACCTTTATTTTGGAATGTGATGCTTTAGGAAATGGAATTGGTGTTGTTCTAATGCAAGATGAAAGACTCATTGTTTTTGAAAGTCATCCAATCAAGGGAAAGTTTTTTAAAAAAGCTATTTATGAGAAGGAAATGTTGGAAATACTCCATGCACTTAAGAAATGGCAACCCTACCTAATGGGAAGATACTTCAAGGTAAAAACGGATCATGATAGCCTTAAATACTTTTTAGAACAAAGAATATCCTCTTAAGAGCAACAAAAGTGGGTCACAAAGATGTTGGGTTATGACTTTGAAATCATCTACAAAAAAGGGAAGAAAAATGTGGTGGCAGATGCAGTCCCAAGAAAGGATGAGTATGTGGAAGCATTTTTGTGTGCCATTTCTATTATCCAACCAGATTGGATAAACAAAGCAAGGGAGGAATGGAAGAATGATGAAGAAGTGTGGGCACTTATTCGAGAGTTACAACAAGATTTCAATATGTCTGATACATTTAGTTGGAAAAATGATTCGTTATGGTACAAAGATCGCTTATAACTCTATAAGAATTCCCAGCTAAAGCAAAAGTTTCTTATGGAATTGCACACTTCTCCCTTAGGAGGGCACTTAGGATTTTTAAAAACTTACCACAGGGTTAAGAAGGAATTTTTTTGGGATGGCCTTAAATCAGATATTCAAAATTTTGTGGCGAAATGTTTGGTTTGCCAACAAAATAAAGTTGAAACAATTAAGACACCGGAACTATTACAACCTTTATCCATTCCAAGCCAACGTTGGGACGAGGTTTCAATGGATTTTATCACAGGTTTACCCAAGTCTGAGGGAAAGAGTGTCATCATGGTGGTAGTTGAAAGACTTACCAAGTATGCACACTTTTGTGCATTATCACATCCATCTAAAGCCAGTACAGTTTCTACTGCATTTATGGAAACAATTCAAAAGCTACATGGAAACCCAAAGAGTATTGTAAGTGACAGAGATCCCATTTTCACTGAAAATTTTTGGACATAATCATTTTCTTGACTTGCTACTTAGTTAGCTCATAGCTCATCTTATCATCCTCAATCTTATGGGCAAACTAAGATATTAAACAAATGTTTGGAAGGATATCTTCGTTGCTTTGTATGTGATAAACAGACATAATGGGTCAAATGGTTGCCTCTGGATGAATGGTGTTATAACACTTCCTTCCATACAACAACAAAAATGACCCCATTTATGGCACTTTATGGGTATCAACCACCGCCCATCACATCATATTTAAGAGAAAATTCTAAGGTTCAGGCAGTGGAACATCACATCGAACATCAACAACAGGTCCTCCAACTCTAAAGGATAACCTCGTGTTGACACATAATAGAATGAAACAACGGGTAGATCAACATCGCAGTGAAAGAAGTTTTGATGTAGGTGATTGGTTATTCCTATGGCTACAACCATATAAGAAAATGTCCCTCAAGCAAGCTAAGAAGGATAATAAATTATCACCGAAGTATTATGGTCCATACAAAGTGTTGCAAAATATTGGTACTATGGCATACAAATTGGAGCTTCCTGCAACTTCTCAATTGCACCCAGCTTTCCATGTTTCATGTTTAAATAATGTTATAGGCGACAAGCTCCCAGTTCAAACAATATTGCCAGAAATTAACAAGGAAGGAAAAATTATATTGGAACCGGAATCAGTCATAGAAATAAGAACTCGACAGCTATGAAATCGATCAATTTCAGAGTATCTTATCAAGTGGAAGAACTTATCCACTGAAGATTCCACATGGGAGGATGAGAATTTTATTCATAAGTATCTAGAACTACTGAAGCTTGAGGAAAACACTTTTTTGAAGGAGAGGGGCATGTTTGGTCCCTATAATACTAGTGATTACCCCATTAATATTGTAGTTATACCCCTTATTAATATTGTTGTGCCCCTATTGCCCCCATATTTTTATTAATGTGCCCCATAGAATCCCTCTATTGTTATTTTTGTGGCTTTATATTATTATTGTTAGGTTGGCTGGATTATATTGTGACTCCTTAGACTCCTATATATAGAAAGGAGGTTTTATCATTTGAATCATCCAAGAATTGTTCATTTATGTAATGTAAAGGAGGTTGCCCCCTCGAGGAGGCTGAATTCAAAGGTGTTGATCTATATTTTCTATCTTTTCTTGAGCTGGTTTCATAACATAAACCTTTTAAAAGAGAAAAACGTCATCCCCTTAGTGTACCATCATAAACAAATTGGGAAACTGGTCCCATTAACCCCAGTCGAAGCCACTATTCCAAATGGAAAAGGATCTACTTTCAAGGTTCAGACCGGGTGGATATCACCCTTGTTGTAGGCTCTATTTTTGGGGCTTCAACATATTTGGTGCTAGAAGGAGGGCCCACACTATAAATGGCTGGTAAAGTTAAATCCAAAACCCATTCTGAGAGTATGTCACCCTCAACATCTCCCCCGACTTCTCCATCACATTCTGAGTCTTTAAACTTTAAGAGAGAAATTGAGAAAACAACAACCACTGCTACAAACCTGAACATTTCAGATAAATCCACTATCAAACCTCCTAAAGTTCAGTCTTTGGTTCAAAAACTTCAGGGATTTTCAATATCACTGCAGAAATCTAAAATATCACATGGTAGTGTGACTTTGCAGTATATTCCTTCTCATCCTCTTACCAGATTACAGAGTGAAAAGCTTGGTATTGAACCAACCAAATTACCTCTACCAAAAAGGAAGAGAGTGAGGAAGACACCTGAAGGGTCTAATAGTGAGACTCTTTCATCATCATCATCCATTTCATCTAATCCATTGGAAAGTCAACCATCCACTCTCACACTCCATATTATTGTTCAACAAGGTACTGGAACTTCAACATCTTCTTCCCAAACACTTGTAACTTCTTTTTCACTTTCCTCTGTTAGTATATCAACAATGGCACAGAGACTATGGAACAATCCAGGGGCAGTCACAGTGCCTGCACCCTTAAGTCAATTTCCGGCTCATCCTGAAAAATGGCTGCCAAAGTTTAACCCAGATACAAGCATGCTAGCAGAAGAACACATAAACAACTTTATGTTGTCAATAATTTAAATGGAGTTATGGAAGAAGACGCTATTGTCAGGCTTTTCTCATATACCCTACCAGGAGTGGCCAGATCCTAGTACTTTTCATTACCCTCAGGATTCATTACTAGTTGGAACATTTTCCAAGAGCAGTTCTTGACTAAATTCGGTGATGATAGGTCTACAATAACATTAATTAATGACCTTTCAAATCTTGAAGCCAAATCAACAGAACCTATCAAAGATTTCAACTCGTGATTCAATAAACTCTTAAATAAATTCTCTACCGTATCCAAGCCTAGCGAAGAAGTTAGAAGTGAATGGTATATATCTGCCTTGCCTTCGAACATAGAAATCTTTGTAGATAGGGCTACCAAGCCAACTTGGCTTAAAATATGAAAGAAGCGATAGCAGTAGTAAAACACATCTTAGCCTTAGAAAAGAAAAATGTCGTTGATGAAAGGAAATCTAAGAAAGTTGCTTTTAGAGATGACCCTAAGAAAAAGCAATCAAAGGACCCATTTGACTTGGAGGGATTATAGAAAGTTTTAAAAACCACGTCTGACAAGATGGTTGATACTAAAAAACAAGTGGCAGAGACTTCTTCTAAGAAACCCTATAAGCCTTTTAGGGAGAATCCTTCAACCGATCCAAAGCCTCCCAACACTATAACAAATGTAGAATCTGAAGGAGAAGAAGAAGAGATTTCCAATGAGGAACATACTCATGAAGATGAGGTTGTAGAATTACAAGGAATATGGGACTTCATCCTTCTAGATGAAGAGGATCAAGACGCATTACCAATCAGTACTAGAAGCAGAAATCAACTCGATCCTCCATAGTCCAATTCTAAATAGAAAAATGCAAGCTCAGCTTCCAAAGATAAAGTCACGGGTAAGAAATCATCACCAAAAGTGACTCAGACAAGCCCAGTCCAGTCTAATCATTGACTCCATCTAAAAGACTTATCATTTCCGATGAAATGGAGTATAATATGGTTGAATACATGAAGAAGACTAGTGCCAACATTACTTTTCATGATCTGAGTAAATTGAAACATCAATAGAAGCTACTTTTGAAAGAACTACATGCAGTACCTGTTGCACCTCTAAGTGCCACTGTAATCTCACAAGCTACTCATGAAATGGGGAGACCTCCAACTAGTATGTCAAATAAAGTTGACCCAAATGACATTACTTTAATTGGAGGAAGGTCAAAACCCCATACTCCTCCATTCCTCCTTACTTTTGAAATCTTCAATAAAAAATTGCATAACTATTTGGTAGACTCTCGCACTTCATCTAATATTTTGCCTAGGACATTTTGTGTAAAGTTAAATGTCCAACCTCAAAATTCTGCAGTATAGATAGTGAAGCTAGACCGGTCTCAAGTTGAAGTCATTGGCAAACTAAATCAAGTGACCATAAGGCATTCATTGAATCCAAAGGTGTGTCAAGTCATTAATATTCTTGTTGCAGATATTCCTAAATTTGATGGTTTAATTCTTAGTAGGGATTGGTCTGAAAATCTTCATGGTTACTTTGTGACCGGTTGGTCACACATGTGGCTCCCTTACAATCGTAAACCAAATCAGATAAAGGTTGAGCGAGAAAGACATCAAAAGTACATAGTAACAGAGTTATAAGGAGAAAATGAACCTATAGCGTACAACAATAATATAATTGGAAATTATTCTGTTGACTCTTTGTTAGGGAACTTCAATGCTCATACTTCACCTTTTTTTAGAAAATTCAGTTTGTCTCAGGTAGAAATTTTTTCTAAAACAGATACTTCTAAATGAATTATTTTTGTAGATAGGCTTGCAAATAAATCTTTTTTTTGGATATTATTTTTTGACGGTTCTAAGTCAAATGATGGAGTAGGGGAAGGTTGTATAATAATTAGTCTGGAAGAAGAGAATGCTATGCTAACCTGTAGACGCAAGTTCAATTGCACAAATAATACTGCAGAATATGAAGCTCTAGTTCAAGGGTTATACAAGGCAATCAGACTTGACATCAAATATCTACAAGTCTTTGGGGATTCAGAGATTGTTATTAAGCAGGAACAAAATACTAGACATTGTCTATCAGGTCATTTAAAGCATTATCAATTGTTAGTACAAGACCTAACTAAACACTTTATAGCATTTAATATTTCATCTATCCCCAGGCTCCAAAATGCTAGGGCTGACCTCCTGACTAATGTAGCTTCCAAGCTCATTCGCTTAGAAGACTATAGTCCAAATAGATTCTCAATTGAATTCATCTTTAGACCCTCCATCACGGATAATGTTACCAACTGGATAGTTTTTAACAATGACCCTAATATTGTAAGTTTTCTAACTTCAGAAGGCTCTTACAATAATCACATAATTGATCAGGACCAACATGACAAGAAATTACAACACAAATGCACCAATAATTCTATACCTAAATCTGTAGTCAAATTAGAAGACCTATATGATTTAAAAGATAGATTCAAAAGGTCCACCAATTCAAAACTTTAGAGTTCAACTCTGAGATATGAATTAGTTAATCTAGGGACTGATATAAAACTGTAGAATATCAACTTAGGTCTTGGTCTAACTCCAGATGAAAAATTAGCCTTCATTCAACTTTTGAAGTAGTATAGAAATGTATTTTCCTGGAATTACGATGACCTCAAAACTTATGATACTTAAATCTTTCAACATAGAATTCTGATGGTCTCTGGTGAGAAACCAATCCAGCAGAAACTGAGGAAAATCAATCCTAATCTCGAAGGCCAGATTAAGTCTGAGTTGAATAAATTAATGAAAGAAAAAATTATTTTTCCTATTCGACATTCTAGATGGGTTTCTAACCTGGTACCAGTTAGAAAGAAAAATGGAGACATTCAGATTTGTATTGACTTCATAAATCTCAACAAAGCCTACCGAAAGGACAATTTTCCATTACCCCCTATGGAACAGATATTACAATCAGTTGCAGGGTCTGAATTAATGTGTTTTTTAGATGGTTTCTTGGGATATAACCAAATTTTAGTCCATCCAGAGGATCAATTGAAGACGATGTTAAGAACCAAATGGGGCACATATGCATATCAAAAGATTCCATTTGGATTGATTAATGTTGGCGCCACATTGCAAAGGGCCATGGATATTGCATTTAAAGGATTAGTGAATAAGTCAGTGATGATTTACTTAGATGGCATAACTGTGTATTCTAAAATATGTAGTAATCACCTCAAAGATTTAAAGTAGATCTTTTACCATTGTAAAAAGTATGGGATCTCACTTAATCCAAAAAAGTCCTTTTTTGATTTAAGTGAAGGAAAGCTTCTCGAATTCATAGTGTCTAAATATGGAATCCATATTGATCTAGATAGGATTAAGGAGATTTCTGAGATATCCTTACCCCATAACAAAAAAGCAATGCAATCCTTCCTCGGTCAAATCAATTTCATTAAAAAATTTGTCACCGACTTCTCAAGAATTGGCACCTCTCCAAGCAATGATCAAGAAAAACTCTCTCTTCAAATGGGGTCAAGAAGAACATGAAGCGTTCAACCTGATTAAACAAGCAATTATAAATGCCCCATCTCTAGCGACTCTAAACCTTTCAGATCCCTTCATTTTATATACATTTTCCTCTGAGAAATCTTATGTTACAATACTCACACAAGCCAATCAAGATAAAGCAGAATCCCCAATTGCTCTTTTCAATTCAAACTTGCAATGAGTTGAGCTAAATTACTTCGACATTGAGAAATAGGCTTATGCTATTTTCAAAGCAATCAAACACTTTAGACCTTTTCTTCTCAAGACCCATACAAAAATAATAGCGCCATTTTTAGCGGTAAGAAACCTTTTGGTACAGAAAGATGTTGGTGAGAAGAGAGTGAATTGGGTCACAGCCCTGCAAGAATATGATGCTAAATCAAGCTAGAAAATATTGTAAAAGGTCAAGGTTTTTGCAGGATGTTGGCTGGAGCATCGCATATATCAGAAATACCATCCCCTGGTTATAAGGTACAAATGTATGAGGTAAGCCTAAACGATATTGAATCAAGATATGATGATATCACATTTTACCTAAAAAATGGCTATGTTCCTTCACATCTGAATCATACAAAGAAAAGACCCATGAGATTAAAAGCTAAGCAATATCAAATTGTAAATGATGTACTCTTTAGGATGAACTATGATTATGTTCTTCTTCGATGTCTTGAGAAATATGAAGTTGAAACAGTGTTGCAGGAACTTCATGATGGAACAGCAGGTGGACATTACACAGGAGATGCAATACCAGACAAAATCTTGCGCATAGGCTACTACTGGCCAAATTTATTCAAGGATTCACATAGCTATGTAAGAAAATGAAAGATTTGTCAAACTGCTGCTGGAAGATAGAGGAAACTAGCATTCCCATTGCAACCAATTAATATCGACCAACCATTTGAGCAACAGGGATTCGATATAATAGGTGAAATCATTCCTCACTCATCTAAACAACATAAGTACATCCTTACAGCTACCGATTATTTTACTAAATGGGTAGAAGCAGTTCCTCTCAAAATAGCCAACTCTGAAAATATCATTGTTTTCATCGATTAGTTCGTAATTATCGAGTTTTGCTTACCTTCCACTTTAATGTTTGATAATGGATCATATTTTTCTAGCAATTCTATTACTGAATTTGCACTCAAGAAAGGTTTTAAACTTTAGTATTCTATCAATTATTACCCACAAGGGAATGGATTAGCCGAATCAACAAATAAAAACTTGATCAGAATTATTAAACGTACTATTGATCAGAGTCATAGAAATTGGCACAAATTTTTAATGTATGCTCTTTAGGCAGATTGAATAACTCAAAAAGCTTCCATTGGCACTTCTCCCTTTAATTTAGTTTATGGGAAAGAAGTGGTTGTCCCAACACATCTAGTTATTCCTTCATTAGCCTTAGTCCAGTTCATTGAAGAAGCTCCTTCTTCATCTTTGAAACTAAGACAATTGCAGATCCTTAAGCTAGAAGAGCAATGAAAACATGCCAAAATTACCCATGCACATCATCAAGCATTAGTAAAGGCTTCTTTTGATTCAAACATGGTATCCAAAAAGGATTTTCAAATTGGAGATTTAGTATTGATATGGGATAAAGGTCATGAAGAAAAAGAAAAACATTCTAAGTTCCAACGGATGTGGCTTGGACCATTCCAAATTGTAGAAATCATAGGTCCATCGACTTTCATGTTGCAAGATTTAGAAGGGAAAATAGAATCTTTACCTGTTAATGGAAAGATCCTTAAAAAATACTTTCCATATAAGATGACCTCTTCTATTTTTGTAAATTATTATTTTTGACTTTATTTTCATCATAAAAAGGTTGAAAATGTTTACCTTTGATTTCCACGAAAAGATTAGTGTCTCTGTAAATTTTGTTTTTTTGCTTGTATAAATGGAACTAATTAGGAAAATTAATATTTATTTTTGAAAAATATGGTCAAGTTCTACAAACCTAAAAGTTTTACTTGTTTCAACTTTAGAAATTTTTGATTAAAAACAACCTTTAGGAGGAATTTGCTTTATATCAGTCATGAAAAGCATCAATGACAAAACAACGACTCTCTGTAGAAAAGCTACTTTCAAAAGCTCTACAATTGCCATCCAGAGCAACTCTTAAGTAACCAATGACTTCCTCCCCACTTTAGGAAATTACAAGTTTCAAAGAGTAATCTAGTTACACACTATAAACTTAAAGAATAAGAGGTCTCATCAAGAGCCGACTTATCATGATCATAAAGATTATAACTAGCTGACATTGCCAAAATGCATACCAAAACAGGGCAATGACTCAAGATTGCTTCAATCAAAAGACAAGGGGTCTCATCACGAGCCATCTTGTTCAGTATGTTATAAATCAAGTGAATGGCACTATCAAAATTTGGCCACCAAACCAAGACATTGTTCTTTAAGAGTTAAAAGAAAACAAAAGCAATAAGTGTGAATATGGATTTATCTTTAAAAACTGTATACTTCTTAAAAGTAGGATACTGGATCATTGTTGGGTAATAGGTAACCTTGTGGAGGCTATGAATGCCTGCTGGTAGCATAGGATCTACCTACGACAAATGAGTACACTTAAAACTAATCCAGTGAGTTGTCTTTGCTTTCTATCTTTATAAACCTAGTAATGACTAATGTAAGTATAATCACTAGGTTTGGGAGGAAAATAATCAAAATTAGGATGGATGGAACAAAATACTATTGTTAGCAAATAACACTATACACCTTATAGTTCTGTAATAGAGTTTGATTTTCCAAAACCATTTATATTTTAGAAGTTTTAGAAAATTCAAAAGACTATTATAGATAACTGGTTCTTTCAAGTGAATCGCCAGTTTTTGTAGCCATCAACAACTACCCCCCCTTTTTAAGTGTTCACCACAACATTTAAAAATGGCGACCCTTCTCAAAAATAAAAAACTTAAGCATTTAACATTTCCTTTTGTTCTTAATAAAACATGCTATTAAAACAAGACTTTCAAAAATTAAGATTCCTATCTCTCCTTACTTTATGTGCATAAAACTATAAGTATTAAGCCTCTCTATAAAGAACGCAATATAGTCACAAAAGCTAGGAAAACATTTGCAGGCACAAAGTCTTGAGTATTAGGATAACTCTTAACAAGATCATTCTCTTAATGATAAACGTCGCATCACAAAAGGTAATGGCGAGTATACGTTTCAAAGAGACTCTCGAAAATTCCAAAAAGCGATCAAGCGAGATCACATGCCCCACAAACTCATCGCATATTGCAAATTCCATATATCACCGCTACTTAATGCAAACGTCGAGAAATTGTGAAATGCGATAAAGTCTTTCACAAATCGCACCTCGCAATTCCACGATGAAACAAACCACTTATAACGAAGATAGGTTTTACGATATTGCAATTTGTGATACTGCGAAGCAAATTGCAAAATCGCTTCATCATAGATCTAATGGCTCACAATTCGATAAATTATTTCCCATCATTCGATGCTAAGTTACAAGCATTAATGTCAACTTAATGGTCCATTGATGGTTATTTATGAGAAATGATTTAGATTTGGTCAAACGGGCTATCTCGCTCAAGGTGATATCTTTGATATGATTTTAAAATTAAAAGCTTTCCTATCACCTTATTATCGATCATTATTCATTATCTTCCTTATTGTGTCTTCATTCTCTACTCGTGAATTTGCAAGATTAGTGAGAAAAACGTAATGGGAAAGAAAGGAAAAGCCCAAATATCTGAAAAATCAAAGATGACTCCGCTATTCATGGACACCACTTGTACCAGAGAAGTAGGGATATCTACTTGGGAAGGCATGTATAAACTGCTGGAAGAAGAAAACCCGAGAGTCATGGAGGTTGTAGTTACGACAGATGGTCGTCGGTCATCTGAAACATCACTAACAGAGCTTGCATGCTCGTTTCTACACCATGTTGCATTGAGGCCAAAGATACTTCATTACACAGAGATGGTAAAATGGGTGATAGACCATGCTGATATATATGACAGGCAATTCAAGATGCAAAACTAGGAGGTCATGGGGTCATTTACCCCACAAAATTTAAGGCACATGTATCACTTGCTAGAGCCTTAGGCCAATTATAACAAACATTTCGTGGAAAAATTCTCCAAAGAGAACAAGGATTTGGTAAACTACACGAAGAACTAGTTTGCAAAGGAAGAACCATTAAATAAGGACAAAAATGGTATGTACACCACTGGCTCCCTCGCTTCTCTGTATTGTTTTGTTGTTGCAATGTTGTGTAGGCTATTCGGAAAGCCTGATATCAATAAGTTTTCATCTGAGTGGTTACCTTTATTGGATGCAACCACCTATGCCACCATAATGGATTGGGCCCAAATATTGTCTGATAATTTAACGTCTACCATTCTGAATTATCAAACTAAAAGAAGTTTTGCTCAGAGGTTTTACCCTCCCTTCTTTCTAGCTGCCTACGTCATGGATGCTATTTGTTTTGTATCTGATTTTCCCATTATGGGATGGAAATGGACAGTACAGAACCTGCTACCTATTCAAGTCTACCATAAAGAAATGTGGGAATCCAATTTCATCCCACATTTCTATAAAATTTGTCATGGAGTAATGCTACCTATTCATAAGATGTTATATAATATAGACGCCTGATGATTCTCCCCAAAAGCCAAAATTGACATTCTCCCTATGGGAAGGTGGTTTGGGGAAGAATTATTCAGTCACATTAGGGTATTTTGGAGCATTTCTTCACCTCATGTGCTTACCTTGTATGTTCTTAACAAACTTATGGCCCGAGAGATAGCCTATTGGACCTGTGGTGTTGGGGGGGTGAGCAGAGAACTCAAGGATAAGAAGAAGGACATCTAGCCTTAATTCCCTGTGGTCTATGGGGCTTTTTCATTGTTCAATTTAGGTCACGCTTTCAAGGAAGTAGATAACATGTTATGTCTATGGCTACCTAAGTTCCCAGGGAGATAGTATGATCCCTTTTATGTTATAAAGAATTTTACAACGACGGTCAAAATAAAAGTGTTCACTAAAAAGGATGATATCTTCGACGATGTTTTTCAGCAAAAAAGATCACTCAGAGAAATCTTACATCTAGCCCAAATTCATTTTAGTCCAGTAGAACTCCAAGAGTTCAATCACTATAGAGAATGGAGATTGGCAAATGTCCCATTGGACAAATTGCGTATAGAACCAATAAGGGAGCCCACTCCCAGCATTAGCATAAGTGGAAGCTCGGGACAAGGAAAATACAAATCGAAGTTTGAAAGAGAATCAACTGAAAGGTATAAACAGTTAGGGATCAAACACAACCAAAGAAAAGGATCAGTTAAAGATATAATCTGAAGTGCCTCACAACCTCCGTCGAGAAGATAGCTCCAATAGGTGCTGATTCCGTTTTTGCAGGTCAATTGAAATTCAAGGTCGGTCAACCAACACTCGTGAAGCCAATGCTGGACATTTGCAACTTAAGGGAATAGATGCATAATTGATCATAGATACACTGTTAGTTTAAATACAGTTTATTTTTGCTTTGAATGAGGACAATCATTTAAACCTCCTCCTACATTTTTTGTAATAACTATTTTTAGTCTTTAGTTAGAAGTATTTAAACCCCTCTCATGCATTTAGAGAGGGGTACAAAAATTTGTCAAAAACAATTCTTCAGAACATGCACTTTTGCACTGTCTGAGGAGGTTTTGATAAATGAATGGAATGAGATTTCTTTATATCTGAGATTAATGTCTACTACTGAAATGCACTTCTTTACTCTTAGTGGATATTGAATTATTTGAAGATAAATCTATATTGCTGAAGCTCATGAGCATGACCTATTATCAATGGTACTTTTATCTATTAATACTTTTTGCTTATGTGCCAAGTGATATATTATTTTGAATTGTTTATATATGGAAACCTAAATGTTCAGTTATCATTTTTTGCACTTTTGTACGGTGATAACTATTCCTTTATGTCAAGTGTATGGATGACTTATTCTGCGATGTGTTTATCATAATTGTTTTAGCTAATTTGTTATATGAAACAATCATCTTTAACGTATTATTTTCTCGTAGTAATTGAATAATCTTTATTACCAATTGTTGTTGGAAATTATTCTAGATCGCATAAAAGAAGTGTTACTCCGTGATAGTTTAAATTAGATGTTTTCCTTGATTAGAATAAAATTGCACATGTTAGATTAGATTTAGAATAAACCATTCTCCCCATAAAACTTTTAAAAGAGAAAAACATTATGCCCTTAGTGTACCATCATAAACAAATTGGGAAACTAGTCCCATTACCCCCAGTCGGAGCCACTATTCCAAACTGAAAAGGAGTTGCTTTTAAGGTTCAGACCACGTGGTTATCCCCCTTATTGTAGACCCGATTTTAGAGGCTTCAACACATTACAAAAATAAGTTTTGATTTTCAATTACTATATTAAAAATCTATTAAAAAATACTAATTAAACAATTATGAAAGAAGAGAATTTAAAGATTACCTCAAAAATAATCAAATAACCGAGCATTTGAAACTAATTGGAAATATTTGAAAATTCAAGACGTTCGACGCGGAGTGGTAATATTTTAAAATTCAAGACGCTGGACACCGTGTGGGAATATTTTAAAATTCATTAAACAGCAGCAAGGTTAATTGAAATTTCTGAAATTCAAAAAACAATATTGAAATCAATTAAGCTTGGCTTTTATCCCTTTTAATTCCAAACTATTTCAAAATAAATAAATTTAAAACATTGATATAAATTAATTTTATATGAATTTATTTTTGATATGTGTTATGTTCTATTCCCCTTTGCATATGGAAGTTACGGCAATTCATCGACCATATGCAGGTTTCTCAGCATCCAAAAATGGCCTATTTCACTCCTCTCACTATAACTCCTGGACTGTCATCACAATGAATGCCCAAGTATTTTGGATTGTGAAGATGGGTATTAATGAGGAGAAGAAATTTGTGTTGTCAAATATGGCTCACCCTCCAATCTGATTCTTACGTATCTTCTGCAAATTTGAAATGCCCATTCCAGAACAGTCGGAGGATCTTTGGCTTTGACCCAAAAGCAGTGAGTGACATGATAGGAGTGCGGGGGCTTTCATTGTTGAGCCTCGAAATGGTGGGAGTAGTGGATTTTCCCACACTGAATAGAAATTTCAGTTCAGCCCTAGGGAACACAAGCACATCCCAAACCCCCAAAGTTTGAGGGAAGAGTTTATTCAATGTGTCCCGAACCCCACGAACAACTTTCCTTTAATTACGAACACAATCTCGAAGGCTTCGGGATGGAGGTCCACTCCCTCGATGTTGAATCATGATAGGTTTTACTACTGTTCAGTGTGACGTTGAAGCCGAAGGGGTCGGCGCTTGTATTCCCTGTGATGTCTAGAGATGAAGTCTTAACAAGGTTACATGTAGGATTGTCTATGTTGGCTCCCACGGCCAGTCAAAGTTTTTAGAAGACGTAGATCCATTTATGAGGCAGAACCGGGTCGGACATTTTGCATTCCCATGTGTACTAGTTGGAAGAAGGGTAGGATGAGAATCACCCCTTTGATTTGCAGCGACCTCACACTGTTTCCCCCCTTAAAATAAAAACATTTTGAAATGCATATGTTGAATATGAAACTGATTGGAAATCCATGTTGCGGGTGCTGAGAAACGGATGGTCTCCTTGAATCTGAAACTGGGTTTTTCTTGTTATTTTATAGTGACATAATGGCTTCTACAAACATATCATATCTAAATTCTTAGATGAATATCCGTCTTTCGACACAGATTTCTCAGCCAATTGCTTCAATAATTGAACTGGCAAATCTTAAGTCGATTGAAATTTCCAATTTCCAATTTCTCTTACTTAGTGCTTATGATTTGTAGGTGGCACCTCTAGTTGCAGAGGAAAAGTTTGATACTCTTGGTCTTTGGTCCTCTGGGTGTTGTCAGTCGTGAAGGTGAGCCTTGGCCTTTCTTTTTTCAATTTTGAAGTTATTCTACTCATGTTGATTTCTCAAATGTACATAGGACCATCACAATATGAAATTAGGGTTTCTCTAGCCTATAACGCTCCTCGGTAATTCTCTCTACCCATAACCACATCGAAAATTCACGTGTATAGTTCATATAGAGAACTTTTGTATGAAGAAAAATTATGACGGTAACTAATTCTTACCCATTCGACTTGGTATCTCTGGATAAGAAATGGATTCTCCTGTTTTTCTATGTAACTTATGTTTTTCCAATTAACAACATTTGGTGGTAACCTCGCAACGAATTTTCATGGGATTTTTCTTGCGCAGATGAGTTTGGGAAATTTTTGGGAAAACTAGCTAGTCTCTCTCAAGGTAAGAATTTATTATGTTTTTTCTCTTTTTTAGCTTTTTGTATCACACCAATAATTATATTTCAGACTCGTTTCATTTTATAAACCCTAAGTGGGTCATCCACTTTCGCACAGTTGAATTCGTAGAGTTCATGCCTGAAGATTGATGTATTTAGGGTTGTTTATGATTCTAATGACTTTTGTCTACCTCCTGTTTGACGGAGGCTCTATAAACTACTGGTTGTACATTTTGGGTTAATTTCGCTTCATCAACCATCTCAAAAACTGAAAGGTATATGTAAATTCCTGTGAATATATAAATAAAAATTGTTAATTATTTTTAGAAATGTGTAATTGTTTTAAAGAGATGTTGATACATGATAGAGAAAATACACATTATAATGAAGGTAGGCCATATGATGAAACTCAGAAGGTATCACTAAAGGACATGTTAAAGCTACATGAAATCCTCAAATATCAATGACCACGAGCCTCTCACCATGAGTAAATGGAAAGTAGAAAATGTTTACTTGAATGAATGATCATAACCTCACTATTGGTACTGATTATACTGGTCTCAATATTAATGTTAAAGTGGATCCAATATTTTTTGAAAGATATCCATTATATGTATCCAATTCAAAATTACATTATGAATAAGTAAATTCGTGAAAGTAATATTTAGAAAATGATAAATACATGCATTTCATAAGAGTGGGAATCCTGGGTAAAAATACATTTTATTTCTATATGGAATTTCAAATGGAAGTTAGACATTAACAATATGTATTAGTATAAATTTAATATACTAACTTGCATTTTTCTTAAATGGAATATCACATGAAAAAATAAATAAAGTTATAAAAGGTAATAGGAAACATTGAAAATTGGAACATTTTTTGAGAGAGGAAATAATAGTATACATTTTTAGAAACTAGACTTATTTATGGAAGAGACATGTGGATGAACGAATAATAAATATATTAGTGAATACATAATTAAAAATTTTGGATGAGTGGAAATGTCTTATTTTGTGCAAATAATGTAATAAGAGTGAGCAGCTATATAAGACATCTAGATTTCATTTTTCTTTGAAATATTAAAAATAAAATTTTAAATTTTTTTCTCGTAATTATATTGAATTTTGATTAAGTTTTATTTCAAAATGGGTATTCCATATCTCTTTTATAGCTATATAATTGATTAGTGAAAAATTAATTGGAGTAATTTAATTATTGTTAATTTGTAAACATTCATATAAGCTCTATAACTTCAGAGAAATAGCTCCACTCCCTCTTCCTTTCACAAAATTGGACAATGCAAAAATGTCAAAAGATTAGCATAAAAACCTCTAAAAATAAAAATATCCAATAATAAATTACAACTTAAATTCATAAAATCACTAAATTAAAAACAATACACATAAACTTAATAGGCATAAACTCATTTTAGTTTTTTTGAAGTTTTATATTGACTTATTGTATATTCATAAGACAACTAAATTAAAAACAATATTGGCTGCAAGGAAGCTAGTTCTTGCCTTAGAAAGACTACAAAGTTGCTTGAAGTTGCATCAAAGTAGTATCAAAAAGTGGAGGACACTGGTATACTGCTTGGCACAGTCAAGGAAAGTCAAAATTTGGTAAAAAAAATCGAGATTATAAATGCAAATAAGGTCAATCGTGAATGAGCAAAGGGATATTAGCAGGATTTTGTGCAACTGGTAGAGAGGGCTCCCATGGATGGGAAAAAGCCCTAATGATCCTGACGAAACCGAAAATGGAGGGGATAGTGAAGCAGAGGCCATGAGCAAGTGAATTTGGTTGGGTAATTAAAAATTGAAATTACATATAATGTGATAAGTTGTAGAAGTGTTATGACAAATAGACGAGTCATTCATGATCTCTGATATCTCATTTGGGACGTGAAATAAGGAGGGTTATTAGCAGGATTTTGTACAGCTGGTAGAGAGGGCTCATATCCATGGGACAAAGCCCTAATGATCCTGACCAAACCAAAAATGAAGGGGATAGTGAAGCAGAGGCCGTGAGCAAGTCAATTTGGTTGGGAACTTGAAAATTGAAATTGCATATAATTTGATAAGTTGTAGAAGCCGGCTATGAAAAATGGATGAGTCATTCATGACCTTTGATATCTCATTATATTGATAAGTTGTAGAAGCCGGCTATGAAAAATGGATGAGTCATTCATGACCTTTGATATCTCATTTGAGATGTGAAATAAGGAGCTAGCAGCTAGTTTTTCCCTTGAAAAGGGATCGAGAAGGGATTTTTTTACTCACCCAGAATCTGTTTTCTAAGTGTGAAATTTTGAGGTATCAAAAGCACTGAACTAGAACATCATGTGCTTGTCACTTCACAAGTATTTAATGTTTTTGTGTATTATTCTTCCACAACTTCCTTCCTTGGCTGAAGGCTTTGTATCTTCCAATGTTGTTGGGTAGTCTCTTGGGCTTAGGCTCCAAGGCTTGAGGTTGCAGCGCTTCTAACTAGGCCTATTTGTTTTTCCGTTGTAGTTACACTGTTTGGACTCATTTAGTGCGATAATGACTTTATTATATATATAGATATATATAGATATATATATAGATATATATATATATATATATATATATATATATATATATATATATATATATATATATATATATATATAACTTGACACAATCAAGACTATTTGTTTTCCAAGCATAAGAAGGCCCTCCAATCCTTCCATGGTAAGATCAACTTATTTCGGAGGTTTAAGGAGGACATGACAAGGCAGCAAGGAAAGGGACAGAGAGGCCTGAGAATAGAGTGCATCATGCATTGAAGAAGCCTAACCCAACAAAAAAATGAAGCGATCGATATTTATTTTTTCATAACATGCTCCCTATAAGCATCGTAGCAGATTGAAAACTACTAATGTCAATTTCAAATAATTCCTTACCAACCAATGTCGTACAATCACCAGGTTAATCTTTCCTTTTGGAAGTTACCAATGAACTGAGCAGAGCAAGGCAATTGATTGCGAGTTAGCAAGTAAAGCGATTGTGAGCATGGAAATCGATCTTAATTATACTACAGAGAATTATTGGTTCGATTGAATGGGAAGGGGATAGAAGTAGGTAAGACTGCAATACAACCTTGATGAGTGCTTATACTTAAATAAAGCATTTCAAATAACCAGTCATTTCAAAATCTTTAATAAGAGAGAGAATTCTCAGCATACCAAATTTATCCAATCATATGAGTATGATTACTGCAGTAACCAAGTGAATTATGCAAAATACTAGCAGAAGAGAATAAAACCAAGAACTTGAGCAAACCCGATGCTGTTTTCTTGTTCTAGTTCAATATATGTGAAATTGACAGAGGATTCTACCACAATAGCTTTGGTGAGTGTTTTGATAGAATTATATTTATTCTTAAAATAGAATATCGGTGACCCCATACAATCTTAGGTAATAGAATATCGGTGACCCCATGCAATCTTAGGTAAGTATGTAAAAAAAAAACATAAAACTCATCATGTTTATCACATTCATAACTACATCACTTCAGTACCTAAAAAATACCCAGTGATCCTTCCAATCCAATATGGAAAATATTTCCAGAACTCATTTAATATATGCAAATCACTGCTATTGCAGGAATCCAGGATTAGTTTCCAATGTTTCTTGGATGTGCATGTTTTCTAAGGACGACTGGAATCGCAAAATGTGTTTAGAGCGGAAATCTACAGATTTGACAACAATTGTGAGACAATGATTTTTTTTGGGAGTTCATGATTACTACGGAGGTCTAGATTTGGATAGGTTGTGTTGCAAATTTAATAAAAATCAAAGTGGCATAGGAGTTTCTTCAACATTAATATGACTACTTATCTATTTATTTGAGAAGGAAGGATGGTTGGTATTGCCAGCCTGAGTAGTTGAGTGCTTTGAGCTTCCTGTAGGAGGTATTGAATAAACACTTCCAACTATTGAATTCATTTCATGGAAAGACATGGACATAGGTTAATTCATCACTAGTAGATCCAGATACAGATTCTGGTGTTGAAGTTGTTGATTATACTGTTGGGTGAATAAGTCAATATAGATGAAGCAATCATTTATGCTATTTTTGATCGAACTTATCTAGCACTAGCTTATCCACCAGCACAAACACCAGTAGCAGTAGAAAAGTGGAAGTGTGAATTAATGAATATTGCTAGATTAGCACCCGTGAACATTGCAGAGGCTAATATCTACCTGCATTTTAACTCATTTCAATGAATTGTCAAATCAATAAAATTGAGAAATGCAATTATGCATTGCACTCTGCACCAACACCTCAACAAATATTTTACTGAATTGAATTAATCAAATTCTAATATGGTTGAAATTCATTGAAAACTAATATAGATTCTTTGTCTGGATTCATGATAAACAAACAAATTAATCACTACAGGGAAAGAGAAATAGGATTGATCCATCAATTTTTTGTTGTGAATGGATTGAATATGGACCTAGCACAGACCCATCGAACAAGGGTGGAGTGTTAGGACATTCTTCATTGAACACTGCCCCTGCAAGACAAGGTGTGCATTTTGCAAGCCAATGAAGTCCAAAAATGCAACAAGATGTAAAGATGAAGACAACACCTTTTTGGATATAGGTCCCTTCTTGTATCAATAACATATACCCTTGCTATTCATAAATATTCTGTGCACAAACTCCACATATTTTTCGAAATTGAAATATGGTATAGTACTTCAAAACAATCATAGCATCTAAATATACATACTGATTAACAGTGGTTTAGCCAAGGAACATAATTTTTCAAAATCGAAATATGGTCTAATACTTCAAAACAATCATAATATCTAAATATACATACCGATTGACAATGGTTTAGGCAAGATAAATAATGTCATGTTACCAACCCGTCAACATCCTCTTTAGCCTTCTGCAACCAGTGTAATTGATTGACATGTTAACTAAATATAAATCCCTATGGGCCCATGATTTTCGCACTTGTTTATCTTTCCATAACCCAAGATAACCCAACATGCAGATGGAAAACACAAAAAAAAAAATCTATTACCATGGCACCTCTAGTTACTCCACAACAAGGATAGATTCAAAAATTGGTGAAGGAGGAGGAAGGCTTGAAGTAGTTACTTTGCAGCAAGGACATATTCAGAAATTAGTGAAGGAGGAGGAAAGATTTATTCAAATGCGCCCCCACTACATGTCCTCCGGCGCTTGGTCCTACTCTTGGTCCTCAAAATTCACACAAAGAGACTCAACAGTGAAGCTTTCAACCACTAGCGTTACAATATAAAACACACAGGTGTCCCCTCCAAGCTACCTATTGACCCCATACCCTGCCCTCCCTCTACAATATATCCATGGCATCCTAGGACACCACCATCTCATTTATGCAAATATAATATGCTCTGCCTCCAAGGGAAGATATTGATGGTCAACCTTGACTGAGTTAGGAGGAGTTCAAAAGGAAGGGAGATTTAGAGGAATTCAGAAGGAAGAGAAATTCACTAATGAAATATGGTGTTGCTTTTTCTCATCTTTCCTGCCTTCTATAGATAACAGAAGGGGCATACGCTAGGGGCTGGCTATGTTGCTAATGTTAGTGATGGCTATGTTGTTAATATTAGTGATGTTGTGATACTAAGATTTGGACCGCTTGTCATTTAGGTTGGAAAAGATGACAAAAAAACTAGGTTCATGGCCATATGGATACCCACCAACATAGAGTGAAGGAGATGGTAGAATGGGCACATGGGTTATGTGAGTTCATGGAGTTCCTGCTAACCCAAGTTCCCATCTGTGAATCAAGAGGCAACCACTTGGGTTGCAAAAGAATCAATGCCCTCTAATACTACAACAACACAACATTATATGCATTCATAACCTCCTGTGGCTATGACCGGTACCGTTACTTACAATCATAACATGCCTCCTCAAAGCAATCTATATGTTGCAACAACACCAGCCACTGGATCTACAAGGAGGAGTGAGTTTTATGGTCTTTTGTTTTGGAAAATTATTTTGTAATGAACTTGTATAGACAGATTACGCATTGAAATGGAAAAGTTCAAAGTATACATGCTATTTCGGTAAAGGCATACTAGATATGGAACCTGAAGGAATGTCTGCCCTAATCTTCTGCACTTCCCTGCACTTCCCTGAGGAACTTATGTGCTATTGTTGAAGTTGGAGGCTGTGCACTGCTCGGTCAGGTCATTGCCTGATGTTGGTAGTTGGTGCTTAAGTAACTGCGTTTCCATGGACACAAGGAGGGGCTAACAGGCGGGTCACTTTTTGATGCAGAAAGACTCAAGGTGAAAGTGACTCAGAGGCAGTGACAAGTGTCAAGTGTTTATGCATAACATATGCAAAGATCATAGATATATCCAGAACATCCAGAACACATGCAAAAAGCATACAAAGATCCTTGCCTGGCTCATTGGCATGTCATATTTAATGCCTTAAAAGTAATTCTAGCATTAGTTTAGTGATTCAAAATGCTAAGAAAATGAAAAAAAATACAAAGAAAATAAACTAATATGACATATGGTTCTAGCCTCCTTGCCTCGAGAAGAGGCCAAATAAGACAGTGAAATAGATTAAAATTGTCACAATCATAAAAACTTTCGATAACTTTGAATAATAACCAGCTAAAAGTAATATCAAGCATAGTTACCAAGTTCGGCCGTACTGCAGAAAAAAATTCGAAAATTTGCCGGTTCGATTCGATTTGCGAATTAATACGTCAATTCGAGTTCGGTACGGTGTATTAGATATTAGGTTCACAATTATAAGTTCATGGATTAACGGATTAAGACCAGTGCAGATTTTTATGCATTCATGAATCATAAGCATATTGAATGGTATTTAATAACAATATGTTTCTCCCATGCGAGACATAATGTCATAGAGCTATAATAGTTGCCTATTATAGGCCTGAACTTGCACTTAATTCTGGATAGGTATAGTTGAAATGAAGTTTTAATAGCAAAGCTTGCTTCCAAAGCGTTCTTCATAGAGGAGCACTTGTATTTATGGTAATCTACTAATCCTCCAAACAATGAAGATCGCTACAAAACTCATAATTAAGCTTTCTCTTCTTTATCACCGCTGGTGAGATGCAGAGAATGCTGGAGTTATTGGAATCAAATGACCCTCGGGTGCTCTGTCTGCTACCACAGCTGCTGCTGCAGCAGCTAAAGGTAGCGTCGAACACTCCATCTGGGCTGCCAGGAACAGGAATATTGATGGTGCTGCTCTTTCTTTTCAAACCCAAAGAGAAACTGCCCAAGGATGACCAGTGCAGATTTTTAATCGTAACGAGATTTTTAGCTTTCCATTTACGGTTCAAAAACTTTTCGGATCTATGAAATGGCAAAGATTATGGTTAAGATCTCATTTTATGCAATAAGAATTTTACAGGGAATTCCTCAACAACTTAGTAATTAGAGATTTAGATTTCCATACACGGTTAGAAATTTGATTATTTTAATTTTAGTTTGATTTTGATATTTTATTATACATTATTTACAAATTATTTTACCACATAATATGGTATAATGGAAAATAAATTACTAATACAAAAATCTAATTTTTTTATTAAATAATTAATTTAATTAAAAATAAATCAATATTATCATTGACATTAAATAATATAAATATCTCTTACACATATTGAGAGATGAGTTAGTAATTTCTATATAATTGCAACTAAAAGAAATATAACTTCTATT
The DNA here is from genome assembly GCA_031772625.1 of Pinus tabuliformis. Taxonomy (NCBI): domain Eukaryota; kingdom Viridiplantae; phylum Streptophyta; class Pinopsida; order Pinales; family Pinaceae; genus Pinus; species Pinus tabuliformis. Next base: position 517,833,180 of record CM062815.1, read on the forward strand.
TTAACAAGAATTATGAAATAATGAATTGGTTGTGAATTGGTACCTCTTTTATAAAAAGAAAAAATCTAATTTCTATATCGTGTTAAATGAATAACTCTTATAAAAAAAAAAAGAAGATAAATCAATATTATAAAAAATTATAAAACATATAAAATGGTAAGCTTCCAAATCCACAATTTCTATTAAAAAAAAATAGAAAAACAGTAACTTCTATATTACAAAAAATTATAAAATGGAAAAATTCATTACTATAAAAGATATAAAATGGTAAGCTTCCAAATTGACAACTTTTATAAAAAAAAAATAGAAAAACATTAAGTTCTATATTATAAAAAATTAAAAAATAGCAAAATTCAGTGTACAATGGATAAGACTTATAAAAAAATAGAAAAAAAAAAAAAAGATAAATCCAATATTAAAAAAAAGAATATTAAGTATTTGTAAGACGTATAATGTCAAATTTTTTCCGTATTGAATTTTATAGTGTCGAATTTTTTCCGTATCGAATCGAAATCAAATTCGAATTTGGTAACTATGATATCAAGCACATCGTTTCGATTACTATAGTCTCTACCTTGCGTGCAGCAGAAACTAATAATACATACCAATGTAATACGCATTAACTCATTTTAATATCTTTTGAAGCTTTATCCTAACTTATTGCTAACTTGTACACATTCCTATACACGCTGTTTATTGTATCTGGATGCCAACTTTATGTATTACATGAGAAAGCGATGAAAGCGAACGATCCCTAAAAGTTTGCAATATTCAATTATCTTTTGAAAAAATTGTGAAAGGTTGGAGGCTCTAAAGACAAAATATCGAAGTTTGTTGTATTGAGATGCAAATTTAACTGACATGGGGAAAGCCATTGGCTTTCCGAATCCTCATTTCTTACCATTAAATCTCTACAACAGTATTTTCACGACATAAGTTGCATTGCATGTTTAATATGAATTTCTGATAAAGTTTAATATGTAAATCTTAGGTAAATATCTAATCGTTAAAGAGATGCGATTAAGTTTAATATTCGAATGGTAGGAAAATGTCAATAAATATTAAGCTTAATCTATAAATTTAAATTTAACCAAATTAATATTAAAAATATATCTATTAATTTAATCAAAATATATAAATTTAAAAATATATAAATATCGTCATATATTAGTATTACTTTTGAGTAAAAATATATAAATTTTATATATAAATATCATCATACATTAATATTACTTTTGACAATTATTTACGATAATGCTCCATCATCTAAGCATTATTTTTTACGGACTACTCATTTGATAAGATTTATGAGTGGAAATTTATACCTTTTGAGCTTATCTATGATTGTAAGATTATTATGTTATATTTTTAAATGTAATTTTAATATTTTTAAAATTTATATTATTAAATTTTAAATTTTAAACATTACAATTATTTTTAATAATATAATTTTACAAATAACTAAATAAATAAATATAACTAATTTTATATAAATATATTTACGTATATTTAATTAATTTTTTAATATATTTAATCTTACATTAATCTATCTTTTAAACATAAAAAAAAAAAAATACTATATCATCACTTCACGCTAAGACAAACACTACTTCAGCCAAGCACAAACACACATATAAATAGGTAAAAACAAGAGCTGGTGTATGCAAGTGAACCAAACACACTTTTCTTGAAAATATTTAATCAATTTTTATTTGAATATAAAGATGCACATGTGAAGACAAAGATATATTTTTAGTAATGAAGGTTTAAGTTTATATATATAAATGATATTAATTTCATTCATTAGGATAGTAATATTTGCATTTTGATATTTTAAATTATATATAAATTTATATAGTTGATAGATTTATCTAAAATTTTATTTGGAATAGGGTTAGCCAAACTTTGTAGTTTTTACGATTTTATAATTTGTAATGGTGTAATTAAGTGGCCAAACTACAACTAAATGATTTGTATTCATGGACTTTAACTTAGTGTTGTAGATTATGTAATATTAGATAACCATATTTCAAGCCAAATTAGAAATCTTAACCTATTGAATGACCATGATCTTGACTTGACCATCATATTGAATCTCATAATAGAACTTTAACCTAGACTCTAAACTTTTCCATACAAAACAAGCACATGCATGACAATTGAGAGAGTCAAAGGTAACTACTTTTGGACAAGAGAAAAAATTGTTAACCTATTAAAGTATTTAAATAGGGATTTTCACCTCTTAACTTATAACGATAATGTTAAAAACCTCTATGATAATTTCAGAATGACCATTAACAAGTTCTCTAGCAAGGTGTCAAATAAGAATAATAATAGAACTACCAATCTTTGGTATCACAATGATTACAAAATTGCTAGAAAAAATGTTAGAGATGCTCCTAAGTTTGATAATATAAATTCCTACAAATCTTGTATTAAAAGAAAGAAAATATATTTTACAAGTAGAAAGAAGGAGAAGTTACTACACTACTTTGAGTTTGATCCTAAAAAGTTTTAGAGGAAAATTGTCATTCTTAAGTCTAAAGAAAATCTTTTAATTCTTTTGAAGAACTAGAATATTTCCATTAAAAATTCTAGGAATCTCCTAACACCATGGTCACAATCTTGAATGCCTTATTGAGAATGATATCTTTTTTTTGGAAGATATTGAGTTTGGGGTTAAGCAACTTGCTAGTGAGAAAGCTAAGAACATTGGAGGATACAAAGTTGAAATTTTTGAAACAATAGAATCTGTCTTCATCTTGCACATACACAACCACTTTAATTTAGCAATGACCCAAAGCTTCCCTAATACATGGATATAGAGCCTTATTTCTTCTATATTTAAGAGTGGGGATAAAAGAATTCCTTCTAATTACAAGGGCTTTATGTTTAGCAGCATTTTAGCCAAACTATATTGGCTTTTTTTTGGAAAAGAAGATTAGCCTTTGGCTTGAAAACCATGGTAAAAGAGCTAAAGGCCATGTTAGGTTTAATAGATATCATTCAACCATAGACCATGTTGTTACTCTTACGATAATTGTAGAGGAATGCTTCAATAATAAAATTGATCTCTTCTATGGTTTTGTTGACTTTAGAAAAGCTTTTGGCGCCATTTCTAGAAAATAGTAATAGAAGAGGCTAGAAGAGATAATGATTCCTATCGAGTTCAAATATTTTATGGCAATGTGATATGAGAATATTATTGGAAATTTTATGGCCACTCAGGATTGTTTGGAGGAAATTATATGAAATATTGGAGTCAAGTAAGTTTGTCCCATATCGGTTACCATTTTTGGCATATAAATTGATTAACTATAAGAGTTTTTGGAAGATGTACGTTGTGTTGGCCTCATAGTCACTTGTACGATCATAACACTTCTCCTTTACATTGATGATATTGTTCTTTTTGCAAGGAACTATTACGATCTTGGCAAATGAATATGACTACAAATACCAACAAAACTAAAGTCATAATATACAAAAAATATCACCTATGATATTTTCATTCATGAAAACAAATCCTTGCAAGAAGTTAGTTCATACAAATATCTGGGAAATGACATCCATCATAAGCACAACTCGAATTATAACATTGAGAAAAGGATAAATGGAGGCTGAAAAATTTACTATGGGTTGAAAATGATTGCAAGCTCGTAGATTTTTAGAATTGCTATAAAAAAATCCTCTTTGAGACTCTTGTCACTCCTATTCGTTTATAGGGGTATTAGGTTTGGGGCTACAATATATCTAGATATTCATGGAAGAAGATTGAAACAATCCAAAATCAGTTTATTACCCAAAACCTTGAGAATAAAGGAAATGCTCCATACCTTGTCCTATTGATTAAAGAAAGACATTCCCATATAAAAAAATTGGTTATGACTAGGTTTCATATGGATAAGAAGTCATACAACATGAAGGGTAAGAGGCTTCCCAATATTCCTTCCAACTCTAGTCAAAATTCCCACCAACTCAAGAAAGGGCGACATAAGGATCACTAGTATTGGCTAGATCATTGGGGAATAAAGGAGGAGATCATCTTTCACAATTTGGATAATACTAAAAATATTATTACTTCCAAATTTAAGGAGAAATTAAAGAAGGAGGTCATCTATGAAAATTTGGATAATAGAAAAAATATTATTACTTCCAAATTCAAGGAGAAATTTTGGGAAAATAAAGGGGTGGAGGGAAAAACAAAAATAAGATATTATAAGGAGGTGGGTAACCTCAATCTCAAAAACCAAAATTATCTCTCTACCTTGAGTAGTGCTAAGAATAAAATGAACATTGCACATATTAGAACTAATTATCACGAGCTACATAGTGAAACTAGGTATTGATTGATTTCCAAAATTCCATAGGATGAAAGAGTTTATAACCTCTATTATCGTGGGAGGATTGAAGAGGGAAATCACTTTCTATTATATTTTGCATCTTATACTCATATTAGATCTATTTTTCAAAATATTTTTAATGCTATAAACCTTTCTAAGCTTTTAACTTAGTAAAATGATTGTGATCTAGGAGTGCTCCTAGAATTATATTTTATTTTAAGGAAATCAATTTCAGGTGAATTATGGATTTCATGGAGGCACAAATTCCTTTGGCATGATGGAAATTGTTTCTGGTTTGTTGGTGCAAAGAGGAAATTTGTTTTTTTTTTTTTTTTTTAACTTCATGGTCTCTCCTCTCAATGTATTTCAACTTTGATAATAGTGTAGGGAAGTACTTATAGACTTGGTGTCATTTTGTCCTGTTTGTATCCACTGCGGAAATGATAATTATGGCTAGATGTAATGGAGTGAGAATTCTGCTCTCTGGCTTTGTTGTACCTGTGTTTTTTGGTTTTTATGTTTTACTGGATGGATATGAATGCCAAGCTCTATAATCAATTTTTTTCAAATGAAATATAAGTAATTCAATTTACAAAAAAAAAAAAATGGAAATGAGAACTAAAAGGAGAGGAATACTATTTTGAAAATAATCAAAATATTTAAGGGTGCTTGAATTGAATCATGATATTGGGTAAGAAGTTGTAGTTAAATTTGAGTCTTTTTATTTTATGAGAGAATTCTTGTATTCCTAGTGATTTATTCCATAAGGGAAAACATATTTGGTGTGAAACTATATGCAATTTCACATCCCAAAATTTCATGTGATATGAATAGCTAAGCACCACATCAATTTTTGGTTTCTAGTTTAAATTCTATTTAATTTCATTATTGTTTTAAATTGGCTTAAATTAAAATAGTGGGGTTTGAACTTCCATGGATGGCATACACTTTCCATGAATTCTAGTTATTTTTAATTACATGTATGTGTCCAAACCAACACCTATATTCATGTAATTCACAATTTAATCTACAAATAATAATATTAACAATGTTGTTCTTTCACAACAAATGAAAAATGATATAGGAAGTGGTAGGAAAAAACAATGATTAATATTCACCTTGTCTTTTGATGCTCAGCATCTCCGCCAAAATTGTTGTTTATACCCACATAATTCTATCATCATGGAAATTGTTAGTAGGACCCAACATTAACACCTATAATAGGAAAACAACATACCAACCTAATATCTTATCATTGTCAATCTAGAAGAGAATGAATAAAATAGTGTGAATTGAAATGAATCAATTAGTTAATACATTGTCTGTGATTGAATATTGAAGTTCACCTTGTTGCGGTGAGTGAAATAAATGTTAAAAATGGGAATATACATGGATTAATTAATTATGTCAATGAGACCATCTTCATAGTTATACATGGAGCACTGGTCCATCCATATTTTCCTCCCTGTGAAGATTGAAATCCCATATCCATCACTTAATTTCATGAAGCCACTATGAAGGATAGATATGTTTACTATAATGTTCTTACATGCTTATAGCTTTGAATGCACATGGAAGGAATGATTTTGTCTATAACATTTTTTATCATGATACACAAGCTCTTAGAAATATGCATGTTGGTTTCTCATCCATAGATTGCTTTGACACTATAAATGATCAACTCTTAATTTAGTTAGATAACCATGTAATTGTAGAAGATGGCCTAGAGTAGCTCCATTTGAAGCACACCTTCTGACACTCCACTGTCACTTAGCTAAGGGAAATTAGGAATCAACTTTTCCTTTATTACCGTATTTGTTTAAGAAGTAAAATGAACTCGACAATACATGAATGTGGCTTGAAAATGGACCAAATAAGATAGTAAACCAAGTATATAGGTTGATGGTATAGAAGGGTTGATGGTGTAGTTGAGTAAATCAACTAACAGATCTAGTAGACTAGAGTAACACATATGCTAACCCATGGGTGTAGACTCTTGTCCAACTCAAGATTTTATTAATCTAATTTTATATTTTATATGGATTCAATTTTTATTTTTCAAGATGGCTCACAAAACTTTGGATTCCAATGCTAATCATGCCACTAGTCTCTAATTCTTGTTAGCACCATTTTAAATACTTTAGTTACATATTGAGGGTGGATTACTAACTAAATTATTTTGTTCTAGTTCCCCTGTACCAAAATTTTAATTTATTATGAGGGTGCCTTCATGAATTCAGTAATCTAGGAACAACTGAGAACCTTTAAAAATACGCAAATGTTCATAATGCTATAGATTTACTGCTCCCCAGATCGCCTCAAATACATGTCAGTTTGGATTTTGAAGAAGATGTGCACAATTTCAAATGCTTGTGCATGCTTTCAAGAATGTGTATTCATTCTAAAAGCACGAGTTAGCCTTCAACAATGTGTTGGAAATCTAAAAAAAAAACATGCTTTCAAGAATGATTGTGTATTTTCAAAACATGTACGTTCTTTTATGTATATAATCTTTAAGATGTAGGGAGGGATGGAGGGAGAGAGGGATAGAGTTTGGGTTTGGTTGTAAAGGATCGATTAAAGAAGAGATGGAGGTATGGAGGGATAGATATGGAAATGAAGGGAGTGGAGTGAGGGTGGAGAGACAAAGGAGGATAAAGAGAGGGAAACAGGAGGAGAGTGGTGTAAATGGATAAAGAGGGAGGTAATGAGTGAGAGGAAATGAATAAAAGCGAGATAGAGTGATGGGGTAGATAAAGAGAGGTAGGAAGAGGGAGAGTTAGAGAGGGAAAGGTGGGGGATATGGGGAATTAGGCAAGGGAGTTAGAGGGAGAGTAGGGAAGAGAGATGAACAAGGAAATATAGAGATTGAGCATGTGTATGTGTGTTTGTGTGAGAGAGAAAGGGATATGGGTGCCCCAAACTTTTTTTATGGTGTTGAATCTATTTCCATCATCGAAAACATGATTTAAACACTACTACTGGAAGATTTTTTCAAAGTTGTTTACCCAGATTCAAACCACTTTTAAATGACAATTCCTTGGCCACTATAGACCCTTCCAAACATAACTCTTCTGATTAAGTCATCCTTCATTGCAGATAAAGTTTAAAATGACTATTTTTAAAATTTACATGTTGATATAAACATGAGTCTTTTATACTTGTGAAATTGAAAAAGTAATAAATTGCATATTAGTATCAACCTGTTGGATAACTTATTATTATAAAAGATAATGAGAATTATATGAAGGGAGACATTGAAGAAGACACAATTTAGAACAAGTAAGAGAAATGTTTATGGATACTCAAGTTTGATAATCATGAGAAAGAAGTAACAGTTATCAGCGAGTTCCTTTCTTGCACAAGAGCACGCCTGCGTTCCTGGTGATCTCTTCCATAACAACTGCACTCTTTGGTCTACTACTATATGCAGTTGCATAGGTCGAAAGCCCTTGAGATCCTGCCAATATGAAATATGCACCATTTAGTAGCATATCATCTTCTGATATCGAGTTCCACTTTTTCCATTCACTTTCTGTGGTGTTTTGCCTCTTGGCTACTTCTTTAGCAAAGGGATTTGCAGATGCCATAAATCTACTGCCTTGACTCAGTATGGTGGGGTTTGAATTTCCACCAATGGTATATATTTCCCACTCAGTGTAATCACTTTTAAACACATGGAAGTATCAAAATCAACACCTACATCCATTTAATTCATTATTTAAAATCTAAATACTATAATAGCCATATCATACTTTTCCTTCACAATTTCACAGCAAAGAAAAATATGACAGGAAACGATTGAAATAACAATTAATCACTCACCTTGGCATTCGTTGCATGAGACCTTCACCAAAATGGTTATGTGAAACCATTGCCTGCATAACTTTGTCATGATGATGGTCATCACTGTGACCCAATAGCATCAACTACCATTGGAGGAAGGTAGACAATTATGAAGGTAGAAGAGAAGGAATAAAATAGAGTGAATTGCAATTAATGAACGAATGAGTATGTGAGCTTGCTTACCTTGATGTGGCAAGTGAAATAATTGTTGGAAATGGTGATATGGGTGGATGACTTGACTGCGTCAATGAGGCCATATCCGTAGTTAGAAATAGAACAATGGTCCACCCATATGTGCCTCGCTGTCGAGATGGAAATCCCATCGCCATGATTTATTTTTCTATTCATAGGAAAGTTGTTGACCATAACATTTCGTAGATGCTTACATTCAAGAATGTGGATGCCATGAATGATGACGTTTGTCACATTTTTTAGGGTGATACATGGCCCCTTAGGAATGTGGACGTTCGTGCCTCGTCCATCAATTATTTTGACGCTGTTAATAAACAACTCTTCCTTGAGTTGGATGAGCATGTCATTGTGGAAGATGATCCACAATGGCTCCATCTGAATCATGGCATGACGCAGCATTCCATGGGATGGATTGATGGCATCATCACCAGCATCCGTAACCACATAAAACTTGTCGTTTTTTCCTCCGATGCCATGCTTGCCAAATCCAATGCCGCAATTTGCCATCCGTTTTTTGTTGAGCTCCCAATTGGGGTCACAACACCAATAGTCATCGATGGGATTACTCGTTGCACATGAAAACATGCCCAGTTCCTCTTGTCCTCTTGTACTGTTGCTAATAATGCTTCTGCTTTTGTTTGAATACCCATATATTAAATCATTCTCATGTCAATTCTATTAAAATAAGATAATTATTCCTGCATGAGGAGTTAGATAAAAATAGAGAGTCAGTTAATTCAGTGATTGCATGATTGAGTGTTTGAGTGTTGAGTCAAGTTAGTTAAGTGATAGACTACTTTGAGTGTCAGATTGCATGTAGTTTCATGTGAAGATATTTTAGGTAGTTAGCTAGTTGGAAAAGGTTTAAATACCCTTCACCAGGTTCATTGTAATCATCATGTTTTTGTGAGAAATAGAAGAGCAGCGGCTCATGTTTTATGTGTGAATTATGTTTTGTCTCCTCTAATTTTCCAACAAATCAGTATCGGAGCAAGGTTTAAGATTGAGAGATTCTATAGCCACATCATGCGTGTGCGAGTAAGAAAATAGTCAGAAGTTTCTCACATGTTGTAGCCAAACTCATTTGGTTTGTAAACAACATAGATGGAGTTTAATGAAGAAGCAGTTGTAGCTGCCGTGAACACTGTCCCCTGGAAAATTGATTGGTCAACGAGTGAGCAAGTCGTAGTTTCACAGAAAAATTATCATATCGAAAGGCTTTAAAAGTCACATGATATTTTAAAGCTAGGTGGGTATGATTTTGTTATGTAGTTTTATCATATGATTTCTTTTGAAGTGATTATAAAGAGTTTTTTTTATATAAAGATTTTTTATATATCAATATTTTTTATATAAAATAATTTTTATATTAAAAAATAATAAAGGGTTTTTATTTTATAAAGGAAATTTTTGAAGATAAGAGATTTTTTTTTAAAATAAGCTTTGCAAAGCTTATTAAAAGAGAATTTTTTGGAGAAATATGGCTTTCTCAAATTTGCAGCCCTACTTCCCACTATTTACAGGGAAATATTGTGATGTGTGGGCCATTAAGATGGTGACCATGTTTCAAGCACGTGATGTTTGGGATTATGTGAAGTTTGGGTTTACAGAGCCTATGAACGAAGAAGAAGAAGCAGCTCTCACTAATGTAGAGAGGAAACAATGGAAGAAAGACAAGAAGAAGAATGCACATGCGTTGCAGCTTATTCAACAGGGAGTGGACCTAGCAGTGTTCCAGAAGATTATGACCACGTCTTTAGCAAAAGTAGCATGGGATACTTTGGCAGAAAACTATAAAGGTATGGCCAAATTCAATATTGTTAATTTGCAGAATACTAGGAGAGATTCTGAAAGTCTGCAGATGAAGGAGATAGAGGACATTGATTCTTTCATGAATCAGGTCATAACTGTTGTAAATCAGTTAAAAATTTATGGTGAAGATATAAAAGATCAAAGAGTGGTTGAGAAGGTCCTCCAATCTTTGTCTACCAAATTTGATGTTGTGGTAGCAGCCATAGAAGAAGCCAAGGATTTGGTGTCATTGACAGTTGACGAGCTTATGGGATCACTTCTATCCCATGAGGCAAGGATAGACAGAAATAAGGATTCCACTTTAGAGACCACTTTCAAAAGACAGGTTTCTGTTTCAAGAGACAGAGGTCGAGGCAGAAGTAGAACGAGAGGTAGAGGATGAAGCGGAAGGTATGGTGGTCAGAGAGATGACCGAGAAGAGCATGAACATGCAAGTGGAAGCAACTACAAAAGCTTCAACCATAATCAAAGAGTTGACAAATCAAAGGTGAGATGTTATTACTGCAATAAATTTGGTCATTATACTCGTGATTGGAGGAAGAAAATAGTTGATCAAGGGAACCAAAGAGCTAATGTCACTATAGAGAGTACTAACTCTATCTTCCTAGCTCGCCATACCATTCATGAACCTTCTGCTAGTGTGTAGTTGTTAGACAGTGGTTGTAGTAACCACATGATAGGCAACAAGGATTTGGTTGCAAATTTCGATCAATCTATGAAAACATAAGTAAAGTTGGGGACTGAAAAGATTGTGGAAGTAGATGGAAAAGGAGTGGTCAACATTCTAACCAAGCAGGGGGAGCCAAAGACAATCTCATAGGTATATTATGTTCCTAGTCTTAAACATAATTTGTTAAGTGTTGGTCAATTTCCACAGAAAGGATACAAAGTTATCTTTCAAGGTCAAGAAGTTGTTATATATGAAAATCCCCCAAGCAAGCAGCTGATAGGAAAGGTGTAGATGATGAAGAATAGACTCTTTACTCTAATTTTGAATTACAGTGGTCAGGTGAGTTATTTTACAGTTGCATGTTCTGATGATTATTGGTTATGGCACTTTCGATTTGGACACTTGCACTTTTATAGTTTAAGATTGTTGCAGCAGAAAAAGATGATCAGAGGATTACCTCTCATCAAAGAGCCTACTAGTACTTGTGAGTGTTGCATCTTGGGAAAACAACGCCGTGAAATTTTTCCAAAGGGAGTTGCATAAAGAGCAAAGCAACCTCTTGACCTAGTGCATATAGACTTGTGTGGACCTGCGAGGACACAATCAATTGGTGGAAGTTGCTACTTCCTCACTTTCATTGATGACTACAGCAGAAAGACTTGGGTTTACTTTTTGAAGTTGAAACTTGTCTGAAACTTTTGCAAAGTTCAAAGAATTCAAAGCCTTAGTAGAGAACCAAAGTGATCGATAGATCAAGGTATTGAGGTCAGATCATGGTCGAGAATATGACTTAATGGCATTCCATGATTATTGTAAACAACATGGGATTAGAAGACAGTTTACAACCAACTACACACCACAACAGAATGGTGTAGTAGAGAAAAAGAACAAGATAATTATGAACATGGTAAGAAGCATGTTGAAAGGCAGAAACTTGTCTAATGAGTATTGAGCAGAAGTAGCTGCATGTGTTATTTATGTGATCAATAGATCTCCTGCAAAGAGTGTGATGAACAGAGTACCAGAATAAGCATGGTCAGGTATTTATTGCAGCGTATCTCATCTTAGAGTATTTGGATGTGTAGCTTATGCACATGTGCCTAAGGAGCGAAGAGGCAAATTGGATGATAAAAGTGAAAAATTCTTATTCATTGGTTCTAGTGAGCAATCAAAAGCTTACAAATTGTATAACCCTATCTCAAAGAAGTCCATAATTAGTAAAGATGTTGTGTTCAAGGAACAAGAGTCATGGAATGGAACTGTAGACAAAACAGTGGATGCACAAGTGCCATTGATGGAAGAAGATGATGTAACAGAAAAGGAGCAGCAAGAATCACAGGTGAAGACACCAAATAGAGACACACCAGAAAGGACTCCAAGATTTTCAGAGTAGCATGGATCCTCAAGCAGATCAACATATGAAGATTCTCCCAACAATCAATCAGGTGATGAATCAAGCAATGGTAAGAGAAACATGAGAATTTTGAAAGATATTTATGACGATTTGGATGTTAGTTGAAATTTTTCATTATTGTCGTTCCAACCTTCTTCGTTTGAAGAAGCAACCAAAGATGAAAATTGGGTGCAAGCAATGGACGAAGAACTTGAAGCTATTGAAAAGAATGAGACACAAGATTTGGTTAATTTACCAAAGGACAAAAATATCATTGGTGTGAAGTGGGTGTACAAAACAAAGTTGCATGAGAAAGGTGAAATTAATAGATTTAAAGCAAGACTTGTAGCAAAAGGATTCTGACAGTAGGCAGGAATAGACTTTAGAGAAACCTTTGCTCCGGTAGCCAGATTGGATACTATAAGAGTAGTTCTAGCCACAACAACTCAGAAAAAGTGGAAAGTATATTAGATGGATGTGAAATCAGCCTTCTTAAATGGAATTCTAAAAGAAGAAATTTATCTGCAGCAACCTCCAGGATATGAAGTTGAAAGTAACAAAGACAAAGTTTACAGGTTGAAGAAAGTGCTCTATCGACTAAAACAAGTGCCTAGAGCTTCGTATAACATAATTGACAGTTACACGATTAAGAATGGATTTTGCAGAAGCAACATTGAGCCTACCTTGTACACAAAGGTAAATGAACATGGACAGATTTTGATTGTTTGCTTATATGTTGATGACATGATTTTTACAAGTGATTTTGACATAGATGAATTTAAAGAAGCCATGATGAAATAATTCGAGATGATAGATCTTCATCTCATGAAATATTTTCTTGGCATAGAAGTTGAGCAATCTGAAAAAGGAATTTTTATTTGTCAAAATAAATATTCCAAATATTTGTTGAAAAGATTCAGAATGGAAAATTTCAAACCTGTCCCTACACCAGTTGCAACAGGTACACAGTTAAGCAAGGATGATGAAGGATCATATGTCAATCCAACTCTATTCAAAAGATTGGTTGGCAGCCTCATGTATCTCACAACTACACGACTGGATATCATGTAATGAGTGAGTTTGATTTCCAGATTTATGGAGACTCCAAAAGATACAAATTGGAGTGTAGGAAAACAATTCTGAGATACATAGTAGGAACTAGAGATTGTGGCATAATGTATGCAAGTACAGAAAATAAAGAATTGATTGGATATATAGATAGTGATTTTGTAGGCAGTTTGGATGATGGGAAGAGCACTTCTGGTTTTGTGTTCCACCTTGGTTCAAGTGTGATTTCATGGGCATCTAAGAAGCAACCCATTGTGAGACTTTCGTTAGTAGAAGCAAAATATGTAGCAGCAACATCAGCAACATGTCAAGCAGCGTGGTTAAGAAGAGTACTTGATGGACTCAAGCAGAAACAAAAAGGATCAACAACAATATATTGTGACAACACCTCAGCGATTGCACTATCCAAGAATAGTGCGTTTCATCATAAGAGAAAGCATATTGATACTAGATATCACTTTATTAGAGAACTTGTGAGCAATGGAGAAGTTCACTTGAAGCCTTGTAAATCTAGTGATCAATTGGCTGATATATTTACTAAGTCATTAACACAAGATGTGTTTAAGTTTCATAGAAGAAACTTGGGTGTTGTAAACCTAACTGAGACATAGACCAACATGCATGTTTGAGTTGTCATGAGTCATGTTTTAGTTTAGCAATCATAATTAAGGGGGACTGTTAAAATAAGATAATTACTCGTGCATGAGGAGTTAGATAAAAATAGAGAGTAGGTTAACTAAGTGATTGCATGATTGAGTGTTTGAGTGTTGAGTCAAGTGAGTCAAGTGATAGACTACTATGAGTGTGAGATTGTATGTAGTTGCATGTCAAGATATTTTAGGTAGTTAGCTAGTTGGAAAAGGTTTAAATACCCTTCACCCGATTCATTGTAATCATCATGTTTTTGGGAGCAATAGAAGAGCAATAGCTCATGTTTTATTTTTGTCTCCTCTGCTTTTCCAACACATTCAGCCTCCAACATCAGAGCAATAGAAGAGCAGCAATTCATGTTTTATGTGTGAATTGTGTTTTGTCTCCTTTTCTTTTCCAAAAAATTCAGCCTCCAACATCAGATAAAAAAAAAAACAACAGAAAGATTAACAAAATGTGAATGTAATGTTGCAGCGATTGATTTACTCAGTCTAGAACTATTTTCGCTTTGTTGCTCTCATCTTTCTCCACTGGAAACTTGGACCTACTTATATTGCCCAGTGCCTCGACTATCTTTCGTCCCATAAACTTCTCTCCATATTTTGATTCAAATGGCTTTGGCACCCTGCCATGAACGCAGTGGAGTATTCCAATCAACATCGTGCACCTCAAAATACAAATTTGATTGCTCATTTTGACAGCCAGGACTCATGTTTGTCTTCTCAAAAAGACAACAACACTAACAACACTGGTGGCCTGTCTTCTCAAGAAGACAACAATGCTAAGAACACTGGTGGTTGTTGCTTCTGCTCTGAGCCACTCTTGCAAATGCCTGGGCCTTCTTATAGCATCCATCGTTTCGTCGTTACTATCACTTCATCACACTTGGTAAATTGCACTATGAATTTCCTTTGCGCATGTTTTTATCATGGCTTAAGGAATGTAGAGACGTGCGTTGACTGGAGGGAGATGGCAAACGTAAATTGCGAATCTTTTAAATACAGCACATTCTTATATTCTTTTTAAATGAAATGTCACATGAACAATCAAGAAATTTACAAAATCAAGAAAGTTTAAAAAGATAATCGGAAATATTGGAAATTGGAACGGATCATTTACTGAGGAAATAATAATATATATTTTAAAAAATTAGAATTTTTATGGAAGAGAGGTGTGGATGGATGAATAATAAATATATTAGTGAATGGACGTATTTTATTTTGTATTAATAAAATAATACAAGAAAAATGATAAAAAACAATTATATAAAAAAATTTGGAATTTTAATTATATTAAATTTTATTTTGAAGTAAATATTTCATATGACTTTTATAACTATATAATTAATTAGTGAAAAGCTAAAATCAGTTAATTATTATTAATTTATACCCAACAACTTCACACAGATAACTCCCCTCCCTTTTCTATTCACAAAATTAGAAAATAAAGAAACCTAAACCACTAACATAAAAATCCTATCTTCACTTGCAAAAAATCTCCAGCAACAAATTACAACTTATATTCATCTGATAGCTAAATTAGAAATAATACATATAAATTTAATAAAAACAAACTCATTTAATATCTTACGAAGCTTTATGTTAACTTATTGCTGACTTGTATTTATACCTTCAAAATGAAGAATCCTCACGCTATGTTATATTATCTCGATGTTAACTTTAACTACTACACTAGAAAAACGTGGAAAGTTTTCACTAATTGATAATTTTTTTAAAATTTTGAGAATTGTTGGAGGCTTAAAAGTCCAAAAATCGAAGTTTGTTATATTCAGATGCAAATTTAAGTGGCATGTGGAAAGCCTTGCGAGCGAACAGTAAACCATCAAACGACCATCAAGTAACATATCTCTAATGATGTAATGCTGTGATATCAGAGATTCTTGGGTTTGAAAATCCCCGCATGTCACTGTGAAAACGTGCTACATGCGTATTTCATTTACGTCCAATAGTTTCGTTTGAAGGTGTTTTTATATGAAGTTGACTGGGCAAATACAGTTCACATTTTTGTTCCTTTTTATTCAAAATGATTAGACAAATATTTTTTTCATTGAAAATGTTTTTATATAAAATTAACTAGACAAACAATTTTCCTCGCTCGATTCGTCACCAGGCAATTTTCTTTCAGATTCATCTCATTTCCGCCATTATCCTTTCCAAGGTTTTGTAGCTAGGCACAGTGCCGTCATCGACGGATTTTTCAATGGAGTTGTCTATAATGCGACTTTTTGGAGATTCTGGTGACGGAATCTGGTGGAAGAAATTGAGGTTAAATCTTGATTTGTTGCAGTTAAAATGGTTTTTTAACTGCATATTTGGATTCAGCACCCTCGAAAACCCCTGGGACGCTTTTGTTGTGCAGAAACTAGCTATCAAACTTGCCATTCCAATAAATTCCTGCCGGATTTCGACCGGAAAAACCCGCGGGAAAAGCTTTCAAAAAGTCGCGTTATGGACTCTCAATGTCATGTTATAAACCGAGGGAATTGTCGATAACAAACTTTTCTTACACAAATAATATTAAAAATATATCGCTGAAATTAAATTAAAATTGTGGAAATATTAATATTTAAAAATAAAATTGTATGGAAATTGTAAAATTGAAAAAAAATTATAAAATAATTATTAAAAAAATTAATTTTATCAGATGTTTTTGTTGGGATTATTCCATGTCATTTGGTTTTTGAGTCAAATTACCAAGGGCGGAGCGAAAGCAAAGTTTTCTTAACAAGGCGGAGTTGTAGTGTGGCCTCTACTTTGCACTAGTACTCACATTGCAAGACTTGCATTAACCATTTGAAATCACCTACTTAAATGATTTTAGATAATTATGTTTTGGTAAACAATTAGATTCTTTAAATAGGGAAGAATTAAACACATGTTCTAAGTGACTCATTTATAGCTTTTAAAAGATAGTTATATCTTGAATTACATCATCTTAATAACTAGATATATGAGATGGTATGAATGTAATTTATCATAATAGTGTCAATTCTTTAATGTACATCTCATAACGATTCATATAAATTTGTCTTTTAAAATATCTAAGTTATTTCTTCCTTGTAGTATAATTTTCTTTTACAATGTCTATGAATAAAAAATTGCTACATAGTAGCCAATAAGTATCTCTTAGCTTAAATATAGTTAAATTAAAGTAAAAATATTAAATTCAAGTTAGTGTTAAGGTTTAGAGTCCACTTAATTTAGGTTTTACGGACTAGTAAATTGAGGTATTTTTGTTAAGTGTAATTTTGCATTGTGGTGGTGGAGAATCCAAACCTAGCCAACAACAACAATAATGTCTTCTTGTAATGATAATGTTTTTGTCCAAAATGGAATCTAAAATGTTTTACATTCTTTTGGGTAGTCTAAAAAGAGCACAAATTGACCCAAAAAATTGTTGAAATTCTGATCAAATTTCCAAAATCTTGTCCAAAATCCAGGTTACAGCTTTCAAATGTAATGTTCCCTAGTAAAAAATAGAAAGTAAGTAACTAAAAAACATTTACCCTATTACTGGATTATACAACAAGGTATACAAATTTGACCCTAAGTACATTGATTTCATGATTGAATAACATTATAGTGTAATGGGTTTATAATAATGTTTAAACAATGGTTTTTACCTTGAGGCGCCCATAACCCGAGTTTACTCTACCGCTCTTCACACCATACGAAGGATCCAGATGCCAATCTAATCGTCTACCACATGGAAGATCTCATTTCGGGATCAGTGGAAAATCTACCACGATAATGGGTTAGGGGATAGATCAATCGATAAGGGGAGTGAGAGGGAGTTAGAGAGTAACCACCCTCTCCTCCTGCGTGCCTCAGGTCCCTCATTCAACTCTGACACGGTTACAAAACTCTCCTCTGCAATTCCTTCAAGGGTTTCCTGTTTTCCTTCAATTTTCAACATTTCTAGATGCATACTCTAATTCCCGAGTCAGATTTATCTTTAGATAATGGTTGGAGCTCAGTTTGGACAAATTTCCAGTTGGAACATTCCTAATAAGACCTCATTCTCTTTCCTAAACTTTCATTTCTATTTTTGTCTTTGCTTATGTGACTATCTTGGGTTCGTATATAATTTCCACTGGTTTAGGTGTGCAAGAAATTACGCTCTTTAATTCAACCTCATCGCCTAAATTCTGAAATCGTGGCTCCCTTCACAAACCAGATTGTCCCTTCCGTTCAATTTATTCTTCTAGGTAATTCCCAACAACAAAAACTTGATGTTTCCCTTGGATAGGGTCGCTTCAGGGATGGTGGTCCCTCTCTCCTTCATTGATTTCATGTCTTAAACTATTTTACAGGTCAATTTCTCTTGAGTTTGATTTGCTCGTATTAGATCACTAATTTATGTTGATTTCTTGTGAAAGTAACATGGATGGAGCACATTTTTTCCGGTGCTATCATTTTGCGGAACTAGATACAAATTTTGACTACATTCTCTCTCAGGCAGCCAGGTGGGACTCTTATTATCAAGGTTGTAGTTTGTACTAAGTAAAGATATTTCATAACCTTCCAGTGAAAAATCATTTCCTTAATATATAGTTACAATTTCTACTATTTTATAGGATTCTTTCTTAGGTCTGTAGGCTAAATATGGTTAAATAATTTTAATTAGCCTACAACAAATCCAGGCTAAAAATGATTGCTGAATTATATCTACTCTTGAGCATTTGAATAGTAAGTTGAATGTGTTCTTTTAGTCTTATTTTGTAAATTTTGCGCCAAGACCCTAGCTTAATTTGATAGCCTTTTCTTTTAGATTTCTTCCATTTTCGTCTGGTTTCACATATGCTATAGGGAACAAAATTCATTTGTTTTGCAACATGGGTTTTCATATGGCTTCAAAAAAAGGGCTAGAACTATGGTAGTTCTAGAATGTTGTTCAAGGTTCACATATATGCACATTGTTCTTGTTTCGATGTTGAATTTCATTTATGAAAAACACATTAATTCGTTGTGATATTTGTTTTGAGTTCTTGGGAGTGTTCTCGAAATATTTCTGGCAAATTGTTTTATGAACGTTGTTCTCTATTTTATTTTATCTTCTGTGTTAATTAGTTTTTTTCGTTTTTTCATAGTAACCCAATATACTTGAACATGTAGGCCACACATTCATTTCCTCAAACTTTTCTATTGTGCTCACACTCTTAACAAATAAATTCTTGTGTTCCAAGTAATTACCCTTATTAGGATGAAAGGAAGTGAGGCTTTCCATGGGTTATTGTTTCCTGGCTTGACCCAACGACTACCCCAAACCCCTTTTCAGTAAGTTTCATTCTTGTCATTTCAAGTCGCTTAAAAATTCCATTTATTGAATTTCGCTTTGACAAAATAACTTCCACTCTCATTAGCACAATTAAATAGTATAACCTGTAGTACACATTTTTTAGTAAACATTCACAGTTCTGTAATGCACATTTTTAATAAATATGCATAGTTATGCAAGGTACATTTTCTAATAAGCATTCACAATTTTGTAATGTACAATTTTTGGTAAACATGCATAGTACCACAACGTACATTTTCTAAGAATCATTCGCAATTCTGAAATTTACATTTTCTAATAAACATGCACAGTACTGCAAGGTAATAATGAGCATTCACACCACAAATTAGTTCATTTATGTATTGAATACACTTACTTTTAGATTATACTCAGCTCTTATTTTGCTGATAAGATAACCCAATTTTCAAATACTTATCTGTATTATTCAATATCAACTACAATATTGTGGGAATTAAGATGTTCCTCCCAACCTACGAGAACCAATATCACTACTAGTACTCCCCCTGAGCCAATTTCATACTCAAAAACAGTTCTTGATTCAACCTAAACAGGTTTTCCCCTAGGCAACTTGGTCCCAACTAGCTCCAGTCACGGGTACTCAATGAGTTCCACTGGCAAACGAGCTGAAAAATTCAGAGTCTAGTAATCTACCATTAACCTTCGCAACGTCCTATCAGAGGCTTATAAATAGTCTTCCCTCTCTCCTTGATGTCTCACATCCCTCATACCCTTTTGGCTCATTTCTCCATCACGAAGTTTTAATTCCCCACAGAGAGGTTGGGTAGGAAACTGCTAGCCCATAGCTTCCTTCAACCATTCCTAAGTACAAAATTCCCTTTTCTTACATCATTTCCCGTAACTTGTAGCTGACCCCCATCACTTATTTTTAAAAGGAAATATTTGCAAGTAATTTTATATTTGCAAACACATCTGTAATTTATTCAGTTAGGTCTTTATTCTTGTTCCAAACTTTAGTAAATCAATGTAAATTCTAAGAGCTACCTAATTTACTAAAGGGGTATTACATCTTACCCCCAAAAGGTAAACATTGTCCTTGGTTTTTTATAGCCTCTAGAATAGGCTTGGATATGTCTCGTGCATAAATTTTTTATCCTGCTAGGTAGTCTACTCCAGGCTAAAGTTCCTCCATTTCACTTTAACCTCGGTGATAACTCATTTCCATAACATTGTTTCTCTCTAATCAAAAATATGCAATGTTTTGTCTGGGAATTCCCCGTCTGGTTCGACCTGCAATGATCCACCATTAATTATTACCTCTTAGTAGCATTAATTAAAACAACTCACAAAACAATTTAACTATGCTACCTATACATCTTTCCATTGAATAATATGTCTAGGGTCATGTATGTATTTTTTAGCAAAGAGACATGAAACACATTATGCAGGTGTATATGACTAGGTAGGGCTAATTGATAAGCTATTGGACCAATCTAAGAAATAATCTGGAGTTAACCATAGAACCGAGGGGCTAACTTAGAGAAACCACTCCAACTCAAGGTACTTATTTTGGGTTTTACACTCACATAAACATGATCCCCTACTTGGAATTCTTGGTAGGATCTTCGCTAATCAACATAGTTTTTCTAACAATCCTGAGCAACTTTCAAGTTGAGTCAAACCTTGTTTAATGTAGCTTCCATATCCTTGATCACATTAGTCCCTAATATTAACTTATCTTGTAGGATGTTCTTATTGATAAGTAGTCTACACCTCCTCCCATATAATACGTCAAATGGGCTCATTTTCAGCGACGCATGATAACTGTTGTTATATGAAAATTCCTCTAAGTGTGGATACTCTTGCCACCTCATGAGTTGCTATAGCACATACCTCCTAAGCATGTCTTCCAACACCTGCTTCACTCAGTTGGTCTTCCCATCCATCTATAGGTGGTAGGCTATACTTGATTGCACTTGAGTACCCAAACTAGTGAAGAGGGCCTTCCAAAAGGAAGAAGTAAACTTTACATCCCTATCAAAAATCACCATTTTGGGTATTCCATGTATTATGAAGATTTATTTCATGAATATGTCAACAACTTGCACAAACTTATGAGTTGATTGTACTCGTATAAAATGAGAAAGTTTGCTAAGTTTTTCCACTACCACCATTATGGAGTCATTTTGTCTTCTTGACTTTGGTATTATTGTAATAAAATTTAATGTCATGATCTCCCATTTCCATTCAGGGATAGGAAGAGGGTGGAGCAATCCAATTAGGTAGTGGTGTTCTATTTTCACTTGCTGGCATTCTAAACACTACACCAAGTATTCAGTTGTTTCTTTCTTCATACCCAGCCAAAATTTGTCTTTCCTTAGAGTTGTAATCATTTCCTAGTATCCATGATGCGCAACATATAGATTCCTAAGACATTCATCCAAAATAAATCGCTTGAGAAATTGTTGGAAGTACATAGATTTTATTTATGTAGGTCAACAGACTCTCACTATTAATATCATAACCCAATTTCCTTTCAGAGTTGTTTTCATGTTTAGCTTGCTACCACATGAAATTATATTTAGGATCTTTTAAAGAAACATCTCTAATCTAATTTGAGAAATCAATTTTTACTTTAAGAAAGGAAATCTCATAAATACAATTCAATCTCCTACTTAAGGCATCGACCACCCGATTCTCCATTCCTTTTAAATGTTTAATTTTAAAGTCAAATTTTCTTAAAAAATAGGTCCACCATTATTGATGAGCATTCAATTTTGGTTGATAAAAGAAATTGGTTAGGATACTATGATCTGTCATGAGAATAAACTTCTTTCCAAGTAAATAATGTCGCCAAACTTTCATAGCATGAACTATCGCTGTAAGTTCCAAGTCATAAGAAAAGGAGTGTTGCTCAAGCTCCTTTAACTTTCGTGATTCGTAAGCCACTACTTGAAATTCTTGCATCAGTACACCTCATATTCTTGCTTGACATGCATCAATATAGACAATAAATTCTTTTTATGGGTATGTTGTACTCAAAATTGGCATGGTAGTCAACAAGTATCTTAGCTGATCAAAGCTTTGTTGACACTCAGTGTTCCAATTAAACACTTTCCCTTCCTTCTTCAGAGATGTCAAGGGGTAGGATACTATGGAAAATCCCTCTATAAAGTGGCAGTAATACCCATCTATTCCTTGGAAGGAGCAAATATCTACCACATTCTTGGGAGAATGCCACTCCATTATTGTTTTAATCTTCTCTTGATCCACCACTATGCCTTCTTGCGTAATAATATGTCTTAGATATTGTATATGTTCCTTATAAAATTTACATTTACTATATTTGGCATACAATTAATGTTCCTACAAGGTATGTAACATGATTTGTAAATGCTTTTAATGTTCCTCCAAATTTTTAGAATAAATTAAAATGTCGTCAATAAAAATAAGCACAAATTTGTCAAGGTAAGGATGGAATATTCTGTTCATAAGACACATGAATGTAGCCGAGGCATTATTTAGCTCAAACGACAGAACTACGAATTCATAATTTCCATAGTGGGTGTTGAACATTGTCTTACAAATTCCTTCCTCTTTTATTTTGATCTCATGGTACCTTGATCGTAAATCAATTTTCAAGCATACACTTGCACCCTCGACTTGATCAAATAAGTTGTCAACCCTTGGCAGCGGTATTTGTTTTAATACATATTTTATATAACTTCCATTAAACAATGCATAACATTAGGGTCTCATACTTCATTTTAACAAAAAACACTAGAGCTCCCCATGGTGATATGTTGGGGTGTATATAGTTCTTGTCCAATAATTCCTATAATCGAATTTCCAGTTTAGTAAACTTTGATATACTTATCCTATAGGATTCCCTAGACAGTAGGGAAACCCCCATAACTAATTCAATAATCGAATATATATCACTTTTTGGTGGAAATCATGGTATATATCTACAAACTCTTGAAACATTGGAAGTTCTTCCAGTACGACTGATTTTTCCTTAGAATTAAAATAACCCGCCTGTACCACATAAATCTTTGCATACAGTTACCTAATTGGGAGGCGGTAATCAACCTCAATGGTACATGCCTCTTAATTCCTTGAGTTTCACACCTAAAACTTCCTTCATTCAACTAACTAATGATATTTTGTTTACAATTTACAAGAGACCAGTGAGCTTCAAGCCAATCTATTCCGATTAAAACATCATAAGACCCTAGGGGTAAAACATTCAAGTTTACTTTTATAGTTTGATCCGCTAACTCAACCAAACAATTTTCCAAATTTTCCACCACTCTTCTCTTTTCTCATGTGCCTAGTTGGACTAGCCACGGGTTTTTAAATTTGTGAGTTTGTAACTAACACACTTCTACCACCTTAGGACTTACATAACTTAAGCTGGCTATAGGATCTATCAAAATGGAAACATTATTCTTAAATAACTTACCTTCAATTTCAATCATGTTGGGTTGATATTCTTCTTGACGATTCTCTAGCGTAGCATTAATTTTTGGTATTTTTTTTGCCACTTTTCCCACCGTTGAAGCTTCCTGAATGGTTGTTATTTTTTCAAGACTTCCACGATCGGGGAATTTATTAATATAATGTGGTCCTCCCCAACCCCAACATTCTAGTGGTGGTTTTTGTAATAGATTTCCTTTAGACTTGGTGGGTTGTTGTACTATTTTCGACTCATTCTGTGGTCGAGATTTCTATCGACCCTCCTCTACAACCCTTCCTTATTTCCGTTTATAGGTTCTCTTGAAATTAGAAACTTTGTTATTCTTGTTGCTTTTCATATTTCTCTATCCCTTTTTGACTGCCCAGCTTTTATTGCTACCCTTCTTTTCCATCTGCTAATAACAAATTCGATCTTTTCTTACAACATCATCCATAGTTTTCGTTTGAACTTTATCTTTTTCCTCACATATATACGGTATATACCATAATAAAGAGGTAAATTTTTTCACATACTCATCCATAGTCAATTGTCCTAATCACAGTTCATGAAATTCTTTACCTTTCTCGTCATAAAATTGTTCAATCAAATATTTATCCTTCAAGTGTTTCTATAAGGTTTCCCAAGTAACTAGTTGTTCATCAATACCATACACTACCTTCATTTCCTCCAACCACAGGGTTTCCTTTCCCTACAATTGATAGATTTCTAATCGAGATTTGAAATTTTCATCATATTCCTAGATTTTGAAATATTGCATCATATTTACTCACCATAGCTTCATTGCCTCCTCAGCTTCACCATCATAGATCGAGGGATTTATCTTCTTGAACTCACCCTATAATTCAACCTTCTATTCATTCACATTCTTTTCCATGCCACTTCCACAGGTATCTCCAAACTCCTTCTCCTATGTGTTTTAGTTTCCTTCTGATTCCTATGTTTAACTCCATTTTGGTATATTGTCTTCCCTCCTCTTGTGAGACGCTACCCAGTTGTCATTTTCTGAACTGGCCTTGGAATTCTGATGGTTTTGTCTGTTTATCAAACTTTTCATGATTCACTCTTTCCCTCCCATCAAATGTTCATTTTCAGTTCGGAGGTTTTCCATTTACACTCTAAGTTTTTGTACAATTTACATCAATATTTTATTTCTATTGTGAGGTTCATTCTTTGGTGAGATCCATAATTCTAGATTAGTCTCGTCAAAGGGTATTGAACCAAATTTGGCAAGAAGTCTTGTTGGTGCTCTGAATGTTTGACCACCTCTTCTTGTCATGGTGCTTTCCCTATGAATACACAACACAAACTATTACTTCTCATTCCACTAAGTCATGTCACAGTGTAGCAGCTTAGCTTTGATACCACTTGCAATGTTTCATAGTCAATTTTCTTTTAAGTAACTAAATTAAACATCTACCCAATTATTGAATTATACAGTGGGGTATATGAATTTGACCATAAGTACATTATTTTTGTGATTGAATAACATTATAGTGTAATGGGTTTACAATAATGTTTAAACCATGGTTTCGACCATGAGTCACACATAACCTGAGTATACTCTATTTCTCTTCACACCCTATGAAGGATCCAGAAGCCAGTCTAATTCTCTACCATGTGGCAGATCTCATTTCAGGATCATTGGTAGATCACAACGACAATGGATTGGCGATAGATCAATGGATAAGAGGAGTGAGATTGAGTTAGATAGTAACTATCCTCTCCTCCTGCGTGCCTTAAGTCCCACATTCGACTCTGACATGGTTTTGAAACCGTCCTCTACAATTCCCTTAGGTTTTTTTGTTTTTCCTTCAATTTTCATCATTGTTGGT
Source organism: Pinus tabuliformis (assembly GCA_031772625.1). Classification (NCBI taxonomy): domain Eukaryota; kingdom Viridiplantae; phylum Streptophyta; class Pinopsida; order Pinales; family Pinaceae; genus Pinus; species Pinus tabuliformis. Next base: position 517,858,741 of record CM062815.1, read on the forward strand.
TGTATACTCCGATTTCCCAGTCGGCTTGCTCTTCGGATAATAATTGGAGCTCAGTCAGGACAAATTTTCAGTTGGAACTTTCCTGGTAAGACCTCATTCTCTTTCCTAAACTTTCTTTTCTATTTTTTTTCTTTTCTTATGTGACTATCTTGAATTTGCATATAATGTCCATTAGTTTATGTGTGCACGAGGAAAATTACACTCTTTACTCCAACCTCACCACCCAAATTAAAAAATTGTGGCTCTCTTCACAAAACAGAGTTTCTCTTCCCATCCGTTTATTTTTCTGGGTAATTCCCAAAATAATAACTTGACATTTCTCTTAGATAGGGTCACTTTACGGATGATTGTCTCTCTTTCCTTCATTTATTTCATGCTTTCCTCTCTTAAACTATTTTATAGCTCAATTTCTCTCAAGTTTGATGTGCTCATCTCAAAAGCCTAATTTATGTTGATTTCTTATGAAGGTAATCATGATGGAGCACATGTTTTTTGGTGCTATCTTTTTGTGGAAATGGATATCGATTTCGGCTACATTCTCTCTTAGGCCACGAGGTGTGACTCTTATTATAAGCGTTATATGTTGTACTAAGTAAAGATATTTCATAACCCTCGAGTTAAAAGCAATTTCCTCAATATGGAGTTACAATTTCTACTCTTTTAGAGGGTCTTTTCTTAGGTTTGTAGGGTAAATATGGTTAAATAACTTCAATTAGTCTACAACAAAGCTGACCTGAAAACGATTGTTGAATTATATGTATTTCTTGAGGGTTTGAACAATAAGTTGAATGTCTTCTTTTGTAAATTCTGGGTTGAGACCGTAACTTAATTTGATGTCCCTTTCTTTTAATACATTACTTATGTTTTCATCCACTTTCACATATGCTATAGGGAACAAAATTATTTTGTTTGTAACATGGGTTTTTATATGGATTTGGAGAAAGGGTCAGAACTATGCCAGTTCCAAACTATCATTCAAGATTCATATACATGCAATGTGTTTTTGTTTCGACGTTGAAGTTTATTTATGCAAAAACACATTAATTCATTGCAAAATTTGTTTTGAGTTCTTGGGAGTGTTCTTGAATTATTTCCGGCAACAAATTTTACGAAGGAGTTTCTTTGTTGTAATTTCTGTTCTATGTGAATTAGTTTTTTTTTGCTTTTTCATTGTAACCCTATGTACTTTCACATGTCGACCACAAACTTGTTTCCTCAAAGGTTTCTGCTGTGTGCACACTTTTAACAAATAACTTCTCGTGTTCTAATACTTACCCTTACTAGGCTGAAAGGTAGTGGGACTACCCACCAGTAGTTATTTCCCAGCTTGACGCAAAGACTGACCCAAACCCCTTTCTGATAAGTTTCATTCTTATCATTCCAAGTTGTTATAAAATTCCTTTTATTGAATTTCTCTTTGACAAAATAACTTCAACTGTCATTAGCAAATAGTATACCTTGTAGTACACCACAGCTACCGATCAAACGGGGAAATTACTTATTACTTATTCCTTTGAGATAGAAAAAATATTACCCAATTTTGAAAAGGGGTTATTTAGAACACACCTTTTTTTCTAGCATATTTTTTACACTTTAAATTTTCTTATGTAACATTTTTTTTAAACGTTATTGATTTTCATGCTAATTTTAAAAAGTGTTGATGCAACATCAACCCATTTTTTTTAGAGAGGTTAATTTTTACACTTTAAGTTTTTCTTATGTATCAAGTATGATCATTTTTTTAAAATGTTAGTGATTTTCATGCTGATTTTGAAAAGTGTTGATGTAACATCAACCATTTTTGTTTAGATGGCTTATTTTTTACACTTAAATTTTCTAATATATTAAGTGTGGATATTTTTTTTAAATGATGTTGATTTTCATGTTTGTAACAAGACATAAAAAAAACATCACGAAAGAAAATAAAATATAAAATAATATATAAAAAAGAACGAAAAAAAACCATAAAAATGTAAAAAAAATAATTTAACATGTAAATGTAAAAAAATTAATATATATAAAAAGAAAAAAGCAAGCTTCATTTTTTTAAATTATATATATATTCCAAAAAAAGAAGATACATTTTCTACCCAAGGCAGCTTAGGTCGATTCTGGGAATCGACTTGGCAACTGAGGGCCACCAGTTCAATTCCCTGAATCGACTTAGGGTGCCCAGGCTGTGTGGCCTCGGGGCAAGGCAGGGTGATGTTGTGCAACGTCGTCCCACGTAGGGCCGAGGCCCCATGGCCCTAGTCGGGATGACGTTGTGCAACATTGTCCCACCCAAGCCTGAGGCCCTGTGGCACTGGTCGTCCAAGGTTGAGCTTGGTCATGTTCGCCCAGGGCCACGGGGACTTGGGCATGGTGGGGCGGGCCTGTGCTGGCCCACCCCACTAAGGCCCGAGGGCTTGCATCCCTTGCGATAATGGTGGAGCTTGACCTTGGTCACCCAAGGTCACGGGGCCTCACGCCTCAGTGGGCCGTGGTTGATGGCTGCCTAGGTCAACTCTGAGAATTGACCTAGCCACTGGGCGACAAGCCTAGGTGGTCAAGTTGATTCCAAGAATCGCCCTATGTTGTCTGGGGCAATTTTTTTTCCTTTAATTGATTTATTTGATTTTTTTTTTAATAATGTGGTTTCAATTTTTTTTTCTTCTTACAACTTAAAAAAATAAAGTGTTTTTGATGTTATTTTGTTAATTATTTGTTTATATATATATATATTAGTTATTACGAGTTAATTTTGTTTTTTTCCTTACATTTTTATGGGTCTTTTGTCTTTTTATATATTTTTTTATATTTATTTTTTTCTCGTGGTTTTTAAATTTATTTTATGTTTTATTACTGGTTATTATTTTAAAAAAATGTCTTTGTTTTATTCTTTTTATACAATGTTTGAATTTTTGTTTTTGGTTTTATTCTTTTTATACAATGTTTGAATTTTTGTTTTCATATATATATATATATATATATATATATATATATTGCAAGGTCCGCATCAATGCTTGACTAACAATCCTATCCCATTATTTGTAATTTGATAGTTGATTTTAAAATTTTCGTTATAATGAATCGAGTTTGCCCCCACAATGTGTCCATTTCATGGTTGGTCTTTCAATTTTCACTACAATGGGTTGAGTTCACCTACATTGCGTGTTAATTCGATTGCTGATTTTTAAATTTTTGTTGCAATATATCAAGTTGTCTTAGGCTAAGATTTTAAAATCGATATACATTTTGCATTTAAAAAATAAATTACTATTGGTATAATAACTCTTTCATTCACATGTTCATTTTTAAAGTTTTTTTACCCTTCAACTTTTTACATAATGTCATGCGTGAAATATTTTGAAAATATGGGTTCTTTTGTAATCAAAATATTTGGTTTTAATTCCATGGTTGAAAAATTGTCAAGATTTCAATGTTTTTCTAAGTCATGATATTTAATCTTTAATTTTATGGATGAAAATAGTTTTAAATATTTTTTATTTATCACCATGACTCAAAATTGTTTGAATTTTAAGGTTTTTCAAAGACGTGATATTTTATATTTAATGCCATCCCTAAAAGTCTTTGGAATTTAAGGCTTTTCAAAGATGTGATATTTTATCTTTAATGTTATGCTTGAAAATCATTGGAACTTTAAAGTTTTTTAGAGTCATGATATTTCATCTTTAACGTCATTATCAAAAAAATGTTGAAAATTTACCCGAAAAAAAAAAAAAAAAAGGAAGAAGACATTATTCCAACATCAAGACTTTTCATTTTCAGGGTTTCTTTTGCACAAAAAAATTGGTTTTCACTTCCACTTTTAAAATGTTGAAATTTTAGTTCAAAAAAAATGTTATTCCATCATCAACACTTTTCATTTTCAACCTGTTTTTTATTTTTTTTGGGGGTTTTTTGGCTAGAATTCTCATTTTGAAGTAATAATTCCGGTTTGATCAGTAAGTTTGTTGTACACATTTTCTAATAAACATTTACAATTTTGTAATGTACATTTTTAATAATCATGCACAATTCTGCAAGTTACATTTTCTAATAGGAATTCACAATTCTGTAATGTACATTTTGTATTAAGCATGCACAATATCACAAGGTACATTTTCTAATAAGCATTCACAATTCTGTAATGTAGATTTTCTAATAAACATGCATAGTACTACAAGATTCATTTTTTAATGAATATTCACACCACATATTAGTTCATTTATGTATTGGATGCACTTATTTTCAAATTCTCGACTCTTCTTAAACTAACTAGATATCTCAATTTGAAAATATCTATCCACATTCTTCAGCTATCAACTACAAAGAATTATGATATTCATGTGAAATATAACCTATTTAACAGAGGAAATTAAGCCAACCTAAATCTATATTAACTTTGGATCTACCAAGCAACTAGAAAGATCAAATTTCTTAAACATTTGTATCCTTTGAAATTCGAAATAACCTTAAACTAAAAAAATGTGAAAATGCTAAAAGAGAGATTTTTTTATGTATTTATTTCTAAAAAATTTAATATGGAACTAATTTGAAAGCTCAATATTGTAAAACTCAAATATCCTACAAAAGATAAAATCTAATTTTGCAAAATCTATATTTTTGTATTAACATATCTACATTTTTTAAATTTATATAAATATTTTTATATAAATAAATTACACATTTAATGAGATTTTTTTAAGTTACTAAGAAATGGATTTTATTAGTTTTTTCTTGAAAATAATTTTTCCTTCTTTTAAGTTACGCAGAAATGGATTTTTATTAGTTTTCTCTTTAAAATATATGTTTTTTATTGTATTGAGAGATTCTCTCCCACTCTTATCTCTTTCTGTTATCCATTTGTTCTAACTTAATGTTTTATATTTTAATTCAAATCACATTAATAAAAATAAATTAAAAAGTATAATATAATGTAGTATAGGTTTTTTAATTTAGTAAAAAAAAAAATAGAAATAAAAATAACTCATAGTATTCATGTGGAATATAACCTATTTAAATGAGGAAATTAAACTAGCTTAAATCTATGTTAATTTTGGATCTATCAAGCATTTAGAAAGATCAAATCTCTTAAAAGTTGCATCTCTTGAGATTTGAAAATAACCTTGAACTAAAAAACATGAAAATGCTAAAGGAGAATAATTCTTTTATATATTTATTACTAAAGAATTTAATATGGAGCTAATTTGAAATGTCAATTTTGTAAAACTCAAATATCCTACAAAAAGATAAAATGTACACTTTGCAAAACCTATATTTTTGTATTTACTTGTCTACATTTTTTAAATTCATATAAATATTTTTATATAATGAAATTATAAATTTAATGAATTTTTTTTAGGTTATGAACAAATGCATTTTATTAGTTTTATCTTCAAAATAATTCTACATTGCATTGAGAGACTCGCTCTCACTCTTATCCTTCCCTGTGTTATCCCTGTATTGTAATTTAATGTTTAACATTTTAAGTCAAATCAAATTAATTAAAATAAATAATAAAATGTAATATAATTCTTTTAATTTAGTAAAAAAATGAAATAAATAAAAATAAAAATAACTCTAAAAAAATAAAAATGACTAGTGATATTTATGTGGAATATAATCTATTTAAACAGAGAAAATTAAATCAGTCTAAATTTATGTTAACTTTGGATCTACCAAATATCTAAAAAAATCAAATCTCTTAAAAATTTGCATCTCTTAAGATTTAATCCCTCTTAACACTTAATAGATTTGAAATTAATTAATTATTTTTTATCCTTAAAATACATACTCCTTTTTAATTTAGATTTTCTATGATGACATTTATCAACACTCTATTATATCTTCAACTACCTAAATCATTAGTGCCCCTCTCTAATGAAAAAACTTATATAATGAAATACTCTGAATAGTTTAAAAATATACTTAATCTTATATAATGGAATACTCTTAATAGTTTAAAAAGAATTTTATTTATTTTTTAAATATGGAAACCACACTCACTCTTAAAATAATGGGAAATCAAAAAATTTGGTTCGAACACTCTATAACTGCTTTTTCACCCATCAAAGTCATTAGCGCCCCTCTCGAATGAAAAGAATTATATAATGGAATAATCTCATTAGTTTAAAAACATACTTAAATCTATTATCTTTTAAAATATGGAAACCTTTTAAACCAATGGAAATAAAAGAATTTGGTTCTATGGAAACGATTCTTACTCTTGAAACAATGGTATATGTTAATTAAGTGGAAATCAATAAATTTGATGACAAATTTGATGACAATAAATGTGTGTTTTCTGCGGTTCCACACAGAGTCGACGCTTCGTGAAGGGCTGTACGTAATGTCTATTGCTTCCCTTGTCGCTTGAGGGATGTACCTCATCATGGAGTTCAGGTCTTCTCAAATTTCATGGAATTACCAACTCACGAAATACCCCTCAAACTTATGTTCGCAACACTATTCACAACCTTTAATGTCAGCTGTTATGGCTTTTCATAGATGCAAGTTCAAATTAGCAGCTCAATGCGAATACGTGTCAAATTCACAGTTTAATCGAGCTAAATCAAGATGATATTTTTCATAACGGAATGACCAATTTTATTAATTGATATTTTTATTTTTAAAATTTGTATGTAGAAATATTTATAGTTAGATATGGCTTAGTTTAACTAATATATGACAGAGTTTTTTTTATTAGAATGGGTAATACACTTTCAATTGGAAATATGATTTTTTTTCTTTATATTTAAATGTAATTTTAAACGTATAAATAGATTTAGTATTTTTTCCTTTGTCAGTAAAAAAAGCTGCATTATATTATTATAATTTCAAAAACAAAATAGATCAAATGTTTATCAATATATCATCAGTATTACATTAGGCAAAATAAAATTATCTGGATACATTATTGCTGTCACATTAGGCAAAATAACAGGGTTGAGAGCTAACAAGAGTTATTTTCTCGACAAGATTGAGCGTGTGAAGAAGCCAAGACACCCTGTGTCATTGTTTATTTCTGAACCAAAAGTAGCATAAGAAGATAATGTTCCAGAATTACACATTACAAGGGTGGGTTAGGGGGAAACGGTGGCGGGGCTGCAAAGAACACTCGCTGCTCATGCGTGTGGTAATCAATATGCTCCACCCACGTCTCTAATGCATGGAGGTGGTCACTTGTTCATTGAAGTTGTCGCCAAAGGCCATATATGGAGTCTAGGAGTTCATTATGCGTGTGTTAGAGGTCATTGATGTAGGCCAACAGTTTATTCTAGTCATCGTAATGTTGTTCCCTCAAAGTCTCCATGCTTAGATAGAGATTTTTTAATTGTTCTGCAATGGAGTCCAGGGTGGCGAGGGCCTCTACACATCTCGAGGAGCTACCTGGGGACATGGATGCCTGAGCATCAGAGTGGTGACTCTCGGTCCACTCCAAGCCTGAATTGGGCACATCCTGCGGTGGACAGTTTTCCATACAGTGACTAGCTCCCCCTTTGCGAGTGCGACCTCTATATCTCGACATACAATCGACTCCTCCTCTGCCATTTTCACCACCGCGACGACAAATCTAGCTGTCCTGTGCAACCCACTACACAAGCCTAATATGGACCAAACACAAAAATACACTACTTACCTCCCCGACGTCAGGGTTCACTATATACCTAGTACAATTCATGTACCCCTCCCCAATGTCTGTCGATGAGCTGGGGGGTGCGCTACTAATCTCTAAAGTGGATAAGCCACTCAAGGGAAGAGGCACGACACAAATTTTCCGCCACACCACCTCTCCAAAGGAGAAATCCTGTTCCTTAAGTAGAGCCAGAGTGAGATAGGGGACGCGAAAGCCCACCACCCACGCTCTCCAACCCGAGGATGGTAATTCTTGTCGCGACATCTATTCCAGTTCTCTCGTGGATCCAAGGGCCAGAGTGCTTGCAGGTTTCAGTCCCCCACATACCTGTTTCCATCGAACTCGTCCTGCATGTCGCCCCAAGCCTTCGCCTAAGAAACAACACTAACACCTCACTGTTCTCCTACACCCAACACTCCCTCATCATCGCCCAACAACTGCAAATGACCACCCTACTATGTTTGTTGCACATTAAGTAACACTTGTAGGTGGAGCCCAAGTCCAATTGACTTTTGTGACATACGTCCTATGCATCGAGGCCCATCTGGCTCCACACTCCAATGCACAACCACATGTTGTGATAATTGGACACCCCACCACGAAATAAATAGATTTAGTATCTTAAAATCTCTAAATTTTCATAGATTAATTAACTTAAACTAATAATTTTTTAAAATCTAAACTAAATTTTCAAAAAAAAATATCCAAAAAATATTTAGGAAATATAGCATTTTATTTATTAATTAAACTCCACCTTTAAATATTACCTAAAAATTAAGTTTCCATCTAAATTTAAATAAAAAATATTACCTAAAAATCAAGTTGACTATATAAATTTAAATAAATAAAAATCAAATAATTTTTAAAGCATACTATTAATAGAGGTATTTTAGTTAAAATAATTATGTTAATTAAAATAACTCAACCATATTTTGTTGTCTAAAATTATGAACATTAAGGGAATCCATTTTAAAATGATATTGTGATTTTCCCGTGATATTGTACATTTTAATACAGAGATAGAGTGATGGGTATTACTATATAAAACAACATTACGAACATTAAGGGAATCCATTTTTAAATGATATTGTGATTCTCGCGTGATATTGTTCATTTTAATATAAAGATAGAGGGATGGGCATTAGTATATAAAACATTTTAATATAAGGATGGAGGGATGGGCATTAATATATAAACAAACCTTGAATGAATAAGATTTTCAAATATATATATTTATTTAATAAATTAATATAAAGATAGAGGGATCGGCATTAATATATTAAAAAAATCTTGAACGAATAAGATTTTCAAATATATATATATTTATTTAATAAATTTGTATCATGACATCATAATCATGCTTCCCACCGCTAAAGTTAAAAGGAATTTATTTTTAAATGAATTGTGATTCTGACTGGATATTGTTAATTTTATTATAAAAATATAGTGATGAGTATTATTATCTTAGAAGAACCTTGGATGGATAAGATTTTTGAAAATATATTAATAATAGACTTTGAATTTTTTAAAACATATTTCTTCTCGGAGACTTTAATTATTAAATCATAATCATGCTTCCCACGACCATAATAAAATTATTATTATAATTACAACGTAGTTTTAAAATTATTTACATTTATTAAAATTACTACTTAAACATTTTGATATAAACATGAATCCCTTATATCTGTAAACATGAATCTTTTATATTCGCGAAACTGAAAGGGTAATAAATAGCGGATTAATATCAATATGCCGGATAACTTATGAAAAAAAATAATGTGAAGTAATTGCTCATAATTTATAACGAAAGTTGCAAGCAATGCATAAGAGCTCCGATCATTTCTTGGAACTGTGAGAAGGGAGACATTCAAGAAGACAGTACAGTTATGAAAAGTAATGACAATGTTTGAGGGCACTCAAATTCAGCCGTGATAATGGCGGGTAAGAAATTGCAGTTAGCAGCGAGTTCCTTTCTTGCACGAAAGCACGCCTGCGTTCCTGGTGATCTCTTCCACAACGGCTGAACTCTTTGGTCTGCCACTGTATGCAGCTGTATAGGTCGAAAGCACCTGCGATCCTGATGGCGTGAAATATGCACCATTTAGCAGCACATCATCTTCTGATATCCAGTTCCACTTTTTCCATTCACTTTCTGCGCTGTTTTGCCTCTTGGTTACTTCTTTAGAAAAGGTATTTGCAGATGCCATAAATCTATTGCCTTGACTCAGTATTGTGGGGTTTGAACTTCCACCGATGGCATACATTCCCCACTCAGTGTAATGATTGTTAAACACATGGAAGTATCCAAATCGGCACCTACATCCATTTAATTCATCATTTAATCTCTAAGTAATATAATAACTATTTCATTCTTTTCCTTCACAACAAAATGCAAAACCAGACGGGAAATGAATGAAATAACAATTAATTACTCACCTTGGCATTCGTTGCACGAGACCTTTGCCAAACTGGTTGAGTGCAACCGTTGCCTGCATAACTTTGTCATGATGGTGGTCGTCACTGTGACCCAATAGCATCACCTACCATTGGAGAAAAGCAGAGCTTTGTGAAGGTAGAAGAGAAGGAATAAAATAGAGTGAATTGCAATTAATGAAGCAATGAGTATGTGAGGTTGCTTACCTTGTTGTGCCGGGTGAAATAATTGTTGGAAATGGTGATATAGGTGGATGCCTTGACTGCGTCAATGAGGCCATCTTCGCAGTTAGACATAGAGCAATGGTCCACCCATATGTGCCTCGCTGTCGAGATTGAAATCCCATCTCCATGATTTATTTTTCTCGACCCACTCTTCAGAGGATACATATTTACCGCAGCGTTTCCTAGACTTTTACAGTCATGAATGTGGATGCCATGAATGATGATGTTTGTCGCATCTTTTATGGTGATACACGGGCCCTTACCAATGTGGACTTTGGCACCTCGTCCATCGATTGTTTTGAAGCTGTGAATAACGAGCTCTATCTTGAGCTGGATGACCATGTCATTGTGGAAGATGATCCACAGCGGCTTCGTCTGAATCACGGCATGACGCAGTGTGCCATGGGATGGATTCAGGGCATCATCACTGGCATTCGTAACGACATAAAATTTGCCGTTTTTGCCTCCGATGGCACGCTTGCCAAATCCAATGCCGCAATCTGCCAGCCGTTTTCTGTTGCGCTCCCAATTGGGGTCGCAGCGCCAACAGTCATCGATGGGATTACCAGTTGCACATGACAACACAGTCAGCTCCTGTCCTCCTCTTGTACTGTTGTTAATAATGCTTCTGCTTATGTTTGAATACACATACATTCTCGTGTCAATTCAGCCTCCAACATCAAATAACTAAAGAAAAGAACAGAGAGATTAACAAAAGGGAATGTAACGTTGCAGTGAGCGATTTACTTACTCGTGAACTATTTTCGCTCCGTTGCTCTCATCTTTCTCCACAGGAAACATGGATCTAGTTATATTGGCCGGTGCCTCGACTATCTTCGGTCCCATAAACTTCTCTCCATATTTTGATTCAAATGACTTTGGCACCCCGCCATGAACGAAGCGGAGTATTCCAATCAACAGCGTGCAGCTCAAAATACAAATTTGATTGCTCATTTTGACAGCCAGTACTCAGCTTTGTCTTCTCAAGAAAACAACAACACTAAGAACACTGGTGGTGGTTGCTTCTGCTCTGAGCCACTCTTGCAAATGCCGGGGCCTTCTTATAGCTTCCACCGTTTTGTCGTTACTATCATTTCATCACACTTGGTAAATTGCAGTATGAATTTGATCCTTTGCGCATGTTTTTATGATGGCTTAAGGATTGTACGGACTTGCATTGACTCGAGGGAGATGGCAAATGTAAGCTGCGAATTTTTTAAACACAACAGAATTTAAACGTTGATGTTTGACAAACTTGCCATACTAAATGGTAAAAACCGCCGTCCACGACATATTTTTATGTTCGTGTGGGGCTGAAGAGTCAGAAATATATAATAACCACTTCCTCTTATGAGATATTGCAATCATTCAACTAGCGGCTTTATGAAACGCGTTCAAGGAAGGATCTCTCACAAGCTAATATGTTATAGCTAAAATTAGCATCTATCAAAATTTTGATATGAAAAACTGAAATCCAAAGAAAATGGTGAACCCTTACCAACCAACCCTGCAGTACAGCTTTTCAGAGACACAAATTGTGAAGGGAAACTCTAGACACAATACGGAATATTGTGAACTCGTGACCATTCGTGTAAGGTCCTCGAGTTGTAACAGAGGCGCGGGCGCACGGTTGGGCGCACAAATGCGACGGGCGCACGATGGGCGTGCGGCGGACGATGGGCGCACGAGCGCACAATGGGCGCGCGGTGGGCAAAGGCACGACGGGCGCACGATGGGCGAAGGCGGGCGCGTGGTGAACGACGGGCGCGCAGGTGCACGAGCTTGGGCAAGAGGCGACGTAGTGCGAAATTGACTAAGGCATGAAGTGCAACGATGGAGACTTATACTCGTGAGCGTGGGAAGATGTGGGCGCAGGCCGACTTATGGATATGGACAGGCCGACACATATCAAGATGCATGCAGGGGTGTGTTAGACTAGTTTTGGGTGTCGCTGGAGAGCCACCACCCACACGCAGAAACACATATATATTACCAATTGTTGGAGCTTATTTGGCATTCGATCAAGGATAGCTCACATAGCTCAAGGAGGACAAGAAAAAGTGCACGGATTTAGAGGGAGTGCGCATAGCTCATGCGCAAGTCTTGAGGGCGCAGTTTTGGATGTAACTTAGAGTCGGTTGTGGGTTGGACAAGGTTGTCTTGTGTGCAGATTTGTGCTGGACTTGACAAGGATGTCTTGGTAACTCGGGTGAGCACTCATCCTTTGTGCAAGGTGTGCAAATGTTATTGTAAAAGACTAATTTGCCTATGTTGTAAAATATTCTAAGTATTGGCTTGGAGCTTGCCAAGAATTACTTGTATGATTGTATTATGAAAAAATATTGCTTATAATATATATTGTCGGGCAGACTTGTTCGGGAGTTGCCCCTCCCCTTTATACTGTGCAATTGTTATTTTCTTTATAATTGCTGTGGATAATGAATGAGTATGGGTGTTCATTGGTATAAGGGATAAATGCATTTTTACTTGGTTGCGAAACACAAACTAAGGACAAGTGAAATAGGCGTAGTCCATGAATGTTAGTATTGGTGAAAAGAAAGCGTTCGGTGGTGCCGCACCTTGCTATAAGCGGTTGGAAGACTATCGCAGGTGTAGGGGCGTGACAGTTGGTATCAGAGCTAGTCTGAAGACTTGGAGGAGTCTTGCAAGAAGCTGGGTGAAGCAAGTGTACATACACTTGACAGTTGATGACAGTGGAAACAGGTACTTGCAAGTGAAGGAAGCTAGTTTCACATACAAGTGGAACAAGGGCCGGTTCATGGTTGCAAGGAACTTGGTGAAGCTGATGAATGGTGAAACAGGTTTAGCAGGGGTGAAGCTTAGTGCTTGGGCCAAGATGAACGACAAGGCATGGCAGGTTTGGAAGAATGCGAAGGGAAGCTCTTGCTTACCTTATACAGGTTGAAGAGGTTGAAAGAAGAGAATCCCCGGATTCGAGATAAGCTTGAAGTCTTGGAAAAGAATGTTGAAGACGAACTTCTTCAACTTGGTTGGACAATGGAGCAAGGTGAAGTTGCAGATTGTGCTAACAAGGAAGAGGAAGTTGTGATGATTAAAGATGTTGCAGATGTGACAACGATGGAGGATGAACTTGAGATTGATCAAGCTGGACCAGGATCGTGCAGTTTGTGGACATGGATGAATGAGGATACTCATATAGAGGAACCTCATGATGATGTAAGTACCATTGATACTTATGTTTCATTTGGGCATTTGGTGGATGGACCGTATGTAGGGAAGGGCAAAGCCAGTTTGCCAATGCTAGGGAGCATCTTACCATGGATGTTTATCATGAGACCCTGTATGGAGAAGCAAGGATTGTTGATTGTTGCAGGACTTGTTGGGGTTGTTTGTGACCTTATGGTAGAAGGTACAAAGACCCGTGACAAGGGTGGAACTTGATGATCGTTGTGGATGAGTGGGTCATGTTTTAGTCACTTTGGCTAAGTGCCCGGCATGACTCATGGACAGATTGGAGGGCACACACTTGGGTGGACTTCTCATGGCCGAGACCAAGAGATAGTCTTGGTGGACACTTTGGTGGAGGAGCTATGATGGATGGACTCATGACATGATGATATGGTTGGGTGACCGAGTTCACTAGACCAAAGATTGCAGCTTGGATGAAGATGATCGATTGTTGTGATGGGTCTACTTGGTTGGGCTACATGGGCAACTTAGTCGTGGACATCAGGTTGGAGACATGGAGCATGGCAGTCTTATGCAGGGCCATGATGCAAGAGCACTTGTAGAGGTGTCACTTATGGACATCCAATGAGGAGTGTCAAGGCAAGGATGTTGTGCAGATGGATCTGCTAGTGTGACATGGAGACTTATGAGCCGATGGAGAGGTTGTGCACTTTTGTACAACAAGGCCATGGACCTGGATGGAGTTGTGAGCAGACTATGGAGCATTCCTACTACATGGTGAGCTGAGGCATCTTGCAGAGACCTTTGGGCTGAGACTTGTATGCTTGCTGAGGTGTTGGTTGGAGATGACTCATGGAGCTCATGATGACATGAGATTGTTGTGACTTTTGGGGACTTCATATACGGTGGACTTAGAGGATTTGATGCATTGAGGAGCTGAGGTTAGAGACTTTGATGCAGGATGGGGTGCATACTTTCAATTACATGTATGGGAATGGTTTGAAAAAGTGACTTGATGTGGACGATCGATATGAGACACTTTGGAGTGATGGAGTTACGATGATGATAATGCCTTGGTGGCAACACTTGGGCATGGGTTGAGCCGAGACTCAACTACTTTTGACACATGGGAGCTGATTGATCTATGATCATAGGTAGCACATGGATAGATGAGGCAAGTGTATACTTGTTTCTATGGAGACTTGAGGGTTGACACATTGCAGATGTGATGGAGGTAGCTTCATGGACTTGGATGTGGCACACCGAGAGTTGGAGACTGATGAGATGATCTCTTCATATGGAGGAGATACATACATGGATGATGTTGGGATAGATGCGGCTGATTTCATGCAGCACATTGACACCAGACATCATGGACAACATGTTGCAGATGAGATGAGGACTACTTCATGGACCTGAGCATGGCTTACATTTATATGAAGATGGATTCTTAATCAAGTTGAGGATGTGGCAGGATGTTTTGAGAAACAACTAATGGTGGCATGAGGATGTGCATTCTCATGGTTTGGGCGTGACGGTTGGATTAGCTACCCAACTAGTTCAAACATGAGGACTAGTAGTATACAGAGATATGTTAGCATTGTGTTGGAGTATCATGGCAGCAGTTCACATGAGGACGACACATGATGAGGTCTACATGATATGTTGCAGTGGGCATGTAGCTTGAGATGGAGGGGCCAGCCTTCCACGATGGAGCAGCATGTGGAGATTGTGACATGGTGGTTGATGATCATGGATTGAGATGACTTTCGATATATGACATATTGTTGAGATGAGATGTTGGCACATGGTTGAGGTGTGTTAGTACTTGTTGACATATCATGGGCAGTTTTGCACATGGTGGTGATGACATGATGGAGTTTGACACATTGTTGCGGTGGACATGTAGCTTGAGTTGGAGGGATCAACCTTCCATGGTGGAGAGTAGCATTGGGAGATTGTGAGAGGGTGGTCGATGATCATGGACATCTGATATATGACATAGGTTGGTATGGAGTATCTTGGTGACAGTTGGTTGCTAAGATGAGACATGGTGGAGATGGAGTCCTACATATGTTGCAGGGATGTTTGCCATATGTGAGGGGAGTTGACATCATGGACATTGATGTTTGGGGGATGATATGTTGTCAAGGACGACAATGACTTCAGATGGAGGAGGGTGTAAGGTCCTCAAGTTCTAACCGAGGCACGGGCGCACGGTTGGGCGCACAAATGCGACGGGCGCACGATGGGCGCACGAGTGCATGATGGGCGTGCGGTGGGCAAAGGCACGATGGGCGCACGATGGGCGAAGGCGAGCGCGCAGTGAACGACGGGTGCGCAGGTGCACGAGCTCGAGCGAGAGGTGACGAAGTGCGAAATTTACTAAGGCATGAAGTACGACGATGGAGACTTATACCCATGAGCGTGCGAAGATGTGGGTGCAGGCTGACTTATGGATATGGACAGGCCGACACATATCAAGATGCATGCAGGGGTGTGTTAGACTGGTTTTGGGGGTCGGCTGGAGAGCCACCACCCACACGTAGAAACACATATATATTACCAAATGTTGGAGCTCATTTGGCATTCGATCAAGGACAACTCGCATAGCTCAAGGAGGACAAGAAAAAGCGCGCAGATTTAGAGGGAGTGCGCATAGCTCATGCGCAAGTCTTGAGGGCGTAGTTTTGGATGTAACTTAGAGCCGGTTGTGGGTTGGACAAGGTTGTCTTGTGTGCAAATTTGTGTTGGACTTGACAAGGATGCCTTGGTGACTCGGGTGAGCACTCATCATTTGTGCAAGGTGTGCACATGTTATTGTAAAAGGCTGATTTGCCTATGTTGTAAAATATTCTAAGTATTGGCTTGGAGCTTGCCAAGCATTACTTGTATGATTGTATAATGAAGAAATATTGCTTATAATATATATTGTTGAGAAGATTTGTTCGGGAGTTGCCCCTCCCCTTTATACTGTGCAATTGTTATTGTCTTTATAATTGCTGTGGATAATGAATGAGTATGGGTGTTCATTGGTATAAGGGATAAATGCAATTTTACTTGGTTGCGAAACACAAACTAAGTAAGCACAAGTGAATTAGGCGTAGTCCATGAATGTTAGTATTGGTGAAAAGAAAGTGTTCAATGGTGCCGCACCTCGCTATAAGCGGTTGGAAGACTACCGCAGGTGTAGGGGCGTGACAATTCGCTTTCCGAATCCTCATTTGTTCCCGGTCGAATCTCTACAACAGTATTGTCACATGTCATCTGTTGCAATTCACGTTTAATAAGAATTGAAGATCATGTTTAACATTTATTTCTTAGTTAAATATCTCATCGTTAAAGAGATTAAGTTTAACATGTAAATATTTGAAAGATGTAAAACCATTGATGATTAAGTTTAATATATAAATTTAAATTCAGCCAAAGTCGTCTAAAAAATATATATATATTCATCAATTTGATCAATAGGGTCAAAATAAAGATTTAATTAATTAAAAAGAAAACATTAGTTTTATATATAAATAAAATAAATCAATATTACATTTCACAATTATTTGCCACCACTCATGAGACACCATTTATGATTGAAAACTTATACCTTTTAAATTTATCTATGAATCTACGATTATTGTGTGATGTTTTTAAAGTTTATTTGAAATTTATAAATTTATATGATTAATTTTTATATTTGAAGCATTATCATAATTATTATTAATATTTTTTATAAATAAATAAATAAAATTATATACAATTAATTTTATATTATATATATATATATATATATATATATATATATATATTTAAAATTATGTCAAGTTGTATTAGCATAATTAATTCAGGATGAGCTTACTTATTATGTGTTTCTTTAGTAAAGCTACTAAAGATTAAATCTCATAAAGGTTGTTGCACTTTTGTTAGGGGAGGAAACATGCTAAAAATCTAGTCAACTTAGGGTTGGTGTGGCCTGGGTCGGGGCTATCCCTAGGTGACTTTGAATGATTTGATGCCTCTCGTTCGTGACTTCTCAAACCACAAGTCAAGCGTAAAAAATCATAAACAACTTGACAAATAATAAATGCACAATAAAAGTACTTCCTTTAAACGTTATTCATATATATTTCTTCATGTCTTTTACGTTATGTATTTTGTATTCTTCATTGGATCAAAATATGGAAAAATACATCATAGTCATTTTCTATTTATCTCATTAAATTCTCTTTAGATAAATGTTTATAGCGAAACATGCATTACATTCTTTAATTTGAAAGAAGTTGTCTTAATTTTTTATGCAAAACATTTCCCTTTTTACATAGAAAAATAATACATTATAAAGCATCATAAACTCACATATTTATAAATATCACATCATTTATATAGCATACAATATTTTTAGCATTCAATATGTACACATTTTATTAACGCCAACATTACTTCATAATTTTCTAGAATTTGAACCAGCACTACAACTTAAAACATTTTATGGAGAGAGTTTCTCTTGTACACAGATAAATATAACTAACAATAAATAAATAGCTATAGTTATCGATGAAATATTTGATTTGAACAATATTTAAGAAATGTAGAAACCAATTGTATTACCATTTTAACAATATATGCTTTAACAATAATCCAAAATTGAATTTTGATTTTCTATAACTTCGTTTTAAGTTGTATTTAATTGTAGCGATGAAAAAGGTTATAACACTTTCTTTTGTCTAGTTGGAATAAAATATGTGATTTATAATAAGAACTAAATGTATTTATTTTATCTTTTATATATTTATCATTTAGATAGATATGTTTTCGTTAATATTTAATGTAATTTTTGCATATCACATGCCCATTCTAATTGACGTTGTTTTCATTATTAATATTTATATTTATATTTATATTCATATTCATATTGTTATCCTTGTAGATATTATTTTGATTAAATTTGAAATAATTTAAGTTTCTTTAAAAACAACTAATATATATGTTTGAATAATGTCATGATATTTTTTATAAAATAATCTTATTATGACAGTATCAATATTGTATGTTGATAAAGTTAATATTTTTTTTTAGTATTATAATGTCCTTCTTTTCTTTGTAATTTACACTAATACTTGAGTGCATTTTAGATTTCTTGATTACCTAACTTTCTTGACTGATGTGCTTTAAATAGATTGATGTTTAGTACTCTTTTGGATTACACATTCATCTAATAATTATTCATGTCATGAATATATCTAAATCATGAACATATTAAGAGTTGTTTATAATAATGTAATATTGCTTTAGTAAAAATAATTCATATTATTAATTTCAGTATTTTATGTTTTTTCATAATTATAATAGTTAATTTCCACAACTAATAGTTTTTTAATATTTTCATATATATTGACCAAGGACTTTCACCTAAGAATGCAAATTTGTTATTTATCCTACGAGTAGATCGATTTTTTCAATTTTTTCTGATGAACTGCATTAGATGGTTCTAAAATGATGTGATTAATCTGAAAATTGTTCTTAAAAGTATTAAGGTTTACTTAATTTTGCTAGATAGTTTGATTGAGTGTATAAATTGTACTATTCAAGTAATCTACTTACAAGAATCTATTAATAATATCTCAAGTGGATATGAAGAACCACTTGGATATGTACTAAAAATTGAGTTAAGTTACACACCTAAGTTGTGCATAGCACATTATCTATCCATTTGAATATGATGTTGTGAACATGCTAATATGATTTAAATCTTGTTGGATAATCTCTCAAGAAGCTATGAAGAACCACTTGGATATGTAATGAAAATTGGGTTAAGTTACACACCTAAGTTGTGCATATGAAATTATCTATCAATTTGAATATGATGTTGCGAATATGCTAATATGATTTAAAACCTATTGAAAAAATCAGCTATTTGATGTGTATATGTAAATGCTTGTGAATATATAAATAAATATTTCTAATTATAGTTTATACATGTGTAACCATTGTAAAGAGATGTTAATACATGATAGAGAAATTACACTTTTCCATGAGGGTAGGCCATATGATGAAAATCATGAGGTATTACTGAGAGGCACGTTATAGCTACATGAAATGTCTAATTGAACGGATGATCATAACCTCACCATTGGTACTGTATATATTGGTGTCAATAGTAATGTCGATATAGATTCAATATTTTAATAGATATATTTTTTTGTGTACTTCCAATTCAAAATTACATTATGAATAAGTAAATTTGTGAAAGTAATATTTATACAGGAACAATTACATGTGTTTCATAGAGTGGGCATTCACCATAAAAATAGATTTTATTTCTATGTGGAATTTGAAATAGAAGTTAGACATTAGCAATATGTATTACTATAAATTTAATATAATGTTTTACATTCTTTTTAAATGAAATATCAAATAAAAAAAAGAAAATTAGAAACTATAATAGGAAACATTGAAAATTGGAACAATTGTTGAGAGAGGAAATAATAATGTATATATATTTTAGAAATTAGAATTATTTATGGATGAGATTTGTGGATGGATGAATAATAAATATATTAGTGAGTATATAATTAGAATTTTTCATGAGTGAAATTTTTTCATGATTGGAGTGATAGAGAGCTGCTATAGAAAACATTTATTTATTTTTTTCATTGGAAATTTTCAAAATAAAATGTTAAACAATTTTCGCTAATAATATTAAATCTTGATTAAACTTTATTTTGAAATAGAGTCCATATCTCTTTTATAACTATATAATTGATTAGTAAAACGCTCATGTCATTTAATTAATTTGTACATATTCATATAACTTTAACTTTTATAACTTCAAACAAATAACTCCACTCCTTTTCCATTGACAAAGTTAGACAATAAAGTAACCCTAAACCATTCCCATAGAAACCTTATCTTCACTTTAAAAAAAACAATAAAATTCTCCAACAACAAAATACAACTTATTTCACCCTACATAAAAATTTAATAAGAATAAACTCATTTTAATATCTTAGGAAGCTTTACAGCAAATTACAACTTATTCATAAAATAGCTAAATTAAAAATAATATATACAAATTTAATAGGAATAAACTCATTTTAATATCGTTAACCTATTGCTAACTTGTGTTTATAACTTCAAGAAGAAGAATCCTCACTCCGTGATATATTATCTTGATGCTAACTTAAACTATTACATGAGAAACGAGTGGAAAGCGAACGATACCTAAAAGTTTTCAATAATCGATCATTTTTAGAAAAAATTGAGAACTGTAGGAGGCTTAAAAGAAGTTTTCAATAATCGATCATTTTTAGAAAAAATTGAGAACTGTCGGAGGCTTAGAAGTCAAAAGATCGAAGTTTGTCGTATTCTGATGCAAATTGCAAGCGAACAGATGTGGAACAGTAAACAATCAAACGATCATCACGTGGCATATTTCTGATGATGTAATGCTGTGAGACGAGAGATGCTTGGGTCACATCATATCACTGTTGAAACGTCGGCCTACATCCGTATTTCCCTTACTACGTCCAATAGTTTCGATTGCATTGGCCGCCTGAGTTTAAAAATTAACAAAATAATATAAGTAACTAATTATAAAAAAATTAAGAACATTAATTTTATATAATATAAGTTTATTTAAATGATTTAATCTTTTACTAGTTTGGTAAAAAATTAGTTTCTTTACATGTATCGTACCCAAACACATGGCCTATTTTAAACTTTTAAGAAATAGTTTATACAATTTTATAACTCAATCTTAATAGCTAAGATACTTGTTGAATTGAGGCTTCTGTGAATTGTGGCAGACTACCGCAATAAGATGTTGGATCGTCTTCATAATAGTGGAAGCTATAAGAAGCTTCCCAAAAACCCGTTAAAAAAGTTTTCCAGAAATGTTGCCCTTGCCATTAAATCCTATAACTCAGTGAGCTCCCTGCACCATAAACTCATTGAGAGCAATCCTATCACTCATAGAATCTATGGGCTCCCTAAAATTCATAAGGAAAGAGCTCCCATTAGGCCCATTGTCAACACCATTGGTGGTCCTACCTATCTTCTTGCTAAGTTCCTTGCCTTAAAGCTTAAACCCTTAGTTGGCCATACAGAGTCTTTCGTTAAAGACTTTGCTTCCTTCATTGAGGAGCTCAAGGACATTAAGCTAGACTCTGGAAACATTCTTGTCAGTTTTGATGTTGTTTTTCTGTTCACTTGCATCCCTATAAATGAGGCCATGGAGGTGATCAATTGTCTCACAGATCCTGATACCGCTCGGTTAGTGGAGATCTGTCTCACTTCGACCTTTTTCAGTTTTGAAGGAGAGTTCATTGAGCAAACCTGTGGGGTTGCCATGGGCTCACCCCTATTCCCTCTTGTTGTGAATCTTTTGATGGAAGAATTTGAATCCAAGGCTCTAAGCTCAGCCCGCCTCCTGCCTAAGCTTTGGAAAAGATATGTAGATGACACTAATGTCATCTGGTCTCACGGCCAAGAGGAGTTAGATCTCTTCTTCGATCATCTCAACAATCAGTCCTCGGCCATCAAGTTCACCAAGGAACAAGAAGTCGATGGTTGCCTCCCTTTCCTTGATATTCTCATTTCTAAGAATAGTGATGGTTCCCTCTCCCACCGAGTGTTTTGTAAGAAAACACATACGGAGCAGTATCTTCATGCTAGTTCCCACCATTTCCCAGCTCAGAAGTTGGGGGTTCTCAACACCCTTGCTACTCGAGCCATAAGGATCTCTGATGAAAAGAGCTTCGAGGAGGAAAAATCCCATCTCCTTGATGTATTTGTGGAGAACAGTTATAGTAGACACATGGGACAGAAGGCTTTCCTCAAAGCGGCCAAGAATTAGTTAACTAAAAGAGAGCCGAAAGAACGAATTCCAGGTGTCCATCTTCCGTTTGTTCAGGGAACCACTGATAGGATTGCGAGGATTCTTAAGAAGCATAATGTCCCCTTGTCTTTTAAAACCCTTAGCACCATCCGTAAGTCCCTCAGATGTTTGAAGGACCCTATTGACCCTAAGGACATCAAAGGGGTTTATCTCATTCCTTGTTCCTGTGGGACCCCTATATTGGTGAGACCGGTCACTCCATTCATCAAAGGATTAGTGAGCACGCAGCTACCCTTAACCATAGGAGAACCAAGTCCTCTGCTTTGGCAGAGAATGTAGAGAAAACCAATCATCATGTTTGTATCGAGGAGGCTAGTGTTAGTGCTAGAGTGTCGCAATTGTATCACTCGAAATTTAGGGAAGCCCTTGAGATTGAAAAAAGGCCGAGCAATCTCAATAGAGAGGATGGCTGGAAGATCAGTAGTTGCTGGATCCTAGCCCTCTCTTCCTAGTCGTTTTCTTCCCTTCTCCTCCTCCCTCCCCTCACCCCAAGTTATAGCTTGTTCTGGTTTTCTTGTGTAGCATATTTCCCCTTGGTTTCTCATATCCTGTGGCCTTGCTTCTTTGAGGAGTAGTTGTTACGGTTTGAGGTATTTTAATAGCATTTAGTTTATGGTTTTAGTTATATACTAATATTTTTATTTTAGTTAATAAAAGAAAAATAATCTTGAAATCAATCTTTGTTAAGATATTAATTTAACACTTAAATAAAAAATTAATAAAACTATATCATCTAAAAAAAAGAAAAATATTTCTAACCCTCAATTCACTCTAATATTTATATATTTATAGTTAATAACTTTAGAACTAGTTTATTTTAATATATATTTCTAATTAATAGTTTATAAAATAATTTAAAAACCTCTATATTCATATGGCCCTTTAACTTTTAATATAATAAGAATACAACTAACTATCTATTTAATAATCAAATTAAATTAACTTATTTAATTTAATAAATAATCTGGATAACAATCTATGGTAATATGTTGATTTAACACTTAAATAAACAATTAATTAAATCCAAATTATTCTTTTAACCCTTAAATCACTCTATTATTTATATATTTATATTTAGTCAGTAACTTTTATTACTAACTAGTAATTTAAAATTAATTTATTTTAATAAATATTTATAAAATAGTTAATCCTTTAACATTTAATTTAATAATAATATAACTAACTATCAATTTAATGATCAAATTGATTTAACTTATTTATTTAAATAAGGGTTATGCCCCTTCTAGCCCAACTAACCGTTTCTCGGTCAAATTTAGCCATTAGTCAATTTATCCGTTACCTGGTCAAGAATTATAGCCGTTGGATGTTCTGCTCTGACTATTTAACATGCAAAGCTACATCTGATTCTTCAACTTGTCCTGATGATGAACCACACTGGTTGGTTCGAAACGTGTCAACAAATGAATTATCATGTGATTTACATCAAAAAATATCTCATAAAGCTAAGATACTATGAGATGGTATGAATATAATCTATGGGAATAGTGTTAATTATTTAATTCACCGATAGGCATGTCTATATTGACCTTATCTCTCTAGATGTATCGATGTCGAGTTTATTTATGAGTCAACATTTTTAATTTTAGGACGACCAAGATTGAACCCCAACAGAATATGCTTTGTCTAAGTTCGAGATCGATGGTTGTGGCAGTGGGGAGTGTGAAGCGTTGCTGCAGAAGTTCTTTATGAGGGACTATTTTTTTTGCCGTGAATTGGAAGAGGTAATGTTTCCATGCTCTGACGGTCTATTAGCGTCGACCATGGCAGTGGCCATCGGGACCACGAAGCGGTGGAGTGAAAATATATTTTTGGGGAAATAAAAATATGGTTCACCTACTTCCGAGTGTTGGGCGAAAACGAAAATGCATGTATGTGACTATCCAGTGGGAGTTATGCATTGCGTCCATCTCTTCCCAAGCCAAGTCCATGAAGATGAAGAAATCTCGTGAACGCAGTCATGATAATAAGGTTTGTTAAACGAATCGAATTTACCAAATAATTCACAAGATGAATTGACAAGATTTGTTCCCATGTTTGCATCTACCCATGTAAAAATAATAACGGCTACCGAAATACTATTGTGAATTTCTCCATGGTCTCTCGATTTGATGTAACATTATCATTCCTTGAAGACCACTATGTTTCTTGTAAACCACCACCACAATTCGAATCCTTATTATAAAATTCCATGGTTCTTTAGATGTTAATGAATACCATCAAATGTAGCAATTACTCTTGGAATAAAAACCTTGGATAGAAGGATTAAATTTATGATCATATAAATTTACAGTTTAATTTAAAAAAATTCTCTCAAATTCATGCAATAATCGGTCAAATTCAGACTATGATATCCACGCATGGTACACCATAGTGATTATGAAACTTTTCTAATGGCTTGTGATGAGCCCCATAAATGGGTAATTATATCGGCTCATTTTGCCTCCTAACATAGTTAAATCAACCATTCTCTTAGCTTATTGCATGTTTTTTTATTATATTTATGCTTATGGAGTGAGTTGAGTTGGTTATGATGCCATGAGGTCTAATATGTGTTTAATGCAGATTTTTGTTGAATTTTGAAGACAATGTCAAAGATTCAATGGACAATTGGCAGCAATAATTTGAAGTGGACAAAGGAGAGGATTTACAGGAGGGAATCCCTCTCATTTATTACTCCCCACTTCAAATTCCCTTTCATGCAACTTGGAGTACAAACAGCCAAATCAATGCACTAGGAGGTAGCTGAGAAAGTGGAGGATAACTTATGTTTATTTCGAGTTTTGGGGAGCCAAGCCTCTCTGATTTTAAGGTAGCTATTGGGAGCTTTAGTTGTATAAGTAGAGAGGCCTAAGGCCTCACTAGGGTCAAATTTTTGTTTTACTTTTTCTATTGTAAAACTCTGCTCAACATCAAACTTACTTTTGGTGACAGTTTCATGTAATCCTATTACTATTTTGATAATAAAGATGAGATTCTTTTTGAGCTAGGACTGAGCTACCTCAGAGGGCTGAAGCTCTTGGGTTAGGCCCCAATCCAAGTAGCCAAGCTCCTCTTTTTTGTATTTATATGCTTTGTTTTAGTTTATGGATTAATTTCTGTTAGATGAATTTCTTTCTTGGTTAAGAATAGGTTGCTTTTGGTGATTTAGAATGTTGTTCCCATTTGTATTTCCCATAGTAGGTTAAAAAGTGATAAAAAGAAGATTCAAAAGGCTAGAAACAGTGCCTTGGCCTCTTTTCCTCCCTTTGGGACTATGAATTGAGGCAAAGACCCTCTTGCTGCCCCAAAAACATAGATTTTCCTTCTCCATAGGATTTCTAGTTTTTGCAGTTTGTTAGAAGGTTAATGCTTTGCTTTAGATCTCTTCCACCATGCTCATTTCTGTATTTGCAATAAGTCTTCTTCCATGCTTTATTTTCTTGTAGCATTGCTTAGCATTCACTTCTATAGATCATAGTTTAGACTAGCTTGATGCAAAATTCTGTTTTTTAGATGTGTTCACTTCCTTGCTTGCTTGATCTTATTGGTTGACTGTCTATTCTTTTGTAGCAGATCTATCCTCACAACATGTTATCCTTCAGTCATCACATTCTCTCTTTGATCCATGCCCTACAGGTTGCCCCTAAAGTTCACCTCAAATCTACCTTAGTTTTCTGCATTTTTCCATAGGACTTCTTCCTCTCTCCCAATCATCTTTCCCTCTCCTAGTGATTCTTGGCGGACCCTATGCACCCTAACACATCATCCCAACATTCACCTACCCTTTCCACCCACTCTCACACCCTCAAAACCTCCAAAACTGCTCTCGGCATCCTCCTGTAGACTTCTTGTAGATCCCCTATGTCCTCTTGTAGATTTTCCTGTGGGCTTTCTTTTGAAGGCCGCTTGTGGGAAAAGCCTCCAGAAGATGACCTGAGACCTACTAGGACCCATCCACACCATCCTATATCTTCTCAAACCCCAAAGTATCCCTTCAACACCACCTATTCGCTTCCACCTTCACACACAATAAAATACATGCATATCAATTTCACATAAAAATACATAAAAATACAAAAAGATGTTTTTTGCTCATTTACTTCTAGAAATAGCTTCAGTAGATGTTGTTTACTTCCTTGAGTAGGTAATGGCATTAATTTCATGGTTTTCATAGTGCTTTCTGCAAAAGTAGGATTAGTTGGTTAAGTAGCGTTTGCTAGGTTTACTTTACATTTCAATCTTTTTTCTTTCTGTAATTAGAGTAGCCTCTATAAAGTAAGATTTCCTTTCTTTCATCACATATAGAGCTTCCTCTGGAATCGATAGAAGTTGGATTGACCTCCTAGTGATCTTGCGCTAGCTAACCAAGTGACATCCTGCAGTAAGAACTAGTACTTGTGCATATAGCACGATCACTTCCAAGTTTGTTATGAACTATAGGGTTGATAATAGCAAAGTAGGCAGCCCAGGAGTTGCAGCATTATTGCTGCAATACTGATGGTCACCACTTTTTGGCACCATTTCCGGGGAAGTGCCAGAGTATTTTGTGATCACTACTTTGTTCTATTTTCTATCGCAACATTCTGCTAAGTAGTTTATTTCAGCAAAAGTAGAATAGTTGTTTATTTCAGTTTCTGCATTTCCTTGGTTTCCTTTTCAATTCTGCAAATTTCATTTTAGCAAGAGTAGACTAATAATTTCTTTCCGTCTCTGCATTCCCTTTCTTTCCTTTTCAATTATACAAATTTCATTTCAACAAGTTCATTTCAGTTAGTTGCAATTTGTTTTTTCAATCCATTTCAATTTTGCAGGTACAATTAGTGTGAAAAAAAACAAAACCAACCAAAAGTATTTCCTTTCATGCCTCATAGGAATAGAGATAATTTAGGAAAATTCTTTCCCAACACCCCCACTACCTCACACAGCCAACGTTCTCTCTTCTTTGGTGGTAGTGATAAAGAAGAACCTTTAGGTGAACAACCAGAGATATTTTAAGAACCTATAGGGGAAGAAGAAGAAGAAAACATCCCTCCTGAGCCACTAGTTGAAAACATAAATGCTAGGGGGAATGGAGAGAGAATAGAGGGTACCTTTCCCATTAGGGAGACCAATGGGGACACCATAATGAAGAATATAAGCCCTTCAACCCTAACTCACTTCCATGGTTTGACTATAAAAGATCCTAATACCTTCTTGTTTGAGTTTCCTGTCATCTGTCGAGCCTATTACTATATAGAAGATGAGCAAAAGATGAAACTATTCCCTTCTACTCTCAAGGATGCAGCATCGCACTGGTTCATGGGGTTACCTAGCAATAGCATCACAACTTGGGCTCAGATGTAGCAGGCCTTTGATGACAAATATCGAGACTATTATAGGTCAAAAGATACCAAAGAAGAAATCTTTCGAATGACCATGGGAAGTGATGAATCCTTGGAAGATTATGAAGAGAGGTTCCAGCACAGCTAAAAGAGGGCTAGGTGTACACTTGACCCTAAATCTCTGAAGTTGGTCCTGCATAGGGGAATTCCGAAAGACCCTCTAGACACACTCCATCTACTGGCTAGGGGAGACATCTACCAACTATCTTATGAGGACATAGAGACTACTTTTAGAAACCATTCTAGAGCAGCCATAAAGAAAGGTAGGTGTAGTTAACCCATAGCCAATACCTCCTCTTCCAATTCATCCATTAAAGGTGAAATTGGAAACATGCTGGAAGACTTCAAAAGTGAGATGTTGCAGACTCTTGCCATGCAAACGGTTACCTTGCATATCAAAAGAAAACAAGAGGAAGCAGAGAGGGCTTTGGCCATATTTTTTCCTAGATGCACTAAGAGGCATCCTAGGAACGAATGTCCATTGAACTCTACAGAGGTTTTTTCAGTCTATGAAGAAGATCATTCTATAGATAAGTGCCCTTCCTGGCCTAGACTTAAAGCTATATACGAAGGGGCCAAAGGAGCCACTGAACCACTCTATTTCATCAACCAAAGGATACTGCATGGACGTAGACCATACTAGTGGGGGGATGCAAGGGACATCTCAGGCATACTACAACCCCAACCAAGTCACTTCCATACCTTCTTGGGGCCCTCCTGGTCATCCTTCCTGGTCCACGCCTCCTCCTTGGTCCTTCCCATCTCAATATCATGCCCAACCAGCCGCTCATTCATTTCAATCCTATGTTCAACCGCAACCTCAGGGGAATGCATCTCATCAGGGTGGAGGCCCCAGTACAACTCTCCTCCTACTCTTTTTCCTCCACCACCTACTCAACCATAACCATTACCTTCTGCTCCACCAAGGCAACCCCAAATTCCTACCCAGCCGAACCTGAACTTGAATAATAGACAGGCTCAGCATGTATATAGTGGGGAACCTTCATGCCCAACTTATGCTATGGAGATTCAGGAGATTAACCTGCAATCTGGGAAGGTTCTCCCAAATAGCGAGACTCCACCTAGGGAGGTTGAGGAAGATAAAGAGGAAAGTAAACCTAAAGAAATTCCACCCTTTCCTGAGAGACTATCCGGGACAACATAGCCTACCCTAGAAGAAACTGAATTTCTGGGAGAACTTAAACAATTATGTGTGAAGATACCACTTCTCCAAGCCATAAAAGATGTGCCTATCTACAATAGGTTGATCAAAGAGAAGTGCTTTAGGGATCCAAGAAGGCACAAGAGATATGCCCCAACCATCAATGTCATAGGACAACTGTTCGACCTGATATTGGGGCAGGTAATCTGTTCGAAATACCTGGACCCTATAAGCCCATTAGTTGATGTCCACATCAATGGCACCATGATCCCACATACCTTCATTGATTTGGGAGCTACCATTAATGCAATGACAAAGGACACAATGCTCAAACTTAACCTCCAGGGCTCCTTGTGGAAGACCATGACAGTACTGTAGCTAGCAGACCGCTCCACCATGACCCCTAAAGGGATTGTGGAAGATGTGATGGTCTCCATTGATTCTTGGGATTACCATGCTGATTTCTTAGTTCTCTAGCCGAAGGCAAAGCTCACTGGGTATCCTCTCATCCTAGGAAGACCCTGGTTGGCTACTACCGATGCCTACATCAGTGATCGAGCTGGGAACATGACCATAAAGAACAGGCATATGCCCAAGCAGTTAATCCTATACCCTCCTGCCCAACCCTTGCTAGAACATGATCTAACTCTCTAGTTGGAGGAGGAGGATGAGGATGAGGTCTATTCTGCACCACTTTGTACATTAGAAACCACCATGGGGGGGAAGCTGCAAGATGAGGATGATATAATTGAAAATTTGATTCAGAATCCACCCCCTAGTGTCTTACCATTAGAGGACATAGTGAGAGAAAACCAGAACAACCCCTTGACTAATCTCTGTGTGGCCAACCTGACCTCTGTTCATGTTAAGAATATAGAGTTTAGACCAAAAACAACCTTGAAAATCAATCCATCCCTATCCACTTCCCAGGGGAAGGAGTTGTGCAGCTTATTGAGAAAACGTTTAGATGCCTTCGCCTGGAGTTATGAGGAGATGAAGGGAGTGCACCCTTCAGTATGTACTCATCATATATACATTAAGGAAGATTGCAAACTAGTTAGGGAGCCTCAAAGGAGGATGAATCCAGCACTTAAAGACATTGTTAAGGAAGAATTGCAAAAATTACTTGATGCAGGATTCATCTACCCCATCTCTGACATTGAATGGGTCTCTCCTTTGGTGCTTGTGCCAAAGAAAAATGGAAAGTGGATAACCTATGTCGACTATCGGGAATTGAACAAAGCCACTAAAAAGGACCATTATCCTTTACCGTTCATAGATCAAGTGTTAGATGGTATGGCGGGGAAAAAGTTTTTCTCCTTTCTAGATGGGTTTATCGAGTACAATCAGATTCAAATCAGCCCGGAAGACCAAGATAAGACCACTTTCACTTGTCCTTGGGGTACCTTTGCATACCGAGTCCTTCCTTTTGGTTTGTATAACGCTCCAGCCACTTTCTAGAGAGTGGTATTGAGTATATTTTCTAAACTGGTTCATGATGCAGTGGAAATATATATGGATGATTTTACTCATGGTTCTTACTTTTAGGAAGCTTTATCTAACCTAGGAAAAGTTCTAGAAAAGTGTATTGAAATGAACCTGTCCCTTAGTCTAGAAAAATGTGAATTTTTGATGACTAAAGGAACCGTGCTAGGTCATGCGATATCTCAACAAGGATTGCAAGTGGACCCCAACAAAATTGCCATCATCCAAAGGGTCCCACCTCCTCAAAAGGTGAGAGATGTTAGAAGTTTCCTAGGCTTAGCTGGGTATTAACGAAGATTCATCAAATATTTTAGCAAACTAGCCTCTTTTTTGTTTGGCCTTTTAGGTAAAGATGTCAAATTTATTTGGTCGGAAAACTATCAAGGAGCCTTAGATACCTTGAAGAGTAAAAGTGTGACTGCCCCAATTTTGAGAGGCCCAAACTGGGCGCTAGCTTTCCACATTCACACAGATGCCTCATACAAAGAAATAGGAGTAGCCTTAGGACAAATTGATGAAAAGTTACCTTATGCCATATCCTTTATAAACAAAAACTTGTTAAAGGCGGAGTTGAACTATACGGTAACCGAGAAGGAACTCCTAGTTGTAGTGCATTACTTAAGAAAATTCACACATTATATCACAGGCTATAAAAACTTTGTTCACACTAATCATGCTGCAATTAGATATTTAATGAAAAAAAATAGATGTAAATGCTCGCATTATTAGATGGTTGCTTTTACTACAACAGTTTGATTTGACCATTGTTGATAAGCCTGGTAAAGAAAATGTTGTTGCTGACTTTTTGTCTAGAGTAAATTTGCCTACAGGTGAAGAAGGAATGGTGGATGACCAAATGTCAGATAAACATGTGTTTGCTATTTCAGTACTCTCTCCATGGTTTGTTGATATAGCAAACTACTTGGTTTCAGCACAGGTTCCACCACACCTGTCCTCAAAAGAGAAGAGCAAGATAGTAAGGAAAAGTGCCCCTTTCGCCTGGATTGGGGGTAATCTCTTCAAACTTGGCCCAGATCAGATCTTGAGAAGATGTGTCATGGAGGAGGAATTCTTTGACATTCTCCTGACCTGCCATGATAGGCCTTGTGGACGTCATTTTGCAGCAAAGAGAACTACCTTCAAAATATTATGAGTAGGCTACTATTTTCCCACTCTTCATCAAGATGTCAAAGGATGGGGAAACCTACTCTAAAGGATGGGGAAACCTACTCTAAAGGATGAGATGCCCATGCAACCTCAAGTGACCTTTGAGCCATTTGAGAAGTGGGGCATGGACTTTGTGGGTCCTATCAGCCCTCCTTTAAGACAGAAACAATACATCATTTTGTGCAACGATTACCTAACAAAGTGGGAAGAAACAAAAGCAATAAAAGCAACAACAGAGGAAAAAGTAGCTGAGTTTTTGAGAGAAAACATATTTTACAAGTTTGGGTATCCAAGAGAATTGGTCACAGATCAAGGCAGTCAGTTCACTTCCAATTTTATTGAAGACTTGCTCACACATCATAAAATCAAGCACAGGACTTCCACCCCTTACCATCCACAAGCCAATGGGCAGGTGGAAGTCACTAATAGATATTTGGAAGGAATTCTAACCAAGGTAATGAGCAGCAGTAGAAAATATTGGGTAGATAGATTAGTTGAGGCCACCTAGGCCTACAACAGAACATGGAAGACACCTACAGGGTTCACACCCTATGAACTAGCCTATGGGAAGAAGGCTTTGCTATCAATAGAATTTGAATTCAATACACTAAGGATGGCATCTCAGTTGGACCTAGACCTCAGCCACGCACAAAAGGAAAGATTACTCCAGCTCAATGGATTGGATGAACAAAGATTATAGGCCCTTCTCCACATAGAGGTAGTTCACCTTCACAGGAAAATATGGCATGACAAAAATATCAAGGAGAAGCAATTCCAAGAGGGATATTGGGCACTGCTCTATGATTCAAGGTATAAAGACTTCAAAGACAAGCTGAGGACAAGATGGATAGGACCCTACACTATGGAAAAATGCAATGACAATGGTTCAGTTCTGATCAGAACCATTGATGAGGAAGCCATCCCCATGCTTTTCAATGCACATAGGTTGAAAACTTACAAGAAGTGCCTCTCTAAGCAAGAGTTCATTGAAGATCTGAATAAGACAGTGATGGTAGTGGAGCATGTCTTAGCCTCCACTTCACCCACTCATTGAGGAAACAAAAAAGAGAAATAAAAAAAGGACTGAAGTGAAAACCTCCATGAGGTGCTTGAGTCCTATCATTGGGTTGAAAACCTCTTCTGAGGCAGCCTAGTGATGCCAAAAACAAAATAAGGGGAAAAGAAAAAGAGAATAAGATCCCTCGGTGAAAACCTCCCTTGGAGGCACCTAGGGCAGGCAATTAGGGTGAAAACCTCCTTGAGGCGCCCCAGTTGTTTTCAAAAAAAAAAGAAGAGAAAAAAAAAGAAAAAGAAAATTGAATTTTAATGTGCATTGCAGGTTTGCAAGAGGACCATAGGGAGCAAGAGAAGATGCAACAGAGACCTGATACTCACACCATCACCTATTTCATCTCCTCCACACTCTTCTCCCTCATTTCTGACCTTTCTTCCACCCCACTGTGCTCTTTTTTTAGAAACTGTGTGTTCTATAGGAGGCCCTGTGTTTTCTACAGGAGGCTCCTGTAGGAATTACAGAGAGCCTGAAATGGTTCCAAAAAGTAGTTTGAGGGCTTTGAAGCTTTATGAAGGACATGTAACCCTCCTACATCTGTCAGCCTTCCTTTCCATCCATTCCACACCTACATCACATCATCATCATCATTTTTTTCCCTTCTTGTCACAGAAAAGCACAGAAAACCAGTTTCTAGTAAAAATAAAAAAACAAAAATAAGAGAGGAAGCAACACCTCAAATATCACCTGTAGCTTACCTAGTACCTTTCCATCTCCATCAGTGTCTCTGGAATCATCCTCACAACTCCCAACAGAGAAATAAGATGGAATTCAAAGGGAGAAGCAGCTACAGGAGCTCCTATAGGAATTCTTGTAGCAACTGATCCCATTAAAATCAAGCCACAGCAAAAAAAGAAGTCCAACCATGAGGATTGAAGGAGAAATATGAAGCTTAGATCTAGCCAGAGGAATCTTGCACAAGGAAAACATCCATACATCAAAAAGAAGATAGCATGCAGCAAAGGAAATACAAGCATGTAGTAGTAAAAGGAGCCAAAATACCTCACAGCACATACATTCGACTCACAGGTAAGTGACTAACCCGCTCCTCTGTTTGCATTTGTGTAATTGAAATATATGCATGAGCAAATGAGATGGTTGAGGTTGAACAAGGAAAAGGTGGCCAGTTAACTTGATCACCTTCATCTAGTTGACTGCACTCATCCGAAGATGTCACCCACATGTGCGCCTAGTCAACTCAGAGAAGGATACCAAGGACAGGTAGTGGAGGGTATGCAAACTTTGATGAAATGATGAGAGGTGATTGCATGAAGAAACCATGATGAAAAGGCAGGTGGGGACCAACAATCCAAATATGGCCAACGTAGATTTCTACCAGCTCGCCCCCACGACCGGAAATATCTAAAAGGAATAATAAGTAATCTCCTCAAAGCACTCTCACCACCTTTTCTTTTATTCTATCCGCGTCCACTTAGCTTCAGCAAGCTCCTTATCACCCCACAGCCTTGAAACCATAGTTCTCCATCTCTCTCATCCATCCTCCTACTATCGACATTCTACAGGAGCACTTATAGGTTCTATAGGAGCACCTATAGGCAATTTTACAGGAGGGGTAGTGAGCTGTTTTGAAGGAGAAAACACGGCTTTTTTGCTCGATTTCTGGCTCGAGGAGGTAGGTTCAATGCACAACCACCTTGGTTATCAATATGCACAAGGAATGATATAATTTTAAGGAGGAATTGAGTCCATATAAGAAGAGTAATTACATAAATAATTTCTACTTGTTTTAAAAAAAAACACAGTTTTCCTTTGTTTTCCTATTTTCTTTAAAATTCTTGTCTCCATCTCTACATTTGGTATTCAAAAGAGGTATAAGCACAATGACAGGAGGATTCATGAGGAAGGAGCCCACTAATTCAACCAGTCTCCATGAACATCCACAAGTAGTAGCCATATTCACCAGGGAAAAGTAGATGACATTTTTTGAGAAATTCCGAGGGTTTGATGAGGAAGTTGCTCAGGAATTTTCCCTTTCTTTAGTCCCTCACTCAAGAACCCATGCCACTGCCACTTTTAGAGGTCTTTCCATGGAAATCACCCCAGAATTTATCAGTAGGGTTACTACCCTTCCTCTTGGATTACCTTGGAGCAAAGATGAAAAACCAATTGGACAGGTTGCGAAGAAAAAATTCTTCCAAAACAATGAACATCATATAGAAGATAAAAATGAAATTAGAAGGAAAAGCATACCCTACCGTTGGGATGAGGTTAGTTACCAAATCATCAAATATATTTCCTGTGAGGAGAGGTATAGCATGGTCTATGGCTACCATTTTAGAATCCTTCCTGAGCTGAGATATGGCATGGACACTCCAACACCCCAGAAACTTAGCATCCCCTATTTCCTCCTACAGTCCCTCATAGAATCCAGCATTAAGTTTAAGGTAGGGAGTCCATATCAGCTAGCTCACCATGGATTAATCAAAATTTTGGTTGAAGAAGCCCTCCATACATTCACAATCCCCATAGCGTGGGAAATTTTTCGAAACATGACAGCAGAAGATGATATAAAGGCCCTCACATATGATATCAGTCCTTCTGGTAGTGAGGAGGAAGAGCAGCAAGGCGGAGAAGGAGAAGAAACTGAGGAACAAGAACGAGAGAAGAAAGAAACCAAAAAAGAGCAGGGAGAAACAAAACAAACAAAGACAGAGGAAAAGACAGAGGAAGGAGAAAAAGAGGAAGAAAAGACAGAAGTGTCTCCTGAGACCCTAGAAAGAGAGGTAGCTACTACTCTCACTACCCTTAGCACCCCAATTAAACCAAAACAAAAGAGGAAGAGGCAGACCTTAATGTATTTCAGGGCTAGGAAGAGCACAAGGATCAAAACAGGGAAACCCCATCCTTCTTCTAAGGTGCCTATTGTTATTGAAGATTCTCCCTCTGCCCAAGGAAAGGAATTACCTTCCAAGGCACCTATCACCTATGAAAGGGGGACTCCTAGATCTCCCACATGGAGGGAAAGAGTAGAACTAGAGGACTCAAAAACAGTTCTATAGGATGCATAGACTGTTCTACAGGAGACCCTGTAGAGACTACAGGAGATCGAAAAACTTGAAAAAAAGGGTAGAAGGACAGCCACAGGGAAAGGAGGAAGCAAGATAGGCACAAGAACCTGACCCCCAACCTATTCTTGGCTCTTACTACAATCTTCTTGACGGGGGGAGAATCATCCCACAAAAATTTGCAATCCCACTATTCTTTGAGTTGGAGAAAGAAAGAATAGGGACCCATATGTTATAGGGAAAAGTGTCTATTTAGAACTGCTCTATCCCACTAAGGTGTGACAGCTGCCTTAGAAACAAACAGAGAATAACTACTTTTGTATTTCCTTTATGAACTATAGATAGAGAGGGAACTCTTTGCTTGCACTCCAAAAGGTTTGCATGCCCCCAGGTATAAAATAGAGTTTCAAGGTTACCCCTACTTCTTTTCGATAAAACATTTGTTTTACCGAGAGAGGCCTACCTCTTATAGGTTACCCAAATATTGTTCTATTCACAGCGTAAACAAAACACTTCTTCGGCGATGTCTACCAAGATAAACAAAGGTGAGTGGCGGTGCTCGCCAACTCACATAACTTTGACAAGAGAATCTTGTTCTAGAATAACCCCCTCTTCCAATCACGGATGGGGGTACAGACTAGTCATATTCTCCCATGGAAACCTACCCTATACCCGATGTTTTCTTGCCGAAGTAGACCAGGATGCATGCCCCCTGGGTTTCAGTCATGTCCCTCTGAATCACTCACGCTCATCGGGTGGACGGACTGGAGATTGAGACATCTATTACGTGAAAAGACCATTCAGGGATGGTATATGACTATTTGTTATGCGTGATCTGGGAAATGAAAGCTGGTCCATGAGCTTGACCACTCTTCCTTCATGCAGAAAACACATCACTCTAAAGAGTGATGAGTCAATGGATCTCATGCAATAAATATAGTCTCGTCCAAGGAGTAGATTGTAATCCAGGGGTCCTTGAACTACCATAACGTTCATGTGAACGGTTTTCCCTCTCAATGTTATGGGAACATTGGGAAGGATCCCTAACGGTCGACTGGTTCCTTTATCAAAGCCTGTCAGATTTCTTATTTCAGGAAAAAGCGATGGCGAACCAAGCGCTTTTCCAAGCAGTTGAGGAAAGGATACTCATAGAAGCCCCTTCATCTATAATGGTACCAGCCATAACCATTCTATATATCTGAACAATAATTCAGAATGGTACACTAGCTGGTAAACGGGGTCTGCCTAGTTGATTCCAGTCGAAGGAGACAACTAGGTTGCTTGGAGGTGGGGTCGAATAGACGGCCAAGTACGACTCTAACGAACTTCCTTCCTGCGATAAAGGAACGGGTAAATTACCCCCATGTTCGTTGGAGTCTGTGCTTATGAAAAGAATTTGGACGGTGTCATCCTTGTTCTCTTCAGTGATTGTATCATCTGAAGATGGAACCTCTAAAGGCAAGACCGGGTCAACTGCCGCCTCGAACTTTTGACTTTTGTCTGGTATGGATTCAGATGGTTCATCTTCAATGACAGATGCTTCGACCGACCACCTAAGCGGGTCAGCCGGATTTTCAACTAGTGACGGACTCGGCAAGAGTTTTTTATATCCAGGAGGAAGTCGTAACGGTGAAACCGGACGATCATCCAAAACTCTTTTAGCTTCGTCTAAGAAGGGACAACGGTGAACGGCATGATCGCCTTCACACAGTTTACAAGGAAATCTATATTTTCCTTTTTGTCCTGGGGCTTCCCTTTCACTAGTCGACAGTGTGTTTTCAACATGATCATCAGAGGTTGACGACACCTGGTTGTGCAAACGAGGAGACCAATCCCTTAATATCCGAGGGATGCAAGGACAATCTCTGTGAAAGTGGTCTCCTTTGCAAATGACACATGGCGATTTAGGCCTGGTCGGTGCAGTGTGTGGATTTTCGTTAGACGACACTCGTTTTCCCCCATTCGCTTTTGGCTCCTTCT
Source organism: Pinus tabuliformis (assembly GCA_031772625.1). NCBI lineage: Eukaryota > Viridiplantae > Streptophyta > Pinopsida > Pinales > Pinaceae > Pinus > Pinus tabuliformis. The sequence continues at coordinate 517,896,357 of CM062815.1, forward strand.
TCTTCTTCTATTTCTTCTTCTTTTCCTTCTTCTCCTTAGGAACTTGACTTTTGGCTTTACCAGCCCCATCAAGCGAAGAGGAATGAGGAGAGGAAGAATTAGAGGAAGTAGAAGGTTGGTGGGTAACTATGGATTCGTCTAATTGCTGATTCGATTGTTCAGGAATAGTGGTGTTCTGAACGACAGAGGTCGAGAAGAGCCATACAGGCAAACCAATTGTGAGTCCTAGAAGCGACAATGTGGCCATATGGGGTGCACCAACATCTCCCCAAGAGGAGAAGGGACTAGGATTTCCTCCAAGAGGAATTCCTTGGTTGGTAGACTCCATCTTCTCAACCCAAGATCAACGTAGGGAAGGGTAGAATATTCCGTTTAAAATAAATTTTAGACGCTTTGACACAACTTGTTTTTTCAGTTTTTAAGAGTCGAGAAAAAACAAAAGATGACTCTAGTCTCCTTCTACTTTTAATGAGCCTGAAGTGACAAGTGCTCAGATGGACCTTTTCCATTAAGGATTCTGAAAAGGAATGAAAGGGACTGCTCTGGAGATCTAGGTAGCGGGAGTACCAAACCAATCGCAAAACTACAAAATACTTTTTACGGTACGACAGTCAATCTTCCCGAATGCTGTGTTCAGTGCATTGCGATCGATAGGGCGGCAGACACGGCTTCCTATGGATAAAGGATTTAAGCCTATAGGGGTCTCCCAAAATATACTCGACGGTATGTGGGAGCACAAGTCGATACTGGCACTTATCGTCTCAAAGTGGAGGAATCACCCAACCATCAGCGAGGGCAACAGTTACCAGGCTTTACGACGCCGGAATACGTCTCTAGCCTAGACCTCTAAATGTTGTGCGTTAAGTTCCAAAGCGTTGTTAGATTCGTTGAATTTATTTTAAGTTGATCTTGCTTATGAAGTTTGCCTTTTGGGTTCACCACGAGATGTAGATGTAATTCCTAAAATGCAATCTAAAGATGATAAACAAAATTTTATCTCTTTTGTGCAATGAAAATCATAGCTACTAGAGGAAAGGAAAGACACAATCTTTTCACAAAGAGCAAAGAGCACACTGTAAATGCACTTTCCTAAATCAAGCCAAACAGACTATCTATATGCAAATGCACATGTATGTATTTGTTTTCGACTTTCTTTAGTATTGATGCTAAAAATAAAGTTGATGTACAAATCTGAATTTCTTTTCAAGTGACAAATATAAACAAGCTCTTTTTCGAAATCAAAAACAGAGATGATTACGACACCTTGCGATTTTGAAATGAACACTTGTTCTTGACACTAGAAAATCGCAAATTCAGACCAAAGGAAATAGTAACTGTATAATCGACCATCAACAGCAATCAAACTTTCACCTATGATCGAAATCGACACTTGCGACAGATCCAAATCAAAGGACGACAGTACGACTATTCTACTTTTGCAATGGAAAACTGTAAACGACTCAACAAACACACAAAAGCATCTACAGTTCTTTTGTACAAAGGAGGCGGAATAACAACAAGGAAAAGGGGTTTTAAACAGACATATACTGATCACAGGCAGCAAAATTCAGAGATATAACTGGAAAGAATGAAGCACAAGAACCACAGCTGCACAGGGCTAGTCTGATCAGCGCACCTGTAACACAGAGAAACTGAAATGCAGCGCAGGTTGCCCTTTCGGGAAGTGCGCTGAAATTCAGGATCTCTTAACAGTACCTGCGCTGGGGTAGAAACGAGAATCTGTCCGGGTTTCGGGTCACAGTTTGCAGTTCAGTCTTTGGTTTTTGGCCGAGTAAAAGCAATCAGTAATGCACAATCAGGGGTAGATCTAAGGAGGGTCTAAGAGCTATCACAAGGGCAATCAGATAGTTTGTGAATCAGCTGTTCAAATCATAAATAGATCCAGTGAATGGATTGAAGCAGCAGATGTCTACTTTGCATTTGTTATGGCAAATGCAGTTCGAATGCTACTTATAACTTTATGAAACAAACAACAAAGAATGATAAACAAACAAACTAATTAGACATTCCCCAGTGGAGTCGCCATTTTGCTACAGGGAAAAGTGTCTATTTAGAACTGATCTATCCCACTAAGGTGTGACAGCTGCCTTAGAAACAAACAGAGAAAAACTACTTTTGTATTTCCTTTATGACTATAGATAGAGAGGAATAGAAAGAACCAACCTGTGTCTTGCGCTAATCCTTTGATCCAATCCCTCTCTTCTTTGATAGTCTCCAGCTACCTGCTCCCTTACTTACCCAGCTTCACAAAGTACCTGTAAGATCACAGAAGAAGAACACTATACAAAGACATGGATCTATATTCATAAACAACTTAGGATCAGATTTAAGTTAACCATACAAATGTAACAAGCATGAATGATACAAAAGCATGGAGGAAAAACTCAAATAGTTTTTATTGATAAACAAGAAAAGATCCAGGAGGAGTTACAACTAGTGATTCCTAACCCAGCATTAACCTACCAGCAAAGAAGCCCCTCTTCACCTCAAACAAAGCATAGATCACCCAATACTCTGATGTTTGTCTCAAAAACCAACAGCAATTCCTTACAATATGCAAAATTCCAGCCTCTGGATCTCTGGGATGAGGGATCCATATATAGATATCTGTAAGGAGGATGAGTCAGCTTGTGATTTGATTAGTGTCTTCTCTCTGTCAGTTCTTGCTTCCACTTGGAGACTGAAGGCCTCTTACTCATCCTTGGTCGAAATCAGTGAGGCGAGTGTCACAGGAGAAGATTCTGGAAGCTTCCATTTACTCTCCACCTCGTGGAATGACACTGCCATTTGTCATTTCTCGCCCATCGCACCCCACAGAAGGGACTTTTGAAATGCAACACACCCTCATAGTGTATTTAGGTGCAATGCAACGCACCTAGCTAGTGGAGCAGCCGAAATGATCCTGTTTTGACTTATTCTGAGCAGTTTCTGGTGGAGAACTTCAGGGAGAAGCTGTAATCTATTGACCTTGTTCCTTTAGGGGTTAGAACAACACTTTTAGGGACTTAGGAGCCCTTGGTTTATGGGCATTTCATGCTTGGAGTTGTAAGGCACAAAAATGTTTATAACACCATAGGTGGATGCAAATAGCCAAATCCAATGGAGTTGAGGGTATTGGCAGGATGGAGAATCAACCCAGAGAAATGGGCAGAGAATTTAGTGTTTCTAGACATAGAGAAGCAATCACAAGAACTCACCTTGAAATAGAAAATGAATCGCTAAGAAGGCAGCTAAAGGAGAAAGAAACCCAGCTGCCATGTATGGCTAGCTTATCCATGGAGGCACTGCAATGTACAACACCAGCAAAATCCTATGGATTATACCTTAAGGACCAATGGCTACAGTTTTAGATAAAGACTTTGGGACAAAGAGGCACAATGCCTTTTCAAGATTACAGACAATTTATGGACCTATGTGACCAAAGTACAACATAAGATAAGGCAAAAATGGCAGAATTTTACCTACATAATATGGCCCTCACAGACATGAATGTGTGGGACCCAAATGCTAGGCTACGGGACCTACAACTAATGGCCATGGCTTCCTAGATGAACCATGAGGAGTTAAGGGCAAATGAACTAAAAAGGTTGCTAATCAGTGAGTAGAATGATCCAATAATGATCAGAGCTAAGCCATCAGATCCCATGGTGTTGGAAATAATACTGAGAAGGGGGGGGGGGGTGAATCAGTATTATTAAAACTTTTCAATATACCATCCAAATTTATACTTCAACTTATTCTTCAGATATTGATGATTAACTTATGCATAATAATGAACAAGAACATGAAAAACAGATAGTCACACCATAGAACACCAGATATAAGGTGGAAACCTAATGTGGGTGAAAACCACCTGTTGCAATATGTCTCTATCTTATTTCAATTAGAAACTTCTTTTACAATGATTTTGTACTGGTGCAGTCCTTTACCAGTACGTAGGGTACAACCTGCGGAGAGCTACAACTCTCTCTAGTTTTCTAGTTTCTCCTCGAAGGGAGCTACAACCCCCTACTTCTTTTCATTCAAGGACCAATTTTCATTAATTTTCAGATTGGATCCAAGAACATCAAGTACATGTGAATCAACCAATATCCTTATACAATCAAACCAATGAGCCACCCGAACTTCTCAAAATGTTGTAAACAGAAAACCAACACCAGTATCCTAAACCCAGAACACAGTAGCAAATAGAAAACAGGCAGCCAACAAATATTTCAAAACAGGTCCACAACTTCACTAATATAAACTTGCGGATACCCGAACTTCACCTTCAGCTGTTTTGCGTATACCTCCACTTCGTCTTCTTTTGTACTGCGTACCCTGCACTGTGCCTTCAGCTGCTCTACGAATACCTGCACTGTGACTTCCTCTGTACTACGTACCCCGCACTGCGCCTTTAGCTGCGCTACGTATACCCGCACTGCGCCTTCTTTTGTACTGCGTACCCCCACACTCTCACTTTAGATCGCCTGAGAACCTCTGATTAGGGCCAAATTAACAATCCTCCAATATACTATAGACAGTCAGATCCATAGATCTGATCATGCGCCCGAGAGATCACGACTTGGCAAAGATTCGCCTTCAAATTTTACCTTGATTTAGATCTAGCTTTTAAAACTGATAACCCAAAATTCAGATCTTAAGATATTCAACTTTCAACGATACATTAGCCAAGTGATCTCCTTCCCTATTTATAGTCAAGCCCTTATTCACACCATGGGACAAAACCATCAATAACCAATACAAGGGATCCAAACCGTGGCTAAATTAGATCCTATACCACGGGCCAAAACCATAGAATCAAGAACGGCGGGCTAAATACCACGGGCCAAACATAAGAAACCCCACGTGAGCACGCTTCTCTACCTTGAAGTGAGTGAACTGGGGGTCCGCACCTCATGAACGGGTAACCTGTGGATATGAACATACTTCCTGGCCAGCGTACCTGCGGGTCCGCACTTTTTGAACCATTCACCTGCGTACCTCTTAATTTCCAACATTTTGAGAGCCCGAACAGAGCATTGCCAGCATTGCCACTTGAGTGAGTTGCCATCAAGTACAACACCTGTAACATAGGGCCACACCAGAATCATAATGCCAACAATCTCCCCCTTTGGACTTGATGGCAACCTCAAGATCCTCAACGTCATTCTCCCCCTTTGACATCAAGGGCAAAGGGTGATGCTCCCCCTAAGAACATGCTCCCCCTGACTATAAACCAGATCTGCAAAGAAGCACCATAATCCACCAAACACCATAAATGACCATGAAAGAGATAGAGACATATTGTAGCAATATTCAGACCAGCATCCATGATCTCCTTCTGTACTTCCTCCATAATGCCAACAATGCATTATATGCTCCCCCTGAACCTGTGCAATTCGCATATGTACGCATATACCCCAGATGAACCTTGCGTACAACCAACAATCAGAAGAGATTCAATCAACAAGATGATGCATCAACAACCCCCAGCTTTTGCCTGAGGTATTCAAAGGTCTCCTTGGGCAATGGTTTGGTGAGTATATCAGCAACTTGTTCCTTAGAAGGAACATACTCCAACTTGACCTTTTGTTCAAGTACTTTTTCCCGGAGAAAATGATACTTGATCGGTATGTGCTTGGTATTTGAATGCATGACTGGGTTCTTTGAAATGCTGATTGCACTTGTATTATCACATAAGATGGAGATGGGTGGTATACAAGTGATTTGAAAATCCTGCAAGGTTTGCATCATCCAAAGGAGTTGAGTGCAGCAAGATGCAACAGCAACATATTCCGCTTCAGCTGTAGACAAGGCAATCGAACTATGTTTCTTGCTGAACCAAGATACTAATCTGGAACCCATAAAGAATGCACCACCACTTATACTCTTCCTGTCATCCACGCTTCCGACCCAATCTGCATCTATATAAGCATGAAGTGTGAGATCTGTATCTCTAGGATACCATAAGCCATAATTTTGAGTCCCTTGAAGATATTTGAAAATTCTCTTCACTGCCTGAAGATGAGTTTCCTTTGGATTTGTCTGAAATCTTCCAACTATTCCCACTGCATGCATGATGTCTGGTCAGGTACCTGTCAAAGAAAGTAGACTTCCAATCATAGACCTGTAGGTTGGTTGATGCACTGTTGCTGATTCATCATTTGCATTGAGGCTACATCCTGTGACCATGGGTGTACATACTGGTTTTGCATCTTCCATGCCATATTTCTTCAAAATCTGCTTGAGATACTTGGTTTGAGACAAGAAGATTCCTCCTTCCTTTTGTTGGATTTTCAAACCAAGAAAATATATCAACTCTCCAAGCAATGACATTTCGAATTCTTTCTGCATCACTGAGGCAAAGCTTTGACTCATAGATTCTTCATTGCTGCCAAAGATAATGTCATCTACATACACAATAAGTATTAGCAATTTGTCATTTTCAATTTTTATATAAAGATTGCTATCTGCTGATCCTTTTGAAAAACCTTGTTGATGAAGATATTTGTCCAACCAATAGTACCAAGCCCTTGGAGCTTTTTTAAGACCATAGAGAGCCTTCTTCAGTCTGCATACAAGATTTGGATCATTTCCAAGAATGAAACCATCTGGCTGCTCAATGTATACTTCTTCTTCTAAGTCTCCATTCAGAAAGGCTGATTTCATGTCCATTTGAAATACTTTGAACTTTTGAAAGCTTGAGAGAGCAAGGACCATTCAGATGGCCTCAAGTCTTGCAACAGGAGAAAAAGTTTCTTCAAAATCTATTCCTTCTTGTTGCGCATACCCTTTACAAACAAGTCTGGCCTTGTTTCTAATTACTTCCCCATTTTCATTCAACTTATTTTTGAAGACCCATTTTGTCCCTATAACATTCTTATCCTTTGGTCTAGGAACCAACTCCCAAGTGTTGTTCTTTTCGATCTGCTCAAGTTCTTCATCCATTGCTTTGACCCAACATTCATCTTTACATGCTTCTTTCACATTTTGTGGTTCAGTGGAAGAGAGTAATGCCAGATAGCTTGAAGCTTCTGCAATTGTTCTTCTTGTTTGTACACCTGCTTCTTTCTCCCCCAAAATCTGAGATTCTGGATGATTCTTCTGAACATACCTGGATGGAGTCTTCTCTTCTATCCTTATCTGTTCCTCTGGTGCTTCTTAAGGTTCTTCTTCTTCATCATTCTGTCTTTGAGGGTAGTCTTCATCTTCTTCGATATTTTCATGATTTACTTGCCTAGGAATGTATCCCTTTTCATCAAGCACTACATCAATGCTGTCAATAATTCTTCCAAGTCTTTTATTGTAGCACTTGTATGCTTTGCTGTGTGGAGAATAACCAAGAAGAATGCCTTCATCTGCTCTAGGTTCAAGTTTGCCAAGTTGCTCATCAGTATTCTTAATATAGCATTTTCTCCCAAAGATTTTGAAGTGCTTTACCGAAGGAGTCTCACCATACCAGAGCTCATGAGGAGTTTGAGTGTTGTTCACTCGGACATTTGTTTTGTTGAGAATAACAACCGCAGCATATGCAGCTTCACCCCAGAAAGTTGCGGGAGTTCTAGACTCACCAAGCATAACACGAGCCATTTGTTGGACTGTTCTGTTCATCCTTTCCACCACTCCATTTTGCTGAGGATTTATAGCTGTAGAGAATTCTCTTCTTATCCCATGTTCTTCACAGAAATCGAAGAATTCATTTGAGGTAAACTCCCCACCTCTGTCGGACTTGAGGCACTTAATTTTGTGACCTGATTCATTTTCAACCAAGGCTTTGAAGGATTTGAATTTTTCGAATGCTTCGTCTTTGTGCTTCATAAGTCCTAACCAAACAAACCTGGAGAAATCATCAATGAATAATATCAAGTATTCTTCTCCTCGAGGTGTCCTTTTCCTAAATGGACCACATACATTTGTATGGACTAGCTCAAGAGGCATGCTGGCTGATCCTTCCTTCTCCAGAAAGTTAGTTCTGGTTTGCTTTCCAAACTGACATGATTTGCATATGGTGTTGTCTGGAATTTTGATATCTCGAAGACCACGAACTACCTGATATTTGCATGCTTTCCTTATTTGTGAAAAGCTTAGATACCCCAACCTCTAGTGCCATAACCAGTGTTCATCATCCTTGCTCAAATAGAATTGTTGTTGTCCTTCTTCAAATATGTATAGATTATTTGGAGTTCTTCTACCTTTGATCACTGTTTCACCTGTATCAAGATCACGAACACGACATCCATTTGATCTAAATACTACCTCAGTTCCTTGATCACACATCTGGCTGACACTCAGAAGTTTATGCTTCAGTCCATCAACATACAAAACATTTCCAGCTTTGACCTTTTCTTTTAACTGAGTAGTGCCTTTTCCTTTTATAGCTGCAGGAGTATCATTTCCAAAAGAAACTTTCTTACCCTTTTCTAAAGCAGAATATGATTCAAGTTTTTATTTATCACCTGTCATATGATTCAAACATCGACTGTCGATGTACCATAGATTTTCTTGTCCCTCTGCATAAAATGCTATCCCACATCTTTCTGTTTGTGGTTCCTTTATTCTCCATGTTCTGGTGCTTGAGGCTTGTTCCTTTGTCTGCTGAAACCTGCTCCTGCATTCAGAATCTTCATGACCAAAGTTATTGCAAATAGAACATTCAACTTCATTTTCAAGAGCCGAAAAGTTGTTATAGGTCCTTTTTGTAAACCCGGTCATACTTCTTTGTTTTTGAGATTCTCTAGTCATGATTGTTTTATATGCAACACATTGAGCTGCTTTTTGACCAAAGTTATGGCAAGAGAAACATTGTCCATTGAAGAAACTTCTGCGATTATCAAGTCTACCGGCCAAATGATTGTAATTTCTATTGTCATCCATTTTTGAAGCAAATTGAGAAGATTTTACCTGTGGCTGGTTGTAGCTTTTGTTCACCCTTAAGATGAATTGCCCCTGGTTTACCTGATAGTCTTTGTTTGTTCTCGATGTAATTCGTCCCTTCTTTACCTGGTGATCTCCATTGTGCTTTTGCTCATTCCCTCTTGTTGCATCAAGATAATTCTTTGAGGTGGATGATTGAGATGTTTCTCCATTATATCCCAGACCTGTCTTGTTTAGTGGAGAACGCTGTACATTGATGATCTCATCCAGAGTTTCAGATCCTTTGACAAACTTAAGATTAATAGCCTTTGTTTTCTCAATTTATTTTCTAAGGCCAACAATTTCACATTCTAACTTTTCAAGAAGTTTTTCTTTTTCATCAATTTGAAATTGTAGGGTATCAATTATCACATTCTTTTCTTCTATACATGTCTTGAGTCTAGAAATCTCTTCATAAAAGCTATCCACATCTATAGCATCCATGTAATCATCATCTTCAAATGCCATTAAAATTTTATAGTCATTACTTCGTTCATCTTCATCACTATTTGATAGACCATCACTGTCTTCATGAGTGTAGTAGCTTTTCTTATTTGCATTCTGTTTCTTGTTCCATCTAGCAGGTTCCTTTCCTTTATCAATCTTATCCTTATGAGGAAATTTGGCAGCATAATGACCTACTCTTCCACAAGAAAAACATTTAAAAGGTAACTTACCTCTGAACCTTCTAGTACCCCGTTGAAGATTTTTGACAAAATTTGATTCTTCTTCTTCTTCTGGCACGTGACTTGCTTCATAGTAGTCTCCTTTGCCTGAAGCCTTAAAGGCAGCTTCTCTCCTATCTGATGGACCTCCTTTTATCATTTCATAGGCAGTTAGAATTCCGTGTAGCTGAGACATAGTAAGAGTTTGTAGATTTTCCTTTTCTTCTATTGTAAACACTTTAGATTCAAACTTGGGGGACAATGATCTTAGAACTTTTTCAACCACAATAGCCTCTTTTATTTCTTCACCCAAGTTTTTCATGCAATTAACAATCTCATCTACCCGAAGGAAATAGTTAGCCACACTTTCATCATTATACATTATGAGATTCTCATACGGAATCCTGAGGGTTTGAAGTTTAGCACGCTTTACTTGTTCATCTCCTTCGTAGCTCAAGACAATCTTGTCCCATATTTCTTTTGCGGATTTATATTGCATAACTTTCACGAATTCTGTTTGAGATAAGCATCCCAACAGAGTATTGACTGCTTTAGCATTTGTTTCATATTTCTTCTTCTCAGCCGGATCTGTAGGAGTAGTTGAAGGAAAAGTGTAGCCTGTATCTATGATATCCCAAACTTCTGTACCAAGAGATTGAAGATAGGCAGTAACTCTTACCTTCCAATAATTGAAGTTTGTCCCATCAAAAATTGGTGGCCTCATTGATGCTTCCCTCTCGTAGTTGCTCATGATTAATGATCTTCCTCCAAGCGATCAAGATTCTCTGAAGGACCTGCTTTGATACCAATTGTTGGAGATAATACTGAGAAGGGGGGGGGGGGTGAATCAGTATTATTAAAACTTTTCAATATACCATCCAAATTTATACTTCAACCTATTCTTCAGATATTGATGATTAACTTATGCATAATAATGAACAAGAACATGAAAAACATATAGTCACACCATAGAACACCAGATATAAGGTGGAAACCCAATGTGGGTGAAAACCACCTGTTTCAATATGTCTCTATCTTCTTTCAATTAGAAAATTCTTTTACAATGATTTTGTACTGGTGCAGTCCTTTACCAGTACGCAGGCTACAACCTACGGAGAGCTACAACTCTCTCTAGTTTTCCAGTTTCTCCTTGAAGGGAGCTACAACCCCCTACTTCTTTTCATTCAAGGACCACTTTTCATTAATTTTCAGACTGGATCCAAGAACATCAAATAAACATCAAGTACATGTGAATCAACCAATCTCCTTATACAATCAAACCACTGAACCACCCGAACTTCTCAGAATGCTGTAAATAGAAAACCAACACCAGTATCCTAAACCCAGAACACAGCAGCAAATAGAAAACAGGCAGCAAACAAATATTTCAAAACAGGTCCGCAACTTCACCAATCTAATCCTGAGGATACCCGCACTTCACCTTCAGTTGTTCTGCGTATACCCGCACTTCGTCTTCTTTTGTACTGCGTACCCCGCACTGTGCCTTCAGCTGCTCTGCGAATACCCGCACTGTGACGTCCTTTGTACTATGTAGCCCGCACTGCGCCTTTAGCTGCACTTCATATACCTGCACTGCGCCTTCTTCTGTAGTGCGTACCCCCGCACTCTCGCTTTAGATCGCCTGCGAACCTCTAATTAGGGCCAAATTAACAGTCCTCCAATGTACTACAGACAGTCAGATCCACAGATCTGATCATGCGCCTTAGAGATCACGACTTGGCAAAGATTCGCCTTCAAATTTTACCTTGATTTAGATCTAGCTTTTAAAACTGATAACCCAAAATTCAGATCTTAAGATATTCAACTTTCAAAGATACATTAGCCAAGTGATCTCCTTCCCTATTTATAGTCAAGCCCTTATTCACACCATGGGACAAAACCATCAATAACCAATACAAGGGATCCAAACCGGGGCTAAATTAGATCCTATACCACAGGCCAAAACCATAGAATCAAGAACGACGGGCTAAATACCACGGGCCAAATATAAGAAACCCCACGTGAGCGCGCTTCTCTACCTTGAAGTGAGTGAACTGGGGGTCCGCACCTCATGAACGGGTAACCTGCGGATATGAACGCACTTCCTGGCCGGCGTACCTGCGGGTCCGCACTTTTTGAACCATTCACCTGCATACCTCTTAATTTCCAACATTTTGAGAGCCTGAACAGAGCATTGCTAGCATTTCCACTTGAGTGAGTTGCCATCAAGTACAACACCTGTAACATAGGGCCAAACCAGAATCATAATGCCAACACATGGCTCTCATCAGCACACACCAGCTCCTTACAAATAATCCTCAAATTGCCCCTAGATATATAAGTGATCAAGCATAGGCCATTGCACATTTTGAGGACATGGAAAGGTTACTTGGGGATGACTATGTGCATGCATGTATGAGGAGATGGAACACCTTACCACACAGTCTGAAGATTAGGGAATATCATTCCCCAATGAGGGTGAAGGAGGCACTAAGGAGAGTGCCTATGTATAATCACTCAATGCAGAGGCTGCGGGTCAATTGGATTGGCCTCAAACTGAGTCCACCACTGCTATTAGGCATGCTAGAAGGGAGAACCAAAGAAGAAGAGCAGAGGTAGTGGGAAGAGATAGACAGAAAAGGAAGCTTCTATGATAAGGAAGAGGAAACAACATCAGAAGCTTGGGATGCTAGAGAGGCCACCAGGGCCATCAAAGATGAGGAGATGGACTAAGTTGCTCAGAGGATGAGCAAAACCTTCAATAGGGGGTGATGATAGGCCCCATCAATGGGTAATTATATGGGGTCATTTTGCCTCCTAACATAGTTAAATCAACCATTCTCTTAGCTTATTGCATTTTTTTTATTATATTTATGCTTATGGAGTGAGTTGGGTTAGTTATGATGCCATGAGGTCTAATATTTGTTTAATGCAGATTTTTGTTGAATTTTGAAGACAAAGTCAAAGATTCAATGGACAATTGGCAGAAATAATTCGAAGTGGACAAAGGAGAGGATTTATAGGAGGGAATCCCCCTCATTTATTACTCCCCACTTCAAATTCCCCTTCATGCAGCTCAGAGTACAAACAACCAAATCAATGCACTAGGAGGCAACCGAGCAAGTGGAGGATAACTTATGTTTATCTTGAGTTTTGGGGTGCCAAGCCTCCTTGATTTTAAGGAAGCTTTTGGGAGCTTCATTTATATAAGTAGAGAGGCCTAGGGCCTCACTAGGGTAAAATTTTTGTTGAATTTTTGTTGTACTTTTTCTATTGTAAAACTCTGCTCAACTTTGAGCTTACTTTTGGTGACAGTTTCATGTAATCCTATTACTATTTTGATAATAAAGATGAGATTATTTTTGAGCTAGCACTGAGTTACCTCAGAGGGCTGAAACTCTTGGGTTAGGGCCCAATCCAAGTAGCCAAGCTCCTCTTGTTTGTATTTATATGATTTGTTTCAGTTTATGGATTAGTTGTTGTTAAATGAATTTCTTTCTTGGTTAAGAATAGGTTGCCTTTCGTGATTTAGAAGATTGTTTCCATTTGTCTTTCCCATATCAGGTTAAGCAGTGATAGAAAGAAGATTCAAAACGCCAGTAATATTGCCTTGGCCTCTTTTCCTCCCTTTGGGACTATGAATTGAGGAAAAGACCCTCTTGCTAGCCAAAAACATAGATTTTCCTTCTCCATAGGATTTCTAGCGTTTGCAGTTTGTTAGAAGGTTAATGCTTTGGTTTAGATTGTAGGTTTTAATTCTGTACAGAAATTACCTACATACAAATTCTAAAACATAGAAAATAAACAATGCAAGAGCATAACACATAAAACACATATACACAGAGATTTTCCCTTGGATCCCAAAACCGGTACTACGAGCTTGATTTTTCATTATGTTCTTTTCAATGTTACAATACATATTTATACATGCCGAAGCATCCAATACTATGGACTGAAAACCATCGCGTCCAATACCATGGACCGAAAAACCATCGCGTCCAAAAAACATGTGAGAAAATCATGCAAAAAACCATAGGTGGGTCCGCCTAACCTAACATAGGGTCCAAAACCAAAATTATCTAGGGCGCTACCCCGGACCCCATAAAGTGGGGTTACGAGTGCCCTTCAAACCCCTTGTTAACTACGTGGAAAGAATATAACACAACCCAACATTCTCCCACTTGTTGTTTTATTTCCATAGGGAGCCACAAGAGAGCTTAGTCATTTTCCCAGCCCTGAAATTCCCATTGTCTCTCTACACCAAGAGAACTTGTCAGAGCTCATAGATTTTGTCAATGCATCTGCAGTGTTCTTCAAAGTGTCCACCTTTACCAGCAACACCTTTTTGTCTTCTATCATATCCCTCACAAAGTGATACTGAACATCAATGTGATTTGTCTTTGAATGATATGCAGGGTTCTTTGCCAAGAAAATTGAACTTTGGCTGTCACAATCTATCCTTATAGCTTCCTGTACTAACCCCATACTTGAACACAATCTCTACAACCAAACTACTTCCTTGCTTGCATGAGTGGCTTCCATGTATTCTGCCTCTGTAGTCGATAGTGCCACTACAGATTGTTTCTTACTCATCCAACTGACCAAACCTCCAAATAGGTTAAACACATACCCACTTGTAGATCTTCTCTGATCCAGATCTCTAGCCCAATCTGAATCAAAAATGCCATGAATATGTAACAATTTGTCCAATCCTGGTCTTCTTTGGTAGCACAAACCATAATCACTAGTGCCACGCAAATACCTGAAAACCCTCTTCACTGCTATCCAATGCTCCTTTCCTGATTTTGACATAAACCTGCTCAATACTCCCACTACATATGCAATGTCTAGTCTAGTACAGACCATTGCATACATCAGGCTACCAACTGCACTTGCATATGGAACACGGGACATGTTCTCTTCCTCTTCTTGTGTCTTGGGACATTGTTCAACAAATAACCTCGCACCTACAAGAATAGGAACCTTCACCGTTTACTATCCAGCATATTAAACCTCTGCGGTATTGTCTCAACATACTTCCTCTGGTTTAACCAGAGCTTCCTCTTTGCCTGATCTCTTTTAATTTCCATGCCCAAAATATAGTTTGCAGCACCAAGATCTTTCATGTCGAATTTCGAGGACAATTGGGTCTTCAAATCCTAGATAATTTCTTTGTCATTTCCAACCAGCAACATATCATCCACATACAAGAACAGATAAATAACATGATCACCAATTAATTTAAAATACACATAGTGATCTACTTTTCTTCTGGTGAAGCCAAGTCCCTGTATAAATGTATCAAATTTTTGATACCACATCCTTGGTGACTATTTTAACCCATACAGAGACTTCTTTAACTTGCATACCAGTTATTTCTTACCCTTCGCTGTAAAGCGTTCAAGTTGCTTCATGTAGATTTCCTCTTCTAGATCCCCTTGAAGAAATGTTGTCTTCACATCCATCTGTTCTACATCAAAATCAAAAGCAGCAACAACAGATAAAAGTAATCTAATAGAAGTTACCTTGGCAACAGGAGGAAAAATATCACCAAAATCAATTCCTGGCACCTGGGAATAACCTTTTGCTACCAATCGAGCTTTGTGTTTCTCCACTTTTCCTTCTGCATTTGTCTTCTTTTTGAACACCCATTCACTACCAATGAGTTTCCTTCTAGCCGGTAACTCCACCATATCCCAAGCCTCATTTTTGTTCAATGATGCCATTTCATCAACCATGGCCTCTTTCCAGAGTTTTCCATCCTCTAAATCTACTGCTTCATTCACAGTCCTAGGATCATCGTTAGTAATAGATAAAGAAAAATTTGAACAAAAAGCAGATGGACTATACCTTTCAGGTCACCTTCTTTCTTGAACTGATCTTCACACAGCCGGAGTTTGTGGACCTTCATCTTCTAATTCCTCCTCTGCTGTAGAGTCTGATTCTTCCTCCTTTAGCTCAAACTCTTTCTTCTTAGGTTCCTTTCATTGGACTTCATGTTTAATAACATTTTTCACCTCTCTGAACACCAGATCTTAGCTGTACACAACCTTCCATGTGACTGGGTTCCAAATCTTATAACCCTTTAAACCATCCCTATACCCAATAAAGATGCACTTTTCAGATTTACTATCCAACTTGGTTCGTTTCTCCTTTGGAACATGTACATATGCATCACATCCAAATACCCTTAGATGTGAAAGAGAGGGTTTCTTACCAGTCCATATCTCTTGTGGAGTCTTATCCTCCAATGCTGATGAAGGTGACATGTTGACTAGGTAACATGCAGTATCCATCGCCTCTACCCATAATTCCTGTCCTAACCCAGCACCATTGAGCATGCTTCTTGCCCTTTCCATCAACGTCTTATTCATTCTTTTTGCAACTCCATTTTTCTGAGGTGTGTATGGAGTAATATTCTGTCGTGCTATACCACACTTCTTACAGAATTCTTCAAATTTCTTACTGCAAAACTCTCCACCGTTATCTGTCCTTAGCACCTTTATCTTCTTCTATGTCTTGTTTTCCACCAGAGCCTTAAATTATTTAAACCTGTCAAAGACTTTATATTTCTTCTTAAGGAAATATATCCATGTATTCCTTGTGAAATCATCTATAAATGATACATAGTACATAGACTTACCCAGTGATGGAACCTTCACAGGTCCAAACACATCACTGTGCACAAGTTCTAATATCTGTTTCGCCCTCTTACTACAAGAGGGGAAACTCACCCGATTCTGCTTCCCATATACACAATTTTCACAGAAATAAAAATCCAGAGAGCTATTACTCATATACCTTTACCATGAAGTATCCGAAGGCCTTTTCTCCAATATGTCCAAGCCTTTGATGCCACAGCATGGTCTTCTCTCTAGAGACCAGTATATTTTCTGCTCCACTTTCAGGAACCATAGAACTATTGCACCCATCAATAACAGTGCTACCTTGCAGCTTGTACAGAGTTCCAATCTGAACTCCCCGCATCAATACCCGTGCTCCCCGAACCATCTTGCAGGTATCCTTCTCGAACACTCTTTTTACACCTGCATCATCAAGATTGCTAACATAAATCGTATTTCTCGGTAATGCAGGAATATCCAGAACACCTGGAAGTGTTCTAACCCTTCCACCTTGAAACTTCAACTTTACCTTTCCATGAACAATGATTCTAGCCTTCCTGTCATCCCCCAAGAAGACATCACCACCATCATATTTCTCATACTCACAGAACCACTCTCTATGGGGACTGAAGTGAAAGGATGCACCTGAGTCAATAAACCATGCCTCATGATCCACATGTGTACTTGAAGAAGCCAAGTACACATCCCCATCTTCATCTGAGGTGGTTTTCGCCTCTGCAGAAGGAGCCTCATCAGATCCATTTCCTTTGTCAGGAGCTTTAGATTTACAGTCCCTTTGGAAGTGGCCTTCCTTTCCGCATTTCGAGCACACCACCTTTATAGGTTTTCCTAGAGATTTAGATCTCCCTCTAGATTTAGATCTCCCACTCGATGACTTATTTTTGTTTCTGTTCTGGGACCATCCTTGTACAAACAAGGCATCACCATTTTGGCTCTCCATATTTTTCTATCTCATCTCCTCCGTCAGCAAGGCTGAGACTATTTCATCAAACTGCAAGGCAGTTGCGTTCCTACCTATTGCAATAACCAGACTATCCCATGAATCTGGTAGAGAACACAACAAACTGATGCACTTATCTTCATCTAAAATTTTAATATCAATAGTAGCTAATTGACTTACCATAGTATTAAATGCATTCAGATGCTCTGTCACCAAGTCTCCATCTTTCATCCTCAAGTTATACAGCTTTTTCCGCAGGAACAGTTTATTCACTAGAGACTTAGATTGGTACAAAGTCCCTAACTTGACCCACAAAGCCTTTGATGTAGCTTCCCCTGATACATTCAGCAATACTGAATCTGAGACACACAATTTTATTGTGCTTTTTCCCTTCCAATCCAACTTCTTCCATTCTTCATCGGACACTCCCGTTGGTTTAGTACCTAGATCTACTGCTATCCACTGATCTTTATCCACCAACAGATCCTCCACCTTGAGTTTCCACAACTCAAAACTCTGACCATTAAATTTCTCGATCTCTATCTTTCCACTACTCGCCATCTTCTTTCACCACCAGAATCGATGTTGTAGATCTCCCACTGAACAGGGTCTACCACAGCCCCGAGCGAAACCCATCAGCAACAAAGGTGTCCCCTTGAAGCCAAATCTACTCTGATACCAAATGTAGGTTTTAACCCTATACAGAAATTACCTACATACGAATTTTAAAACACAAAAAATAAAAAATGTGAGAGCATAACATATAAAACACATATACACAGAGATTTTCCCCTGGATACAAAAACTAGGACTACCAGCTTTATTTTTCATTATGTTCCTTTGAATGTTACAATACATATTTATACATGCCGAAGCATCCAATACCATGGACCAAAAACCATCGTGTCCAATACCATGGACCGAAAA
Organism: Pinus tabuliformis; assembly: GCA_031772625.1. Taxonomy (NCBI): domain Eukaryota; kingdom Viridiplantae; phylum Streptophyta; class Pinopsida; order Pinales; family Pinaceae; genus Pinus; species Pinus tabuliformis. Next base: position 517,914,449 of record CM062815.1, read on the forward strand.
ACCATCGCATTTAAATAACATGTGCGAAAATCATGCACAAAACCATAGGTGGGTCCGACCTACCTAACATAGTGTCCAAAACCAAAATTATCCGGGGCGCTGCCCCGGACCCCATAAAGTGGGGTTACGAGTGCCCTTCAAACCCCCTGTTAACTACGTGGAAAGAATATAACACAACCCAACATATATCTCTTCGACCATGCTCATTTCTGTATTTGCAATAAGTCTTCTTCCATGCTTTCTTTTCTTGTAGCATTGCTCAGCATTCACTTCTCTAGATCATTAGACTAGCTTGATGCAAAATTCTATTTTTTAGATGTGTTCACTCCTTGCTTGCTTGATCTTATTGGTTGAATTTCAGTTCTTTTGTACCAGATCTCTCCTCAGATAAAGTTAGCCTTCAGTCATCACATCCTCTCTTTGATCCATGCCCTATAGGTTGCCTCAAAATTTCACCTCAAATCAACCTTAGTTTTCTGCATTTTTCCATAGGAATGCTTCCTCTCTCCCAATCTTCTTTCCCTTTCCTAGTGATTCTTGGTTGAGCCTAGGTGCCCTAACACATCATCCCAACCTTCAGCTACCCTTTCCACCCACTCTTGCACCCTAAAAACCTCCAAAACATCTCTCGGCATCCTCCTGTAGACCTCCTATAGACCTCCTGTAGATCTCCTGTGTCCTCTTGTAGATTTTCCTGTAGGCTTTCTTTTGAAGGCCGATTGTGGGAAAAGCCTACAGAAGGCCACCTAAGACCTCCTAGGACCCATCCACACCATCCCACATCACCTCAAACCCCAAAGTCGCCCTTCAGGACCACCTTTTCGCTTCCACCTTCACACACAATAAAATACATGCATATCAATTTGACATAAAAATACATTAAAATCCAAAAAGATGTTTTTTGCTTATTTACTTATAAAAATAGCTTAATTAGTTGTTGTTTACTACCTTGAGTAGGTAATGGCATTCATTTCATGGTTTTAATAGTGCTTTCTACAAAAGTAGGATTAGTTGGTTAAGTAGGGTTTTCTAGGTTTACTTTACATTTCAGTCTTTTTCCTTTCTGCAATTAAATTAGCCTCTGTAGAGTAAGCTTTCATTTATTTCATCACATATAGATCTTCTTCTGGAATCCATAGAATTTGGCTTGAGCTCCTACTGATCTTGCGCCAACTGACCAAGTGATAACCTGCAGTAAGAACTAGTACTTGTGCATACAGCACCGTCGCTTCCAAGTTTGTTATGAACTACTGAGTTAATAAGAGTAGAGTAGGCATCCTAAGAGTTGCAGCATTATTGCTGCAATACTGGTGCTCACCAGCTTGGTGGTAATCTTCGACATAGATTTTATTGAAAATGTTAAGGCCAATAATGTTAGTGTCAATTTTTTTTTGTAGACAAAAAATTTCAAAGCAATGTTGGTCCTTGAAAATAAGTGATGCGAATGGAGAAAAACCTGGCAGGCCTGACCAACGTTGCAAAAATTCCTCTCCTCTATAGAGTTGTGTGACTTGTCCCATCGTTGGCTTGCACAAGAAAAAAAGAAATGAAAATAGTTAGGGCTTAGCATATGTCCCCGTTGGAAAGGAGTTATATTGAAAAAATTTGAAAAAAATAGGGGCGCTTCTACATTTACTTGGTTCATGGTCGAGAGGAGCGATGGTGGAATAATCGTTGAAGGAAATGAAAACATAGTGGTGTGTGACATGGTTTGAAAGAACATCGTTTCTCTCATCTGAAGTCTACTCGACATCTCAACGAAGCTCAAGGGCAGTGCATGATTGCATTTAGGGAGACTCGACAACTCTAGTGGATGAGCTCCTCTCCTTTCCTGGGAAAATGTTGCAAATGGCAAGAGGTGGTGGGGAGGGCAATGATGGTAGGTAGGTCAATCGACAAAGGGTTGCGCTGACTGTCAGATGAGAAGGGAGAGTAGGCACGTTTGTAGGGTAGGCACATTTTTCTCAGAGGGTAACACTGATCTTGACATATTTTATAATTATAAAAATATTTTCTAACTTCTTAAATGGAAAAGCTATGTATTATTGTTAATAAATGAGAGAAAAGGTATTTTATAATAGTCCATGTAAATGTACAATTGTAAATCTCATCATGGTTTAATTTGATAAAACTAAAAAAAAATCCTTTTTCCTGTATATTTATTTTGTATGTTTGATATTGACACTCTTTTTTTGTATAGTTTTAATGGCACTCTTAGAGTATAACTAGATCACATATCAAATATTCCCATATAAATATATGGTTTAGCATCTTTAATGGAAAAGTAACTCTCTTTTTGGTTAGAAAATAAAAATAATTCATGTAGTGATAAATTGCTACCATTGGATCTATATCTTCATACGTTTAGTAGACAAATTTCCATGTAAATTATTGACTAATTTTTAAAATACCAAAAGAAATTTTCATTTAAAAATTCATTTCTTTAATTATAAATTGTAACCTTTGAATCTATTTGCTTCGTAGACGTGTTTAGAAGAATAGAAAAATAATATATAACCTAAATTAGTTCCAGAGGGATCGAATGCTATACTATCATATGCCATCTAACCAACCCTTTAAAGTGGGCTCATGTAACGCGTTAGTTTTATGAGTTAGGAAAATTTTGGAAGAGAGAATCTCTTATATTGGCGTTAAAATATAATTATCAAGAATAATTATGAGGGACCCATGATCATTAACCATAGGAATTAAGCATATAATACCATTAAAATTACATGGAGCTATTATGTACAATGATTTTGAGTGTATTTCTTTGGAGGAATCACATCTCTGCGAGGGCAAGGCAAGATCATAGCCAATATAGCCATTATCGAAGGATTGACTTGGGCCTCCTGTGAGCTCATTTGAGTGCTTTCATAGGGGTGAAAGTGGAACTCAAGGTTCATTTTTCCATTAAAACGCAAAATTACATTGCAATTGGAGGTTGTGATATGGGGACCAAATTTCACTAAGGTGAATTCACTTGAATATTCTTCTTTCCAAAGTTACTATTAGTTTTATTTCCGAATTTAATAAGTTGAAGTCCTTACTATTAAATATTGAGATTGGTTGGGTGATGACTATGGAATGTTTTCATGTCGTAAAACAAATAGTTGAGTGACCTTTAGTGGTTTAGAAATACTTCTCAACAACAACACTCATTGTAAGGATTGAATCGATTTATTAAACGTATTATGTTAAAAATAATTTAAATATAAATAAATTAGATATAAGTAAATTTAATATATATATAATTTTGATAGATTAATAAAATTTAATAAAATTTAACAAATACTTATCAAATTTTTAATTATTTGAATACCACTTTAATATTTATTTTAAAAAATAATATTTATTTAAATTTATATTGATTTAATGAAATTGAGAAAACATATGTATATATACACTAAAAATTAAACAATCATAATAATTAAAAATATTGATCAAAATAAATTCAATAAATATAATTAAAACTTATGCTTATTAAAAGATTCACATATAGTAACACATGGAAATTGTGAGAGGATGGAGTCGGAGGAGACAGATTGGAGGTCCGACGAGGGTTAGGGTTATTCTTGGTTACTGAATCTCATAGCACTGGCGGACTAATGCAACTGTAGCTCATCTAACTTTTTTTCCCGTACGCCAGCCTTGCTTTCTCTATTCGCTATCGTTGCGTTATTGCGGTTATTTTCTCTCTTTTACCGACTTGGTTTACCCTCTTCCTCCTCGGCACTTCCCCATCTGCTCCCGATCACAATACCGACAGGCACTTCAAGGTTTTGGATGCAGCTGATGTGGGAAATTCGCTACGGTTATGGAAGAGCTCGTCGATTATTCGGAGGACCCATTAGAGGGTACCTCCATTTGGACTAATCCCCAGGTTAACCTGAAAGGCATATTCACCTACGACTACGAGCTTTCTAACACCGTTGCTTCGTTGCCCTCGATCTTAGGGCCTTCAAGTTCGGTGGTTACCATCCCGGAGGCCACCCCCTCTTTACTGGAACTCACAGCTATGCCTTTGTCGCCTTTTGACCTTAAATTTGCGGATCAATCCCTTGAACATAGATTTGAAAACTCCTTGGCTGATCTTGCCTCACTCCCACCTTTTGCCAGCTCCCGTGTCCCCTCTATTGCACAATCCAGTGAGCCTGTGGCTAATGCACCTGGGTATCAACCAGTGCTGCCCATTTCGCCCCCCCCACCCCCATCAAGAAATTTCACCGAGATCCCTTCCATGTTTGGTGTATTCACCTATGAGCCTCTACCAGACTCTGCAAACCCTGTGACAAATCCTCCACTGAGCAACCCGCAACATTCCTTATCTAATGGTGGGATTCAGACATGTAAAAAGCAGAGGTGTTTGAAATCAAAGGCTATTGAGGTCATTCTTCATTTAGGCGAGGACTTTCAGTGGAGCGACACCATGGACACTACTGACCGGGTTTTGGTGGGAAGAGTTAGGGGTCAGAAATACAATGCGAAAAGGTTGAAGCAGTGGGAATTAGAGGTCTGGGGACATCATATGGCCGAACCTCCATTTGTCCAAACATTTTTCATGGGATGGTTTGCGCTTCGTTTCTCCAGGGTTGAACACACGAATTAGGTACTGTGAACGGTTTCGCATATAGAACAAGCACCAATGCTCCTTCGCAGGTGGACTCCCCTCTTCGATCTAGAACAGGAACAACTTGGATCAGGTCCCCTTTGGGTCTGTCTACCTAGTTTACCATTACAGTTTTGGTTTGAAGATATCTCCATATGCATAGGGAACACCCTTGGTACATATCTGGATCACGATAAATCCTATCTCACGACAGGCATGATGGCCTATGCAAGAGTACTGGTACACTTGGATACCCGTGATGGTTTACAAGAGCACATCACAATTCAATGGCAGAATTTCTCTCGGCAGCAGACATTGGATTATGAAGGGGTTCCCTTTAGATGCAAAAGATGCCACAAGGTTGGGAACCTCTTTAGGGATTTCCCTTTCAACAGCAAGGCAAGAACAGGGGATACAGGAAGGGAAATTCCACCAAAGACTACACAAGAGCAGGGGGAACAACCCCCCAACAGAGACGAAGGGATGCAAGCAGAACCTATTACAGCATAAAAGACTCCCACTCAGGATGCCCCGAAGAAGCGTGGCATACCACCTCTTCAGCCTCCCTCTCCTCCACTCACCAGGACAAGGGCGGATGTTAGGGTTGTGTTATCTTCGAGCACGATTTCTTCCTCCTTTAGCCCTCCTCATTTGCTTTCTCATGATGAGTGTAATGCATTATCTTCATTTGGAAAAGTTAATGGCACTGTTAGTAAATCACTACCCCCCATCTCTTTGGCTTGTCCCCTTCACTCCCCCATTTCCACATTCTCTATCTTCCCCCCATTGCTCCCAGATATCTCCCCCTAATACCCCTGTACCTGAGGCAGGGCATTCCTCCCCGAGATATCAGACTTGATCTAAGGCAAAAAAAAAGAAAGTCTCTGACCATATTGGTTTAGACCTGATACTGTCCCCCATCCCCCCTAAACACCCTCGGGGCTGACCCACCTCTCTCTCTAAAGCACAGATCTAGGCCGGAGACGAGATCACTTCTGGCAAGCAAATAACCATCCACAGGGCACTTAGAGCATTGAACCCCCTAATTGATCCCCCCTCATGAAGATTGTCTCTTCCAAATATAGAGGGCTAGCTAGGCCCGATAAAAGTTAGCCCTTCGAAGATTGATTTCTACTGCACCAGTCAATGTTATTTTTCTACAGGAAACCTTAGGATTAGCTGAATCCATCTCTCATCTCCTTGAATCGATGCTCCCTCGCTGGACCTTTCTTGGCCTTTATGCAAACGGATGATTGGGTGGTATTTCTTTGGGTTACAACACACGTTCCATTAATATCTGTAACTATTGGGGGGCTCAGGGCATATTGGGGTGAACTTGTTCTCAATTGATATGGATATGGAGATTCGGATTATCAACACATGCCTAAATTTTGGGATCATTTTCTAAGTACTGAATTATTTCAAAAGGAATACTTAATCAAGGGAGGGGATCTAAATTTATCCATAGGCCACTCCAAATCATGGGGACACTGACCACAAATGGATCCCCTATCTACGTATTTTAAGAATATCTTGGAATCACACAATCTGATGGATATCCCCTTAGAAAATTGTAGCCCACCTAGAGGAATAACAAAACTGGTGAAGATAGTCTAGCTCGAAGACTTGACCGATTCCTAATCAAGGAAGGCCTTCTTAACCTAGGATTAAATCATATACAATGGGTGGGATTGGGAGGCATCTCTGATCACCTACCAATATACTTGGAAATCTGTGGGGGGGCTGGAAAGACCAAGGGTCCTTTTAAGTTCAGCTCTTCATGGTTAAGGGATATAACCTATGTTCATATGATCACGAAATTTTGGAAGGCCCATCCCCCAGTTGCTAGAGGATATATAGCTAAGGGTTTTGCTCATAATCTAATTGAGTTGAAGAGACTGTCTAAGATTTGGGCACATAACAAGCGAGCACAGGATGACCAAATCCTAAGGGATGCAAAAACACAAATTGTTGATTTTGAAAATAACTTGGGAGGCGTTTACAACTCAAATGAACATAAGGACAGACTCACATCCTTATATGCCACTAGAGGAAATATTCTAAGGGACCATGAAGAAGCATGGAGGCATAGAAGTAGGGCGATTTGGCTACAAGAGGGAGATGATAATACAAAATTCTATCCTAAATTTGGAAATGGTCGAAAAGATATTAATACCATTTGGCAGCTCTTGAATGATTAAGGACTCACTGCAAACACTTTCCCTCAGCTGGCATCAATGGCATCCTCTCATTTCAAGAAGATTTACAGGGCTCCCCCTAATGTAAACCTTACTGAAATCATACAAGTGGCTCAGCTTTTCCCATGATTTTTGGAATAGGAAGATGGCAGGGAAGCGACTAAGGAAGTTTCTCTAGGAGAACTAGAAGCCACTCTCAAATGGTTCAAGAGAGACAAGAGCCCAGGGCCAGACGAATGGTTGGTTGAGTTCTATCTAGATTTTTTTGAGATTCTTGGTGTAGACTTCCTCAAGGTTATTGAAGTATCCAGAATCAATGGCAAGATGTATGAACCTTTCAATTATACATTCATTGCACTCATTCCAAAGTTTGACAATCTGACCACCTTTGACGACTATAGACCTATTTCATTATGTAACTGCATCTATAAGATCATGGCTAAAATCATAGCCAATTGATTGCAGCCCATTCTATCCACCCACATATCTCAGGAGCAATTCACCTTTCTACAAGATCGATAGATCCATGAGGCAGTGGGAACAACTCAAGAGGTATTGCACTCATTGCATTTCAAGAAAATGAAAGGTATGATTCTAAAGGTCGATCTCTCTAAGGCTTTTGACAGAGTTAGCTGGTTGTATATAAGAATTCTTCTAACCCACCTTGGGTTTCCATATGATTTTATTAAATGGATTATGAGCTGCATCACTAACATATCATTTAGTGTTCTAGTAAATGGGGTGGCTTCACCATTCTTTCATTCTGAAAGTGGTCTCCATCAGGGTTTCCCCCTATCACCACTAATCTTTCTCCTTATCATGGAAGGGCTTAGTAGGCTTGTTAAAGAAGAGTTCAAAAGGGGCAGACTGCATGGTATAAAAATCATAGAAGGATGCATCTTGACTCATTTTTTATTCGTGGATGACATATTGATATTTCTCAATGGAGGTATTGGGGACTTTAACAAAATGAACAATACTTTCTCTTTGTTCAAAATGGCTATTGGCATGACTATCAACTGCAACAAGTCTACCTTGTTAGCGGCTCATGTTCCTAATATGAGATTCATTTTGCACTACAAAGATTCTAGTTCACCCTTCTACGATTGGAGGATGGCCTTAGATATTTGGGATACAAACTGAAGCCTCTGGGATACAAAATTGCAGATTGGACTTGGCTTATTGCCAATATGGAGAAAAGACTCAACATTTGGTATTACAAATACCTATCCAGGGCAGGCAGACTCATTCTCATTAAGGCTATCTTGGAGGCTACTTTGGTCTATTGGATGTCATTTGCATGGATTCCTAGGGGCATACTCTCCAAGATAAAGGCCTTATTCTACAGATTCCTTTGGAAGGGCAAACAAACATGCATAATATTTGCATGGGTCAAGTGGGAAGCACTCAATCTGCAAATGAAATGGGGTGGATGGGACATTAAGAAGTTGGGGGATTTCTCCTCAGATCTGGCAACTAAAATTGTATGGAAACTCATTACATCAAACACCCTATGGACAAGGGTGGCTATCTCAAAATACATCACCCCTCTTAATTTGATGGATTGGCTAAGACAACCACAAAGATACTCCTCCGGCATATCGATCATATGGAAGGCTATAATTAAATCTATGGACATCATCAGCAATGACATTACTTGGAAAATTCAATATGGAATGGTTGTGCGGATTGGAAAAGACCCATGGATTGGCTGTGGGAATTCCCACAAGCTTCCACTTGAGCTTGGGAACTATTTCAGTGCAACAAACATCAGTGATATCAACCACATCACAGACCCCGAGCACTCCACATTATTTTAGCAAGCATGGAAATTGACCCATCGACTGAACATCCCTCAACAGTGGACACAGCAATGGAATGCCTATATCGGTACTCTTACTGAAGTACACATTCGGTTAGGCGAAGGTGAAGATGAGGTAATCTGGGCGCTCTCAAAAGTAGGGAAATACACACCAAAGGAAGCCTATCTTGTGTTAGCCAAAGCTCGTCGACCACAAGCCATCGAGTCTTGGTGGAAGCACTTGTGGAAGCTCAAAGCGCCCCCCAGGAATAGATTCCTCATGTGGACCATACTTAAAAATAAAATTCCCACAGGAGATAACCTTCTCAAATGAGCACAGCATGACCCATTTTGGTACTTCCTTTGCAAATGAAGCAATGAAACTGTTACCCACCTTTTTATCAACTCCCTGGCTGTACAAGAACTCTAGCAATTGATCTTATTAGTGGTTACATCTCAGATCAGGTGGAAGGTTATTACTATCAAGGTGGCTTGGTCCACATGGTGGTCAAGCGCTATTCCAACATAGCTTCGAAATCTCCCGCTCCTCATTAGCTGGACCTTTGTATCATTCGCAACAATCTCCTCTTCCAGAATGCTGCATCGCATTGGCCTTCCATTACTGCCCGAATACTGTCTGATTACTCTATCATCCCTGATGATGATGAAATCTCTTGGCTGCGATTCGTTGTCCCTAGAGCCATTAATCATTTGATGCCTTGGGCTTTTATTGATGATTCCGCACAGGAGGGCAGGTGTGGTGGAGGTGCCATACTATATCTCACTAATTCCCATTTTAACAAAATTCAAATGGGATTAGGATGGGGCACGAATAACTTTGTCGAACTATGCACTACTAAATTCCTCATTCAATTTACATTGGAAAATCACTGTAGAGATCTACAACTCTTTGGGGACTCAAAAGTTGTCTATGACTGGTTAAACAAAACAACAAGATGTTTTGCATATACATTGAGACATATCCTAGATGAGGCACTCCAACTTATTTCATTAGTTGACTCATTTGCATGCCATCATATTTTCAGGGAATGGAATGTAGTTGCCAATCGATTATCCAAAGAAGCTACAGACAGGGCTCTCAGCACTTGGATGATTCAGGAACACAGGGAAGGAGCCCATTATCAGTTCTATCATTGGCCCTTTATGGACATAGCTGTATAGCAGGCTCATAGGGAGCCTGGCTATATGTTTTTTTTTCTTATTAGCTTCCATCTGTAAATATACATATGCTTTTTAAAATCAAGAACAATGTTGTACTCTACATGTCTAGAGTATTTTTTTTATATAACTTTATGCTAAACTCAACTGAGAATGGTGCCTCCCTGCGTGGACATAAGGCACCAAATATTGATCTGTACTGGAGAACTTATATTTTTTTGACATGCAATGCCTCTCTTACAGCATATGCATCATGCATACACAACATGTAATTTTCTTACTTAATGGAAATTACGATTTTTCCAAGGCAAAAAAAAAGATTCCCATATACATAACTTACGGCTGACATAAACTAAAGCAAACTATTAAAAACAAAGAGCAAGTAGATAATAAAAAGGTAAAAAACAATATACAAAAGAAATTGAAATTATTTATTAAAAAGAAAATATATAATATTTTTTATAACTTATTTATAAAACTTTTAATATAAATATAAAAGATATTGTGAAACTTAAACATTAATAAACTTTACAACTTACATATCAAAGAAAGTAAAAATTCTTATCAATGAAAGAAAACAATGGGCTCATTCGATATAGAGTAATATTTATTTAAATTTATATTAAATTTAATGAAATCTAAACCACTTATTCAAAAAATTATATATAACAAATGTGTAATTAATTAATATTAATATTATTGTGAAAATTAATATTAATAAAGAAAAAGATAATTTAGAAGTTTTTTCTTGAAAGATGTTATTGGTTGAATTTTCTTTTACGAAATAAACGAAAAAGTTGTATTAATTTGGGAGACATGACATGCAAGCTCAATAATAGCAAGCTAATGGATGATCATTGCTCTATTTTTCTTGCAATCATTATATTCTAAGCGGAGGGAAATAACGAAAGATTTGTGTGTGCAGAGAGTTAAATCTTCTCTCTGTAGCTCCCGAAATGTTCTTGGAGTTTTGATCATGTCTTTATGGTGAACCATTGATCAAGGATGGTTAATCATGCTTGAATATGGTCGACCATGGTCAATGTCTTTAAAGTTAACCACAGTCTACTGTGGTAAACCAATATTATCCATGGTCAATGATTGCCATCCTTGGTTAACGATGGTTTAATTTCATCAACCATAATCAACATTGTTTAAAGTCTATTTGATCATGACGAACGATGGTGGTAAACCATGGAAAATAATGGTCAACCATGGTCAATCATGGTTAATCATAGCCAACCATGGTTAACCATAGTTGAATGTCGCATTGTGACAGAATTTGTCTCAATATGAAAATCATAGACAATCGTGGACAATCACAGTCAACCATGTTCTATAAAATCCAACATGGTCAACCATGGTCGAACATTGTATTATGACAAAGATTGTCTCAATATGAAAATCAACCATGGTCCAATGTCACATTGTGACAAAATTTGTCTTTAAGAAAATCAACCATGGTCCAACGTCACATTGTAACAAGGATTGTCTCGATATGAAAATTAGCCATGGTCAACCATGTTTATATACATTGGGTTCAGAATATTGGTCCCTTGGGTTTAATATTATTGCCTTGGGTTGATAATCTGTTTGTCATATTGTGACAATGATTGTACCAATATGGAAATCAACCATGGTCAACCATGGTTCAATGTTGCATTGTGACAAAGATTGTCTTGATATGAACATCAATCATGGTCAACCATGGTCCAATGTCGCATTGTGACAAGGATTGTCTCAATACATAAATAAAACATGGTCAACCATTTTTATTTTAGGTTTTATAATATTTTTCTTAGGGTTTATATACCTTTGGTTTAAAATTTTTATCGCTTGGGTTTATAATATCAATCCCTTGGCTTTATTAATATAAGGGTTCACATTCATAGGGTTTAGTTTTATTCCCTTAGGTTTATAATTCCTTTAGTTTTCAGTATAAATCCCTAGGGTTTATTATTCCCTTGGGTTTATAATGTCAATCATGGTCAACCATCATCAATTATTGTCAACCATGGGCAAACACTACATTGTGATAAAGACTGTCTCAATCTAAAAATCAATCATTGTCTCAACCATGGTCTAACGTCACATAATGAAAAAGATTATCTCAACATGATAATCATGATGAACCATTGCCAATCATGGTCAGCCTTGGCCAACCATGGTCAACCATGTTTTATAAAATCAAACACATTCATCCATGGTCAATCATGGTCACCCATGGTCGAACATCACATTGTGATAAAGATTGTCTTGATATGAAAATCAACCATGGTTAAGCATGATCAACCATGGTCCAATGTCACATGGTGACAAGGATTGTCTCAATATGAAAATCAACGATGGTAAACTATGGTCAACTATAGTCAACCACGTTTATTTTAGTGTTTATAAACCATCATCAACCATCGTCAGCCATCATCAACCATCATCAACCATCATTAACCATCATTAACCATGGTCATAATGGTTAAGCAATGTCTCTACGATGAACTGTAATCCACGATGGTCAACCACATTCAACGATGGTCAACCATGACGAACCATGGTCAATTATGGTCAACCATGATTAACCATGATTGAATTTCATCAACCATGATCAACATTGATTAAAGTCTCTTTGATCATGATCAATGATGATGGCAAACCATGCATAATCATGGTCCACCATGGTCAGCCAAGGTTAGTCATGGTTAATCATAGCCAACCATGGTCAATCATAGTCAAATGTCACACTTTGACAAAATTTGTATTAATATGAAAATCATGGACAATCGTGGACAATCATGGTCAACCATGGTCATCAATGGTCAATCATGTTTTATAAAATCAAACATGGTCAACCATGGTCATCCATGGTCAATCATGGTCAACCATGTTTTATAAAATCAAATATGGTCAACCATGGTTGAACATCACATTGGGAAAAAGAATGTCTCGATATGAAAATCAACCATGGTCAACCATGGTCCAACGTCACATTGTGACAAAGTTTCTCTTGATATGAAAATCAACTATGGTCCAATGTCAAATTGTGACAAGGATTATCTCAATATGAAAATTAGGCATGGTAAACCATGTTTATTTTAGTGTTTATAATATTTATCTTAGGGTCTATATACCTAGGATTCATAATATTGGTCCCTTGGGTTTAATATTATTCCTTTGGGTTGATAATCCCTTTGCTGTATTGTGACACAGATTGTGTCAATATGGAAATCGGCCATGGTAAACCATGGTTCAACATTACATTGTGACAAATATTGTCTCGATATGAAAATCAATCATGGTCAACCATGGTCAACTATGGTCCAATGTCGTATTGTGTGAAGGATTGTGTCAATATGGAAATCAACCCTCGTTAACCATGGTCAATTGTTTTTATTTTAGGATTTATAATATTTATCTTAGGGTTTATATACCTTGGGTTTAAATTTTTGTCCCTTGGGTTTATAATATCAATCCCTTGGGTTTATTAATCTACGAGTTTATATTCCTAGGGTTTATTAATCTAAGGGTTCATATTCCTAAGGTTTAATTTTATCCCCTAAGGTTTATAATTTCTTTCGTTTTTAGTATTAATCCCTAGGGTTTATTATTCCCTTGTGTTTATAATATCAATCGTGGTTAACAATCGTCAATTATGATCAATGATGGGTGGATGTCACATTGTGACAAAGACTGTCCCCATATGAAAATTAATCATTGTCTCAACCATGGTCAAACATCACAAAATGAAAAAGATTGTCTCAATATGATAATCATGGTCAACCATGGTCAATCATGATTAGACTTGGTCAACCATTGTCAATCATGGTTAGCCTTTGTCAACCATGTTTTATAATATCAAACTTGGTCATCCATAGTCAATCATTATCACCCATGGTCGAGTGTCAATCATGGTTAGCCTTTGTCAACCATGTTTTATAATATCAAACTTGGACTTCCAGTGATAGAAATGGTGACGTGAAACCCAGACAAAATACGGAATATTGTGAATTTTTTACCATTGGCTTTTCGAATCCTCGTTGATCACCGTAAAATATCTATAACAGTATTAAGTTGCATTGCACGTTTAATATGAATTTAAGATCGAGTTAACACGTAAATCTTAGGTAAATATCTAATCGTTAAAGAGATTAAGTTTAACATGTAAATGATAAGAAACAAAAGCAAGCCCTCAAGGGCCACCCAGCCAATTCCAATGCAAGAAGAGGTCAAGGTCTGAAATTTACTGCTAGCGTTATCAGGGATGCTACCACTCCATACTACGAGGGTAGCTTCTCTCAGGTTCGTCATTTTATAGCAGAGTGGGAAGCCGATCTTTGGGTGATTGGTAGGTCTTGGTTTATGATCAATGTTACTCTAAGGTCAGGCTTTTTTAAACAATTCATTTTTATTGGTCGATTAAAAATTCACTAGTCAAAATTTTAGTGCATATCCTTCAGACTCACTTTCAACTTCTCAAGGTCTCCCGGATTTTAGTAAGGCTTTTTAGCATATTTAGTTTCAACCCGAATGCAGAATGGGCATCTTAGCCATATAGAAACATCACATCCCATGTATCCCGCAAACTAAGCTTCGAGGCTCTATTGTGAAGGATACTATAGATTCATCTTATAATTAGCAGCATGAGGATTTAATTTTATTTGTTTTTGTTATAATAACCATGTCAAATATGGCTTGACATGGTTATTATATTTTGTTTACGGATAACATATCAAATAGTTAAGTGGCCATCTAAACAAATTAAAACCACATAAATATGTGATTCCTAATTGTAACTTGCTTTTTTTAAAAAATTAAATCCAAAAGTTGTGCAAAACTAAAAAACCAAACCTAAATCATATAATTTTTTATTTATTTTTAATTTAATCAAAATAAATTTTAAATTAATTAAAATAAATACATAAACTTATAAAATATAAATTTTATATATAAATATAATAACATTAATAGTATTCCTTTTCACAATTATTTCCATCACAAATATAAGTTTTATATAAAAATATATAATACATTAATAATATTACTTTTCACAATTATTTACCATCACGCCCAACCATTTTAACATGATTTTTTTAGCCACTATTCATTAGACAAGACTTACGATTGATACCATCTAAACTTATCGATGATGGTAAGATTAATATCTTATATTTTTTTTATATAAATATAATAATACATTAATAATATTACGTTTCACAATTATTTACTATCACGCCCAATCATCTTAACATCTTAACATGATTTTTTAGCCACTATTCATTAGACAAGACTTATGATTGAAAACTTATACCTTCTAAACTTATTTATGATGGTAAGAATATTAATTTTATATGTTTAAATTTATTTTAAATTTGTAAAATTTATACTATCAATTTTTATGCTTAATTTTTTTAACAAATAATTAAATAAATAAAAAATTAAATATAATTAATCTTATATTAATATATCTATTCATTTATTTGTGATGATTTTAATATATTTAATTTTTCTTTTAGCTACATAGCATCACTTCACCCTTACACAAAAGTACTTGTACTTCACCCTAGCACAAACACATATAAATTGGTAAAAACTAGATCTCGTGTATGCAAGTGAACCACATAAACTTTTCTTGAAACTATTTAGTGATTTTTTTTTTAATATAAAGATGAATATGCGTATATAATCTTGAACACATTTAATCAATTTTTATTTGAATACAGAGATGCATATGCGATGTCTAACAATGAAGGTTTAATTATAATAATATATTTAGGTAAAAATCATATAAGAAATAATTTCGTTTACATTTTTTTAACCAACTATTATGGTTTATTTTTTGCACAAGATGAGATAAGATGGAAATCAGATCTAGGCAAGAAATAAATAGATGAAGAGAGTAGTTAACTAGCTGTTAGAAAATAACAACTAGTTTGACTAAAACCTAAAATTAATAATTAAAATTTGACAAAAAAAAATCAACAAGAATTTTAATTATTAATTAATATTTCTAAATTAAATTAAAATATATTAGTATAACAATTAAAATCAATTTAAGATATATTATTATATGTAATACTATTAATAAGAATTATTATTCTAACAAACTATTCTTCATACACCCGGATGCGGGTGAAAGGACTGAAAGCACGGTAAGGCCACATGGCCAGCAAGAGCTGCCACGAGCCAGCCCGTGGAGGGACGAGGCACATCATGCCGAGGGAATAAATGAGGGAGCCTCTGCTCTAGATCTTAATGAACATTAATGTTGGCAGAAGGTGAGAGAGAAGCGCATTCATGGCGCTCAGGTTCCAAGAGAGGGCTGCGGATTTTAAAGCTGGAGCAAGGATGTTACAGCGACATTCTTGGCAAGATCAGTTTCAGGTGCAGACGAGCAGGAACATTCTCTGCTCTCGGAAGACTCTGGAGATTGGGAATTCGATTCGTGAGGCGGACATTCTGGGCAGTTTCTCTGTTCATATGGCAAGAACAAGAGAAAGACAACCATGTCGAAGAGGGCCTGGTCGTGGGGCACCTTCTCGCCCTCCCGCAGTGGCAGCAGGGCATCACCACTGTTGTTGCTGCTATTGTTTTCGTAGAGTTGGAATTCCCCACCTGCAAGTCTCTCAGTTCATGGACACCTCCAACCCGAATGAGGAACCGCCAAGGCAGCCTGCGCTTCCAGCGTTCGGCACAGCAGTCTTTAAGCTGGGCAATCTTAATGCCCATGTTTCAATCCTCTTTGCCAGAGACGCAGAGGAGGACCTCGAGGGAGCAAGCAACAGAGAATTACCCTCTGCGAATCCGCTGGACAAAGTCGAAGATCAAGCAGTTGATGCAAAAGGGAAGGCGCTCATCCAAACTCAGACGCAGGAGGAGTCTTCGTCCAGAGTGGGAGCGAAAGAGGTCCAGGAAGACCCCTTCGAAGGCTTTGGGTACCCGATCGTGGAGATGGACCCGAAAGAATTGGAGCCAGAAGAATAGCACCATCATCCTCCCTCCTTTCAGGTCCTGTTTTGTAGTCTTCTGTCTTGGTCGCTTGGTTCTGTTTTGTGGTCCTCTGTCTTGGTCGCTTATTACGAATGGGTCTGGTAATCTTAATATAGGTCCTGCTCTGTTTTCAATTACGTCACCTAGTTTATTATGGAAGTCTGCTAATATACAGGGTCGCCCCTGCGTGGGTAGTGTTTTTGAGTCTCAGCCCCTGCGTGGGCAATGTCAAAGTTAAAACATTGACTTTCTGATAAGGTTTTGGGGCATCCAGCGCTCATTGCAAGCAACTGTCAGCTGCAATACCACAGTGCCTTTGCTGGCCTTGGAAAACTTGTTTCATTGCATGTAATTTCTCTCTGTATATAATATAATTTCCTAGAGTAGTCTTACTGAGAAAAAAAAACAAACTATTCTTCATAATCGCCTCGCTAACGGGAAAGCTAAGGACATTGAAGGTTACCAGGCGGAAATCTTAAAAATTGGAGGTCCTGTCCTCATCCCCCACATTCACAAGCTTTTCAATCAAGCAGTCAAGCAAGGGTTCCCTAAACCTTGGACTGAGAGCTTCATTATCCCTATTTTTAAAAGTGGGGATACAAATAACCCCTCTAATTATTGGACAATTATGATCAGTCCTCTCTTAGCCAAGTTATATGGTAGTATTTTGGAAAAGAAGTTAAGCATATGGCTTGAAAGTGAAGATAAGCGGGCTAAAGGCCAAGCAGGTTTCAGAAGGCATCACTCAACAACAGACCACCTCGTTACGCTTAGGATCATTGCGGAGGAATGTCGTAATGATAAATCCAATTTATTTTTTTGCTTTGTGGACTTTAGAAAGGCTTTCGATACAGTTCCTAGATACAACCTTTGGAATAGATTAGAAGAGCTAAAGGTTCATCTCGAGTTAAGAGCTGCCGCTATAAGGTTATACGAGAATGTAATTGCCAAGCTAAAAAGTAATGAGCGGTGGTCAAAAGATATTAAGTGTAACATCGGAGTTAAACAAGGTTGCCCCCTCTCCCCTACCCTATTTGGAATTTACATCGATAAGCTTGAAGGTTACTTAGAGGAAGCAGGATGTGATGGCACGATCCTAGCTGGGATAGTCGTCATCCTTCTTTTCTATGCTGACGATATTGTTCTTTTGGCAAGGTGCCCATCTGATCTTGATAAGCAACTCAGGCTTCTTAAGGATTTCTACTCTACCATGGGTATGACTGTTAACACTGACAAAACAAAAGTTATGATTATCAAATCCAAGAAGGACACTTACGCTAATTTTATGTATGACAATAATAACTTGGAGGAAGTGTATTCTTACAAGTACCTAGGAATTGATATTCATCACAAGCTCAACTGGAACCATAGCATTGAGAAAAGGATTAATGGGGGGTGGAAAGGTTATTTTGGTCTTGAAAATAGTTGTAAAATAGCAAACCTCGTAATGTGGGATAAAAAGAAGTTCCTCTTTGAAACTTTAGTCACTCCTGTTATCTTATATGGCTGTGAGGTTTGGGGTTGCAGCATCTCCAGAGAATCATGTAGAAAGATTCAGCAAATTCAGAAGCGTTTTATAACTTATAACCTGAAAATTAAAAGTAATACACCCTATCCTATTCTCCTTATCGAAGCAGGTCTTTCTTGTATTGAGAGCCTAGCTATGATTAGGTTTTTGATGTACAAGCACAAACTCATAACATAGACGATCATAGACTTCCTAAGTTAGCTTTAAATTCCAGCCAAAACCACCTAAGGCTCAATCGGGGGTGGCATAAAGACACAAGGGCCTGGTTAAACTATTGGGAGATCAATGAGAATGATCCATTGCAAGACATAAATAACATTAAAGATAATGTTATTTCTAAGTTCAGAGAAAAAATTTGGTGTAAGAAAGATTTAGCGGCTAAAAGAAAACTAAGTTATTATAAGAACGTCATCAACCCCACCCTAGAAGATCAAAAGTATCTCTCTATTTTAACTAGCTCAAAGAAGAATATTAATATAGCAAAGATTAGAGCGAATTCTCATGAGCTCCATAGTGAAACTGGTCGTTGGGTAGTTCCAAAAACGCCATGGATGGAAAGGATCTGCCATATATGTGAGAATAGGAACATCGAGGATGAAAACCACTTCCTCTTAGAGTTCCCCGCATACAACCACATTAGATCTCAGTTTCACAATCTTTGTTACAATACTGACCTTCCTAGCCTTTTGCAATGTCAAAATTATAGTGAGCTCGGAAGGCTTCTCTCCAAGCTTTTTTGAGCATAAGAATAAAATCTTAAATCAAATTAAATAATTTGTTTTTAGGTCTGATAGACCAATGTTTGGTCTCAGGGGACGTTAACCACCACCACCATCATCGTCATCAATAATATTATAAATATTATTGTTAAAAATAAATTGGGAAAAAAAAAATAATCTAAACTGAATATTAATTATTAATAATATTATTAAATTAAATTTTATTGATACTATAATAAAAATCAACTTTACAAAACTTATTAAACTAAAAATATATTATTATATGTAATAGTATTAATAAGAATTAGTATTCTAAATAATTATAAACAGTATTGTTAATATGGTATTAACAAATATTTATTCTTTCAAATAATTCCAAATACTATTACTAAGAAGTAGTAATCAAAAAATAATATTATTATAAATATTATTGTTAAAATAAAGTTAATAAATTTTATTATGTACAATAATAATAATAATAATAATAATAATAATAATAATAATAATAATAATAAGGAAAATAAATAACATAAAAAAGAAAACACGAAAAAATATTAGGAAGAAAGAGCAGGGATCCAACGCTTGTTGATATTCCAGCCATCATCTCTATTCAGAATAACAAGTTTTTCGTCAATTTCTAAGACCTCTCCAAATTTACGATGATAAAAATGGTCAATGCTAGCTATGATCTTCTATGCAAATGTGATGATTCGTCATTTCTGCATGTTCTTCCAAAGCAGAGGAGCGAGACCTTCCATGCTTGATGTCTGTAGCATGCTCACAAATCCTTTGATTTATTGATCGATCAGTCTCACCAATATGTAAATTTAAGTTTATATATATATATATATATATATATATATATATATATATATATATATATATATATATATATATATATATATATATATATCTATATATATATATATATATATATATATATATATATATATATATATATATCTATATCTATATATATATATATATATATAATCATTGGAACTGTAATATCTTTGTTTTAATATATTAAATTATATATAAATTATATATTGTTAATAGATTTAATTAAAAATTTATTTGGAATAGATTTATTCAAATTTTATATTTTTCGAGACTTTATAATTTACAGTGGTATAATTAAGTGGTCAAACTACGATTATATAATTTTTATTCATGGACTTGAAATTAGTGCTGCTGACTATGTAATATTGATATCTCTGTTTCCATCGAATTGTAAATCAAGACCTCTTGTATCGATATCTCTATTTCCATCAAATTGTAAATCATGGACTATTAAATGATCATGATCTTGACTCTCATAATAGACCTTTAACCTTAACTCTAAACTTTTCTATACAAAACTAGCACACACATGACAATTGAGAGAGTCACAACCACTTGATTTTTGACTAGTAAAAAATGTTCTCCTCTTAGAGGATTTAAATAGATATTTACACCTCTTAACTTATAAGGATAAAATTTAAAACCACTAAGATAATTTTAAAACAACACTATTTTCTTCCATTAGCAAGTTCTCTACCAATGTGTCATATAAAAATAATAATAAAAATACCTTACAAAATTGCTAAAAAAAGTATTAGGGATGCCCTTAAGGAAACCTTAAATCTTGTTAAGATAAATACCTACAAATATCTTATTAAAAGAAAGAGAATATATTATACAATTACAAAGTAAGAGAAGTCACTACATCTCTCTATGTTTGATCCTAAAAGGTGTTAGAGGAATATTCTCATTTGTACGTCTAAAAAAAATATTTTGATTCATTTGAACCACTGGAATATTTACCTTAAAAAACTCTATGAGTCTCATAACACCATGGACACCATTTTGAATTACCCTTTATAGAATTATATCTTTTCTTTGGAGGATATTGAGTTTGGGGTTAAGCAACTTGCTGGTGAGAAAGATAAGAACATTAAAGGCTACCAAGACGAAATTTTTGAAATGGGAGAATCTATTTTCATCTCACACATACACAAACACTTTAATTTAGTTGTGAAACGAAGATTCCATAAGAAATGCAAGTAGGGACATATTATGCATATCTTTAAGAGTGAGGATAAAACAATCCCCTCTAATTACAAGACCGTTATGTTTAGCCACATTTTAGCCAAGCTAGATGAGCTTATTTTGGGAAAAGAAGCTGAGTGTTTGGCTTGAAAACCATGGTAAACGAGATAAAGGCAAAGTTGGGTTTAAGAGATATCATTCAACCATGGAACGTCTTGTCACTATTAGTATCATTGTAGTGGAATGATACAATAATAAAAAATATATCTTCTGTGGTTTTGTTGATTTTAGGAAATATTTTGACACCATTCCTAGAAAAAACCATGGAAGAAGATAGAAGAGATAGTGGTTTTTGTAAAGTTGAGATTTTTTATGACAAGGCTATATGAGAATATTATTGCTAAGATTATGGTCTCTGAGGGTCGTTCGGAAGAAATTATATGCAATATTAGAGTGAAGCAAGTGGGTCCTTTATCCCCTACCATTTTTATCATATACTTTGACAAACTATAAGAGTTTTTGGTAGATGTAGGTTGTGATGGCCCCAAGGTCACTCAGATAGACATAACTCTCCTCCTTTACAATAATGATATTATTCTTTTGGCAAGCAACCATTACGATATTGATGATAAAGTCAAAATTCTCCAATATTTCTAATCCAAGATGGATATGACTACAAATATCAACAAAACTAAAGTCATAATATCCAAAAAGATCACCTATGATACTTTAATTCATAGCAACACCTCCTTGCAAGAAGTTACTTCATACAAATATCTAATAATGGTCACCATCATAAGCCCAATTAGAATTGTAACATTGAGAAAAGGATAAATGGAGGCTAGAAAGCTTACTATAAGTTGGTAGAATTTTAGATTTGGTATAAGAAAATATACTGTTTTAGACTCTTGTCACTCTTGTTGTTTTACATGGATGTTAGGTTTGAGGTTGCAATATATCTAGAGATTCATGGAAGAAGATTGAAACCATCCAAAAGTAGTTTATAACCTATAACAAATATAATAAAGGAAATACTCCCTACCCTATCCTCGTGATTGAAGAAAGGCATTCCCATATTGAAAACTTGGTTATGACAAGTTTTCGTATGGATAAAGAGTCATACAACATGGATGAGAAGAGCTTTCCCATATGAATTCAGATAATACTAGAAATATTATTACTTATAAATTTAAGGAGAAATGTTAGGAAAATAAAGAGGTGTAGGGGAAGAGAAAATGAACATTGCCAATATTAGAATTAATTATGAGGAGCTTCATAGTGAAACTAGGTATTGGTTGATTTCCAAAATATTGGAAACCCTTCTCTCATATCTTGTTTATGGTAAAAAAAAAGGTTAAAGAATTTTAATTGTTCTCTCATCTTCTTAAGGTACATTAAACCATATAAATCTTCATGAATGTTAATCATGATCAAAGTCGTCATCATATTATACATATGTTATTAATAAAATTAAATATTTAAAAAATATTATTTGAAAATTAAAAATGCTAAAAACTAATAATAATATATATATTTTTAATAATAATGATTGATTTAAATAAAAAAACACCTTCGCCACTCTTGATGAACCCCAAAAATGGGTAACTTTATGGGCTCATTTTGCCTATTATTCTCGATTAATCCACCATTCTTCATAGTTTTATGCATGCTTTTGAATATATTTATGTTATTTGAATGAATGAGAATAGTCACTTGACCAAAAAGTCTAATACGTGCTTATTGCATATTTTTGGACATCTTTTGGACCAAGGTCAGGCATTTATGAGCAAGTTGATAGCCAAATACGAAGGAAAAAGGTTGAGGATTTGTAGGAGCGATGTCTCCTACACTAAATCACCCCTTCCTCAAGTTCTCCACCATCATCTCGGAGTTCAACAGCCCACCAAAGATGATTTCAAGGGGCAGCTGAGCAGGTTTTGTGAAGTGGCTGATTAACTGCAGTTTTGAGCAGCCAAGCTCCTAAAGTTAAGGAGGACTGTTGGGAGTCCTCATGTTGCATAAGTAGGAAGGCTTCAAGCCTTGATAGTTTAGCTATTGAACAGTTGTTTTTCGCACTTTAGTGTAGCTCTGCATTTCAGCTCATTTTCGAGCTCTTGCTGTAAATAGTTTTGTGACATGACTATTATGTTTTGAGTAATAGAGATGAATTTCGCTTTTCACCCGCCCTGAGCTTTCTTAGGAGGCTATAGCTCTTGGGTTGGTCCCATCCCAAGTGCAAGTACCTCTTTTGTGTACTTTTATGTGTTTTCCTTTTATTCATAGAATAATTTCTATAATTTAGGTTAAGATCTTACTTTGTTGCTTAGGTTGTTTTTGATGATTAAGATAGCTTTTCATGCTTCAGGTTGCTTTGACAGTTTGGTAACAGAAAAAATCCACAAAAAGGCTACCAAGTAGCCCCTGGATCTCAGTTCTCCCTCCTTGGGATCATGAATTGAGACCAAGGTACACTTGCTGCCACAAAAACACTGTTTTTGCCTTCCAATGCAATTGCTAGTGTTAGATTTGGAATTGGCGAAGTTGATACTAGTTGTGTCTTCATGTTTAGATCTGTTCTTGCTTAGTTCCCATAGCTATCTTGCATGATTTCCTGTCTATAAACTTTTGTTCATCATGTTTCTGGTTTTTAGGTCAGATTAGGTCAAAATAGATAGATCTCTGGTTTTTCTAGTCTTTGTTTGATCAATTTTGGAAAATAGTGTGCAGAGTACCTGTAATACATTCCTACCTACCCTTCCATTCATTCGCCACACTTTCCCAATTTGCCCTAATTTCTATATTTTTGTGCAACATTGCTTTCTCCATCCTTGAACAAATCCAACCATCTTCATCACTCCTGAGCTTCATTTACCAGGTCCCACACCTCTTAACAACCTTATCCATCCTTCATTTCCACTTCCCCACCATTTTTCCTCCATCAATCCTCTAAAATCCTCTTTCGGTCGTTCCTGTAGAACTTCCTATAGAACATCCTGTAGAACCCCTGCAGACTTCCTGTAGAAGTTCACGTGAGCAGTTTTTTGAGATCTGATCGCTGTGAAACTCTCTGGAAGGGTGCTAGGGACCCCTTAGGCCCTCTTTTCACCTTCCCAACCTCCTGCAAGCACCCACTCCATTTCCTTTCACTAATCAACCTCTGCACAGTCAAAAACAGTTAAAGCACATGCATAATAATTCTGCAAGATTACTCAAAAATACAAAAGATGTTTTTTCTAGATTTTACTTCAGAAGTAGCTTAGTCACATGCATTTTACCTTTCCAAGAGTCAATGGCATCCATTCCCGCAACTTTCATCTCTTTTCTTGCACCAGTAGGATTAGTTGGTAAAACTAGGGTTTGCTAGGGTTTGCATTTCCTTTCAGCTTTCAGCTTCTTTCTGCAAGTAGACTAACCTCTTTTGAGTTAGCTTTCATCCATCACAGTTAAAATCTTGTTCTAAGAGCTCATATAAGTTGGCTTAAGCTCCTAGCAAACTTGTGCCAGCTGATCAAGTGACAGCCTACGACAACACCTAGTACTTATGCATATAGCACTATCGCTTCCAAGTTTGTTATGAACAACTGGGTTGGTAAAAGTAAAGAAGGGAGTCCTAGGATTTGCAACATCATTGCTGCAATACTGGAGCCCACCATCTTTTTGGTTTCGTTTCCGAGGAAGCGTCAGAGTATTTGTGATTGCTGCTTTTCTTGTATTTTCTACTACAACCTTCTGCTAAGTAGTTTATTTCAACAAGAGTACAATAGTTGTTTCATTTACATTTCTGCAATTTCATTTCAGCAAGCATAGATTAGACGTTTCCCGCTTTCCTATATTAGCATTTCAATTCTGAAATTTCAATTCTACAAGTGTAGATTAGCATTTCATTTCTGCAATTTCAATTCTGCAAGTGTAGCCTAGCATTTCAATTCTACATTTTCATTTCAGCAGTGTAGATTAGTTATTTCCTTCTTTCATTTCAATTCTACAATTTTCATTCGAGTAAGGTTTATTTTGGCTAGTTGCAATTTGTTATTCAATAAATTTCAATTTTGCAGGTACAAGCAGAAAAAAATAACAAAAGGGCAACCAAAAAGATTTCATTTCATGCCTCGTAGGAACAGAGACAATTCAGGAAAATTCTTACCCAACACCCCCACCACATCACTGAGTCACCCTTCTCTCTTCGGTGGCAATGTTCTAGAAGAACCTATAGGTGAACCTCCAGAGATATACGAAGATCCTATAACAGAAGAAGAGCAAGAAAACGTTCCTCCTGAGACCATGGCTGAACACATAAATGGTATAGGAAATGGGGAGAGAATAGAAGGAACCTTTCCCATCCGAGAGACCAATGGGGACACAAAAATGAAAAACATAAGTCCCTCAGCCTTACCTCACTTCCATGGATGGACCACTGAAGGCCCTGATACCTTCTTGTTTGAGTTTGTTGTCCTTTGTCGAACTTATGACTATGTAGAAGATGAGCAAAAGTTGAAACTCTTTCCCTCTACCCTGAAGGAGGCAGCACTACGCTGGTTCATGGCGTTCCCTGGAAATATTATCACAACTTGGGCTCAGATGTAGCAAACCTTTAATAACAAATATCGAGATTACTGTACGTTAAATGAAACAAAGGGAGAAATCTTTCGGATGACCATGGGAAGTGATGAATCTTTAAAAGACTATGAAGAAAGGTTCCAATTCAGTTATAAAAGGGCCAAGTGCACACTTGACCCTAAATCTCTGAAGCTGGTTCTGCTCTGAGGAGTCCCTCAAGACCTACTAGATACCCTCCATTTGTTGGCTGGGGGAGACACCTACCAGCTACCTTATGATGACATAAAGACTGTGTTTAGAAACCATTCTAGGGCAGCTCAGAAAAAAGGTAGGGGGAGTCAAATTTCAGCCAGTACCACCTTATCCAAAAACGAGTTTGCAAATCAGATGGAAGACCTCAAAAGTGAGGTGAGACAGACCATTGCCATGCAAATGGATACCTTCTGAATCCAACAGAAGCAAGAGGAAGCTGAGAGGGCTTTGGCCATCTTTTGTCCCAGATGTACAAGGAAGCATCCCAGGAACGAGTGCCCATTGCACTCCATAGAGGTATGTTTCGTTTGTGAGGCAGACCACCCTACAAACCAGTGCCCAACCTTACCCAGACTTAAAGCTATGTACCAAGGGGCTGAAGGAGCCACTAAACCACTCTACTTCCTGAACCAAAGGAGGCCACATGGACCCAGACCTTACCAGCAGGGGATGCAAGGGACATCCCAGACTTATTACAACCCCAACCAATCCACTCACATACCTTCTTGGGATCCCCCTACTCATCCTTCCTAGTCCGCACCCCCTCCTTGCTCATATCCATCTCAATACCATACTCAACCTGTTGCTCATTCATTTCATTCTCATGTTCAGCCACAACCTCAGTGGAATGCACCTCAACAAGGGTGGAGGCCCCAGTACAACTCTCCTCCTGCTCTTTTGCCTCCACCACCTGCTCAACCACAACCATTACCTCTTGCTCCTCCAAGACAACCCCAGATGCTTGCTCAACCGAACCCAAACCCCAATAACAGACAGGCCCAACAGGTATATAATGGAGAGACAACATGCCCTACCTATGCTGTGGAGATTTATGAGATCAACCTACAATCTGGGAAGGTCCTCCTAGATAGCTAACCTCCTCCTAAGGAGGATGAGGAAGAAAAATAGGAAAGTGAACCCAAAGCCAGTGAACCCTTTCCTGAGAGACTAACTGGATCCACGCAACCAAACCCATAATAGACTGAACTTTTGGGAGAACTTAAACAGTTATGTGTAAAAATACCACTTCTCCAAGCCATAAAACATGTACCAATCTACAACAAATTGATCAAAGAGAAATGTTTCATGCACCTAGGTAGGCGCAAGAGAGATGCCCCAACTATCAATGTCATAGGACAACTGTTTGACCTGATGTTGGTACAAGTAATCTATCCAAAATATCTGGACCATGGGAGTCCTATA